>CM046036.1:7978110-8678110 GCA_025215565.1 Flaveria ramosissima
TCATTAAGGAAGTTGGTCCCGAAAATGTTATTCAAATTGTAACCGATAATGCTTCAAATAACATACGAGCGGCAAAGTTGTTAAATGAGAAAAGACCAACTATATTTTGGACATCATGTGCAACACATACCCTTAATCTTATGCTTGAAGGTATTATTTTATTTGGTAAAGTAATATTATTTTTATTTTTTGAGATATTGTTATTTATGATTGGAAATATAACATGTTACTGCTTGTTCAATGGTGAGAAACCATGATTTAACTTTTCTTATACTTAAAGGTATTATTGTATTAACATGTGTATTTTTATTTTGATGTATAAGGTATTGGTGGGCTACCTAGGTATAAAAAATTCTCTCTAGAGCGAAAACACTAATCGTGTTCATTTATGCCCATCATAAAACTTTGGCTTTGATGAGACTTGTTCGCCTAAACCTACCCAACAACCAACCAAACCATCCCCTCAGCCTTCTAAACACATCTCCTCAATGGAGGAATTCAAGGAGATCAAAACCAAGCTCTCAACTGCACTACTCTGAGCGACATCTCTTGTGAGAGGATACAGTCAACCTGACTTATGTTGATGGATCCTCAAGTTCCCCTCAACAGAGATGAGTTTCTTGATCTACCAAGAGGAACTTTGGACCAAGCCGCAAGACTCTTTGGCCTCAATTCAGATACATTAAATGAGGAAGAAAAGAGCTAAGGAGAAGGCTGGTGACTCTGCTGGACACAAAGAAAGGAGATAGGGTACCAAGACAATCTCTTGTACCCAGAAAGAAGATAGTCCAGTGGAGGTTCGAAGACTCTTCTCACAACTTTGTTGTTGAGAGAGAGAATGGTGAGATTAACAGGCTGAATGCCTCATCTCTGCTACACTTAAGCAGATTCGATATTGCTGAGTAGCAGAGAAACCATCTCCAACCCCTCAAACTCCGAAGTAGCTGCTCACATCAGAAATCATCTAGGCAGCCTTCACATGGCCGAGCTCACTGCAAGAAGCAAGGTTGAAGAGGAGTCAAAACTGAGAGAGGAGGAGCAAAGGAAAGGATCAGCAAACCAAAGGCCAAGCCTTTCTTCAAATGGTTGAAGGTCCTGAACTTGAGTCCATAGTTAGGATGGGAGTATGACTACAACTCCCGTCAACTAACTCTCTTCAGGGGGTCACAACAAGGGTACACGTCATCAAAGTGATAGACTGGATCCCTATCCACGAATGACTTGTACAAGCTTCTCATCACCACTTCCGGGAAGAAAAAGAGACAGACAAATATCTTCTATCCTGGTGCTGAAACTTTGAGAAGTAAGAATAAGTGAAGTTTTGGTAGCATCAGCCTAGGGGGAGTTTTGTTGGATCATAAGAGGCTGTTGCAACCAAACAATATCACTTAGAAGATTTTGAGTACTACATGCAAAGGTCTTCCGAAGCCAAGTGTGGGACTTTCCGAAGGAAGAAAGAGTTTCTTCCGAAGTCTAAGTGTAAAATACACTTCCGAAGGAGAACTCCAACTTCCGAAGGTAAAGAAGCTACTCCCGAAGGTTCAAGACTTGAAGACAAAGTTCTGAAGTCAACTTCCGAAGAATAAGAAGTCCTTAAAACCTCGGAAGCATAGAAGCATCTCCGAAGTATAAGTGGCTTCGGAAGAACTTGTTCTTCCGAAGCCAGTTAACCTCGGAAGAACACTTCTATTATCCAGTAGACATAAGTATGGTCTGTCTGACAGTCCGCGCAAAAATCTCTGAGATACTGCATGGCGTTTTCTCAAAAGCCATGTAGTTGACCATACTTTAATCTACTGTTTACCTTTTCATGTTAAGTACAGTTGCCATCTTTAGTTGGTGACAAAAGGTAAGTCATGGACATGTCATGACTACCATATCTTAGATAATACTTTATCTAAGATACCTTAACTATAGCATTGTAGTATATGCTTTAGTCTTAGGTTTCCAGCTGGTATCAAGTTATAACCGGCTGTAGGATCTAGTATATATATTTTCTCATTGTAACTCTTGTAGTATGCTTGTAAGTGTCTTGTAATCTTGAGTTGAGAATAATATATACAAGTGCCTTGAAAATATCTCTGCTTGTTGTTACTTATTATATTACTATCAACTCTTGCCAAAGACGTTGCTTCATCTTGTTTGAGTGACTACTATAAGTGAGTTTGAGAGAAAAACAAGTGTTAAGTGACAAAACCCGATCCTGCAGACCTTATCACTTGATAATCATCACCATCACCTTATTACTTACGTGAGTTCTAACTCACCTAAAGACTCATGGGATCATATTGTCACAATGGTCCCTGTCCCTATGAGATAACATCCTCTCCAGCATTTCATGGTTATGCAACCAACTATTTCCTTGAAAAAAAAAATCTGGTCTTCAAAGGGTCGTAGCTCAGCAATGATACTCACTGCACATGTATTACTTTATTGATTGACTTTAAGATTTGGGGCTTACGTATTGTTTATGTTGACTAGAAAGATGCCGCCCAGGAGAATTACTCGCAGTGCTAGTCGTGGTGGTGCTGTTCCAAGAGGTAGAGGTAGAGGTAGAGGAAGAGGTGCAGGAGGTAGGGGTGAAGCACCTGTAGGTGGAAATGAAGGTGGGCATGGTGATAATAACCAGGGAGCTGGAAACCCTGATATAGCCGCCATGATTGCTCAACAACTTACAGCACTCATTCCGACCATAGTGGCACGGGTGAGTGATAATATCATCAATCATAACAATGGAGGTGGTAATGAGGGTATTGGGCATGATGATGAAAATGATGGTTATGAAGAGAATAATGAAAATGAACATGGAAATGGAGGTGGAAATGACAATGGAGAAGGAGGTGGAATGGGTGATGGAAATGGTAATGGAAACGTGAATGGAAATGGCAATGGAGGAAGAGTCGGTTGTACTTACAAGGAGTTCATGACTTGTAAACCAAAAGAGTTTGATGGAAAAGGTGGAGCCATCGCCTTGACCCGATGGATTGAGAAGATGGAATCTGTGATGGACATCAGCAATTGTGCTGAAAATCAAAAGGTGAAGTATGCTACATGTTCGCTAGTGGAAAAGCGTTAACATGGTGGAATACCCAAGTGCAGGCTCGTGGAAGAGAGGCAGCAATGGCCATGACCTGGCAGAATTCAAAGCCTTGGCAACTGAGAATATTGTCTAATGAACGAAATGCAGAAGTTGGAGCATGAATTCTGGAATCATGCGATGGTAGGGTCAGGACATGCTGCTTACACACGACCGGTTTCATGAGCTGGCAAGACTGGTGCCACATGTGACACCCTACACATCCCACATCGGCCGTGGACAGGAGAGATTCCTGGTTCATAAGGAATGTCTGGCCTCTAACATCAACACACGCGTTTTGGGCGTATTGCTGTGGATGAGAGGAGAACTCCACAGTTAAGCGTGCTCAGGTGGGAGCAATCCAGGGATGGGTGACCTCCCTGGGAAGTTTTCACAAGGGCAACCAAAAGCAAATCCGTGAGCTCCTCGTGGGCAAAGCGGACAATATTGTTGGTGTGAGTGGTCGAGTGTTACAGAATGGTATCAGAGCCACTGCTGTGCCGTTCGGGATGTGGGACATACCTCATCAAGGATGGTGACTTCTCGGGCTCATCGAGGAAGATGAGTCCAACAAGGGGGTGCTTGTGACACCCTACACACATCCCACATCGGCCGTGGACAGGAGAGATTCCTGGTTCATAAGGAATGTCTGGCCTCTAACATCAACAACGCATTTTGGGCGTATTGCTGTGGATGAGAGGAGAACTCCACAGTTAAGCATGCTCAGGTGGGAGCAATCCAGGGATGGGTGACCTCCCTGGGAAGTTTTCACCCGGGCAACCAAAAGCAAATCCGTGAGCTCCTCGTGGGCAAAGCGGACAATATTGTTGGTGTGAGTGGTCGGGTGTTACACCACCCTGGTGACACCTGAATCAAAGCGGATCGAGTGTTACATTTGGGGTTTAGTGCCTCAAATACGTGGCCTGGTGACTGCTGCGGCACCCCCGACTATCCAGAGTGCAATCTTGAAGGCGGGCACTCTAACTGATGAGATGGTAAGAACTGGAGTACTAGGCAAAGGTGGTGAGAAAAGGAGAGACGCGGGGGAATCAAGCAGACAATCAGGCGGAAGATTTGATAAAAAGGCAAAGTGGCTAGAGGTTTTTGTGGCAGTGAATCAAGGGAGAAAGGATTATGTTGGGCCACATCCTAAGTGTGGGAAATGCAATTATCATCATCCTGCTGTGGCGCCGTGTCGAGTTTGTGCGAATTGTAGGCGCCCAGGGCATCTTGAAAGGGACTGTAGAGTGGCACCCAACTTGGTTGCACCAAACAATGCAATCAATCCAACTGGAAACATTAGAGTTTGCTACGAGTGTGGGAGCCCCGAGCATTATCGGAATGTGTGCCCCAGGCTGAATCGGGCACCGGGTCAACAATGGAATAACCAAAATCAAGTGATGGTGATCGCTGGTAATCAAGGGGCAAGGTAATCAGGAAATGCTACCCGAGGGCGTGCGTTTGTAATTGGTGCGAACGACGCGCGCCAGGACCCGAACATTGTTACGGGTACGTACCTTCTCAATAATCATTTTGCATCTGTATTATTTGATACCGGAGCAGACAATAGCTTCGTGTATGCTGATTTGTACCCTTACTTGGTTTGAACCCTAGTTGTTTAGACACTAGCTTCTCAGTAGAAATGGAGAACGGTAAATTTGTGAGAGCTAGTGAAATAATTAGAGGTGTGCACGATTACATTAGAAGATCATGCCTTTGACATAGATTTAATGCCTTTTGAATTGGGAAGTTTCGATGTGGTAGTGGGAATGGATTGGTTGTCGAAGCGTGGAGCTGAAATTATTTGCCGAGAGAAGGTAGTACGGATCCCTATGCCTAATGGTGAGGTGCTCAAGATTCAAGGAGAACGAGCAGGAGGGAGTCAAAGATCATCTCATGTATGAAAGCTCGTCATTATCTGCTGAAGCAATGCTATGTGTTTCTGGCACATGTAGTGGAGAAGAAACCTGAGGAAGGGAACCTGGAAGACATTCCGTAGTGCGAGACTTCTCGGAAGTATTCCCTTTCGATTTGTCCGGTTTACCCCCTCCTCGACAAGTGGAATTCCGCATAGACTTGGTACCTGGGGCGACACCAGTAGCAAAGACGCCATATCGGTTAGCTCCGTCGGAAATGCAAGAGCTATCAAGTCAACTACAAGAGTTGCTAGATAAGGGTTTCATACGACCAAGTCACTCGCCATGGTGAGCACCGATACTATTTGTAAAGAAGAAGGATGGAACGTTTCGAATGTGCATAGACTATCGAGAGTTGAATAAGTTGACCGTGAAAAATCATTATCCACTTTCCAGGATCGATGATCTATTTGATCAATTGCAGGGAGCGTCATATTTCTCTAAGATCGATCTCCGATCAGGTTATCACCAGTTACGGGTCCATGAGGCGGACATACCAAAGACAGCATTCAGGACCCGATATACTAAAATAGACGTTGATAACACTAAAATCACCAACAAAAAGTTGCAAATATTGTGAGTAATTATATCAAACAATATGAACTTCTAAACAATCTAAGCTTTATATCGTATGAGAAATACTAATATGCTATTATCATTTAGCATACTAGATTGCATCACGAGCAACAATTCCAATTACATGCATTCTATACAGAGTATCCAGCTTCCATGCCAATACAAAAGCCACAAAAACCACCGATCAAGTTACCATTACGACCACACATAACAGTATCGGGTATCTAACTCCAATCAATCTTGTAGCCACTAATGGAACCAATGAGACCCATGCCACACTTGCATGCTAGGCATAAAGGTTGCTTCAAGAAAGATCGTATATGCAAATCCAGCATACAAAGAAATTGAGGTAATAATTGTCTCAGACTCCAATTTATGCCCTCTAATCATAGCAAAGAAAACAATTCCAGTGATCCTCCAACCTTGCTTCAAATCTCATCACCCCATTTGTTTGAGATAATTGGGATGCCTTCGGATGTGCCTTTTAAGTAGCCTATCATGGGAATCAGCACTAAAGCGAAAACAAACAAACTCCCAAAATGATGAGGTGCTGTGACATCCGTCACCAACAGGTTCGTCAATTGACTAGAAATCCGTTAATTCTTTTTCGCTCATTTATTATTTTGCGTAATTAATTTGTTTTCGAACTGGATCTCGTCGTATCTCCTTTTCGTGCCAACCGTAATATTTAATGATGCTAACAATATAAAAATTTATTTTATCTTTAGTTTTATTTTGTATATATTGTTAATATTATTATTAATAATACTATTATTATTATAATTAAGTCCGGGGTTTAAATTAAAAATAAAGCAAACTCGAGGGAATAATTAATTGAAAGTTCGGGGACCAAATTGTAAATATGAAAAATTATATAAATACAACCAAAACCGTCGACCACTTCCGCAAAACCCTACCACCGTGCGACCCTCGCCGCTGCACCACCATTTGCCGCCGTTAGCCACCGCCGCTTGCCGTCGTCTCGCCGTTTACTTTTTTTTCGCCGGTAACCGATCGTCTTGGACTTCGTTTTGCCTTGTTTTGTTTCGTTTCATAGTGTTCGGTTCGGTATCTTTCCGGTTCGGTTGAACGCGTATCTACATGTGTGTGACCGGTGTGTATATATATATATATATATATAATATATATATATATATATATATATATATATATATTATATATATATATGCGTATTGTTTGCTTGTATGCGTATATGCGGTTGCGTGCGGGTATCGGTCGATTTTCCGACTGTATATATATATGTATGATTGTGTTTGAGGTTTTATATGTATGTATATATTGTATGCGTGCATGTGCAGATCGTATATATAAATATATATATATATATATATATATATATATATATATATATATATATATATATATATATATATATGTGTGTGTGTGTGTGTGTATGTACTGTTATATGTATATATATATGTGTTATGTGTGTGTATGTTGTGTATGTTATATATATATATATATATATATATATGAGTATGATCTGTGTGTATATATATATTGTATGTGTATGAGTGTATATTGTGTGTATATGTGCCACTGTGTATGTATGTACTATATGTGTGCGAGCGTGTGTATATATATATACGTATTGTTGCTTGTGTGGGTTTATGCGGCTGCGTATATGTCCAATTGTGTATGCGTATGTTCCGGTTGATGTTCCGATTGTATATATATATATATATATATATATATATATATATTATATATATATTATGTGTGTGAGAGTTTGTAATTGTAGGTATGCATGTGTATAGTGTGTATGTGTGCAGTGTGTGTATGTGTGTGTAGATGAGTGTGCGTGTGTGTGTTTTTCATGTGTATGCCTCATGTTATACCTATTATTATTATTAGTTGTTATTATTATTATTATTATTATTATTATTATTATTATTATTATTATTATTTTACTAGATTTTTGTGTTGGGTTGTGTAAAACATTTATACGTTACTTGGGGTGTGAGTCACGCGTCGACCTGAACCGACCCGAAACCGACCGAATGCATCTATACTCTTGATCATGTCTTAAAACTTAATTAGAATTATTATAGGTGCTTGATCGTTTGTTCCTCTCATCCTTTGAAGTATTTCATTCATTTTACTTCACTACATTTCAAGGTGAGTTTCGCGGCCCCGTTTTCATTTTAAACATTTATAAACTAGGGGGAAAAGTATGCTCAACTATTTTTATGCTGTGAATTTATTCAATTCTTTTGGGACTGTTGTGTTTACTGTTTGTAAGTACTTATCTAGTGCATGCATGAGTTGTCTTTGTGGTTCTGTATTCACAACTATTTAACTCCGGTGTTGGAGCCGACTGACAGATATTGATAGTACTATTGGGTTGACACCCCCACCCTTGTTTGTTAGTATACTAGTTGGGACTGACAGTGGCCAGGAACGGGCCCTAGGGTGAATATGTTCCGACAAAGTCTTTGTGTACGTCGTAGGTTTAGTTGTGATGCTCATGTAATACTACTTGCTTATAACTGTATGCACTCACGTCCTACTACACTATTATACAGCATCAAATTTTGTTATTATTTAAACCTGCGAACTCACCAACATTATGTTGACCATTTTGACCATATCTTTTCAGGTAATAATCATTGAGGATTGCTAGAGATGCTACCTTAGCGATGACCTTAGACTTACATCATTTAAACTTTGGATGTCTTCGACAGTTGCATTTGACATTTACTTGTTATTCACATTTGATTACTTGTTCCCGGGTTGTGGGATATATACTTATTGTTTTGTATGACTATGTTTGTCGTGGAACTGACTAACCATGGCACAAGTCTCCGTTTGTGTCCGGTGACGTCATGACACGTTGACTTTCATCATTTAATGCATCTCTATTAATTTAACAATGTGTTATGACGATCCCGTCCGTTACATCCTCGTGTTTCCGCTATAAGCGGGGGTGTGACAGGTGCACTCTTTGGAAAACATGGAAATGATAACGAGAACGTTGTTGAGATAGAAACCCAAACCGGTAAGAATGGTTTGAATAGTGTTGCTCGGTAAAACTTTAGTAAGCCCAAGCATCACAAAAGATCTTGTTTCCACAAAAGGCATATATTCCGAGAGGTTTTTATTAAAAACAGTCTTATAACTGTTCCCAGCTAAATGTCACGACCTGTCAAAACGCATATCGTAACACCCTAATTTTTTTCAATTAGGGGCACTTTTGATGCATACAAGGCTACTCGAAAAACTCTAGCAATAGCCTGTACAATTCTACAGCAACATAGCAACATTGGAAGGCTCTAGAACATCCCGCAAATGACTAGAAAACTTGGCTCAAAGAGCTGCCATAAAGAACTAACAAGTGCATCCCTAAATGATCTCGGAAGACTCTAGAATGCACTATAAATTACAACCACGGAGACTAGATGTAGCCTAGAGAATTCCATGGAAATATCAAGTGCTAGATAATTTTGGTACACATATAAAATATTGTATACATAAATCTAGATATAGAACAATCTAGAATCCATGTAACTACTATAAATAGGATGGTGGTGTCTCATTTGCACACACCTAAGTTCCTTGTAACATAACATCCTTGTACTTGTGTTCTTAGTAATACAAGCTTAATACTTGTGTTGTAATCACACATTACAAGCATTCCACTTGCGTATTACAAATCTAATGTTCCCTTACAAATACTTCCACCGCCTAAACCATCCATTCGAGGCCAATAAGGCTGACTTAGAATGGATGTAAGTGTCGCACGTGAACTAAACAAATCAGTCCATGACATAAAGTAGATATATCGACAATCATAAACGTAAATCTGTAATCAATAGCCTTGGATATTGCACTTTCTGCATCTCTGCCCCCTGCAGTGAACAATCATATTATGTTACATATAGACAACAATCTCAAACACAAAGTCAACTCATTGATTAAAAAGCAATTTTTAATTTAATCAAAAGTATTGAATCTAATTGTCAAATAAGGAAATTGTAAAATTAAACAAACATCATATAGCAATATGGAAAAAACCCAACTTCTGAATGCATCGCGAATCCTAAAAATCAACATCAATAGTAGTGAATCTAAGAGTATGAGAGATAAAATGGTGAAATAAAACATTAACAACACTTCCTCGATATTTCGATTAGCTAGCTATAAAATTGAACATTGGAAAAAACATAAACATACATTCAAACATGAAACACATCAAATTCAATATCAGAAGGCATCAAAGTTCCTAAAAATTAACATAAGAGGAATGAATTGGTGAAATTAAACATTAACGACACTTCATCCAGTGTAAGCAAACATAAACCAGCTTCGACAAGCTGACCTAATTCATGTCGTATATAAAATCGAACATCAAACGCATCTTACAAAATTATACATATAGATAATAATCTGGAACAAAAATTCAACATCAGTATGCATCTTAGATCCGAAAAATCAACATCAACACATGTGAATCTGAGTGTCAACGAATGAAATGTTGAAATTAAACATTAACATCACTTCATCATGTGTAAGCAAACATAAACATGTTTAGGCAAGCTAACCTATTCATATCAAGCATAGAATCAAACATTAAACACATATTACAAAATTACACACATAGACAACAATCACAACATCGAAATACATCACAGGTCCTAAAAATCAACCTCAAGAGTAGTGAATCCAAGTGTCAAGGAATAAAATGGTGACAACAAACTTATACACATTTTAATCGGTTGCAATAAATCAGATCAAACGAATTTCGAACATAAAACGCGTTCAATTCAACATGAACGAAAACTCAAACATGTTTTATTGACCTAGCGCAGTTCGAACCTAAATTATGTAAAATTATGCAAGTTGCATGATCGATTCACTTGAGCATTTGATTCGAACCAGAAGTCAACTAAAGCCTAAAAAGTTATGCATGTAACATGATGAATCCACTTCAGCAAATGAAATCAGCATGAAAACATTAGAGAATCGACATGAGCTCATCACATAATTGAAGAAATAGGAAACTTTAAGGTACGGAAAAAAAACCACATTGGTGGAGGTTAATGCATTCGGTGCTGAAGACATAGTTCCCTCCAAAATATCTTATGTTTGTAAAGTTATGCTAACGTGTCAAGTGTTCATATTTCTTTAATTGTGTAAGAGTCAAACAACTAAATATTTATTTTTTAATCGAAAACTTCACAAAATAGTAAATAAGTTTTAAAAATATTTAGATTAAATCACTCATATTTTTATTTGTCCAATCATATCATTTGTATTTTTATATTTGTTCCAATCAGGTCATTAAAGTTTCAGGAGAGTTCCAATCAGCTCACTCATATTGTTGTAAATTATTTAAATAATTCGTAAGATTTATAAAATAATTTGGTTCTTTATAAATATTGTCAATTTTTTAAGTATTTCATTTTTTAAAAAAAAAATTTTTTTTTTATAATTTATGAGTGATCTAATTAAAACAATCTTATAACTTTAGTAACCTGATTGAGATATAGAAATTTTATGAGTAACTTGATTGACACAAAAAAAAATTATAAGTGACCTCATTGGTACAGATAAATTTATAGTGAACTACTTAGAACAATTGTAAAACTTGATTATTACTTTATAAAGTTACCCCGTTTTTTAATTAGCAAAACTATTAAATATTTTACAAGATTAGTACCTCAAGTTCAAATTTCTTCAATTTTCTTGCTCTCTTTTTCAAAACAGGTATTGAATAGGAAAGAAGCAGAGACATAGACGACTGTCGTGGGCATTTGACCTCTATCGATGTCGGAACATTGTAGGGCATTTGTAGATGAGGTGTTTTGGTGTTGTTTTCTTAATTATGACTCTTTTCATATTATAGTTAAAATTATGCGAGTTGGCAAAATATGTTAAGTGTATAATTTGTATGGATTTGTTTGTTGGAATGTACCGTCTCTTATGGGAGGAAATAACAACTTGGTTGACAGTGAGGCTTTGGCTCGTGCAACCCCTCTAGTTATAGTGGCACTTACGTGAATGAAAACAACTGAGTACCATAGTAAAGAAAACAATATACTACATATATCTAGTATACCTTACAACCGTCGAATAATTATACCTTTTTACTACAGGTACAATTTTACTAGGTTCTACATTCATAACATGTATTTAACAACAACTGCATACATCATGCCTACTCACACATGTTAGTTAGAGTTGAAAGAAGATATTGAGAATAATTACTCCGACGAAGCCAAGAACAACATACTGTAAACATACAACAATAACACAACCGCTTACTATATAATTAGTGCAAGTGATATTTCTAAAGATGATATTGAGAATATTTATTTCTTCTTTTTCTTACAAAATATAATTTCACACAACTGTACAAGTGAAGTTACTGTAACATCTCGTATTTCCGTTAATTAAAAGTTAATTTTGTTAATCCTTATATGGTTTATTTATGCAAATTATGAAACTTGATGGACTATTATTGTATGATTTTTGTTTAAGTTTTTAAACTAAGTAAATAATAATAATGATAACAATTATAATAATAACAATAATAATAATATTGATAATAATAATACTAATAATAATAATAATAATAATAATAATAATAATAATAATAATAGTAATAATAATAATAATATTGATAATAAAAGTAATAATAATAATATTATTAATAATCATGAGAATTTTATTAAACTAGGGGGCTAAGTTGTGTTTTTAAAACTTAAAATTAAAGTTTATATGCATAAAGTGTTAACCATTGAAACTACAGGGATCGGTTGTGCCAAATCACAAAACTCAACCCCCCCCCCCCCTGTACACCAACCCGCATACCCGGCGCAACTTCCGGCCATGCGCCGGCGGCCCTCCGAACTCCGGTAACCGCAATTAAAAACCGAATTAAACCTCAAACCATCCTGTTACTAACCGTTTCGAACTCATAATGACTTTTAATTGAAGTTAAAGCCGGGTATGTGAACGTTTGGGGTCGGTAACCGACGACCTTCGAACCAAACGACAATTAAGAGTAATGATAATCTAATTAAAGTGAACCTAATCAATCGTGTAACCAATCCCGAACCTTTGTCAAACTCAATTTTGTCTAAATCCTAATTGAACATCCCGAACAACCCACGCAATCATCGGAGTCTGCAACTTTAGTGTTCACCGACGTCCGATCAGTCCCAGGTGAAATTGTTAGGGGGCTTTCAACCATCACGATTCTTGGAAGCTTCATGTGCAACGAATTTGAATAACATCAACGTCTGCATCACAAACTCTACCCCACATTGACCGCGGCTATTTCTACATCTTGTAACCTCGATTTGATCATCGTTCCGGTAATTACACACACCCAAACACTCGGCTATACATGGGGAACAAAAGCCCCATGATTCCAATCATTTACATAAACGAATTGTTTCTTAATTTTGGGTCCGATTGTTCTAGGGTTCATGTGAAATTTGGGGGTTTTTGTTTAAGTTGGTATTTAAGAAATGAAACCTGTGTTCTCACAGGCATAGGCTACCCAGCCTAATGGTTTCACACTCACATATCAAACTTAAGGTCACGGGTTCGAACCCCGTGACCTGCATAATTTTTTTAAAAGCTTTTTCAGCCTCATTTTAATTATGAAAAATTCTTAATAAATAATAAAATGATTTTTCTAAACTTCAAATATTTTTTTATAACCATCCAAATTATCTTCTTTTAAAAATATATATATATAATTTCTAAAAAATTGTAAGAATATTCATTTTATAAATTTCGTATATTCTAAACCATTTAAATATTTTTCTGCAATTTATTATTAAAAATGTTCTTATATTTTATTTAAGATTCTAAAATGAATGTTATAGTTAATATATATATTCTATGAAATTTAGACTTAAAAATACTAGTTTATTATTTCAACCATTGTTTACTTAAGTTATTGTTTAAATCGTGCTCATTTTATTTAATTATAAAACTTTATTAAAACTTTATAAATATTATACAACTATTATAAATATTATTCTTGTAGTATATTTATATAAAATATAAGTATGTTGTTCTCACGAATATATACATGTTTTCTCAATTGCTAAATATAATTGATAAAATCCCCAAACATCACATTGAACCTAGTTTATGTTAATTCATTAAACTTATTGTAAAACTTTAACCTTGTGAACATATATATTTAGGTATCTTGTGACGATACGACTTTGGAACGACGCTTATTATTAATCTTATTAATCTCCCTAATATACTTATTTGACCACGTGAGTTTCCTTGCCCCTTTTTCATATTTTCACACTAATTTGGGGTGAAACATGATAGTTTATACATGATACACATATACACGTTTGAGACTCGTAAATCACATGCAATTCAACTTATTATTTGTCATGGTTATTTGTGTATTGTAAGTGTTTATATGAGATACATAGTTTGTTTACAATCATTAACTATTGCTAGCCTGGCGACGTCTTAGATCTTTGGGCCTGACAAGCCTATTTGGTGCTAAAGTCGATGTATTGCCGAATCCTGATGACGTATGCTTGTTCATCATGGGAACCAAATACACTTAGCCAATCTTTTATACTTGTAATCAAGTCGAGGTTTGGTTGTAACGATATGTGTTCTATAACCTTACTTGCTTATGACCTATGACATGAATTGCTACTTGTAACTTTTTTCATATTATGTATGAAAACCTTGGAAACTCACCAACTATTTTTAGTTGACTCTTATTTTTATCATGTTTCAAGTCAACCTCAAGTTTAAAGTGAACTTTTGAAGCTTGCAATAAAACTAGGACTTGGACCTAGTTAAATAAACAAAATGTTATGTTATGTTTGAGTTATGTTGAACTTATTTCTTGTTTGAGACTTATGGTTGTATTTCATTTTAAGACTTATGATAATAATATTTGCAATTTAATTATAGCGTTATGTGGCTGTGAACAATCTTAACCCTCACACCTCGACGTTTCCGCCGTCAAGGTTGGGGTGTGACAGATTGGTATCAGAGCCCATAACTATAGGGATTTAGGTTATTAGAAATGGTGACCTAGACTATAATTGCATGAACCTCATAGAAAGATCCTTATACCTTCGTGCTTACATGTTGTTTGCATGCTACATAATGCTATGCCTTTTGTGCAACTTGATGCCTTAGCATAGGGTTGCCTTATGTATGCTTAAACATAGTTACTTGTCTCCCTAAACTTAACTTTGACTCTTTGACCTCCCCGACAAATGAACTTCCTAAACTTATTCTCAACGACATGTGGAATCTACACTTATCGTCGTGGGTTCAATTCCTTAGACTCTATGTTTAATCTATGAAAATCTCATCAAGGTTTTGATTTCATAAACCAAAGAAATATGTGCGACACATAGACACCTGTATTCTGGATTTCCTGGCAAAAGGCCTTCGGGCTAAGGCAAGCATATCGTATAAATCTCATTGTGAGACCAGTTATGCTTACCTGGGGATTTCTGGGATGAGTGATAAACAATGGTCAACATACACAAGTCTCTATGGCAAATGGGTCAATTTACCTTGACGTGTCAACGAATCCAAATGGTAATGCGTTACCAAATGGAACCATCCTCTTTGTATCTTAAAAATCTTTGATTCCTTGAACTAGTATCACTTCATTCTTATCATACATAATGTTCCTGTTAATATTGAACCTATCCTACATTTCAATTCTTACGTTTAAACACCGTTACACGTTGAGCGTTTTATGTAACTATTTCTATATCTTGACCAACGTGAACATGGATCTTAATATACCCAAAGATATTGGGAATCTAAACCGAATGGTCATCAAAACTTTAAACCGTTACTTATGGTTCTCAAGTTTTCTTAAGGATGTGTCCCATAACTAAGAACATGAAATGCTGTAGGTGGAATTCTTACATCTCGGGATACTTTGTCTAGGCAAAGTGTAAATGGTGATTTGACTCGATCACTGAATCCATTTACTTGACTCGAAACCCTTGAGATGAGTGATCGCTTATAAGTACGCATGTCTTTAATAAGGTTATGGCTGATCTCATATCTTGAGAAGTCTATGCATTCCCTTCGATTGTGAATCAAATGTTCACATCTCATTATGATGTTGAATCATTCTTGTCCTTGATTTTGCCTTTCTAATTTAAATTATTCAAGATTTGAACACCATCATAACAAATTCTGCTATCTCGAACTTTGATCTTAAGCTGGTAAGCATGATTTTTCCTTTTGTTACATTGATGTAACTCGAATTTTCCGAATTTCTAATTGATATTATTTTCTTTTCGTCGTTAAGTCAAACTCCGTACCATCTGCACCGTGAGAGATGCAAGTGTTTGCAAGCCAACCTATGACTAATAACACTCGTATCTCCTAAATGATTCTAACTCATCAAAACAGGGGTGATTCTCTTACTTTGATTATTCTCTATTCGTTTCGATAAACGGTTTCCAATTATGATTTATAAAATTTCATCCTCTGGATCGGGGTGATTTCCTTATCCCGAGGATTGACTTCAATTATTTTCTTTGAAATGGCATTTCACAAATGACATGATCTCACCAAAATAGGATTGAAACCCGTACTTTGGTGACAAATGTCAATCTTCGATTGTTTTCTTACTATTATGAAATTCAATCATCAAGGTAGGCGTGAATTCCATACCTTGATGATAATATCATCATTATGAATTGTATTTGTTCAAATGAGACGACTTCATCAAAGTAGGAGTGAATTCTGGATTTTGAAGAAGAAGTTCATCTTGTTATATTTTGTTTTTGTAAAACTTCACCGTTAAGATAGGAGTGATTTCCCTTACCTTAATGGTGAGTTACCTCATCTTATTTCTGTGGATCCTCAACAAGGAGTTGGGATCGAACTTTTTGATTGGTAAGTTAGTGGTCATACCTTGGAAATACACCATCAAGTTAGGAGTGAAAACCACACCTTGATGACTATTCTCAATTCTTGATCTCCAACTTACCAAGGTTTTAATCAAGTGACAAGGAACATGTAGTAACTTGAAGGGTGAACCAATGTTAGTGTTTGGACCTATCAAGCCAAAACATGATTTCTGAACTTGAAAGGAGACCCGATCACTCTAGGTTGATTTTGATTCCGAGCTTGGAGCATTTAAATTCTTAAATTGATTTCTTTCCCTTTATCCTTATGTTTTGATTTGATCTAGCTATATCGAACCATTTATTCCCTACATATCAACTTTCATTTTGAGATATCATCAACACATGATTGTGTGATGGTAGTCTTCTTAAACAATCTTTCTACTAAATAAAGACATTATCAACTTGTGGTTATGTCTTTCTAGTCATACGAATGTTCTCGACTGTACTTATGGGTTTGATGAATTACGTATGCAATCTATATTTGGAAATTTGTTACCTTGCAAAACATGGTTACAAATGCATGTCTTATTGTTTGCGTTACTTCTTGAATCACTTTTGAACCCTTAACCTTGGGAATCTTTAAAACTCTATCTTGGTTTCGACTAACGAGACTCGTTATTACTTACATTGTGACGTGGAGGTTCATAAACCTTCGTAACTTGTAGTCATGGGTTTGGCATAAAAGAAAAGACATAACTTGGTATGTGTCCAAGTGTCTTACTTTCATATATGACAAAACCTAACATTCGTGTTCCTATGAATCTCCTGTTTAACTTTTCATCACTAAGTGCCTCTTATCTTAGATGCCATGATGACAAATGGTGCATTATAGACCGATTAACTAATTTCAGATTGACTCATGTGGGTTAACGGGTCGGGAAATTGGCTCGTATCTATCTCAAATAGTCGTATACCGTGGTATGTCGTTAAACATCGATCATTAATTTGGATGATCAATTCATTTTCTGCTTTTAATAATGTTCCTAATCATCGTCGTGAACTTATTCCAAAATCTTCGCATACGTATTATTCTTAGACCAATGGTTGGTCAAAGGAGAGATACTTGTTCATAAGATATGCGTTAAGATCGTTTCATATAGAGACGTTTGGGATTCTTAAATCCTGACGGTTAACCTTTCTTATCATTGTTGGTCTTTTATTGATTTCTAGACATCATTATATTCTAGAGGTTGTGACATATAAATCTAAGGTACCACGGTAACTCGTCATCGTTTTCCAACGTTTCATCTCAAAACGTCTCGCGGTTATTATGCTAAGAATCTTGAAAGATTCCATAAGGTGAAGCGTTCCACCTGTAATCAAACGCCAAACACTGTTCGTTGTACACTTATCTTTCATTATAACTCCTTTTGTTCATTTAAGTTCATTCTTAATTTCGGGACGAAATTCTTTTAAGTTGGGGAGACTGTAACATCTCGTATTTCCGTTAATTAAAAGTTAATTTTGTTAATTCTTATATGGTTTATTTATGCAAATTATGAAACTTGATGGACTATTATTGTATGATTTTTGTTTAAGTTTTTAAACTAAGTAAATAATAATAATGATAACAATTATAATAATAACAATAATAATAATATTGATAATAATAATAATACTAATAATAATAATAATAATAATAATAATAATAATAATAATAGTAATAATAATAATAATATTGATAATAAAAGTAATAATAATAATATTATTAATAATCATGAGAATTTTATTAAACTAGGGGGCTAAGTTGTGTTTTTAAAACTTAAAATTAAAGTTTATATGCATAAAGTGTTAACTATTGAAACTATAGGGACCGGTTGTGCCAAATCACAAAACTCAACCCCCCCCCCTGTACACCAACCCGCATACCCGGCGCAACTTCCGGCCATGCGCCGGCGGCCCTCCGAACTCCGGTAACCGCAATTAAAAACCGAATTAAACCTCAAACCATCCTGTTACTAACCGTTTCGAACTCATAATGACTTTTAATTGAAGTTAAAGCCGGGTATGTGAACGTTTGGGGTCGGTAACCGACGACCTTTAAACCAAACGACAATTAAGAGTAATGATAATCTAATTAAAGTGAACCTAATCAATCGTGTAACCAATCCCGAACCTTTGTCAAACTCAATTTTGTCTAAATCCTGATTGAACATTCCGAACAACCCACGCAATCATCGGAGTCTGCAACTTTAGTGTTCACCGACGTCCGATCAGTCCCAGGTGAAATTGTTAGGGGGCTTTCAACCATCACGATTCTTCGAAGCTTCATGTGCAACGAATTTGAATAACATCAACGTCTGCATCACAAACTCTACCCCTCATTGACCGCGGCTATTTCTACATCTTGTGACCTCGATTTGATCATCGTTCCGGTAATTACACACACCCAAACACTCGACTATACATGGGGAACAAAAGCCCCATGATTCCAATCATTTACATAAACGAATTGTTTCTTAATTTTGGGTCCGATTGTTCTAGGGTTCATGTGAAATTTGGGGGTTTTGTTTAAGTTGGTATTTAAGAAATGAAACCTGTGTTCTCACAGGCATAGGCTACCCAGCCTAATGGTTTCACACTCACATGTCAAACTTAAGATCACGGGTTCGGACCCGTGACCTGCATAATTTTTTAAAAGCTTTTTCAGCCTCATTTTAATTATGAAAAATTCTTAATAAATAATAAAATGATTTTTCTAAACTTCAAATATTTTTTATAACCATCCAAATTATCTTCTTTTAAAAATATATATATATATATAATTTCTAAAATTTGTAAGAATATTCATTTTATAAATTTCTTATATTCTAAACCATTTAATTATTTTTCTGCAATTTATTATTAAAAATGTTCTTATATTTTATTTAAGATTCTAAAATGAATGTTATAGTTAATATATATATTCTATGAAATTTAGACTTAAAAATACTAGTTTATTATTTCAACCATTATTTACTTAAGTTATTGTTTAAATCGTGCTCATTTTATTTAATTATAAAACTTTATTAAAACTTTATAAATATTATACAACTATTATAAATATTATTCTTATTGTATATTTATATAAAATATAAGTATGTTGTTCTCACGAATATATACTTGTTTTCTCAATTGTTAAATATAATTGATAAAATCCCCAAACATCACATTGAACCTAGTTTATGTTAATTCATTAAACTTATTGTAAAACTTTAACCTTGTGAACATATATATTTAGGTATCTTGTGACGATACGACTTTGGAACGACGCTTATTATTAATCTTATTAATCTCCCTAATATACTTATTTGACCACGTGAGTTTCCTTGCCCCTTTTTTATATTTTCACACTAATTTGGGGTGAAACATGATAGCTTATACATGATACACTTATACACGTTTGAGACTTGTAAATCACATGCAATTCAACTTATTATTTGTCATGGTTATTTGTGTATTGTAAGTGTTTATATGAGATACATAGTTTGTTTACAATCATTAACTATTGCTAGCCTGGCGACGTCTTAGATCTTTGGGTCTGACAAGCCTATTTGGTGCTAAAGTCGATGTATTGCCGACTCCTGATGACGTATGCATGTTCATCATGGGAACCAAATACACTTAGCCAATCTTTTATACTTGTAATCAAGTCGAGGTTTGGTTGTAACGATACGTGTTCTATAACCTTACTTGCTTATGACCTATGACATGAATTGCTACTTGTAACTTTTTTCATATTATGTATGAAAACCTTGGAAACTCACCAACTATTTTTAGTTGACTCTTATTTTTATCATGTTTCAGGTCAACCTCAAGTTTAAAGTGAACTTTTGAAGCTTGAAATAAAACTAGGACTTGGACCTAGTTAAATAAACAAAATGTTATGTTATGTTTGAGTTATGTTGAACTTATTTCTTGTTTGAGACTTATGGTTGTATTTCATTTTTAAGACTTATGATAATAATATTTGCAATTTAAATATAGCGTTATGTGGCTGTGAACAATCTTAACCCTCACATCTCGACGTTTCCGCCGTCAAGGTTGGGGTGTGACAGTTACGACTTTCATTTTGCTGTTAATGGGTCATGTAGTCACAACTCAAATTGCATCGACATTTACCTTACATGTTAACTAAGTAATGATAATATTATAATAATGCAAATCTAAATTTAGATATTGTAATATCAAGGAAGAAATATATGTATAATCATCAACCAATCTCATAATATTCACGAGACCCATAAAAAGTGTCACAAAACCGTAAGGAACAAAAATTTTGGGTTAGATGTAAAACCTTGAGCCCCCATTTAATAGACAATGTATTTCAGTAACCATGGGCCAACTCGGTTGAAATGGGCTTAACATCATTTTGTTGGTTTTTCAAATATTAACATCGATTATTGGATTTTAATAATTTTAAGTTTTATTTATTGGACGAAATTAATCTCAACTCAGTAAATATTTACTTCTAACATTGATTTATTTTCTTCCGATGAACTCTTACTAACTGAGAGTTAACCCGTTAGTTTTTTATGACGTGGACTATTTTTTGGCCAAAACATTAACTAATAAATTATCTGAGAAGTACACTAAAACTAAACTAAAGGGTTGCTTGGCAGCTTTTGAATGATTAAATGATGAACCAATAAGAGGTCTGAACCATTAAGTGTTAATTCATTAAGATGTTTGAACCATTAAGAGCTAGTATATTGCTTAACTATTCAAATACAAATGTCTGACCAATTCAGATAAGAGGTTTTAACCATTCGGCATTAGACCTCTTAACCATTCAGCATTAGTATAATGTTTAACCATTCAGAGGCAAATGTCTGAACCATTTAGACATTTGCTCACGAAACAAACAGTCTGAACCATTAAGTGATGAACCATTCAGACATCTGAACCATTAAGAGGCTACCACACAACCCCTAAACAAAAAGTTGAAATCTATCATCGTGTCCGTCAATTTAAAACTTTCGCACTTAAAAACCCGTCAATCTCCACCTCCTGATTTAAACCACCAAACTCGTTGGAGGTAGATTTCAGTTGATGATGAAGATTAGAAAATGGAAAACAGACCTAACTGAGTCTAAGCGGTGTTGGGGTTGAAAAATGGCTCAAAGTTGGTCTCATTTAAAAAAACTAACGTGGGTTAACTCTCAGTTAGTAAGGAATCATTGGAGGAAAAATAAATTCAAAGTTAGGAGTGTCTGTAAATATTTCCTAAGTTGGGATTAATCCTGGCTAATAAATTAAAGTTGGGATTATTAAAATCCAATAACCATATTAATAACCCTAGAAAAAATTATATGGAAGATAATTCAATTAGGTAGTAAAATAAGAAGTTAATTTACTTTTACATCGATGGCGAACTATAGTTTTGAAAGTTAGATATTTATTGATCGAGTTACCGTTGTTGGATCAAAAGCAAATAATTTAAATAACTTAAATACTTATAACTAGTACGAAGTTATAGTCGTCACCACATGAAATTGATGGAAAGTATCAAGCTTGAATATCTTATACTAAAATAAAAATCGAAAATACGAAAAAGCAAATATTTTTGGGGATTTTATTTATAATGAAATGTAAATTAAACGCAAATAATTAATAAAACAATAAACTTGATTAGGGTTTTGAAAACTATAATGAAAAAAAATATCACTTTCGAGTTCAAGTTAAAAAAAAATCCACAATAGGTTAATAAGAACTAATTGATAATCACATAGATATAATTTTATGAAATTGTCTTGATAATCAAGAAAACGAGAAACAAAAATCTCTTAGTCACACATGCTCCAAAACGAGAAACAAAAATCTCTTGTCATGCCAATGATCTCTTGGCCTAGTGGTTCAAGGGGGAGGTGGGAGGCTTTGCCTCTTTTGGAGGTCCAAGGTTCAAATCTTGACAGTGATTAATTATTACTAACTTGGTGTTACTAACTTCTAACAACTAACCAGCCGTTAAAAAAATCTCTTGTCATAAGACATTTGTCACAAGCAAACTATGATGGTACCTCTATAGACTATATGTGAATGAAATACAGAGATACAAACAAAAATTCATTTTCTTAATAAAATCTCATGTTCTTTGATTTTTTTAACAACATTGTTAATTTTACATATAAATATCACCCATCAACTTATACTTATAAAATTTAAACACATATCAATTTTATAAAAAACAATTATCAATTCTACCAGACTAGTATATCATTGATTGTTATTTAATGTTTAGAATGATTGAATGATATATATGTATTACAAATTATAAGAAATATCTAGTAGAAATGTGATACATATGGTTATATGAACAAAAACCTTCTTCAAGGCAAAGTCACATATTAGAAATCTCCTAAGAATGCATGATAATACTTGGGGTGGGGATTGGGTTTAATGGCAAACCATTAAAGTTAGACCTTTGAGGTTAAAAGTTCAATCACGCTTATTTTGTGACGGAGCTTGAACACTCCCAGAGGGAGGGAGGGGGCGAACTCGATATATAAAAAAAAAATTATATTACTCGATCAAAAATTTACACTATCAAACCAAAAATTAATACTACTATTAGAAAAAAGATGAGGGCACCGCCCCCACCGGCCCTTATATACTTAGCCCTTGCGCCTATGATAGTTTTATGTTAATTAATTATAATGAAGATTAAAAAAAGATTAGATGGTTTTCTGAGTTTCAGTTTAAAACATACATGTGAACACTTTCTAACAAATTAAATGAGATGAAACTTCTTTGAAAATATTCAAAACCGTGTAAATTGGTTTGTCCATGGTGGACCCTCAAAGAAATCATCTCTACAATAATTATTTTATAATTACCAAAAACAAATACCTTATGAATTAAGTAAACCATGTTTGTCTCTCTATATATATATATACACATCATATATATGTGTCTGTGAGTGCTATTGTCTATTTCAACATTATACTGTCAAAATGAAGGTATTTGCATCTTTCCAACAGTTATTGTTATTGTTATTTTTTTATTTTGTGGTTTCAACAAATTGAACGAACCTGTTGGGATATATGTGTTCGTTGTAGCACATTAGAATACAACAATTGCGTTTAGTTTTTAATATTTTAAATGATATACGTGACGTTGCAGAAAAAGATTGTGATAAACATGCAGACCAAGTGCGAGAAATGTAGAACTGGAGCAATGAAAGAGGCTGTCAAAGTATCTGGTACTTAGTTTAATAGAATTTTTTTTCAAATTGGTATAGTTTAGAATAAATAATTGGAAAACGGTTATTTAACTAGAATACTATGGTAAATGATAATACTGTCCCTCTCAATAGCAGTTTCTTTGTCAAAAATAGTTTTTGGCAGAAGTGGTTTCAATAACTCCGTTACCATCTCCAACTACTCTGTTTACCATCGTTTCTACTCTATTAAGTCGAGTAAACAGCTCCTGCCAGGAGCGAATTCATGCATCGGTAGACTTTTAAACCTGTTAGGAGTTGCTTCTCCCTCAAACAAATAAAAACAAGAAAGTCAATATTTATTAGTTGTCTTTTCAAAATCCATTGGTATATGTAGTTTGTTTCCCATAATTATATGTCCCATTACCATACAAGCATGCACCCCAGAATTATGATGTATAAAACCGAGGTATTACGACATATATAAAAATATTCCGTAATTACGACACCCTAAGAATTGTTTATCAAGAACAACAACATTTTCAAATAAACTCAAATAACATACCTCCACGTCTCCTACACATGAGAAACGCGGTAGTTTCTTGTTTTTATTTGTTTGAGGGAGAAGAACTCCTGCCAAGTTTAAAAGTCTATAGATGCATGAAACCGCTCCTAGCAGGAGCTGTTTAATGCACTTGACTTAACGAATTAGAAACGGTGGTAAACAAAGCATACGGAGATGGTAACGGAGTTATTAAAACCGCTCCTGCCAAGAGTTGTTTCTAATATTCTCTAACAACACAATTATTGAGAGTATTAGATTGTAAGAACTGATATTGGGAGGGGTAATATTACCATTTACCATATTATTCTAGTCAAAAAAACATTTTTCATCTTTTTTTTTCTAAATTATACCATTTTGAAAAAAAAAATCTGACTTAATGGTCACGTTCTTATAGTAGAGTGTGTGTTATCGTTGATTTAAGTAGATTGAAACAATTTGTAGGTGTGAATTCTGTGAAGCTGCAAGGGGAAGATAAAAACCAGATGGTGGTGATCGGAGAAGAGGTGGATGCCGTCGCATTGACAAAGTCAGTAAGAAAAAAGATAAAAAATGCATCACTAGAAATGGTTCAACAATTGTAGCTAGATGTTGTTATCCAGATTTTCAATTGCTAAATTAATTACTATTTACAACAATACCAAACTGTGTTTGTTGAAAAATAATATAATAGTAAAATATGTAATATCAGGAAGTTGAAAGTGTAAGTATAATTACGGTTGGTTTGTTAGTTTAGAAGCTTAGTAGTCCAGTTTACTTATTATTTGAAACAAAAAGCGAGTAAGGAATATATCATATATGTATACTATATTATAATACATTTGAGAATGATTTGATTTTTATTTAAGGTTATTGAATTTTAATAAGATAAACTTTCATTTACTGGTCGGGGTTATCTCAACTCAGAAAATATTTAAAAACACTTCCAACTTTAAGATTATTTTTCTTAAACGACATATTACTAACTGAGAGTTAACTTCCGTTAGTTTTTTTGTGTGAAATGAGGGTTAACTTGATGTTAAATGAAACTTAAAAGTGTTGAAATTGGATGTGAAACTAAAAACTTCTATAAATTTGATTAGAACCTTATATTTAAAATTACTTGTGTTACTTGAAACTTAATTGAAGTTATTGATTTAAGCTAAAACTTAAGTGATTTTAGTTATTAATTTTAGTTGTTCTTGTTGAAACCTAACCGACCTGATCCACAAATTTGGACGTCAAATTGTTATAGATTTGAGTCCGAAAAAAAGTGACCATATAAGAATAACATTTTGGTTTCCCACCAGTTGTATTAATGTTTTAAAATATACAATCACGAATCATGACCACAAGCAAGAAAAAAATTACGTGTTTCGTCGCGTAACGCGGGTATGAATCATAATTCGTCGCGTAACGCAGGTATGAATCATAATTATATATATTATATAAATATATATTACTGGTAAAAGAAATCAATGGGTGAGTTATTCATTTGGAAATTTCGAGTTCAGATTATTCATTTGAATGATTAGTTGAAGCAAAAGAAAACTAGTATAATGTACAATCGATTAACTATGATAAATTGTAAATAACTTTTACGCAAAATGATTTATAATCGTTCAACTATGATAAATTTAAAAAAACTTTTACGCAAAACCACATAGATATTTTAAAATTGGGCCGAACCCGAATGATGGATTTATGTGGGACAGAGTCCAAAAACTAAAAAACATTTTTTTTGAATTTTTTTTAATTGTAACAAAACAAAAACACAATTACAGATTAAAGACTGTTTGATAGGGTTTTAATGATTATTAATAAACTGTTTTTTAATGGTTCATAACCTCTGAGGTAACCCAATTTTATATCATAACAGAATTTAACTTTATCTGTATCGAAAAATTATTATATATAATACTAATTTTCAACTTAGTAATGCATCATTAGTTGTACTCCATGCTTTATAGGTTGTATCTTTGTATTTTCTTTATTATTTTTTCTTTTAAATTTTAACACTATTAATTTTTGTTTTTTATATGTAACACTAATATTTTTTTTACTTTCAACTTTGGTCTCATATATTTTTAATCTATTACAAATTTTTCGTTTTACATTTTAGTTAAAATTTTTGAGTTAACATGTCGCAACATGCGTATGTGGTTCAATGTTTTTACCTCATTTTTTTGTCTATCGATCGTTTCGTGTTTTACGTTTTGGTCTAATTTTTGCACGTTAACACATCGTAACGGGCGTTCATGGTTCAACGTTTTTACGCCTACGTTTTCTTTTCATTATTATTTCTTTTGTTTTGTGGGCTTATTCAGTGTTGTAATAGCTAGCAACGGTGCCCATTAATGTTGCTCAACATGGTTTTCACCCTCACCACAACGCGGTGGGACATAATACTAGTTATATCTGTCCATTAACTCTGATTTAGACGTCATGATGAAACTTTCATGAGCGATAACTTATATCATAAATTATTAAGTTTGAAAAAATTTAAAAAAAATTCAAATAGTTCTCATTTGTAGGATTTCATACAAACTATTAGCAAAAGTAGCTACATTTCAATATTACAACAAAGCAAGGCAATACAGCACTTGGGTCTTTTACAAACAAGTAGTTAGGCTTCACTCCTTCAATAGAATCATACTCATCTTCATCACTATCATTCATAATTCTACCCGAAATCACTCGACAGATCGCGATAGCCATCTCGCCTTTCGTAATATCTGCATTTGCATTTGCATTTGCACTAACAACATCTTGACTATTTGTAGTTAACCATATTCCTGTTTTCTTCTTAGGATCATAAAACACTGGTTTAATTATGCTGCAAATGTTGTCTTTACATAGCTTTGATGTCCCAAATTTCTTGCAGCGTGCGAGTTTCGTGCCATAAAACATTAACTTCTCGTTACCGTCCACGATGTTTCTTGGATGCTTGTTGTGATGATCATAAGCTCTCTTCTTGACGTGTTCTCGGAAGTTTTCGAATCTTTCTAGTTTTTCTTTTGAGTTATTCAGCTTAAGGACTTGTTTTATGCTGATTGAATACTTTGTGGTGTTGGTTGTTGTTGATCTGAAGATCATCTCGATCACATTTCGTGATGGGTCCCCGATCGCTAGCACTGTTTTGCCTGATTCATCATTGCTAGAGATTTAGCTTAAGGGGAGATGTTAACGTGTTATTCAATAAACTAGCTATAGTAAACTTGTGTGTTACACGGGTTGAATAAATAAAATATTAATATAATATTAATTATAAAATGATATTCTAAGATATAATATGACTGAAATTATATATGAGAAATGACTATAAGTAATAAAACAGTTATATCAACTTTTTAAAAAAAAATAAAAATTTTTCTTAATTAAAAATAACATTAATAAATATATTTTTTAATTAATTAAATTTTAAAAAGTGTTAAATAATATTATTAGTAATTAAGGTAATTATTTAATAGGAGATAGACGAGAAAATTTTGGTGAGGATGATTGTGGTGTTGACATGTGTCATCACATGATACTTTTTTATTAGAGTAGGAAGATGGGTCGATTTGGGTTATAGCTTAAGGTCAAATAGATAGAGATATAAAGTTCAAGTAAGAAACGGGTTAAATAGGCCGGGTGGATTAAAAGTGTGGATTAAACTAGGGGTGGTAATCGTGACGAGTTGACGGGTTGAATTGCCAACTTAAACACCAGTATAGTATTCGTGTCAAAAACATACCCTAACCCTGATACCCTTAAAATTGTGCATTCAAACAAGACCACACAGCCCGTTTAACTCATTTATCTAAACATGTCTGACGTGTTGGAAGGTAGTAATCAAGTTGGAAATTTGTTCATCGGGCCACGAGGGTTGTAATAAATGGGTTAAAAGGAATGTAAATGGGATGACATGTCAATTAAACGGGCTAAACAGGTCTACATGAACACGACTTGTTTAATTAAACATGTCAATGTGAACATGACTCATACAATTCTAGTAGAAAATGTTGGGGAAAATATTCAATTTAACGGAGTAGCATTTCGACATGTTGTTTGGTTACTAAATTTATGTTTTAAATATCTTGACATGAATATTGACGAGTCATATATGACAACCAAAAACCTGATTAGTTTTGTTCTATGTTTGTGTCATGTCGGAAATTAAAACCCATACATTAAACAATTGATTATTTAGTTGAAAGTCATCAAAATAGTATTTAGATGCATAAAACCTCCTATGTTAATGTCATTTTATTAAAATATTACTGGTTATCAAATTACTAATATTGAAATAATGTTGAATTATTTAAAATTATCTAAAAATTAGTTTATTAATAACCAATTACATTATCAATGTGTAAGAAAACTGTTAAGTACAAGTGTGCTAGATCCATTTCACTCATAGAAGAAACTAAAACGTACCAGGAAAGCAGTTTCTTGTGTGGTGATGAATGAGTTCTTCATCATCTTCCGACTTTCTTCGACGAGTGCGGGTCCCACGCGTGATGAGTCTTTCATTTCCTCGAGTCACATCCGTCTGCTTGTCTCGGCACTTCACATTCCCTCTCAAAAAGGCACAAAATGCATGCATAACTCTAGCAGCCTGTGATTCTACTGCGACTAGTGCACAAGTAGTCGAATCGAGGGGCATTTTAGCATGACGATTGATGACCAAACATGTTGGCTAACAAAGTGCATATCAAAAGTGGAGGGTGATGGTTTGATGGGGGTTGGATTTGGGTGGAGGTACATGAATTCATGTGGGTATTGCATATAGATGAGACCAAAAGGAAGATGATTGTGAAAGTTTTGTATGTATTTAGGCATTGAATGGTATTGAAGGTGAATTGTGTGAATGCATGGTGTCATAGGTTGTTTAGTTTGGAAATACCGAATTGTCCAATACAAGACTCTAAATTAGACTACATATATCATAAATGGTTGGGCTTTTAGATTTTAAATCGGTTTAGAGCATTCACAACCCGTTTCCTAAATTTATGTGAGTGTATTCCTTATATTATATAGAATGGTTATAAGTAATTGTGAGTAAATGATATGGAAAATTTACTGTTCAAACTGTCTTTTTGGAAAACACTGTTAAACGCTATAATGTTTTTAATATATTTTAAGTGGTTGTGAGTGAAAAAGAGAAATAATAATAATAAAGTTGAAAATGAGAGAGAAAAAATAATGAATTTTAATGTAGTTATATGGATAAAGATGATAAATGGATTGTGAATACTCTTAGTCATCCAAGAAATTCATTGTGATAAAACAAAAAGTGAATAAACATAGAATTTGTTCTATGACTATAGAGATAAAACTTATGTGACATGAACATTGTACAACCATACAACAACATATTCATGCATACATACTTTATTCAATACAAATATTCACTTCCCATTGTTACAGTCACATTTTCCATTGATTTTGCAAAGTCTCTGCCCTACAAACCCAATACAAAGACTAACAAAACCTTCAAAACACACCATTCAACCAACTATACCCTATTACACCCCCTACATTCAAATCTAAATTACAACATCTCACTTTTTTGCTCCAACTCGATACGTTACACCTAATTTGCTGCTAATATTAAGGCAAAAGCACGAAAGAAACACGAACTAGTGACACGACTGTTGACCATCTTTGACCAACTTGGGGCAAATTCGTAATTCGTACTCCCTTTTGACCCGTTGCCACGTGGCTGAAGCAGTAGCGCTGTTTTATTTAGTTTCTTCTAATTCTACGGCCCCAAAACTATTCTTCCAAGATTTTGTGGGTACGGGTTAGAAGAATGGGTAAGGGTAGTATGGTCGTTGTTGCAGGCTTCAACGTCATTCTCTCTTGACCCGTATACATCATTCCAGTGAACAATTTTTCGGAAATTTGAATTTGAAACGTGTACTTGTGGTTGCTCAGGGAGTCTGTTGCCAACTACAAGATCAAGGCAGATAGCATTGTTTTCTTCTAATCTGGTCCGTTGATTTACAGACCCTGTAAGATCATGGTTATTGTTTTTCACAGCGGGTACATCGTGATTATGTTTTCCTTCGTATGCGGTTATGACGGCTTTGGGATCGTGTGATGCTCTCTCTACATGCTTTCTTACTGTGCATCCAACACTTGTGCACTTGTAATAGCTCCTGCATAAGAGTAGTTCTTTAAAACAAGTTGGAGCTTCTAATAAACCAAAATTACCTTTTTACCGTTCCAATATTTTTGGTTAATTGAAGTTACATAAAAATTTTCGAAGAATTATTTTTAATTAAAAAATATTCTTTTACCTACTATCTATCAATGCTCAAAATTGATAATTTTGATTTTGTTGAGTGACTTTTGTTTTCATTCAGATGTACTTTAAACATGTAACATGTTCAATAGGAATGTACAAGATTTCCATGTTTGGTAATAAATGAAGTTAAGTTTTATTAGGAAATTGACGTATAGAAAAAGGTAAAGGGGGTTAAAAATCAAAGATAAAATAGTCACATGGTAAGTTCACATATAATGCCATATTGTCATGTTCTTATGAGGGTTGGCCTAGAACCCAAAAACAAACAGAAAACTCAGTATTTGATCAAAACAATGGTCGACTATTTCGTATTGATAAACTTCAACTCTAATATGACAATGACCCTAGACCCCTTTATTTATACTCACCAAAAAAACAAGTAACCCTGATATACAAATTAGGAAACCAAATCAAATCAAAAGACTAAATAAGGTAAACAAATCAAATCTACTAAAATAATAATCTATCCATGGTTGTAAAAATTGGTAGCCACCCGCGGTGGCGTGCTGACTAGCAACTAATCTGGATTAACAGGGATTAATCGGATTGGAATTTTATATGTAAGTTTTTAAACATGTAACATATATACAAAACAATTTGACATTCTATATACAAATTTCCAATTTGGCCAGTTTTGACCAAAATGTTGACCGATTTTCACCCCTGGCCATTTTTATGGCCGATTAGGTGAAATCGCAAAGGTTACACACCGATTACCGATTAATTATTGATTAATCCCAATTTTTACAACACTTAAACTCAATAGACTTCTAAAATTTCGACCCACAAAAAACAAACCGACCCACTTCAAACCTAATAGTTTCCTCTTTAATCTTGATACAGACCCCACCATACAAAGATTATGGGTTTATCATCCTCTTGAGCTTAAGCCAAGTTTGCCTCCTCCTCTTTTTCATTTCAGTCGGGACACTCATATGCTAAGTGTCCATACTTTCCACAGTCATAACACTATAACTCACTTTTGTCTCTTTGTCCAAAGCCTTTCCCACATCAATACTCTTCTATGCCAGTCCCTCTTCCACGCCTTCGCCATATCAACATTATTACACATACATCCTCACTCGTGCCTATCATAACCATGCTCTCTTTGCTTTAATCCTTCTTGCCCTTCATCTCTAGAAAGCAATATCTTACCTTGATCACTTTCTTTCTCATTATGATCTTTGATCCTCTCTTCATATGCCATTAATCTTCCAACGACTTCTTTGAATGGCGTGTTCTCTATCTCTGGATAATGCTCTGTGAAGGCCACGATCTACAAAAACTTCCTTGGAACCGAATTGAGTAGCTTTCTCACCACCACCTCATCTTCTAAACTTGACCTGGGACTCTTGAACTTTGTCGCAATCCCACCAAGCTTGCCCGAAAACTCACCAGCTGATTCACTTTCTTTCAACTTCAACATCTCGAGCTCGCTTCTAAGAGTTTGCAATATTGCCTTTTGTACACTTTCACTCCCAAGTATCAAACTCTTCATGCCTCCCACACATCTTTAGCATCCATGTGTCTAACCACCTTAGAGTAACAAATCCTCAAGTAGAGTTTGGAAGAGACTTTTCTTGTTTTTAATTACTTCTCCTGTTGTCAGTTTAACAACCTCCCACAAGCCATACGCTTGCATGAACGACTCCACCATAATAGAGTAAGTTGTATAATTTGTTACTCTCGATTTTGGCCACTGTAACGAGACAATTTGCTGCTCCTTAACAGGGACAACTATTGTTCCTTGATCTGCCATTCTTCACCCTTTTGCTAATTCTTTCTTCAGTTTACACAAAACCAACTTTGATCACACAAATCTCTCCTTATTCCCATGCTTCGAACCACATAGATTATTCTTTGCTTTGATTGGTTCCACATAGGCTTACACCACACAAGTCTCCGATCTTAGTTCATATAAGGTTCGGTTTTTCACACCCTATCACACAGGTTATCACACCACACAAGTTTCTCCATCTTGGTGTACCACACTGTTTCTTTTGCTCCATAACGGTCTCCCTTGAACCACATTAAATGTTACGATCCACACAGATTTGCATGCTTTTTCTTCCTTAACAATCATTCCACTCGCATTCGATTGCGTGAGAGTCGATTTTTGACTTGCTTCCTTTTATTTATTCTTCAATGTCAACACAACAACTCTATCATTTTTCTTTCTTTTTTCTAGCTTGATGGTCGGTACATAGCAACAACAGAAACAATGAGGTTGTTGGTGGTGGTGCTCTTTTTTTATGGCGAGTAACGAGTTTTCTTCCTCTTCTCGAAAGCTTCTCCAAGCTCTGATACCAATTATTGGCTTAGAAATGAAAAACAAACAGAAGACTCGGTATTTTATCAAAACTATGATCGACATTTTTGTACTACTAAACCTCGCCTGACACATTACAATGACCCTACACCCCTTTATATATACTAAAAACTTCAACAAGAAAACAAGTAAATCCTAATATAGTATTAGGAAACTCAAACAAATAAGAACACACTCGATCAATTAAACAAATCAAATCTAATAATATAATAACCTATCTTGACTCCTAAATATCTACCCAACAAAAACAAATCGACCCACTTCACATCAAGATTAACCCAACAATGAGATTGTGGAACTTTAGATCTCATATTTAATAGATACAAAAATAGATGCTTAATAAATTAAAGATCCAAACACCTATGAAGAGAAATGAATGAAAAGATTTTAACACTTTTATATGATTATGAAATAAATACATACCTAGGATTAGGATTACCCCGCACAACTTTCTGACCATATTTACGCCAACGATACCCATCATCCAAGATATCAACCTCACTAGTAGTTTGGACAACTACACGTGGCTCACGAATAGGCTTAACCACTGGAGTAATATCAAGGGTACCAAAATCTGTTCGCCTAGTCGCAATTAAAAATTATTGTATGTTAGCGTTTAGTGCAACCAATAATATCAAAATATACATTTTCATCCTGCTTAATCACCTCTTTTTTGAATATGGGTCATCGTCATCATCAACCTCATCCGTACCGTCTAGATTTGCTTGTCTAGGAGATTGCAGAGGGGTTCCACTTGCCTCTAAGTTAGGGTTCTGGCCATTATTTGCAGAACCTTCAATAATGAAGTTAAATGAACCATTAGAAACAGGTAATTAATTCCAGAACAATACAAATGCACAGTCATGGGATGTTAAAGAGGGTCATTGGCTCATTGCAGGTTGTGTCATGGGTCAAAGAGGGTTCAGTGGTCATTGCGGCACCACTTCTGTTCATATTTTGAGAAAATAAATAAATAGTTAACACATTCATTATGATTACAAAACAATTATTATACAATAATAACGACTTAGGATGTTGTATGCATTAAGAAAGAAGTTTGGGTGACTATCAACATATCCAGCCCATTTGACCCATCCTCTTTCAAATAACTTTTTGTATGACCCATTTGACCCTATTCAAGATTAGAAAAAACAACCCAAACCGATCCTTTCATAAATAAATGAGTCAAAATTGCTCCGAATTACCTGCTTGATAAGTTTGATACTGAAGTTTATCAGAATTTTCCTCCTGTATAGACATAAGAGCACCAGCACTAAATCGACGGCTAGGTTGAGGTTTGGGATGATCATGTGTGCCTTTATACACAATTTCTGTTATTTGGCCGGTAGTATAAGACCGTTCAAAAATCTTTTTCACATCACAATTAGGATGTGTACACTTGTAATAGCTTCTTGGATGTTCACTTCCTTTCACAACTTTCTGCCCATATTTTCGCCAATTATATCCATCGTCTGATGACCTGTCAACTTGGATAGTGGGCCCAAGATCTTTAGGCTTTCCCTGTCCGTTTGTTTCCTCATGAGGCATGTAAGTATGATTTTGTTCTTTTGGTGATGCCAATTCCCAGCTGGTTGGAGATGGAGATGCATAAGATTGTGGCTCGCTTTGATTTTGATTATGATTTTGGTTTTGGTTTTGGTCTTGGTCTTGGTCTTGGTTATGATATTGGCCACTTGGTTCGCCTCGTTGAAAGTTGGAACCTGCTGAAACCTTTTATACAACCAGAATTATAAATCCATTTCAGACAAGTCTTTACACTCAAAATATAAAATTTTACATGATACAGGAAAGTGAAATGCACAAGAAAGAAGGATAAAGGTTGGGCACCCATGCTATTGTTGAAGTATTACCTCCTTTCTATGGCATTTCTTAATTCAAACAGACATTTAAGAAAGGAGAATTAACAAAGACTTCACCTTTGAAATATGAAGAGAGATAGATAGCAAAATAAACCACAAAAACATATACTCGGATGATTTCAAAAACTATTCAATCAGACAAAATAATGACCCGGATTTATAATTCATAAACACAGATCAACTTTAAAAAACATGAAAAGATAGTATCTCAAGTTAACAGGATAAAGAAAAGGGTGTTTAATAGCTGATTAGAGCAATACCTGAAATCCTGCAGAAGAAAACTGTTGAACTGCTGTATTATGGATATGTGGTCTAAACTCAAAGAATCCAGAGTTACTATCATCCGAGGTCTTTCTGGCAGAGGAATTTGTCTCTAAAGAGAATGCAGCAGTGGCATTTGACCTTTGCATCAGTGGAGACTTAAAGAAAGAACCCGTGGTTGGAGAAGGCTCAGCCTATAAGATTAAAAAAGGGAACTTTATAGACTCGTCGCCAATACGCTTCATAATTGTTTATTTAATATATTTACTCCTTATTCGGTTGCAATCTATTCACACAATCAGAAAACATTATTCCTTTCAAATAAAAGAATACACAACTCATAATAGGCTTGATTCCATGACTCTAGAATTTACCTTAAACAGACAAGTCTCAATGAGGGACGAGTGGCAAAGCGCACCAAATAGAAAGGAATATTCAGCCTCGTAAAGAAACAAAACTGAAAGCTTAACGAATACGACAAAGGGGTCTGAAAAGTATCTAGAAACACAGCCAATCCAAATTAAAAACTACGGGTATTGGGGAGCCACAATTGCATAAAGAAGAAACTGATGGGAAACAACATCATTGTAAGCATCAGAATACAACGGTCCCAAATGCGCACATAAGGCGCATAAATTGTAATATATTCTTCTAACAAGCACTTAGAAATGATTCATTTAATCCATAAAGAAAACACACCGTTCCTGAAACAACTTTCCCATCAAAATAAGAATATCAAACAAAACACACTTTACAAAAAGCTCATTTCTCATATAGTGAAGTTGATATCAATCATATCAGATCACATCAATGAAATCAACCAAAATTCTCCACTAAAGCTACCCTGACGCAACCAATCACCTTCTGTTCGATTGCTGATGTATCTCTCACAACAAAACTACCAAAATCAAATTAGGTCATCCCTTATACAAACTCCATAATCCAAACACACTCATCCACCACAAATCATCAGTACAAACAGATTCAACAGAAACTAACACAAATCTCCAATCAATAAACAGCAAAGCGATATCAAACATCCAAACATTCAAACACCGAGGGTAAATGTTAATTCACGGGCGAAATCGAACAATTTACAAATCGTACCTTAACGTTGGTCAGGAGGACCGGAGATTCAAGGAACGAGGTAGGGCTGAGGCCTGGAGGTACGGTGACACATGCGGACCTTGAGATGGGGAGTTTAGCTGGTGACATGAGCTTGTATTTAGCACCGCCGGCGGTGGATCCGGCTCCGGCGGCATCTCCGCCGTGGCTCCGGTCACCGGATGTATCGACATTGGTGGTGGTGGTGGTGGAGTGAGAGTGAGGAGAATGGTGGTTGTTCATGGTGGAATTTGTGAATTTGTGATCCAGTTTCAGGTTACGGTGGGGAGAGAGAAAAGGGTAGAATGTAACAGGGGTAGTTTAGTTATTTGACGGATTAGAGTGTTGACTTTTGGTAACTAGCTTGTCTCATTTAAGGCATGAAAGACATGGTTGTTGTTGTTTTAACGTTCTATAACCCAGTTTCGAAGTATAGGTATTATTTTAATATGGCTTACTTGTTTGTTTTCTGGTTGGAACCGTATCCCAACCTCCCCAGGATAAAATATATTGTTGAGAAAATATTTTTACTTAACTCTAAGTATTTTTGTTTAAAGTAAAACTTAAACCTATGATCTCCTATTATTTACATGTCATGTGTATTTCACCTTAACTAGTTGGATCAAAAATTATTAGTGTAGACATTGTTGTTTATTATTATTATTATTATTATTTTCTTTTTTTTAAGTTTAAATTGCGCACCATCGACTTTAAACTATTCGTCTTTAAGAAATGAAGCACCTAAACAAGTTAAGATGGACAAGATTTTATTCTACATGAAAACCAATTCGAATAACTACATTTAAATTTATTTTAAACGAATTGTATTTTTAAGATCTGATTTTTATGGTTTATTTACAAGTTACGACCATGCCAGCCACTATTGACGATCCACACACCCATCATTTGAACCCATATCTTATGTATTTCTCACTAGGCCACTTTTTTGTTTTCTTCGTATGCTCTACTCTCTTGTCGATGGTCGTGTTCTGACTTTGCTATTCATTGATGTTCATGCTCCTGTTGATCACATGCCTTCTTTTCTTGTTAGGATTTTGTCTTTATCCTGAAAGTTTTTATTGAGGAAATTATCGCTTTGAGGGCTAAATCGGGATCTTGAAATTGCGGTCGATGAGTTGAAGAGAAAAGCGTGAGAGAGAAAAAGAAAGAATATGTTTGTATTTTTGTGAAGTGCATGGATGCTAATGGTAGATAATACAACAACGGGGGTAACAAGTATAGGTTCTCTAGCTTATCTCGTTGCGGTTCTATAATGGCTATCTTTCAAGACTCATTTGTACCTTATGCTTTGAGAGTGCTCTTGAGGGGTCAAGTCTTTTTGTCTTTTAGTTTTTTTGTGACATTTGAAATTGGTTAGGCCTTTACAATCATTGGTAGTTTTTTAGGATAATTTCAAGTGGTTGAGTCAACTGGGGTTATTTGTTGCAAGGTTTTAAGGCAAGTTTACATGGCAAGCCCCCAAATTGTTCAACCACTTCTTTTTCCATCACTCGTGTTATATTTGGCCATTTGGATATTTACCAGTTATCATAAATTGTAAGACCAGTTGGTAGCAAGTGACACATTAAGACGTATTTTGTTTTGTTGTTTACATTAGGAATTACTACTTATTTACGGAGCGTAAAGCCTTTTGGCCTAGTGATTGCCCTAGGGTTTCTCAATTGGTAGGTTGTGGGTTAGAGTCTCATACGAGACAATATGTTTTGGGTATGCCAGAGATTTTCCTACTTGTGGATTTTAGCCTAAGCGTGGTGGGTTGGCTCATCAAGCTTATGTTCTTAAAGTGAAAGGGGTAACTCGTTTGCTAGGGTGATTGGGGGGGGGGGGTGGGCATTTGATGTTAATAAAACTACACCTTTACGGATCACATTATTCCAAACTACCAAACATATATAACACTATGGACTATATAAGATTCACCCGATTTACATTTAGAAGTAATTTGCATAAAGATATACCTTTAAATAGAATGTGGTGCACATTCGCATGAATTTGCTAGTTTTATGTTCGTTACATGAATCTTGTGATTAAGGCAAGAGGCCTTTGATAATCAACAACCTAAGATTCCATAAGTATGATGTTTGATCATTTAAGTGTAACATCCCATGTTTGTGTTTAAGGTTAGAAATATTGATTAAATCTCATTAAGAAGGATTTTATTTATAATGAGCATTTCAGTTATAAATAATATCGATGCTTTAATAGTTAAACAAAACATTATATGTTAACATGAGATTAGATGGAAAATAACAAGCAGGAGTCGCGTGGTTTAGTCTATTGATAAGAGACTAAGCCTCCTTAGACCGTACGTAGTGGAGTTAAAAGTGGCGCTAAAGTTGATGACATGGGCATTTTATATGGCGTTAAACCCACTACTTCATGAATAAAATGGGCGCCAAAATGGATCACATTTAACCCCCTAACGTGCGTGAAAGTTAGATTTTCCACATCACAATCTGCTTTCCCATGGTATATATTCTTTATTATCTGTTTCGTTTATCTCTTTATATGTATCTACTATGCGAGTAATCAGAAATCAAATACTAAAATGTGTTTGGAGCGTACTGAAATTCGTGAGAGTGAAAACCAGCGGATCTCCGACTACATTTTGCTACAAGAGTGACAATTTTCGGCGAGAATTCAACCACGTAAGGTGTTGATATCATACTCAACCATGCTTTCTTTATTTGAAGCTCCTTTTTATCCTTACAAATGTAGCTGCAATATTGATCTGTACCTCATAAAGATTATGATTTGTCTTGTTGTTCTTGAGTTTTCAAAGTTTTTTTCTCAAGATATGCAAGTGGGTTTTCTTTCTCGAGATTCGTTCTGCAAGTGGGTTTCTTTTAGGTTAAATGATAGATTTTTTCTCACTTTTATTTTATTATAATTATAGTGTTATAATATTTTATTATGTGATAATATTAATTAAAGTTATTATGCTTATTAAACATGAGTGAGTAGTAAATTTAATTAGTTAAATCATTACATTTAACACTTAATACTCGAGGGGCTAGTTTTGACAATTGATGGAACTTAATCAAAATCTGGTCAAAAAGGAAGAAGATATGTTTTATTCACTTGGCGGGATATCTAAGGTGTGAATGTGTGTTTTGGGGAGATGATCAACAAGTACAATTAAGCAAGGAAAATATTAAAGATTTCTATAAAATAGAGTTAAAGATCAAGACTTTAAGGAGTAGTCGTCATCACAAAGTGAAGAGAATGTGTAAGTAAGAGATTCTTGACCTAAAACTTAAGCTTTTTGTGTTTGTTCTAGTTTCATGATGATCTAGTGGTTGTAAATTAGGGGTAGAAATGGCTTACATAAGTGTGTGCACCAGCAAGATTTCATACTCCATTGATGATAATTGAAATGTGAACTCATGTGTTTAGGGCTTTGAGTAATCATTTAGGGTCTTTGTGGGTGTTTTTGAGTAAATGCATCTCAAAAACATGGTGTAATTATGGGAACTCGTGTGTTTAGGGCTTTGAGTAATCATTTTCAAGTTTCACAGTGCACTTCTGCAGCCTGCAGTTTTATCTTTTTTAATTTTATAACAATTCTCATGATCATTGGAAATTTTTTTTAATACTATTCACTAAATTGATTTTCAAAAATCAAAATAAGCAAAACTAACAATTTCATTTAGTGATTACATGCATAGTTTTGTTAGGATTTCAATCCAAACACCTAAATATAATAACTCAGTAGAATTAAATCATCAGTCCAGTGAGAATCCTTCAATTCAAATGCACATAAGAATGCAAAATTTACAATACCTTGCAGCCAAAAGGTTTACTCTTTAACCGATTATGCAGTAATTAGTGACATCACTCGTTATGAAAATCATGGTGTCATAGTTGCACTTTCCTGTTATGATACTACAAAGTTTCACCAAATTATGTGTGTAAAAGATTATTTTATGTGTCCGCTAACGAACATTTGTAAATCCAAACTGAAGCCAATTTATACCAACATAATGATAATGTCATAATTTATCCTGTCTTGGTCTGTATCAGGCGAATCCTCATACGCACAAGTACCAAGAGTGAATAATGTCTCGTAGCTGCTTTACGAGTAAATGGTAATAATGTATGTGATACGAATAGTGCAAGTTAGGCACCCGTGTCAAGTTTACGAGGAGTTAAATATTGAGCTGTGAACGAACATGTCACAGTGGTAGTACGCATTCAGAAAAAGGATCAGGTGGGTTGATTTTAGTGTTATTCCTGAGAGATGAATAAAACCAAAGGGAAAAAGTTATCTCACAATCCCACATTGCTGAGTGAATAACTCAAAAATGAACTTAGTGCCTATATAAACAGTGGCCAAAGAATGGAAAAAGCATACCTTTCTCGGCCTTTTGGCTAAGATCAAGTGTAGTATCTGTTCTTATCAGTTTAATATCTGATATGTGGGCCATCGGCTCACTCGATATTAATCTTATTTTTTAAGGGGAGAGGCCCATCACAATAGCTTGCTATTGGGGTCTCTAAGTGTCGCCTTGGTGTTGCACTACTACCTTGGCCTGGCGCACCCCTCCAATTTGCAGTCAATTTTCTTATGCTTTTGCTCTTTATTAGTCTTTTTGATTTGATTCTTTTTTAGTTGTTTTGATTAACTTTAAAATGTTGGTAACTTTATAAAGTTTTTCACGCTTCTATTTTGTATCATTCCTTCAATTTCTATTCTAACAATTTGAATCAGGAAGCTAAATTTGTATGTGATGGCAGCCATCCATCAGAATATGTAGATGAAGTCATTGGTGCTGTTCATCCTATTAAGACTATAATTCAGAAAGCAACAGCACCTCAGCGGTGCTTTCGTGAGAGATCAAGTCTGCAGGGCTTTTATGGAAATGTGAGGTCAAGTTGGTCAAGTGAAATTTCCCCTACTTTTTCAACCAAACAAAAACTAAGATGATATTCCATATGCAATCCCATTAAATCAAACTTAACTCTATAGTAACTCTTTTTCGTAGATTCGGAGTAACACACTTCTGTTAACATACATTCAATTCACTCCTTAACTACTGAACCTGTCCCTCACTTCAAAGATGATATTCTGAACTGTAAAACATTTTCATTAAGGGTAGTAGTAGTAGTGAAGCTTGAATAGTTTGGGTGGGAATAGAAGGACAGCGTATTAATGTTGAAGAATGATATGTACTCCATGTTCTTTGCTTTACTCCATATCTACAAAGGTGGTTCTTTTTCTTTGATACATTTAGATGTCATTTTACGTTTCATCTGAAGAATTGTTGACTTCTTTAGGGGATACACTTAAAATCTGATTAGGATGTTCCAATATACACAAGGTGCCATATTGTCTTCTTTTTGTATCACATGTTAGTTTTCTTGATGTATACTTAGGTACATGTAGTTGCTTATACACATTATAACGTTGTAACCAACTTGTTACAACTTTTATACAAACATACTGCAGAGTTTCCATTAATTAATAATGTTAATAGATACTTTTGCAGTTTTCTTGTCCTCTTACATTATTAAATCCAAGTTGAAGCCAATTTCTAACAACAAAAATGATAATATCATAATGTCTTTGTATTCTTATGCATGTATAAATGTCTTTGTATTTCTTGTTATATGATGAAGATGGTGAGGTGAAATTCTAAATCTACTTTTGCAATGTGAAGACCTGAGATTTGGACAGCCTTTAACATGTAAGAGTTTAAGGATGATTTGTACTCATTGTTCTTTGCTTTATTCCATATCTACGAAAGTGCTTTTATCTTTCATAATTTAGGATATGTTTCTTTGTTTCATTTGAAGAATTGTTGATTTCTTTACAGGACACAGTTAAATCTGTTTAGGGTGTTCCAATATACAGAAGGCGCAATACTGTCTTCTTTTAGGATCACATGTTAGTTTTCTTGATGTATGCGCTGGTGCATTTTGTTGCTTATTCAGATTGCGACTTTGTAACCAGCTTGTTACAACTTTTAAACAAACATACTGCAGAGTTTCCACTAAATTATAAGGGTAAAAGAACTTTTGCTTGTTCCCTTACGAAATTTTATCAAAGCTGAAGCCAATTTTTAACAACAAAATGGTAGTATCATAGTTTCCTTGTATTCTTATGCATGTTGAGCTTGTGGGTTCTGTATTTACTCTTGTCATTAATACAAATGGTGCAACTGAGGTGCCTGATTTACTCTTCATATATGCAGTTCCATCTTGCAGTCAAAACTCTTTGTTCTGATGATTGCTTTTGAGGGACACGGACATTGGATGTAAATGCACATGAAAAACAAACTATAGAGGTAAATGACTAGTAATTCTATATATCCATAGCACTTTTCGATTTCTGATTTTGTTAATAACAGTTCACAAGTGATCTTTTCTGTATAGCCAACACAATAGTTATCAGCATTAAAAATAAAAAATTCTGTTAATTGATTAGAGTGTTAGACTTTGAGTTAGCTATACTTAGATCTTTGAGTTTAAAGCAACAAATTTAAGGATGAGGTTTTGGTGGGTTGGTTTTGTGTCAATTAAGTAAAGCATACTTAATGATCTTAAAAGTCTAGTATTATCAGGATTAATGCTTTAATCCACACTGTTTTATGGTATTAGATCCTGAGAGATGAAAACTAAAGGGAAAAAGTCTGACAATCCCACATTGGCTAATTGAAGAATAAAAAGATGAAGAGACTGCCTATATAAACAGCGACCCATGAAGTGAATAAGCATACCTTTCTCGGCCTTTTGGCTAAGATCAAGTGTAGTATCTGTTCTTATCAGTTTAATATCTGATATGTGGGTCATCGACCCACTCGATATTAATCTTATTTTTTAAGGGGGAAGGCCCATTACAGTAGCTTGCTACTGGGGTTCTTCATGCGTCGCCTTGGTCTTACACTACCACCAAGGCCCGGCGCACCCCTCCAAACTTAGTTAAATTTAACCTTTTTTATACTCTTTATTAGAACAAGCCTTTTGGTATTACAATTTATACACTTTGGTTCCCAAGAATTCTTTTATTGTAATTATAACTAGAAATGTTCCCATGCGTGTTATGCGGAATTTTCATAAAGGACATAAATATCAAAACACAAACACATATCATAACAGTTATCAATCCGACATACTTTTGATGGGTAAAATGAAAGTTGGTGGTTAAAGTGAAAGATTTGAAAATATTGTGGTAATTTATGAAACCTATAAAGTTTACTATTTATAAAAGTTTCTAAGTTATATATATAATATAATTACAAATTAAGCATTTTTTTACTCTATTCAAAACTAAGCTCTTACGTTTTATTGATCAAGGCTTGAAATATTATATACTATCGTAGATCTTCCTCAAGAATTATTTAGGAGAGCTGTCATTTATACTGTATGTAACCACTAAAGCTTACATGTGAACTGAGCATGTAATGAAAAGATAGCAGCTCAACCCTTACTAATTCGCTTCGTTGTTTTCTCTTACTAATTACACAGATTTTATGTCTTCAGGAGACAGGGCTGGATGACAGGTTCAACATCAAATATAGAATTTCTTACAAATCGTCAAATGTTATTATCCCAAGTTGTCGCTCCCTCATTGTTTTATTGTTGGTTTGACACATTTGTTTAAACCAGTGATATTTTAGTTGATTTTCTTAATCATAACTTGGTATACTAAGTCATTATTTCAGAGATTCATAACTGCTGAAATCAACACTCTATCAACTTTTTTAACAATTATGCAATTCACTCAAAGATGAAACTGTGAAGTATGGAATATTTTCATCAAGGACAGTAGAGAAGTATGAACAGTTTTGCTATTATACGCAAGGGCAAAAGTGCTTCTCTATCTTTGATAAATTCATAATCATTCTTCATTTCATCGGAAGGATTATTGACTTATTCACAACCTTAGATCTGTTTCGGATGTTCATAATGTACTGACGTGCAAAATACTATTTCACATAACATGTTGGTTTTCTTGATGGATATGCAGGTGAATTTTGTTGCTTATATAATATATGTAAACCAGGCTGCTTCATGCATCTCAATTATGTATATGAACGGGTTAGTTACCTTTCTTTTTTCACTGTTGTGATTCTTCATTTTTATAATATGTTTCTTCAAGTTATATTATTGCGGTTTAACAACAAATACTGTTACTTGCTCCTCTAAGTAGTATTAAATCTTGAGAGGTGAAAACACAAATTGGAAAAGACTCAAAGAGGTCTGTCACAATCCCACATCAGCAGAATGGAGAGCACAAAGATGAAAGGACTGCCGATATAAACAGCAGCCCATGAAGAGAAAAAGCATACCTTTCTCGGCCTTTTGGCTAAGATCAAGTGTAGTATCTGTTCTTATCAGTTTAATATCTGATATGTGGGCCATCGGCCCACTCGATATTAATCTTATTTTTTAAGGGGAGAGGCTCATCACAATAGCTTGCTATTGGAGTCTTTAAGCGTCGCCTTGGTGTTGCACTATTGCCTTGGCCTGGCGCACCCCTCCAAATGATAGTTCTAATATTTTAGTTGTTATTTTAATCACCACTTTGTTTTTTTTACTTTTAGTTCATAACTCTTTCATCAAATTATAATAATTGCAGTTTGATAAAAGCTTACAATAGTAACCAGTGGAGTTATAGTTGATGTTTAAAATTATAAGTTATGATAATGTTACACCTCAACTCCATATGCTGGAACTTTGGGAAAATGGCACTGCAGAGTTTCCGCTAATTGATAGGTGTGCAAGATAATTTTGCTTATCGTCTAAGGTACAATATTTATGATCTCAGAAGGCTAGTATTATTAGGATTTAGAAATCCAAAGAGATGAAAACCATAAGGCTGACACACCATTCTAATTTGTAGTCTTAATCTTTCCACATCTTGGTCATGTATAAATATAATTAGCATGTGTTCATAAAAATCATTAATTGGGATTAAAGTTCATATGTAGGTCTATTGGCTTATGTTTTATACACATCTATATCCTTAAACATCAAATAAAGAATCTGCTTTCTAAGTTATCAGAACTTTTTGTTGGTTCAAACTTCAAATCAGTGATATTTAAAACTCATTTTTAGTCATCTTTTTCATGTATGTGATGTCTTTGCTAAGCTGATTAAATGATATGTAGTTGATTTTCATTACACTTGATTTTATGAACATAAAATAAAGTATATCTTCCTCTTTTGATGGAAATTGTTGTTTTAGCTTTCAAAACATTGGAAATTGTTTAGTTTAATAGTGGTGAACCCAAAACCAAAAGGTTGCGGGTTCTAGTCCTGGACCATGAGGAAAAAAGTTATTGGGGTTTGAAATACTTTTTATTTATTATTAAAAGGAAATCAACTCTACTAGGAATGGCATCAATGCTTTGAAACATCCATCACCTAGGACTCAAGGAATTTATCATTTCTTTACAAGCAAATATGCTTTCAAAAAGGTGAAAACATAACTACAAAATCCCATTTTCTCGTACAAAGGAATGCGAGTTCTTAAAAGGTTGAATATCGTCTATCAAGTTGACCCACATCAAATTTTTCAAGGTCTATCATCTTAGAGGTATATCGAGGTCGTTAAACAAGTGTTCAAACGATGGTTCAAGTTGATTCACGTCAAAACATCCTAGGTCTATCATGTGATAGGTAAATCAAGCTTATAAAACGACTCTCAAAATGATGGTTCAAGTCCAACCAAACCATTCCAACAAGTAAAACTCCTTCTCAACCATAGTGAGAATTGAACCGAAGTTGCTTTTTATATCCTCAATCTCCGGAACTAGCTCAGCCACATCAATAAATTAATCTTTTTATAACGTTTTAGAAGGTTCATAATCTACTTTTAATATATGTCACTAACAACTTATGATATTTTAAATCTTTAATATTTAATATATAGACAAAACATCTTACATTTCAACTGTTACTTTCACCTCTAATAAATTAACCAATATGAGAAATAATTGTTGTAGTTTCACCTTTGTATCTCCTTTTGTGCAACTTATTCAAAGTTTCAAACACAAACCACAAAAGCAAAACAGTTAAAGTTAAAAACATAATATAATAATCAGCCGAAAGAAACCACATTCACAATACCCGATGAACTTGTAATAACTTATGACTTTAATCATCTTCACCATTACACCATCACAGTTTCATCAACAATGGCATCAAACCAGAGCTTAAGAGACCTTCAATGGCTTCTGCAATCAATTCAAACAGAAACTCTCAATCTCAAAAGCATTTCATTCCATCTTTCACAACCAACATCATGTTGTCATCAAGAAACTCATGATTCAATTCACATAAACATTTGCACTCAATCCCACTTCCAATTTTCCACCATTCTCACACTCCTATCATCATCTTCTACGATCCGATTTTCGCTGCAGAATCTCGAGTTTTACGAGGTCGAATGGGACTTAGAGGAAGTAAAGAATCTTGAAACACTGCTTGACAGTTCATCGAATGTTAAACGAGTTGAATTCAAGAAGAACAAACTGGATTTCGAGTGTATGGATCGGTTAGCGAAAATCTTGAAACATAATAATGTGATCAAAGAGATCATGTTGTCTGAATCAAGAATTGGATCATATGGAGCTTGTTTGATTGCTTCAGCTTTAAAGATGAACACTTGTTTAGAAGAGTTGCAAATATGGGAAGATTCAATTGGATCAAAAGGGGCTGAAGAAATCGCCAAAATGATCGAAGCAAATTCGACGTTGAAGGTGTTAACAATCTTTGATTCGAGTTCGATCACAGCGACACCATTGATATCTGCAGTGCTAGCAAGAAACAGATCAATGGAGGTTCATGTATGGAGTGAAGAACATGATAAAAACAGTAGTTCAAAAGTGGTTGAATTTGCACCAGAAAGTAGCACATTGAGGATATACAGGCTAACACTTTCGGGCGCGTGCAGGGTGGCTTGTGCTCTCGGTTGGAACACGACGGTTAGATCGCTTGACCTCACCGGGGTCCGGCTAAGATCCCGGTGGGCCAAGGAGTTCAGGTGGGTTCTTGAACAGAACCGGAGTTTAACAGAAGTTAAACTCTCAAAAACTTGTTTAAAAAACAAGGGTGTTGTTTACATTGCTGCAGGACTTTTCAAGAATCACAGCTTGCAAATCTTGAAGTTAGATGATAACCGGTTTAACGGGGTGGGTGTCGAACACCTTCTTTGCCCGTTAACCCGGTTTTCATCTCTACAAATTCAAGCAAACATAACGTTAAAGTCGATAACTTTTGGTGGGAAAAGATCAAAGATTGGGAGGGTGGGTTTGATTGCAATCTTGCAGATGTTAAGCACTAATCAAACTGTAACAAGATTGGGGATTTATGAAGATCAAAGCTTGAGGCCACAAGATTTTGTTAGAATCTTTAAAGTTTTGGAGGGAAATGTGAGTTTAAAGTGTTTGTGTCTACAAGGATGCAAAGGGGTTGATGGTGATTTGGTGTTGAAGACTGTAATGGAGACTTTGCAGGTGAATCCATGGATAGAGGAGATTGATGTTGCAAGAACTCCACTTCAGATTTGTGGGAAAGCAGAAGAGATATATGTGAAATTAGGGCAAAATGCAAAATCTGAAGTTGAAGTTGATGTTGATTTGCTTAAGGATATGCCCATGACAGTGCCTAAAAGCTGCAGGATATTCATCTGTGGGCAAGAATTTGCTGGTAAGTTTGTTCATGATTAGAACATGAAATTTGCTACGCGATATTGAGTTAATCGGGTTAGTGTTTGGTTTGGGTCTAAACGGGTCGGCTTGTTGGTGACCTGATTAAGAATGTCTAAACGGGTTTAACTCGTTTAACCCAATTATGACACAAATAACATGTTTAACTTATCGTGTTAAATAGGTTGAGACAACATGTTTATTATCTTTTTATCAAAAAGACCTAATTTTATAGTTTTACAGATAATTAGATACGGATCATGATTTTTAGTAACTTTTATTTTATAGCGTTAATAGTCTTATTATTACTTAGCTGTGTGTTAGTGAGTTGTGTTAATGTGTCGTGTCTTGTCACCCGTGTTACTGAACTGGTTACATTTAATCACGCTAAATGTGTCATGGTGTGTAACCAGCTTATTAAACATGTTTGTTATAGTGTTTAAGAAAATGACACGTTTAGTTATGTTTAACATCACACGTTTCGTCAAATCTAAATTCATGATCTTCATGCAGGAAAAACCACATTATGCAACTCTATATCACAAAATCTGTCATCTTCAAAGCTACCATACATTGATCAAGTCAAAACTCTAGTAAATCCAGTTGAACAAGCCATAAAAACAACAGGAATGAAGGTAAAAACATTCAAAGATGAAGACACAAAGCTTTCGATATGGAACCTCGGAGGCCACCACGAGCTCTTCTCCGTCCACGACCTCATGTTCCCAGGGCACACGAGCGCTTCCTTTTTCATAATCGTCTCCAGCTTGTTCCGTAAACCAAACAACAAAGAACCAAAATCGTCGTCAGAGTTGGAAGAAGACCTGCAGTATTGGCTCAGGTTCATAGTATCCAACTCAAAAAGAGCAGATCAGCAGTGCATGCTACCAAATGTAACCATGGTGCTAACACACCACGACAAAATCGACCCAAACGCGATAGATTTTCAAAATACAGTAACCGCGGTCCAGAGAGTTAGAGACAAGTTCCACGGGTATGTCGATTTCTACCCAACAGTATTCACAGTTGATGCTAGATCATCTGCATCAGTGAGTAAACTCACTCATCACATCAGAAAAACCAGCAAAACTGTCCTGCAAAGGGTACCACGAGTCTACGAACTCTGCAACGATCTCATAACAATATTATCCGACTGGAGGTCACAGAATCACGACAAACCAGCGATGAAGTGGCGAGAGTTCAGCGACTTATGCCAGATTAGAGTCCCATCTCTACGGGTCCAATCAAGAAACAGTCACATAGTGAACAAAGTGGAGATGAGGCGAAAGGCGGTTGCTGCATGTCTTCATAGTATAGGAGAGGTGATCTACTTTGAAGAATTGGGCTTTTTGATATTGGATTTCCAGTGGTTTTGCGGTGAGGTGATCGGTCAGCTCGTGAAGTTGAATAGTAGAAAGATGAGCTCTAACGAAGATGTTAACGGCGGATTTGTGAGCAGACAAGAGTTGGAGAAGATTCTGAAAGGAAGTTTGCAGAGCCAGATTCCTGGGATGGGTTCCAAGATCTTCGGAAACTTGGATGCCGGTGATCTGGTGAACATGATGCTGAAACTAGAGTTGTGTTACAGACAAGACCCCTCTGATCCGGAATCTTTGTTGTTGATTCCTTCGCTTCTAGAAGAAAACAGAACAAAGATTCCGAGATGGCAGTTGGTTACGTCGGATTGTGTCTTTGCAGGAAGACATCTTGAGTGTCATGACTCGAGCCACATGTTCCTCACGCCCGGGTTCTTCCCGAAATTACAGGTATGTTCTTGATTTGAACAGTATCTTAGTGATAGATTCGGGTCAAAACGGGTCAGTTTTAGAATAGTTAAGTTGGATAGTCGGAGAAAATAGGTTCGGGTCAAAATGGGTCAGTTTTAGAACGGTTGACTTGGGTTGACACATAACAACTTTTTGAGCACTTACAATATAAAAACTATAAAGAAAAACTGTTTTTTGTGTTAGCAACATAATACCAAACATTCTTATTTCTTTTCAAAACAGGTTCAACTACACAACAAAATCATAGGGCTAAAGAGCCAACATGGAGCAACATACAGTCTAGAAAAACACCTCATCTTGATAAACATCAACGGCATCCACATACGGGTCGAGCTCGGGGGACAACTCGGGTACTATATCGACGTGCTCGCCTGCTCCACCAAAAACCTAACCGAAACCATCAAGCTCTTTCGCGAGCTTCTTTACCCATCAATCCAAAACCTCTGTCACGGGCTAACTTTAACCGAAAACGTCATCCGTCCAGAATGTGTCAAGAACCTAACACCCCCACGATACCGAAAAACCCAATGTGCACCACTCTTTCAGTTAAAACAGGCTCTGCTCTCTGTCCCTGCAGACAGCATGTATGATTATCAGCATACTTGGAGTCCGGTCACAGATTCGGGCCGACCCGTATTGAGACCCGGGTTTGACTTTGCTCGCGATCTGCTATCCGATGATGACTTCAAAGAAGTACTTCATAGAAGGTATAATGACCTTTATAATCTAGCTGTTGAGTTACAAGTGCCTACGGAAACCGATTCAAACGCGCTAAATCACGCGCGAGAAGATGAAAGTGGTAAAGTTGATCCATCATTTGCTGGCATTGCTAAGGGGGTTGAAGAGGTGATTCAGAGGCTCAAGATCATTGAGATGGAGATCAGAGACTTGAAACAAGAAATCCAAGGGCTAAGGTACTACGAACACAGGCTGCTGACCGAGCTTCATCGAAAGGTGAACTATTTAGCGAATTACAACGTTCAGATCGAAGAACGAAAGGTTCCAAACATGTTTTACTTTGTGAAAACCGAAAACTACTCGAGAAGACTTGTAACGAATATGATATCTGGGATGACCGCGCTGCGGCTGCACATGTTGTGCGAGTTCAGAGGCGAAATGCACGTCGTTCAAGATCAAGTCGGGTGCGAAATGATGCAGGTGGATAACAAAACAGTGCAGTTTATAGCTCCATACATGAAAGGCTTCATGAAACTGTTGACATTTGCATTGAAGATAGGGGCCCATATAGCTGCAGGCATGGGGGAGATGATACCGGATTTGAGTAGAGAAGTGGCGCATTTGGCGGGGAACCCGCTTGTATACGGGGCGGCTGGGGTGGCGGCAGCGGGGGCGGTAGGGGCGGCAGCCGCTGGCGGGAGTAGAGGGAGGTCAACTGACATTCAGCAGGATATGAAGGCAGCACAGCAGTGGGTTGTGGATTTTTTAAGGGAAAGAGGGTGTTCTACGGGGAAAGATATCGCGGAAAAGTTTGGTCTGTGGAGGGTGAGATATAGGGACGATGGTCAGATTGCATGGGTTTGTAGGGGTCATATGTATACAAGAGCAAACGAAATATTTGAGGTGCCTATGTGACAACACTGTAAAAACATAAAACACGAATCGAGGGAAATACATATGTATGATCTGGTTTTGGGTTTTTTTTGGTCCATCCCGAGATATGCTTAGCCCTACTTGTTAGATTTCGAATGATAGTCTGCGTATGAGAATCGTGTCGTGCATTTGGGATTAGGTCTAGTAAGTAGTAACATGTCAAAAGTAGTGTGATCAGGCAATGGACCTTGTGGGTAGAGGGACTTGACACCTTGTTTCTATTCAATAATTCTTGAAAATAAGATTGTATATTTGTATGTGATCTATTTGGAAAACAAGCATTTTTTTCCCATCATTCTAAGCAATGTTTAAGCTTTACCAAATAACTAGGTTTGATGATTGACAAGTATTTTCACTTTAAATACCCTAAGTCCAGTTTCAATTAGGGGGTTCTTCATTGTTACAACACTCGAAAACCCGAATTTGAATCGTATTCGGTTTCCGGAGGATGGTTCAAAGTTCATGTATTTGAATTTGAAACCTGAAAACGACCCGATCACCACACCTAGCTTTAGTTCTTGAAAAGATCCATTGCCAAGTTAAATAGAACTGAACAAAAGAAGAGTTTTTCTTCTTTTTTTCTTTTACATTTCAAAAAGTATATTTAGATGAAAAAAATAGAAAAAGAGAGCAGGACTTATGCGTTTGAGAAAAAAAAAGAGATAATTTAAGTTTACCTAATCAAATGGTTTAGTGTTGTGATGCTTGATTTTTATATGAATATTACGAGTTTAAATTTTTTTATAAGTATGTAAAATAAGTTTTGTAAAAATTTCTGTTAAGAAAAAAAGATAATTTAAGACACATGCGTTCGAGAAAAAAAGATAATTTAAGTTTACCTAATCAAATTTCTTTTAGCGTAATAGATTTTTTTTTAATTTATAATCTTTCCATCTAAGACTCTTTTATTTTAATTATTCAATTATGTTTTACATTTATACTAGATACTTGTAACACATTTATTTTTATGTACAAGTATTCATGTTTCAGAACGTTCAGTTTTAAAACAACGTAATATGCTCTATGATTTTGAAAATTCTCTTACAACATATTTATTTTTACGTAAAATCAACCCTAACCCGTCACGAAGCACGTGTAGATATCCACACGTATAACTCTAAAAATTAAACGTGTTCACTCATTCCTTAATAGTAAATCCTTTAGGGTATAGCCCAAAGGCCCCAAACTCCCAAAGGTTCTAAATATGTATGTATAATTGGGCTAGATGATATATTGGGCCAAGTGAATTCTACATTTCTTGAGCCCATTTACAACTACTGGACTAGGGTTTTGAGTATACAACGTGACTCATCTTATTAAAGCATTCGCTTACGAAACCCTACGATTCTCTTCGTCGAGGTTGAGTTCAGAGGCGCAGAAGACCCATTGTGATCTGCAAACATGGGTATGTTTACAAATCGCTAACATAAATTCATACATTGAATATCATATGCTGTTTTGTAATCTTCATCTTCGTGATCTTTTGATTATGAGCATACTGCTGATGATTTGCTGCTGTTTGCAGGTATCTCTCGTGATTCGATGCACAAGAGGCGTGCCACTGGTGGCAAGAAGAAGGCATGGAGGAAGAAGCGAAAGTAAGTTTATGTTCTACTAATTTATGTTTTCTACTGTTTTCTGGATTGGTTTATCATGATTTTGAAGCATTTTATGTATATAATTGACTAATTGAGATATAGAAATGTCCATTGGTATGTTATCTTTACGTACACCGCTTAGGCTTCTCTGATTTCATATATTTGCAAAATGCAGCAGTTTACAGTGTGTTTTGTGATTTGCAGCTACTTTGTTTCTGTATCTCTTTTTTTTTCTCTTCTTGTTTTGTTGTTTCCGATAATGATGATGTGGTATTAGCTATGATTGATCACCTATTACTCAATTGCGCATAGCTCTATGGTTTTGGTTTGACATTCTACATGTTATATGGTAGTCTCATTTTTATTAGAGAAAAGCTTGAAAATAGTTTTTGTGTAGTTGATCTGTCTGTATTTTATGATTGTAACTATCCAAGTATGTTAGTTACGAAATTACATTCTTTTGTTAATTGCACTTCCATGCTTATCAAAGATAGATGTTTCTTCTTGTGTGTGTGTGTGTATGGAAGTGAGGTGTTGTAATTTTGGGATCATGCTATCTTAATTCAACACAAAAAATCATAGGTTTTCATTCTATGGAACAATCCTGTAAAATCTTGGAGAGTTCAATTCATGTGTGTGAACATCTTTTCTGAAATCAATTTTGTAAGATTTAGACTTTGTTTACTATGCACATGCCGAAGACAAACAACTTTAGGTTTTAAAGTTTTCTGACTCAAAGCTGAGTCCTCTTAAGTCTCAACTAGAATGATATCTCGTCACTTGTTTGGTTCTACACAATATTGTTAATAGTTATGTTTGTTTTTCTTTATAGGTACGAGCTCGGAAGACAGCCTGCGAACACTAAAATATCCAGCAACAAGACTGTTAGAAGGGTTAGGGTTAGAGGGGGTAATGTTAAGTGGCGTGCATTGAGGTTAGATACAGGTAACTACTCTTGGGGGAGTGAGGCTGTAACCAGAAAGACCCGTATTTTGGATGTGGTTTACAATGCATCAAACAATGAGTTGGTCAGGACTCAAACTCTAGTGAAAAGTGCCATTGTTCAAGTTGATGCTGCGCCATTTAAACAATGGTATCTACAACACTATGGTGTTGATATTGGTCGCAAGAAGAAAGCAGCAGCTACTGCTACAAAGAAAGAGGGAGAGGTATGTTTTCTTATGATCTGTTTGAATTAAAAGACTATGAACTTTAGACAAAATTTTATTTTAAGTAACTTACCTTTTTACGTCAGAAAACCTTAAGATTTAGGAATGTTTCTTTTTTTAGTGTGTGTGCACAAACTTTTCTTCCAACAAAATTTTAATTATTTGTAGGAAGTAGAAGCTGCCACTGAGGAGACAAAGAAGAGCAATCATGTTGTGAGAAAATTGGAGAAACGTCAAGAGGAGCGTAAACTTGACCCACATGTAGAAGAGCAATTTTCAAGTGGCCGTCTTTTGGCTGCTATTTCATCACGCCCCGGCCAATGTGGTCGCGCTGATGGGTATGTGCTTTGATTGAGTGATGTTATTTATTTATATTCATAGTTTCATATGCATGTATCCATTCTCTAATTATCCGGTATGCTTTTTTAGTTGAAAACAAAACCAGCAAACATAACTGTTTTCATAAGATCTTATCTTTGGACACTTATTTTTTTTAGAAAAAGTGATTTCTAATTTAATGCATTTGAATACACTATGTTCATATCATCTAACTTATTTGAATTGTTACAGATAAAACATAACCAAACTTAACATCTTATGCTGTCTCTTCTTGGTTCTCTGTCTAATTTTATTTTTTTAAATGTTGACAGATACATCTTGGAAGGTAAGGAGCTTGAGTTCTACATGAAGAAGCTCCAGAAGAAGAAAGGAAAGGGTGCTGCTTAAGTTATATTTCTTTTTTCTTGTTTACTCTGCAAGGCATGGAACCAAAATTTTGATGTGTTTTGTTTGTTAAAATGCCGACTTTAATGAATGTTTCAGGTCATTGTAAGCTCTACTGTTTTTATTAATACTAGTACTATTGATTCAGTTATATGGTTATTAATTTCTTACACATTCTTTCCCAAAATACACTTTCTAACATTTCTAAATGCATATTGCTAATAAAGTTGCAACTCAGCTTAACAGGCTTATATCATATATTCATATCAAATGATATTTTAACTTAGATGATCATAATCAAATAATCAGTTTTCAATGTCTAAGCAGTCATTTGGATTGCTTAAATAAACTGTAATTGCATAGCTGTACCAATAAGAGGTTGAAATCTTAAGTGTTGAACCATTAAAAGTTTTGAATTCTGAATCATAATCAACAAGAGGTTTGAAATATTAAGTGCTGAACCATTAAAATGTATGAACTCTGAATCATTAAGAGTTAGTATATCGGTTATCGTTTAACTATTCAAAAGCAAATGTCTAATCAATTTAGATAAGAGGTCTTAACCATTTAACATTAGTATAATACTTAATCATTTAGAGGTTCAGACATTTGCTCACGAAACAAATAGTTTGAACCATTCAAACATCCGAACCATTAAAAGGTTAAAATAAACAACCCCTAAGCTTGTAAACTAGGTTCATTTGAGTTCATTTATGTTTATTTGTGTTCATTGTGAAATATCCAATTGGATTTTAAATGAAAGAACGTGAAAGGACATGAACGTGTTCATTTTCTTAATAAATGAATGTGAACATTAAAAGTTTATGTTTCAATTATGTTTGTGTTCGGTTAAAATTAAATTAGTAAACATGAACATGACTTTGTATGTGTTCATTCGGCTTATTTACATATCTAAAGTTAGGGATGAGCTCGGTACCGTACCTGTACCGAACCGGTACCGATACCGAAAGTACCCGGTCCCGAATTTTATAAAAAACGAGTACCGCTACCGGTACCGATTTTGGTATATGGGTACATGTACCGGTACCGGTACGGTACTGGTATTTCGGTACCCAATACCTCTTTGGTACCCGTTATCTCCGCAACATTGTTTTTTAGTCTTGCTGCATGGTTCATGTTTGGTTACGCTATCCAGTACTTGTTTTTGTACCCGTTACCTTGTACATGTTTGGTACCCGATACCTCTAAAAGTTTATAATAACTAAACAAAAATAAAATATAAAAAAACATCCACATGTCTAACAAAATAAGTACATAGACTTGACCAATTTCACATATGCTTACCACTCATCAGTTGTGAAGCAACACTGACTCAAAAAAAATAGTAAATTATTTTTGCTTCATGGTGATGAGTTTCACCCCAAAATAATAAACACCAATAAGATCAATACCAATACCAAAAGTTTCAAAATATCAAAGAAAATTAATCTTCGATTTGATCACTATATTATCAATCCTTTTTCAAAATAGCTTATTCGTATTCAGGTACTATCGGGTACCATACGGGACTTTGGGTAAAGTACCGGTACCGGTACCGGCCAGTACCGATCCCGAAATGTAAGAAAATCAAGTACCGATACCGGTACCTTATACAAATTTTCGGTACCAGCTGGGTAACGGTATCAGTACGGTACGGGTACCGGTACGGGTACTGGGTACCAAATGCTCATCCCAACCTAAAGCGCCTTGTTATTGTTTTATAAGGCATACCATATGCAAATATGTGGCTTTATAAAGCAAATAAAAAACACCCCTTAATTATGTCTAATTCTAATTACTTTGAAATTAAATAATCAAGAAATTAGTTTAATAAAGCTGAAATATACCTGGTTAACAGTTCAATATCACAATTCATCAGACAATCTAATCAAGGCTACATGTATTTACCTGCACAGTGATCTATAGACAAATTCTCCAAGTACAATTAAATAGGGGTTCTAGATCTCTATCGAAAGTTTTTCATATATCTTTTACATGAAATGATCTATAACAATGAAAAAAAATCTTTCTTATTGTGTTTAAGCATCCATGCAATTGCAGAATCTACAAAAGGTGTGGCTTTGTCAGATTGATCGAACTGCAATCGTTATGATCAAACAGGAAATAAGTTAAGGTGATTAAAAAAAATCTACAGAAATGGAACAAAATAACGGGCTCATATGAATTCAATCTGAAATATCAAGGTTATGTCCCATAAATACGCGATCTAAGTGGGATTTCATTTGAATCTCAAATATGAAACTAGTAGTAAAATAACTATATATGAACAGTTATATAAAACATACCTGCATCATCATAATCAAGTGAACTTGGTCTTATTTGGGCTCTGTATTGAACTTGTCATACCCATATTTCTTTTTCAACCTATCTCTTACATAATCATTTCGGGCTTTTATCCGGGCTTGTTGAGGAGCGACGTGGACATATGAAAGATACAAACCAACACCAAATAGGGACGAGCCACCAAGGAACAAACCAACAGTCATCAACAATTTTTGAGGCGTCGAGGGGAAGCACAACGTCATCTAGCCTTCTACTATACATTTTACAAAAAGAATCAAGTTACATAAGAACCAACACACACCAGTTGTCATGTATTCAAGTCATACAATCCACAAACACCAACTGGACAATGAAAATTCTAAACCAACATTGTTCAAAGTTAAAGAAAACATAAGAAAAAGGAGTTGTTTGCCTTGCAATGGTCAAACATATTTATTAAAACTGGAAGGCTAATGCATACTAAAACAATAGAAAATGGCAAAAAAACATATAAAATTATTGCAAACCAGCTTAATATTACAGTTTGTTCAATCAAACATATGGCCAACTAAGGGGCTGTTTGATTTGCTTCTGACCCGGTCAAAATGTCTGACCCACTGACCCGGTCAGACATTTTGGCCGGTCAGGGTGTTTGATTCGCGTCTGATCCGGTCCGACACCACTGGCCCATGCATATTTTTCCTCTTACCGGGTCAGTTTTGGAGAAGGCTCTTACTCGGTCAGCCCCTTCTGACCGAGTCTTTAAAATCAAACAGCCCCTAAGACCTGATCCTAACTACACAAAACTAAATCATGCGTGATAACAAAAACCAACTAAACAACCCTGAAAGGGCCAAAACAACTACAATGCATGATTAACACCTGAAGTTGAGAAACACGGGTCACGAGAGGCGATATTTTCTATAATGATTACCCAAATCAGTACCTGAACACTGAAGCATCATACGTGACTTTACTAACTATCATCAAACGTAATGTTATGACTTATGAAGTTGGTAGTTTATCATACATAACAACAAGATGCTTCACTACTGTAATACTACATTTGCTCCATAAAAAGCTTATGTTTGACAACTGACTTTTAACCTAGTACATTTGAGAAGCAGAATTGAAATGGGATCTTTATCAATACAACACCAATTTTTTCCATTTTTTTTCCAATAAGTACATATAAAGCTCAAAGCCTCACAAAACCAATAAGTACTTTCTTAAAAGATTTAAAAATTGCAAATTTATTAAAGTCATGAAGCTAACAAACAAAGCATATGGCATCAACATCAATAATAACCTAACGTCCTAAACTCCAGTACTACACTGATCAAATTAAAGCCTTTATGTATGAATGGACAGTATGGATACCCAACCAACTTGGTTACTACGTGATTCTTATAGCAACACGCATTTGGCCCAATAGTATCCGGGTGTATGATTGTAAAAGATCGAGGGTTCAAATCCTGCGGTGTGCAAGTTAGGTGGATTTAAAAGTACGAATACATACCGTTCAATAAAAAAGTTAAAGTGATTCTTATCCCTAATGATTAATAAATGCATGCTTAAATGAATTTCTAACAGGCATTTCGTCGAACATGTCATCGGCATTATCAATGACCCTATTATATAAAGATTTACTCTATCAAATCAAGAGACATATGCGATCAGATGACAATTTATACGAGTTTATATGCAAAATTGGAAGATTAGAGATCAAATCGACATACCCACTTCGATTTGCGTCTTGTGATTGTGGTCTACAGAGGGCTTTGAGACACAGTACATATGTATGGTCCAATAGGTTGGGCTTTTAGAAGAAGGGGGGCCTAATTGCTATTAAGTTTTTTCAGAGAAATTGCAAAGTGGTCCTCCAACTATTATGAGTCGGTCTTTTATGCACCAAGAGTTTCTTTTACATTTTTTGGCTTTTGAGTGAAACTTTGATTGGATAGGTTATATGTTTCTTGCAAAATGTACTATACATCATAACAACTTACCCGAAACCACTACACGATTTAGATTAAAAGATTGAAACAATTATACGTAAAGCGTTTAGATATAATTGTCCAAACTGAATAATAAAACTGAATAATAGATGAAAGCGAACCTTTTAGATATCATTACTTACCAAGCATTCTTTCATATGTTATTTATTTATAAAAACAACATAATATTAACAAATTTAGCATACAATAGTAAACCCATTCTGAACAAAAATTTGAAATCATATAAATGCATATAGTCATAGTAATCGTCAATTGAAAAAAGGACTAGTTTGATCACTTAAAGTATAACTAGTAATATGTTCTGTTGTTCAAAACTGAAAAGATTATGTTTATAAAAATAGAAGCTAAACTCTATAACATTTTACTCTTGATCATTTATCATAAAAAATGTAGTCTACTCAACGAGTGAGCATCATCACCTTGTTTGTTGTCAGGACATGCTCATCTGCGTGCATTTTAGACGCTTAGCAACGAAAAATAAGTAACGAGGAACATGAACTCAGCTAACATTTAAGAAATGAGCTGTGTAAAAGAAAAGTAACATCTTTCTTATTTTTCTAAAATAATTTTGTGATGATACGTTGCTAACAATACTTTATTCATACAACGATAACCAGTGGCGAAGCTTCATGGGGGCCGGGGGGGGGGCTCTTTTTTTCGTCAGTAGTGTAAATTTTCGGCTCGATAGTGTAAATTTTTGGTCCAGTAGTAGAATTTTTTTAATAAATATAGAGTTCGCCCCCCTTTAAAATAGTTTACTTTCGCCCCCGCCCCCGTACCTTTGGTTCAAGCTCCGCCACTGACGATAACACATTGTTTGATGTTTTTCTAGGGACCATATATGACGAAAATGATTTCAAGGGATGAAAAAATGTATATCAAGAATTACTTGTAGACCGTTTTGTAAATACTTTAAAAAGATAGAAATCACGAGACTATGAGGCTGTTGAATGTTTATGATATCAAATATTCTACATCTGCAGGCGTTCATCTCCTCTGCAGCCGCTCACCGGAGCTCCGACGAACCCAAATCGGAGCTAACACCGCCGCTCACCGGACTTATTTTCCGGTAAGTGTCACTTCACATCTGTATTGTTTCCTCTTTTGTTTTATTTCATATTGTATAGTTGTATTTATCGAAGGCTTAAAGGCATTAAGCTTTTGGCAGTTGTGTTGACATTAATAGCTGCAGTAACTGTTTGTTGATTCTTTGTTATTTGGGTGTTCATGTGTTGTTGTTGGTGAATAGCTGAAAGTTAAAGTAGTTGTATGTAACAATTTGTGAATTGATAGATGAAACTGATATATGAACTAGACTATGAAGTTTGAATGTGCGTTTTGATCATGGTTATTGTGAATTGGAAATTGAGGATGAGAGGTAAATAATAAGTTGTTGAAGGAATGGGTAGTTGGTTAATTTTACATTTCAATGGTTCATTTTTAGGCAAGTTTTAGAATCTGATAATCTTAACCTAAATGTTTTGAAAATCAGAAGAATGATCAATTATTTATTTATTTATTTTTTTGGTTTTGGTTCAGTTTTGGCGTCAATGTATCAACAGGTTTAAGCTTTTTGGAGTGTCCAAAAACCATGTTGAGATTCGAGAACCTTCGAATGAAACTACAATGTGAACTTTGAATCAGGATAAAGTCGGAGATTAGAAAAATCTATTAGGGTTTGATTTGTAGTCCATGACGAGATCGTGATTTATATAGAAAGAAGTCAGCAATGCAGTTACCTTTTCTTTGATGCATCATCATACAATGGAAACAACAGTCGAATAACATGCATAATTTATGCATTTTTTATGAAAGTTTGATATGAGATTGCACTATTGGTAAATAACTAAATGTACATAACATTGACTTTGACTCTCAGATTTCTGTTTGGTGTGCATTTTAGTTCATTGTGTTTGTTTTGGTACTGGAGGTGTTAATTATAGGCTGTGATATTTTAGTCCATCCTTACAATATATTTCCCAAGATTACTAGCTGTTCCAATTTTTGTTTCTGATTTCTCTTATAAAGGACAGTCATTCTTACAAAAATGTTGAAATAAACCTTGTAAAATTGAGCTGTATTGGACAAAGATATGCCATATAATTTGCAAAGAAAACCAAAGTACAATGTTCTAAAGAGTCGATAGTTTCATTTATACCCTCTTCTCTCAGCCCTGCTTGTTTTTTGTTATTTATTCATGTTTCCTTTTAGAAAAAGCACAAGTCAATGTTATAATTGTCTTAAGCTCTAACTGTAATTACACTTGTTTGAATCTCTTTCAACGTGAATTATTGCAGTCTTCATGGCCTTTGGGATCACATCTATGGTAGATATTGCAGTTTCATTGTAGTGCAGTTTGATCCAAATAAACAAACATGCTCATGAATCAGAAGTTGTTTGTCCACCTGAACGGGTAAGTTTAATTTGTATAAACTATTTGTTGGGAGTAGTATATAATACTAAGTCTATTATGGGCCCAATATTTGCGTTTCTTTAGGGGTATTAGGTTACCAATTACAGTGCAAGGAGCTTCCACAAGGGTTCTCTCTTTATCTTCTTCAGATATGAAAGCATCAAGGTATGCATTTACAATTAAGTTTCTTTGAGTGGAAAAATGGGCGGGTTGGACCACATGGCTTCAAAATGGCTGTTTCGATTGTGTTGTACAATTAACATTCTTTTTTTGTCCTTCTGGTTTTTTCTAATAAATACATTTTTTATTATGATTGCAAACTATCATAAAAAGTAAAAAGTATACTCTGATTTTTTGTGAATAACTAATTTAGGAAGTTGTAAACATGAGTATACCTTGTACAACTTTTCACTCGCATGCCTTGTTTCCTTTTTAGCTATTAAATTTTTTGGTTTTACAAGTCTGACCCGCTGTCAATAAATTATTTTGACCAATTTTTACATAAATAGATTAAAATTGTCTCCAATTGCATGTACACATGTAGTTTGTTTTGCCTTTTGTTTCATTCTCTAATTGAGGTGAGATTGTAAGCAATAGAGCGTGCATTGTGTCATTTAATTTTTTGTTTATAGCTTTTTATATAAATGCATTGAAATTGTCCACTTCACTTCATTTTACCCTTTTGTTTTGTTCTTTGATTGGTGTGTGCTTTAATTTTCTAATATGTCTGTTTAATTGGACAAAGCCAACAGGAAGATGATGACACACCCCGCTCTGAACAGTTGTCATCCGTGGCAGGTATTATTAATATTGTTATTATAGTTATTGTTATAATTATTATCCTTATTGTTGTTTGTATCTTCAAATAAATGTGCCTACTGTTAAATTCATTTCTTATAACACCAACAAAAAATGTTCTTTTTTAACAAACCTTAAATTACATAAGCCATGTTCTTTTGTTTATTTTAAACAGTTTAATTTCATTTTCCAGGAGGAATAGTAGCTTTAGGAAAGTTTGATGCACTACATATTGGTCATCGTGAGCTTGCTATCCAAGCATCAAAGGCAGGCACTCCGTTCCTGTTATCATTTACTGGAATGGCAGAAGTTCTTGGCTGGGAACCTAGGTATATTGACCCATTCATTTGAAGACGGGTCTATTGGGGTTGTGTTTGGTCAAACGGGTCAGAAGTTGCCTCAAGTGTATCGAAATGCTTACAACCGTCTTAACCATGTTATTTAAAAGTTTTGATATTGGTGTTTCCTAAAACTATATAACACATTAATTGTCTACAAGCTTTGAAAATTGGACAAAAATGGTTTGACAGGTAAAAAACTAACCTGACCTGGACCTGACCCATTACTCAATCCGCCTGCTTTGCATGCCTAAAAAAGTCTTAAAATCCAAGTGGTTTTAACAGGGCTCCTGTAGTAGCCAAATGTGATCGTGAACGGGTGCTTTCATCATGGTCTGCTTGGTGTGGAGAAGTGACACCCACAGAGCTTGAAGTCGAGTTCTCTAAAGTGAGAAATCTGACCCCACGCCAGTTTGTGGAGAAGTTGTCAAAAGAGCTCGGTGTTCGTGGTGTTGTGGCAGGTACATAAACTTGAATCTAATAAAGGAGTGTCTGGATGTTGGTTTTGACCTCCATAACATGTTTGACCTCAAAAGTCTAACTGTAGATCTTATACAATGGTAGGCAAAAACTATCGGTTTGGTTACAGAGCTGCAGGAGATGCATCTGAGCTGTCAAGACTATGTGAAGAGTACGGTATAGAGGCATACATCATAAACCCAGTGATGGACAAAAAACAAAGCATATTAAACAGAGAGTTCACCGACGCTAAAGAAAGAGGACAGGTGTCATCTACCCGTGTTCGTTATGCACTTTCAGAGGGAGACATGAATTATGTTTCTGAGCTTCTTGGTCGCCAGCATCGTCTAATATTAATGCTAAATGATGACCAGAGTTTTATCAGCAACAAGAACACGGCCTCGTTTCCCAGATCATGTTTATTGAATCTTCCACCTAAAGAGGGCGTATACGAGAACTGCAGCATCGTATTAGGTAAAGAAAATGTTGTACCTTGTAGAGTAGTTGTTGATTCAGATAATATTCATATAGAGTTGGTAGAGATAGATTGTATTTACATTCCTTCTGGAGACTCGCGATACCTTAATATTGAGTTTGGTGCCTGAAAAGTGAAAACAGTTATTAAAGGTGGAATATGAGGTTACATTTATGTTCTTATGACTTGTAACCGTCGGTTTGAGACTTTGTTACACGTGCATAGTTCGGTTTGGCTCTATGGGCTTATAATTCTTGGTCAACCAATAACTCCGGTTCGATCAAACTAGACCAACCAAACTGCAGGTCTAAATTAAGCTCCTCCACTGTCTTCAACTGCAGGTCTGCTTTCGGGGAAAATGGGTCACGTGGGTTGCCCAGCAAATGCCCGAACTGGGTTCCTGGATCCTTCGGGTCTGGGCTGCTACTTAGCCTAATAGATTAGGCTTTTTTCCTCCATGAATAAACCTGAGTAGGGGGTCGGATCGTATCAACCATTCTTTTTGGCCATTTCACCCTTAATTCTCTCTTTTTTTCATTTATTAAATGCGGAAACATGCCGTTAGTACAACACTACAACACATCATACGAGCCCGTATAATACTTAATATAGAAATTTGCAAAAATAGTCCCTACGTTTTGATTAGATTGTAGTTTGGTTTTCAGGATTGAAAATTTGCAAGAATAGTTCAAAGTTTTGTAAAACATCGCAGACTTAATCCCCACAGTTAAATGTATGTTAGTTTTCAGGGTCAAGTGGAGCAAAAGTTGTCATTTTACATTCTCTTATTTGTTAATAATTTATAAAAAACTATAAAAACACATTACTTATACAAAAGCCCAATAGATTGATGCTCACAAACTAAGGTTCTTTCGACTTTCGCTGCTCCTCTTCAATCCGCACAACCTGCACATTATGAACTTTTACATGGTTGCACTATATGTGCATAACAACTTGCAGATAATCATGGTTATGGCTGTAACTTTCATGTGCATGAATTAAAATAAAAATTAAAAATGGTTCTACTAACTAAATATGGATCCACTTTGTGAGCATGACAGGTCGAATGAAGTTGGAAATGAGATTTTAAGTTTTTTAAAATATTAAAAATATAAAAAGAGTGTGAAATAACAATTTTAATCCCGCTTAACCCTGAAAACTAACATGCACTTAACAATGGGGATTAATTCTACAATATTTTACAAAACTTTGGATTATCCTTGTAATTTTTTAATTATGGTGACTAAACATTCAATCCGATCAAATCATATGTACTATTTTTGCAATTTTCTCTACTTAAAACGATCTATCTTATATGTTGGGCAGTGTATATGGCTCACGTTATTTTTGATGTTTATGAATCTATTAATCACTAAACTATAACACAATTAGTATGGTCGGTGGGTTTCCGGCACCATGCCATGTGTCAAGCCCCTATTGGTTTGTTCAAATGTTTTTTATTTTAATTTTTTACGAAATTTATTAGTATATGTTTATTTCAGTTATAAACTGCAAATTTAACCCAGGTAGTGTCTTATTTGCTCGTCGCCTCGTCAATGACCCAAGCCTAAACCTTGAGGCCAACATTTATTTTCTTTTTCTGCTTTTTAACATTTCACTTATATTCTTTTTGGCTTAAAATGTTATTTTTTTAATTATTAAACCGTAACATACAAGATACAATACTGTTTTCTATTTATGCTTAGATCTTCAAAACCGAGCCGCAACAATTTCATATACTTTTTACGTAACTAATCACGTTAATGTCACCGTCAGCACTAATAAAACGCCCGCTTACGCGCGAGATTAATTTGTCGTTACTTATACATGAAGCATGGCATGCGGCCGTTAATGTCAGCAACGAACGATAAACACTCCCTGCAACGCACGTGTACCACCTGCATCCATCGTCTGCCACGTGTCAACCCCTAATGCATCCACCCTCTGCAACTTCCACTTTCGTCGCCAATTTTCCCGGGAAAAAACCATCTCTCTCACACACACACACACGCACACACAGTCACTTCGTAACCCTAAGTTTCGATCGGAACCGTTGATCGGAGATCCATCGAGAATCGAATGAAAAATGGAGGCGATGATGATGAATGACAATTCGACATTGTATTCCGATGTAGCGACGAACCTCGAGAGCACTCATAGCGATGTCATTGCGATCACGTTGTTCATCGCTGTATTGTGTTTGTGTTTAGTCGTCGGACACTTGCTTGAAGCGTATCGGTGGCTTAATGAGTCTATTGCTGCTATCGTTATCGTAAAGTTTCTATCTTGATTCTTGATTTTGCTTCTATGACATTATAATTTGTTATAACATATATATTGATCGAAGGTTAGTTGGATCTAATTAGTTACTGGTTGATTAGTATGTTTATGTTAGGAGATTGATATGTGCATTAGTAGTAATAATAATAACTCATGTGAACCACAGCAAGTTAGATCATGTCCTAAAGCTTTTGTTAAAGTTGTGAGGCCCTTGCACTTAGAGTAAATGGAGGTTTTTGGGTGGTCCGAGCCGAGTATCCTCGGTGCAAAACTGCATAAGGCTTCTGCATGCGTGGGGTCAGAGTGTTGGGCCACACTCACTGGATTCGAACCCAGATGAAGTTCTGACCATCTATCAAAGACAAAGAAAATGAACGGATCTTGTAGGATTCCCAATCAATTCTTCGATTTCTTCCGGAAGCATATGATTAATCATCTGCTTTTTCACGTTTTGTGAATAGCCGGGACATTGAGGAATATCCTGAAAGGCATTTCGGGAATCAGTTTGATTCTATCTTTGTTCCTTTCGTTTGAAGAAAGAAAATATCCCATGAATTCAAGTCCTGGATTTTAGAATTGAGAGAGATCAAGAATTCTCACTATTTCTTAGATTCCTGGACTCAATTCAATTTAGTAGATCTTTCATTCACATTTTTTTCCACCAAGAACGTTTTATAATACTTTTTGACTCCCGAATTTGGGCCACTTTGAGCGTGGTGTATGTATGCATCTTTATCCTGCTTTAAAATCATAAAAGGCAGCTCGCGATGATGCGAGTGCGAGTGTGTGGGGTGCGTCGTATTGCATTCGTCGCCCTCGCCATGCCGGTGCAAGTGCGAGTTCGAGTGTTCACTTGTGTCTTCTCCTAAGAAAACACTCAAGTATAGCTATAGATCACATTGACTTCTTCAACATGTTATTGAATTAATTAATAGTCTTTGATGTTTGTTATCTTCAAATGGTGTCGCAATGGTAAGCATTTGAGTACCTAAGTATTAGGTTTGAATCTAACTTCCGTTAGTTTTTGCCTTTAACTTCTTTGAAGGCCACGTGTCCGGTATAAAATTTTACGTGACCTCGTTGGTTAAACAAGGACTTGAGGGTGCCTTGTAAGATTTTCCGTGTTGATGCATAGATTAGGAATTAAATGAGTTTAATTTCACATCCACAATTTGAGCCTATGGTTCCATTACCAGAGATATGTGGCTTGAGTCATACTTAGATGCAAATATTATTAAACTTAGATTAAAACGTAAGAGCCTTAACCGCTTGAAGAGCTTTAGTGTCATAGGTGAGTTCATCTTTCTATTTAGTTCTAGGTGTTAAGAATTTCCTCGTTATTTCATTAGAAAGTAGTCCCACATTTTTTATGATTCTATTAATAATTAATTTTTTCAGTAGAGGTAAGAAGTAAAGGAAAATCTTCAAGGGGGTACAGTGGTATGCGTCTCATTCCCTCATCCCTCTGGCAGAGGTGTCATGTTTAAATCCAGCTTCCACTGGTTTCTTACCTTTAACCCCTTAAAGGTCACACACATAGAAATACTGATAACAAAGTTTGAACAAAACATACAGAACATGCCGGTTTCTAGATTAACAAGTAACTCATTTGAGTGTAAAGGTTATAGTTTTGTTTCTAAACAAGAGTTTTGTAAGTTATTCACTTATTAGCTATTAGAAAGATTAAAATTTTTATTTGAAACATTTGTGAAAAAGGCAACTCTTACATGTTATGGTTGTTCCCTCATTTACTGATATCATAATCAGGGGGCTGTTGTCGGAACGATCATCTTATGCATAACCAAGTGGAAAAGTTCTCGTCTGCTTAGATTCAATGAAGAACTTTTCTTCATTTATCTACTTCCACCCATAATTTTCAATGCTGGGTAAGGTCGGTGCCCACTTATTCGGGCTATCCAATACCATTTATATTAGTTGTTGTACATACATGTGTAACTAATCTTTAATCTTACTTTAAACAGCTTTCAAGTGAAAAAGAAACAGTTCTTCCATAACTTTTTCCCTATCATGTTGTTTGGAATCACCGGTGTTCTCATATCAACATCTATAGTCGCAGCTGGTATGTTATGTATGTTATAACTATGCGTATCGTTTAATTTCTTATTTCCGTTTATACTGATATGGTGCATGGTGTTATGTAGGTAGCCGTTGGCTATTCCCAAAGTTAGGATTTGGGGGTTTGTCTATCAGCGAGTATCTAAGTATGATAATCTGTCAACTCTTTTTTAATAACTCTTCGACTCGAGGACCATTCAATACAAACCAGTTTTAAGTTGAGATTTGCAAGAACCACATAACCATTTGTATGTATTGATTAAAATGCGATACATAAGGCGGTTATGTAAATTATATCTTTTCATCACTATGTTACAAGTGAATATATGCTGTTGTCACAATTCTCTGCTTAAAATTGGTTAGGTGTATTGAACGTGTCCCATGGCTCATAACTTATGTAATAATTAACTGTACTTTAAGGTATTGGGACCATTTTCTCCTCAACAGATACTGTATGTACATTACAGGTTGGTCAACTTAAATAAGTTTCTTGTATGAATTTTTATACTTTTGTGGTGCCATTTTACTTATTGTTATTTATCGAAAATCTGCATGAAGGTTTTAAGCCAAGAGGAGACACCTCTGTTATACAGCTTAGTTTTTGGTGAAGGGGTAGTAAATGATGCAACATCGGTCGTACTCTTCAACGCGGTTCAGAAAATTAATGCAGACACACTTAACGGCCAGACAGCTCTTCGGATCTTTCTAGATTTCTTATATCTGTTCAGTACAAGCACTGTTCTTGGCATTGCAGTTAGTTCCATTTCTTGTGCTGTTAATTCATTGAAATACTCATATAAAACATCAGAATGAAACATTTTGTAGTCCATTTGTTTTCTTTGAAATTTCTCATGGATCCCAAAATCTTGCAATTTACTCTTAAACAGATAGCGTGCAAACTCATGAACTTCATTTGTTTTCCTATATTCATGTAATCACCGATCTATATGACTTGTTTTCTGCAGGCTGGCCTTTTGACAGCATTCATTCTCAGAGGATTGTCCTTCGGCCGGTTAACATTCATTTTGTTAACAATATTCCTTTATATACATATAGTATATGCAGATCCATAATCTCATTTACCTTACATGCCTCTTTAACAGGCATTCAAGTGTTCGGGAAATTGCTTTGATGGTTCTAGTAGCATATTTGTCCTACATGTTGGCGGAGGTGAATGGTGCATAGAAATCTTCATAATAGACATGTTGACTTATCACTTTCACTAGAATGAACATTGATCAAGAAAATTTCAACCTTATATGTTGACATTTAAAACGAAAAAAAAAATAAACAAGTGTACTAGTGGAAGGATGTGTGCTATGTGGCCCAATGAAATCTTGACACGTGGCCAAACATAAAAAGTGTGTCCGATATCCTTTGACATGGAGCAAATTACGCCGGATCTATCCCATTCCAGCACAATTTTCTTCCTTCTCAAGGCAAATCCGGCGTAACTTTCTCCCTGTATTACACGTGTCATAAATATATTTGTCCACGTAGCTGACGAATATTTATGCCACTATGACACGTGCCTTATTTTATTTGTTCTGAAAGTCGACGCATAAGGTTGAAATTTTTTGGTCAGTATATGTTTTGGTAAAACTTGGTCAATTATGTCTATATTGGTGATCTTCCTTCGTATATTCATCTAGTTTACATCCTTTTACACATTGTCATCCTCAACGTCGTATCATGTTGCTTTTTGCAGCTATTTGAGCTCAGTGGGATTCTGACCGTCTTTTTCGCTGGGGTTTTAATGTCCCATTATTCATGGCACAATGTGACTGAAAGCTCAAGAATCACTACCAGGCATGTATGGTCAAAAACATGTAGATATAGTCGGTCTATGCATCGCTCACACTTATTTAACATTTGGAAAGAAATTTAGTGATCAAATTAACTCCAAAAGTCCCCTTTATTTTGAGGTACCATGGTTACTTATCTTAAAGAGTTCTATGTTTGCAGGTATGCATTTGCAACATTGTCTTTTATTGCTGAAACATTTATATTCCTGTATGTGGGAATGGATGCTCTGGACTATGAGAAATGGAAAATGAGCACATTGAGGTAATCATGGCCATTTTACAAATTTAAACTAGAAACCTGTGTAGCGCGTATCATATGTTTCCTTTTTATGCTATCATAGTTACATAATTTCATTTCTTGTCACAGTTTTTGGACCAAAATGGGCCTTTACAGCACTGTGATGTTTTTGATATCCGTTGGGCGTGCTGCTTTCGTGTTTCCACTTTCCTTTATATCTAATTACATGTACAGAAGTGGAGGAGAGTCATCAAAGATCTCAGGACGCCAGCAGGTGGATAAATATATATACGCGCGCACACGCACATACATATTTATGAATTTACTTTATGTTTTGTAATTTGTTTTTCAGATGGTAATTTGGTGGGCGGGTTTGATGAGGGGTGCTGTATCCGTAGCCTTGGCATTCAAACAGGTACTTTGTGTGGACATTTTTTTCGATGGTGATTTATAGTCGAATAATGAAATTGTTTATTTGTGTGTCGTTATAGTTTACTCACTCTGGAGTGACACTGGACCCGAACAATGCTACGATGATCACCACCACTATCGTGATTGTGCTCTTCAGTACTGTTGTAAGTATTTCTGTCTGCATAAAACATTGATAATCAAACCAGTAATGCTTCTCACACATGTCCCTAAATCATGCTGGCCAGCCCGATCCGACCCGTTTTGACCCGTAAAAAGTTACTTGGTTTGACCAGCCGAACCTGTTTTGAGCCGTAACAGTTTTACTTTTATGTTTTATTTAACCTTGACAACAAGTAACTGGTATATAAGTACCCAGTTAGCACCATTTCAGCCTACATATAGAAAAACCATCATTTTTTTCTTAACTTTTTGAAGTTTTTATCAGAGGCTTTTTGGTTTTATCGAAATATTTTTGTGTCTCGTTTTTTAACAGAAATTGAAACTTAACGGGTCATGCTTATAGTTCTTTGTAGTTATCTTTTTATACCCAACTAAACGTCTAAACCCCTGTTGTGTCTCGTTTTTTAACAGAAGTTGAAACTTAACGAGTCATGCTTTTAGTTCTTTGTAGTTATCTTTTTATATGCAACTAAACGTCTAAACCCCTGTAATAATCGAGTATTTCAGGTGTTTGGTTTCTTAACAAAACCGCTCGTAGATCATCTACTTCCTGCATCTAATTCCAACACCAACAGGAGGAACCCACGTGACCCCGGATCTCCAAAAGAAGACATGACACTTCCATTACTATCTTTAGACGAATCTGCTTCGGAGAATCTGTCAAGAGCAAAGGAAAATGTATCAATGCTAATGGACCGGCCCGTTTACACCATCCACTCTTACTGGAGAAGGTTCGATCAGACTTATATGAGACCTATATTCGGCGGTCCATCTGGCGACGAGTCCTCATGCTAGCTAGGATCGCGCGTGGCATAACATAAATCGAAGGAAAAAAAGCGGTTTTTAGGAATTTTCGTTAGCAAGCTTGCATGTTTTATGTGCTTTCTTATTAGTTATGTTCATTCAAAACTTATAGGTACCAGTATGAAGGAGAAACTACTTTAATTTGTTGATGTTTCTTGTTATTAAAATTTGCAAGAAATCACATGGGAGCGTATTATGCATTTATTCTAATCCTAACGTGTCTGTCACAATCCCATGTTGGTTTCAAATAATATAAGTAGGTGATTAGAGTAAAATACCCTTTTATAATATAAATTTGAGCCCGTTTACGTTGGACGTAATCAAAAATGACGGGTCAAGTATAAAATGTTTATGTGCTTAACATTATATACGTTTTTACATTGCATACGTCTACCCACCGGCCTTTACACCTCCCACAACTTTAGATTTTGACACTTTCACCCCCACCTCCTTTGAAAACTTTATAAAATGTCACTTTGATCCCCTTCAAGTTTCTAAAGTTTTGGGTTTATCCTTGTATAATACAAATTCGAGTTCGTCTATGCTTACACTTTTATGCATTGTCTATGTTCCGACATATGTCTACGTTTTAACATAGTTTTGTTCAGATAACAGTTGGTCAAATATAAAATGTTATCGTGTTTATTTTTATGTACGCTTAATGTTGGTCTACATTTCAACGTAAATTTTGTTTGGAAACGTGTTGGGTCAAATATAATATGTTTTTATTTACTCTACGTTTCGACATAAATTTAATTTGGAAACAAGTCGGAGTGATTGTAAGTCTATGTTTTGACAAAATTTTTGTTTGTAGAAAGTCGGATGAAATATAATATGTTTTCATTCAACAGCTTAACATTCGAGTCACTCTACTTGTTGATTTAAATTTAATTTAGAAAAGAGTCGCCTCTATTGTATTCTATACGTCATCATTCCGTGTACGATGCCGTGACAACGCGGGGCGGGTAAAATACCTTGTTTATAGTAAATCCAAACGTCTCTTGAGTCCAAGGTTCATGTAAGATTTGTCTAAAATGTCGTATGTACAATCAAATCTTGAATAGCACAAGCAAAACTACAACCTTGCATTGTCAATCCGTTATCTTTCCATAATATAGCATAACTATTTATTTTAGTAACATGTAATGTAAGATTAGTGACATGTCAATGTCATGGTAGAGGGTTATAAGCTTATGACAACTAAAATTTTTAACTCTTAACATTCGTAGAGAAATTGATATCAAAACCTGGATAATTGAGAGTTATGTGATCACTTTCAGATCGAAATTATTCGATGGTTCACTCTAATATATAATGTTACGACTCAGATGTTGATCAAGATTAAAGTTTGAAATTTTGGTGTGTTTTGTGAACCTGAAAAAGAAATCTGAGAGTGACCAAATTCAAAAAAACAATTCTATTTCAGGGAGGGTTGGAAAACTGCCGCCCATTGAACTACAAGAGGCGCTGACGCGAGACCCCTGCCAAGAGGTTGTTGCCCCCTTGAAACCCCCATTACTTAATGGCTTTACCCCTAAAAAGATTTTCAATAGAAGCTCACAATAAATTCAAACAAGTTGCACTTCACACATCCTAACTTATTTGATAGATATTATGATCACATTGGTTATTAATCAATTCAATTAAACTAAAATATATAACAAAAATTCATATTTCCGAATGATTGAACATAATAAACAATTAACCAAATACTAAACAAAACTTGTCAAAGTGAGATTATTATTAAATCCTTCTAGAAACTACATGTAATATTATTGAATTTTATAGAGGATGATGATTTACACATAATTAAGAAATAATCCCTACCTAAATAAAATAATATTATTATATAATTTTGTTTTGGTAAGAGTGATGATTTGTATATATAAAATTATATATTAACCAAAAATATCTTTTATATACTAAAATCAAAACCGAAAATTTCTCTCACCTTATACTTTACATCTACTTTATTTTTAAATCATCATACTTATACTCTACAACATTTCTAAAATATTTAAAATTCCAACTATTTGATTGAAAAACAATCACTTTTGCAATAACACAATTATCTAGTATCATGTTAGGGTCCTTATGGCCATATTATATTATTGTCCAATTGATGATCACCATATTTGGATCACCACACGACCATTTCCCACGTTCTCTTTCGTCAAATTAAGCAATTTTGACCCCTTTTTTCTCTCTCATAATTTCCCCCAATTTTGTCCCAAATTCTTTCTTTCACCTCATGTTATCTTCTAAACAAATTCATCATGATTCTTCAATGTTAGTCAAGGGTTCTTCGCTATAATCCATCATTACTTACGGGCTTCTTTTTGATCCTTAGAGGTATGTCATCATCATTCTTTCACCCACCCACCATTTAATTCTGTAAAATTCTTTATGTTTAATCGTTCCCCAGTTTTGTTTTCTTTTTAGTCGATTATTGTAAAAAAGATTCTGTTTTGTGATTAATTACTTGCATTTCGATACGAATTCTGTGCTTGAATTGGTGTTTGAATTCCCTATAATATACTGATTTTACTTCACCGACCCACAAGAAATTTGTGTTCGTTTTATAAGATTCTGTCTCATTTTGGTCATGCTTCATGGTTGGTACATTTGTTTTTATAGTTTTCACTGTTCATGACATGCATCGTTCATAAATTTCATGGGATTGCAGATTCTTGCCCTGTTTCTTGAAATTTCTATCTCTTTCTCTATGTATATATGTGTATGTGTATGTGTATGTGTATCGTCAGAAATTGGTATTCTTTGGGATCATCATAGGGGTTAATGAGTAGATAAAAGGATATTATCTCGTTAAAAGCTTGAATGGAGCCGAGTTTAAAGTTTAAGTGACCTTGAGCCTAATGGAAGTCTGTATGATAAACAAGCCCGAGCTTGAGCTTCACGTATTGAGTTTGGCTAGGGCCTAGGCTTATGAGCCTATGATTTATATAAATATAATAATTTATTTAATATAATAAATATATTTTACATAATAAATGCTTATATATATAGTTATGATAAAAAACTAAATAATAGATATAATGTTATATATATAGTTATGATTATAATTATATATAAAATTGATTATATGTGTTTATAAATAAAACAAATAAATAATTATTAAAATTATAGCTTGAGATTGATAATCTTTGCACAAGTGAGCTCAAACTTTGGATATAGGCTCGAAATGAGTCTAATTTGAGCTATGCTGAGCTAAACGAGCCGAGCTGGGCGTAGGCTAGCTCGAAGTTGGCTTGGCTCATTTACACTCGTAGTTCTTGGATTTTCCCTCTTTGCTGCAAGGGGCGGCAGCGGGTCAAAGTGTAGTTAGGTCAACCCATCAACATTTTTTATTTCATAGATAATTAGTATATAAAATAAAATTACAGTATCTTGTTAAAACAATGATCCAACTTCTGTTGAATAAAACTACCTACTATCACTTGATAATGCTATGACTATTTCATTTTTGGCTAAACTTTTTTACTTTTACCAGTTTAACCCGTTAATAAATATAATTGAAATTAAATAATTTTAAAGTAAATGGGTTGCACAATCCATCATTACTTGCGGTTTTCTCTGACCATGAGAGGTGTCTAGACTCTAGATAATGCTTCCACCAACCCACACTATTTTATCCATTTTCTTGGTTGTGTACCTTTTGTAGTTTTCACTATTCATGAATTCATTTGCTCACATGGTAATGTATAATCTTGGTGTTTGCTCTTAAAATTTAATCTTTTTGATTACTTTTTTACCATGTCTAAGCTTCAATTCATTGCATATATATGTATGTATATGTATATTTGTTTACAGTTTTTGTAAGCATTTAGAGGACTGGAAGTTTGGCTTTTTTATTTTTTATGCATTTTTTAGTCAATAAAGGGTACTTTGGTATATCCCATTATCACTTGTTGGGCCTTTTTTAGGGGAGACCTATCTAGACAATTCTTCCACAATCCACAAAAAGGTCAGAAGGTTGACTTCTTGGGTGTGTACCTCTATTTGTAGTTTTCAACTGTTCATAACATCACATTACTCATAAATTACATGTGATTACAGAATCTTGGAGAGTTTCTTCATTCTTTTTAGTAGTTATTATTATTATTATTTTCTTTTTGTCTTGTAGACGCTTAAATTTCTGCAATTTAATAATTTTTGTGTGTATACAAAAGATTGGAAAATTTTTGTTTTTGTTTTCAGATTGTGAGGCAACATGGGTGGTACTGATGATAAAGAAGCACCTCCATCTGGATCTGTAGTTCATGATGATGCTACATCTGAATCTTCTTGTTATGCAACTGAAGATGATGAAGACACCCAAATACATTTGGGTCCCAAGATTAGTATCAAAGAGCATCTTGAGAAAGACAAGGTTCTTACTTTCTTATTACATTTGCACACTGGAACGAATTATTCTTACTTTATAAGCTGGAAAATATCCAATTTGTGTTGTTAGTTAAATTCGTTAACGTGTAGATTACCTGAGGTGGTAAAACTTTTGCCACTCATTCCATTTACTTATGAACAGGTCAGTTTGGATTATGTTTTAGCTTTAACAGGTCAAACAGGTTAAATAATAAAGACAGCTGAAAAGGGAATTGTTATATGTTGACAGGTTGAAAGTTCCCCAAATGGTATTTTTAATGCATAAACCATCTAAATCTTTTTTGTCACCAATAACACCATTACTGAAACAAAATGATTTTTGTGATCATATCTGACACACTAGTTGGTTATATATCATTAAATTTTTGGAATAAAGTTTTTTCCGTCAACCCAACGTGCACAAAATATACCAGTATTTGGACTTTAGAGTCATTACAATACCCAACTAGCCCAGTTTGCCATTGTACCCAAATATGTTGTTAGAACTTAGAACCTCTGGGTTTTCCTCAAAAAGTCCTAAACACTTTTGTGCCCTTTTTATTGTAATTTATACGCCGTTGACAGGGGGGGGGGGGATGTCGGGTTTACTAACCAATATATGCATTACATTATTTTTACTTTCTACTTTACACTACAAAAAAAATCCAAATTATTCCAACCCATATGTTTATTTTATTCCCTATGAGTTCTAATTACTATTCATATAGTATGGTATGAATTATGCCACATCAATTAGCTATTAAGAAATTGAAGGTATGTATGTGCATGCCCTGTTGTGGCTATAGATCTGCATAAAATCCTAGCTCATTTTCATTTTCAAGGATTCTTACTATTTAGTGTTTGATTTTTATGGTATCAAATATCTTAGCATAAAGGGCCTGTTGATGTTCTTGATCATGTGTTATTGGTTCAGGATGATGAGAGCTTGAGGAGGTGGAAAGAGCAGCTGCTTGGAAGTGTTGATGTGGCCGAAGGTATTCTTTTTTTCTTTTTTATTGATATATAAATTTTCCTTGTATAATCTAGTTCATAGATTCTTTAATTATCTTTCAAGTGTAAATGAATGTGATTATGCTAGAATTTAGGAGTATAACTTTCATCTTTTGCCATATAGACGAGGCGTATAAGAGGTCTTAAATTCATAACTGATGTTTTAATCTTTCTTTACAAGATCCCTGTATTTTGTCATCAACCTACATCTAATATGTTTTTGGTATTATTAACTTTATGACAGAAGTTCAAGAACCAGATGTAAAGATACTGAGCCTTACTATAATCTCTGCTGGTAGACCCGATATTGTTCTTGAAATCCCCGACTCTGGGAACCCAAAAGGCCCTTGGTTTACCCTAAAAGAAGGAAGCAAATATAATTTGAAATTCTCGATTAAGGTTAGCAATGACATAGTTTGTGGGCTAAAGTACACCAACCAAGTCTGGAAAACAGGCCTCAAGGGTACCCTCTCGATCCCTTTCTATGCGCACCCTTAATCTTTCGATGCCAATGCTTTTTAATCATTTTAGTCATCCTCATGAACGCGTTAAATGTTACTCATGTAGTTGACAACTCGAAAGAAATGCTTGGGACCTTCAGCCCGCAAGCAGAACCGTATACACATGTTATGCCTGAAGAGGTTACTCCCTCGGGTTTTTTAGCTAGAGGAAATTATTCTGCAAAAACTAAGGTAATTCTTTGAACGGGTCAAAACGGGTTGGGCTGACTTGAGACACTTTTGGTTCAAAATGTTATTTTTGAACAATTAGCTTGTTAAATATGATTATAAGAATTGTGTTATTTATTAAAAACCAGCTTGATATAATGATTTAGGAGGTAAGTAACTTTTGAACCGTTTAACCTGTTGCCCTTAAAGCTTATTATTATTATTTTTTTAAATTTCATGTTCTTATGTTTGTTTATATTGTTGTTTTTTACCTCATTTTGTTCAGTTTGTTGATGACGATAATAAATGTTACCTGGAGCTTAACTACACCTTTGACATCCAGAAAGACTGGGCCAAGTAGATCAAGATCGCGTCTTCATTACAAAACCATTTTATGATTATATTGGAACTGCGTTTTTCGTCTTTCTTTAGGAAATTTTTGGCTAGTCTGATGTTACAGTCGCAAGTTTTTAATCGTCTTTGTGTTGATCATTGTGTTTTTCGTTAGATTATGATACAGAAGCGCAAACTCTTTTTATTTGTTGGTGATTTCTGCAGGATATCTGGTTGTTTTCTTGAAATCCTGTATATCTTTAATGACATCCATCTAAAGCATGATCTTGAATGTTGTTTAGTAAACTCTGATTCAATAACTAAAAGTCCTTTTGTGCATGCTTGAGCTCTTAAAAACAAAGGACAAAACTGTGTTAGCTGAGTGAATAGCGACGATAAGCGTATTTTCTAAAAACTTGTGACCAAAGCCATAATATAGCTATATCATGGACCATCCATTAATTAACTCCTTAAACCATGATCTATAGAGCTATCTTGAAAATATTTAATAAAATAATATTGAAATAAGTCAACATTGTTCGAGCACTACAGAAGTCCAAAGGCTTGATAATAAGTATACTCGATTGAAGGACATTAAGTGATTAACCTACTAAATGGGTAATGATTTTCTAGAAAATAAGACTTAAATGAGTGATTCTAATATCAGCCAAGTCATATGGTTTTTGTATGTTTTTTAGAACCACTAACTCATACACGCCTTAAAATCTAGTCCTAAGTGTACAATAATGTCTATAGCGGGACTAAAACCCCTAACCATTTGAAGAATAAACATTAATTATTATCCGACCTATCATACTTTACCTTATTTACATCAAACTAATTTACACAAACACCCCATAAGTAGGACTCGTCTTAACTTTAAAGAGAGGTTCACCTCTCTAACTCAAAATGTCTTTACCATTAACATGTCAAACAGTTTCATCATTTCATATACTTTCTTTGACATATGAAATTTTAACGAATTAATAATAGAATTTTGAATATGATGACTATACACATCACATATGAAAGATAGTGGCATAATTTATAAAAGGTTTGTAGGTGGAAAAAATAAAAGGGGAAAGGTTTGCTTAGGAGTTGAACACCCAACCTCCCAAATGGTGGTGGTAGAAAATTATGCAAATTTTGATAGGTCGTAGAAAAATATGCAACTTTACGAACAAGTAGCTATGCAAACTTGATAAATATGGTGAAATGCTTATATTTGATTTGATCTACCAGGAAAGATGTTAATGCAATTGCTAGAAATATGTTATATTTTTAAAACTAGAAAAAGAAAATAACAGGTTGTATAACGATAAAGATTATAGAGTCAAAGAGGGGTGTGGTAATCTATACTATATATAAAACACATGAGAGATGTATTTTAAGATATCATAAAGTGAAGAACAATTATTTAATTTAATGCACAAGATATAACCACTCTTGGGGGTAGAATAATATTTATAACGTTATTTACATATTACCCCTTACAATTATTTACATAATAACTTTACATTTACTAACACTTACATAAAATTACATATTATTTACCCATAAACAAAAAAAAACTTAATTTGTTTAAGATTTCAGTTATATTTTTAAATCTATCACGCTTAAAAACTTTTTAAAACTACAAATGTAACCTTTTTTTTGTTTTTTATATTGTAAACTTTTTGCTAAACCGATCTTTAACTTGTGATGTATAATAAGTTAATGCGTAAATGTACAAATACTCACACAAAACCTATTTATTTGGTTTTAAATTTTAGTTTAGAAAAAAACGTAATAGACTTTTGTAAAGATACTACAAGAATAACAAAATTTTAGAAACACATTGATGTAAAATGTCACCCGTCGTATTGTAAGAACACTCTTCTAGTATATAAAAAATGGACAAAAAAAACATGCGTTAGATTATCGAAATGTAAAACATGTTCAACCTTTTCTTGTTTGGTTGCTTGAAAAGTATATTTAAAAGATGAAAAATATGTGTAACATAACCTTTCAAGATATAAATAAAACCTGAGATAAGAGCAAGACCAGACAAAAAGCAGATCAAGATCTAAGCACTAATTATCAATACAATGATTAATACCAAACACAATGAACTTAGCCCTAGAGAACATTACGATCTACAAAGCCCTAGAAAGATAAACACGCTGAGAGAGATAGAAAGAGAGTGTGCATGTCTTGAAGAGTCTATAAGACAAAATAATGAGTTAATCCGTTCTCCCAGACTCTCTCTTCTCCATATAAAATCCATCTACGAATATGAATGACCATTGAATACCAATAACCCGAGTGTTCATAGAAAACTCCAACTCCAAGCTCAACGGCTTCAACTTCACTAACTTCAACCCCACAATTTCAAAGTCTATCTCTCAAATGTAAATAAAGATTAAATAATGTAAACGCAAATAAATTTGGATTACGAAAGTGTTTTGTATATTTCAACAACAACTAAAATCTTTACTAACATTTGTCTCCTCATAAACCATTTCAAGGTAATTAATCCTTTTGCGTGAGAAAAGTACTCATCCAATTTTCCTTCACAACTTTTTTTTTCAAACACAGGGCCAGTGTTAAAAATTTAAGGGATTTGACAACAAAAAAAACGTAACGTTGATGCTAAAACTTTTTTTTCAAACACAGGGTCAGTGCTAAAAATTTAAGGGATTAGGCCAAAGAAAAATGGGCCTGCTGCCAAAAGCTATCCGTTGGTCGGCTGTTTCTTTGACCACTTTCTTTAATACAAGTAATTTTTTTATCTTTATTCATATAATTACACTAAAAATCATTACATTTTCTCTCTTCTTTTCAATTAAATAATATTTTTATACCCTTATCATTACTTTTTTCTCTCTCATCCACTCACAACCACTTTAAAAATATTAAAAAATTTATAAGGAATAAACAGTAATTCTTCAAATATATCAATCCACAATAATAATTTCTCTCTCCTTCACTCACAACCACTCAAAACCATTTCATATAATATACGAAACACACTCACATACTTTTAAGAACTCCACTGTGAATGCTCTGATAAGCTTAAAATTGTTTGTGTGTGATGGACTAATTAAATGGGTTATATGATTTTAAAACAAATTGTATTCGGGTACAATGAGTATATAATGAGTCATTTTGAGCCCCTTGAAAGATTGAGCCCCTCCGGGCCCTGCAAACAAAATGTTAAATATCGATATCTCATTCATATTTTTTATATTTCAAATACTTATAGTAAAGAACACAAATTCACGTATACATGATTGCATAGACAACAATTATACATCTAGATATAAAATATCATTTTTCCATTATTTTCTCTAAACATAATCATAACAAAGTAACAAACCATAATAGAACTTATTATAAATCAAACCATCATTCAATTCAATTATTCCTAATATTTTCAGTCTTCTTATCATGACCCAAATAATCAGCGACAATATCAAAAATTGTTTGTTTCGGACTCTCAGCCTCATCCTCACACTAGTTACCCGAGCCAAAGATGCTGACGTGGATATTATTGGTGTGAACCCTTTCACCGAACGTGACACGTGTACCGATCTTCTATACACGCACGAGTAGGGACAATTTTCATTAAATTCACATAATAATATTCACATAATAATATATTATATAATAATATCAAAACAAAAATCAAGAAAAAAGTTAAAATAGAATAATGGGCGCCCACACAGTCGTTTCTCAACTGGCGTTCTCTTGTCACCTCCATGCTTTCTTCATGCTAAAATGGTAGAATTCACCTCACAATAGCCATACCCCTTTAGTTTTTTTCAATATTTTACAGCAAAATCACACAATTTACTATGTAAAAATCGGTTCATATTGACCTGTAATTGTCAATTGGCTGTTGAAATCGGTTAATTGAACAGTTATCATCGGGTTTGTGTTGTTTTTTGGTTCAATTTGGTATCGACATTAATGGGTGTTGGATATTCTACCCCTTTAAGCTGTTGAATATTCTGAAGCAAAATCACACAATTATATGTAAAAATCGATTCATATTGACCTGTAATTGTGTTCAATTGACTGTTGAATTCAGTTAACTGAACTGTTATCATTGGGTTTGTGTTGAATTATGCTTCAATTTGGTATCGACATTAATGGGTGTTGAACTGTTGATCAATTTTTGTGTGTATTTATGGGTTTTGACTACCCACCGACTGTGGTCGGCGATAATGTATTTTATATCTGCACGTTTGCTTCTTTCGATAATTTATGCACCACTGTTTGATTTTTCGTTTGGGTTATTATATTATCGATTTGACGTTACTTTGAGTTTGTTGATGATGATGGATGATGTTTTTTTTTAGTAGGGATTGTGGGTGTTGAAGATTTGATTGATTAGTTTATTGGGGAAAGAGGTTAAGTGGGCAATTGAATTTGATTGGCTTCTGCGTGTTTGTGTAATTTGGGGAAGAAAGTGATGTCGAGATTTGAAGGAGTTGTTGTTTCTGATCATTGGCTTCAGAATCAGTTCACTCAAGTTCAACTTCGTAGCCTCAAATCAAAGGTGATTAATCGAAAATTCTAAATTCTCTACTTTCGATTGATGTTAATGTCGATAATCACATTTGTTGTTATTGTTTGAACTGGTGATTGATGATTAAGGGGTGTTTGGATGAGCTTTTGAATTGATTTGTTGATACTTAAAACCATGGTAATCTGTTGATAATGATATTTAGGAAAACTTGTATGAGGTTGGTGTTAGGAAACTACGTACTGATATAATTGAATTGACATATCATTATTCTGAATTTAGGAGTGTTTGGATGTGTGTTTGAAATGGATAGTTAGGACCAAAAACTCCCGATAATCAGTTCTGAGTGTATGGTCGAAGTGATTATGGTTACAATGACTGTATATGGTCGAAATAATAAGATTTAGAGGAATTGGTATTAAGTATCTGTAGGATTAAAGGGGCGTTTGGATGCGCTTGGAACTGGTTATTGTGACATTATTACTTCAATTAAAAATCAGATAGGTCCTTCTATATGCATACCATTTTCTAGTGGTGTACACTGCAAACACACACGTGATACATGTCACAATAGTCATTTCAACTTTAAAATGGGTGTTTGGTTTTTGGCTTTCTGGTTAAACAAGTGTATAGAATTATTAGAAGGTGGGAGGGGGGTAGTTTACAGCTTTTTATGTTAAACAAATGTTTAACTGTTGGATTTCTCTTCTAAATGGGCGTATAGCAATGTTAAACGGGCGTTTAATTCTTGGGTTTCTCTTTTAAGCGCTCATCTAACATCTAGTTTGTCAGTGATGTTTGTATTAAATTGTATGCAATTTCTCTATCAAATTGGTAACCACTTTCATCAGAGCGCTCGAACTTTGATAATCAAGATGCGGTTTAAAAGCACTCCAAACACCCCATCAACCAATTAATTGATTATTGTGGTTATTTGTGTGGTGATCCTTTTGTTTTCGATTTTATAGTTTATAGCATTAAAGAATCAAAATGGGCAAGTTCTTGTTGGGGACTTACCAGCCTTGCTTGTGAAACTAAAGCCTTTCAGCGAGATGTTTAAGGAGGATGAAGTAACGGAGATATTATGTGCATCTGGTTTCGATATGAGTAGTGAAGTCGATTTTGAAGGATTCCTTAGGGTAATTACTCATATAATATCGTCTTAAATTCATTAAATAAAGTTTTTGTTAACCATTAATTTCATTACATTGGCAGGCTTATGTAACTCTAGAATCACATGCTGCAACAAAATCCGGTGATTTGAAGAGCCCAACTTCGTTTCTGAATGCAACAACAACAACACTACTTCACACCATTCATGAATCAGAAAAAAAATCTTATGTTGCTCACATTAATAGTTATCTTAGAGATGATCCATTCATGAAGCAGTTTCTTCCTATAGATCCTGCCACTAATGCGTTGTTTGAACTTGCTAGAGATGGAGTTCTTCTATGGTATGTAACATGCTCTACTATGCATTGGATCCAGTATTTTAAACCAAAGTGATACACTACTTCTTCAAAAGGATAAATTGCTTAAAAATGTAACCAAATTTGGCCAAATTTTCTGTTTTTGTAGGGTAAATAAGCTGGCTACCCGAAATCCAAAACACAATTTTGACTAAGTTGGTTACCTTTTTCTCCAGTTAACCCTTTTTTAAACTAATATTTTTCCCTAAGTATGCCAATAACATATAGGTCTCCTGCTTCTATACTTTCTTGGGTAACTGAAACCTTTTTGGTAGAAGCCAAATGGGTCACCAATGTGGGGCTAGCCCACTTGATAGAGGCTTTGCCTCTTAGAAGGGAGGTCCTGGGTTCAAACCCAGACAATGGTGTAATATGGAGTAATTTAGGAGTAGAATAGATTTGCCGTTCAAAAAAAAAAGAAGCCAAATGGGTCAGGTTGGCCCAAAAACTTAATTTGGCCTTTTTAGTTTTCATAATAATTAATGCATGACAATGATTTCTACAGTAATGACCTAACTTTTTAATATAACTATTTAGGAGGCTGCATGCATTTATTATACACTTTGGTCACATGTTCAACCTGTTTGACTCTTTTCCCTTTCAGATTAAAGTTTGATTTGACCGTTTAAGATAAAACATAAGCCTAATCAAGTAATCAACCCTTCATAAGTAAATGGTTTGAAATTGCTAGCTATACAAGAATCTATTGTTTGCGGTGGTTTTCTGATGTATTATAGTGGTATAATGCAGTAAACTTATCAATGTTGCTGTGCCAAATACGATAGATGAACGAGCTATCAACACAAAGAGAATACTTAATCCTTGGGAAAGAAATGAAAATCATACACTTTGCCTCAATTCTGCCAAGGCTATTGGATGTACAGTGGTCAATATTGGCACACAGGATCTGGTTGAAGGAAGAGTAAGATATTTGGTGTAAAGTTGTATAGTTTGTATTGAGTTTGTTTTTTTAAGTTTTGGTTATCTTATGTTTACCACTTCGTTTTGCAGCCTCATCTGGTACTTGGCCTAATATCTCAAATCATAAAGGTGGGATTGATGTATTTATCTTGTTTTTAAAAGCAGAAATCTAGTTTCTGATTATTTAACTTATTCTTAACAAAATGCAAGTCAGAGTGCCATAGGACAGAAACGCATTAGGTGCTTCTAGCAATTGATTGATAAACACACACTTTAGAGAGAAAAATAATATATTTAAGAGTTTTTTAAGGCATACAATCTCTATACAGGACACTTAATTTCAGCAGGTACGACCACGATTCAAAGTTATGCCTGAAATACTGAATTTTCTTACCCAAGATAGCATGTTATTTACAAGAATCAACAATTTCAAGTAATTTATATTAAAAATTAATATACAGTTAAAATCACAAATATCTTGAAATCTCATAAAAATTTGAAACCGGTCCCCAAATGATTGAAATTGAACCTGATTCATGGGACAAAAAGGGCAAAGCCTTTTGCCCAAGACCTATTTGTGGGCTGATTATAGACGCCGTAACTCCCACTCTAACATAAAAATATGATTGTTGACACACTTTTTTCCCCATAAAAATTCCAACACTGTTAACACATTTTATTTCCCACATGAGTTGTTGAAATATATTGTTTTTATCCAGAAACAGAATCATAAGATGAGATTGCTGCTTCTTCTTTTCTTCTTTTTTTTTTTTTTTTTTACATTTTTTAATTTCTTTGAATCTTATCTCTTGCTTCTTGTAATTGCAACACTTCCAGATACAACTTCTGGCGGATCTCAACCTTAGGAAAACACCACAGCTACTGGAATTGGTCGAGGACAACAGTGTATGTTTTTTGTTAATTTTATTTTATATATTTTTTCGTCATTTATATATGATTATTTATGAACATGGGATGTTACTATAAAACAATTTGCAGGATGTTGAGGAGATCATGGGATTGGCACCCGAAAAGCTTTTATTAAAATGGATGAACTTTCATCTTAAGAAAGCAGGCTACAAGAAACCTGTAACAAACTTCTCATCTGACCTTAAGGTAATTTTTCACACCTTTTCTAGCTTCCAAGTTGTTTTTATCGTATTTTAATAACTAGAAAGTACCTTTAACAGTTGGATAAAAATGTCACTTGTTACATTTTGTAGGATGGGGAAGCTTATGCATACCTGCTTAATGTTCTTGCACCAGAACACGGGAGCCCAGCTACTCTTGATGCCAAGGATCCTGTTGAAAGGGCTGATTTGGTACTTTCACATGCCGAGAAAATGGACTGCAAAAGATACTTAACTCCAGAGGACATTGTCGAAGGCTCATCAAATCTAAATCTTGCATTTGTTGCACAAATATTCCACCAAAGGTTAAAGATGACCACTTAGCTTATTTCGTTATGTTTTTATTGGGTGTTTGGATACGCGTTTTGAAAGTGATTATATATCGGTATCATTTTAATATTAGATGTAACAAAACCTTATGATTAAAGGTTAGAGAAAAACGACCAACTCATCACCATCAAAGTTTATTATTATAAATAAAAGAGCAGAACCACATCCAAATACCATATCCGGTAACATGTAATATTACACCATATATGATTATGATTATCTGACAATGGTGTTTTTTCCTCTTCGGGTTGAAAACTTCTTGCAGAAATGGTCTATCTGCTGATAGCAAAAATGTCTCTTTTGCTGAGATGATGACAGATGATGCACAAATGTCCAGAGAAGAAAGGTGTTTCAGACTCTGGATCAACAGTCTTGGAATTTCTTCTTACGTCAACAATTTGTTCGAGGATGTCAGAAACGGGTACATGTTTTCTTGTAAAATCATAGGTTTTCAGGCTCTGCTATTGTTTTTAGGCAATAAAGACTCTTTCTTTAATCATCTTAATGTATCTGTCTATACAGATGGGTACTTCTAGAAGTTCTTGATAAGGTTTCTCCAGGATCAGTTAACTGGAAGCAAGCAACAAAACCTCCAATTAAGATGCCATTTAGAAAAGTGGAGAATTGCAATCAAGTTATTAAATTAGGGAAGCAGTTGAAACTTTCACTCGTGAATCAAGCGGGGAATGATTTTGTTCAAGGAAACAAGAAACTCATACTTGGTAACATGGTTTTTAAGTTATTTTACGGCATTAGAGCTGGCAAGATGGGTGGGACAGGCCGGAAAGCATGTCATTTTTAAGTATGCGGTGAAACAGAATGGGTTGTGCAAGGTTGAGTCGAACAGTTATTTGTTCATTATCAAAAAATTTCTTTGCTAATTATGATTACGAAAACAATATAATTACAACAAAAAATCTTCTAATATAGCGAATTAGGATTGTGTATCCAACTAAAGGAGACACTGAGCGACTTTCAACCTGTTCGACCAGTAATTTTGACCCGTCTAAGATAAAAAAAAAATAACTCAAATTAACCCATTTATAAGTAAATAGGTCGAAGTTGATACATCTACATGGCTAGTAATAATCGTGTGATAGAACTAACTTCTTATTTACATTCTTGTCAGCTTTCTTGTGGCAGTTGATGAGATTTCATATGCTTCAACTTTTGAAGAACTTAAGATCTCGATCTCAAGGGAAGGAGATAACCGATGCAGACATTTTGAAATGGGCAAACAAGAAAGTGAAGATAACAGGAAGAACGTCTCAAATGGAGAGTTTTAAGGTTGTATACAATGTTGTGTTATTTATTTATCATCATAGGTCATTTCGTCGTGCATTATTGATGAGTAGTTTCTTTGTTGTATCATTTCGGCAGGATAAGAGTCTTTCGAGTGGAATATTCTTCCTCCAGCTTCTGAGTGCAATTGAGCCCAGAGTTGTCAACTGGAACCTTATAACCAAGGGCAGAAGTGGTATATGCTTCCTTACATACTTCGCAATATAATCATAATAAATTGGTTTTAGCATCTTTTAGAAGCTATTTTCATGTTCGTTGGGTTGGAGGTTTGAGTTCGGCTCGTTTAACTTTAGAGAGCTCGAGTTTGGCTTGTTTTGATCCCATGATCTTGTTTTTTTTGGTTGTTGATAGATGAAGAAAAGAAGCTGAATGCAACTTATATAATCAGTGTTGCCCGAAAGCTTGGGTGCTCGATATTCTTGTTACCTGAAGACATCATGGAGGTAATGTAGATAGCTCGTAACAAGTCTTAGCGTTACGCACATACATATGACATGGTGAATTAACACGCGTTCAATTACAGGTGAATCAAAAGATGATACTTATGCTTACAGCCAGCCTCATGTATTGGAGCCTGCAGCACTCTAAAGATGAGTCGGAATCATCTCCTTCATCGGTTGCTGAGACTCCTGAAGGATCTCCAAAAGCTTCCTTTAACGGAGATGACGATAACCATGTGGAACCCGAGACCGCCACCTTGTTGGTCAATGACGTGGCACCTGATACTGCTGCGGACTCCAACTTGTCAGTCGATGATGTGGCATCTGATACTGTGGCAGTCTCCAACTTGCCGTTCGATGGCGTGGCATCCGATACTGCGGCGGTCTCCAACTTGTCGCTCGATGATGTGGCACCTGATACTGCGGCAATCTCCAACTTGTCGGTCACTGACGTGGCACCTGATACTGCGGCAAACTCCAACTTGTCGGTCGATGATGTGGCACCTGATACTGCGGCAAACTCCAATTTGTCGGTCAATGACGTGGCATCTGATACTGCGGCGATCTCCAACTTGTCAATCGATGAGGTGGAATCAGATACTGCGGCAAACTCCAACTTGTCAATCGATAATGTGGCATCTGATACTGCAGTTAACGCGGTGACAGGACATGATAACACTTCCTTGTAGTTATATGTTTTTGTTTGTACAAACTTTTGCATAGAAGAACATGGAAAGGAGAAGGTTAGATGCTATATATACAAGAAATAAAAGTTCTGGTTCGCTGTACATATATTCTTTAATAGTATTTTGTAATTTGTATCAGGACAATTTTTGGTGATTATGAGATTTGGTGAAATAGTGCGCATTGATGATAAAACTAAAGTCTAAATAACTTTTTTTATTTTGTGTGTGTGAATGAATTTGAAAAGAAAGGTTTTCACCTTAAATATCTTAAATTTCTTTTAAGGGTTTAACAACTTGCTTGGTTCGTAGAATTTTAGTGAAGGAATTTAAATAGAAACTCGAATTTAATGGTGTTTGATTAATAAACTTAAGAAGGGATTGGAACGTTAAAAGAGGTTAGAAAGTGAATGATGGATGGTTCAAATTGATTCTTGTTTCTAATCCATCGTTTAATGAAGAAGATGAACGGTGGGGAATATACGAGACTACACCACTTCTAGTTGCAATAAATTCTGGTTTTTTTTTTATTTCTGACGGTAAAGTTAATCACATATACAAATAATAAGCAAGTATTGTGTATATTATCTATCTATATAAAAGCACACTGTTAGCTACAAGATATATAAATGTTTTCTCATATTGAGGCAAATAGACTAGTTCGAGAGCCAAGCATGTGTCCTTTTTCTAAGAGTCAAGTTGGTCAAAACCATGATAGGTCGACCAGATTTGGTCCTAAGACCATTTGGTTAGGCTCATAGTACGGGTAACGTCTTGTCTATGTATAGATACGTGAAAACATATTCTATGAAATCTCTTAGATGTACATCAAATGGAAGCCCTGAGTTCGAACACTTACTCTTCATGACGTGTTTTATTGTTTTGTGTATCACATAATAAACAGCGGCTGACTCATAAATTATTTTCATCAGGTTGATTTTTCAGTACTAAGACATATTTTAACTTAACATTCAGACTTTCGGTTTAAGTCCGATAAGGTCAAATAAATAAGAATAACTTGTCATTGCAACTAGTAAAACTAAAAACTAAAACGAGTTTTTTTAAGGTTATTTTGATCACCAGAAAATAATTCTCATAGAATTCGATCGTGTTTTTCTGTTTTTCACTTCGTTTATAGTTTATACTTTATAGTTTATACCCTGGTTAATGGGCTTAACCTTAAGATCCAATTAAAGTTATCGGCCCGAATAAGAAACTCTTGGAAGTTAGTGGATCATAATAATATCATACACAAATATTTCTCACTGACGATCTCGACAACAAAGAATCGATCACGAGTCACCGAAGATCTGGTATGTTATTAATCATTACAGCTATCTTCAATCACTACCACAAACACAAGATTGTACGATTTACGATTCGTTTTTGTTGTTCTAATTCGATTAGATCTTTGATATTATAGGTTTCGCACGATTGTTCTAGATTTGGACTTGATATTGATTTGATTTTGGAGATCGATCTAATGCGATGGGGTTTATCCTCACAACTCTAATTTTTTTGGCTATTGGAGTCATCGCATGCCTTTGCACTCGAATCTGCTGCAACAAAGGCCCTTCTGCTAATCTGTATGTTTTGTTTTAGCTTCACTTAGTTTCAGATTTGATGAATGTTTGTTTTTTTGCTGGTATGTGTACTCTCAAAGGCATATGTGTTGTGATTTATGGTTTTAGAAAGGGAAGCATTGGTTAAAATTAGGTCACTTGGATTGTGATGCTTGTGGTTGTTTACTATTGATGCGTTTAGTATAATTATGTAGCTAAAGTTGTGCTTCTTGTCTTATTTGTTCAATTGATGTTTTTTGAGGATTGGTAACTCGCACGCCCTCGAAACCTACTCCTTAAGTTTACATTAATGTCAATTGTCAATTATGGGACTAAAACCCTCAAGCAAACACCTTTACCACACACGTTTGATACGGCTAGATTACAAGCCCTCTGTTATTTGTTCAATTGGTAATTTATGCATTTGAATGTATATTTCCTATAAAAACCTTTGCTTGACCTTTTAGTTAGTTAGCAGAAAGATCTTGCTATTTAGGACCTTGAAATTCCGGTCAGCGGGCAATGGTGAAATATTGTATTTTGTGGGGTTAAACACTCTCAATTTTACTTATGCTATTTACTGAGATTGCTGAATACTAATACCCCGTAGGGATGGGCGGTCAGCGCTCAGTAAAATATTTAGCATAGACATGTGTCTTTCATTTGGCATTTAGGCATCCTTTGCTATCAATCTTACATCACGTTTGTGCATCCTTTATGCATTGAATATTTTATGAAAAGGGGTCTAGGCGTCTAGCTTCATCCAGTATGTAGCTAATGCGCCAGTTTGTGGTTAATTGATTGGACATCCATGGTAAGCTTTTGCATATAGCTAGGATGGCTTTGGCTATCTATTAAACAAGTAGCAAATAGAAAAAAAGGTTCATTTGAAAAGGTCTGAGTTATATTCCAACACGTGTTACATCTTTCGGCAAACAATACCAAGTATTTCGTAGCTAGTTTTACTCAGTCCATTAATGACTTGTGTAAGGATATACGCTTAACATGTCAGTAATGAATGTGCAGAATGCATGGGGCTTGCTTTTATCATAATATATATATTGGTAAGCTGTGATGTTTATTTGATGTTCATGTCATGACTTTGAGAACCATATTGTGCAGGCTCCACCTTACGTTGGTGATTACTGCAACTGTATGCTGTTGGATGATGTAAGTTTGCCTCCTTGATTATTAGCTGATGTTTCTTACAAACGTATCGAAAATTGTTGTTACTTTACATCATGAATCTGCGCACACTGCACCCTTTAAACTATATTTTCCCCTTAGGTTTGAACATCTATGAAGTATTGGAAGTTAGCAATTTGTTATTAAGCCAAATGCTTATGTCATACTGTAATATTAAATAATCAGGAGTTCTTTTTATAAATTATGTGACTTTTAGATGGACAAACTCACAAACCTTAAAATACTGTAAGAGTTTTGCTTTCCATCTGAATTTAGGTAACCCTCATGGTTGTATAGATAAACTGCATGTATTATTTGATCTATTTGTTTGCAATAAACATCTAAAAGCATTGGCGGAACAAGAGGGGGCGGGGTAGGTTGACCATCCAGCTGACACAGGATTCCACATTCAACTTTTGAGTGATAAAATGTTAAGTAGGCAACTTTTGCCTCAAAATTTAACATGATTTTTTTGTATCTATAACGAGATTAGTACGTACATTGAACCTAACAATTCTTATTGGAATCAGATGTCGTCATCCATTTTCTGTTTGAAGCTTTTATATATGAATGGACTCAAATGGTTTGTGGGTTGTTGCAGGTGGGCAATTGTTTATCTTGCACAAATGAATCCACTCATTGTTCCAATTCTGAGTGAAGGAGAATGAGACATCCTATGCAGCTGAGCATTTGTGATTTATGGAGGAGTTAAAGACGAAATCAGTGAATATTGTTATTATGTATGTAATCCTTATGGAGTGTATTTGTTATGCGTTTATATAAACAGTGGCTTTCTTGATCAGTTTTAAATAGCCATTTCATAAGGCAATAAAATCGACTTTGGTCTCTTTTTTGGCAACTGTTGACTAGTAGGGCATCAAAAAGTGCAAACACTTCTACCGTACCCCTTTAATTAATCGTAAAGGGTTTAACCACATTCTCAGGTGGATATGATCTTCAAACCTTCAAACTTGTTACATTCAAACCTTCAATATCATTCAAGATTGTTGTAAATGTTAAAAAAGCGTGATACATAGTTCATTGGGGATTCTTTGAACTTGTATAGTTTCTGAAAATGATGCAATCTTTAATTCATGCACATGTAGTTGTAAAAAGCTAAAAAGTCAACAAAACAATCGTTTATCAACTCAAATTCCATTCTTTGGTAGCACAAACATTTTAGATATAACATCAAACATTCACGAAACCAGCATATATGCACTCAACAGCTGTTTAATTCAAACAGATAACATAAATTACTTGACAAGCAAAGCACTGAAATCACCAGATAAGAAGCCATTTTTCACACAAAACACAGGTAGATACACTTCACATCACAAGTATTTTATGATCATCCAAAGGGCCACAACTAGAACAACGATCCCAATCACCGACAGTAGCATGCACAAGCAGGAGCAACCACCCTTGGTTCGTTTGTTCAGAATTGCCAAATTCTTCTGCACTCTCTGTTTTCCCAAACAAAACCAGAATTCAAATCGTCAAACACCATCTCATATGATTTGTAATGATTAAAAGATTTCATAATTCGTAAAAGCAGATTAGTGTAAATGTAACCTTGAGCCGGGAATCTGTAACTTCTACATGTTCATCTAGGTCATCCTGAGAAAATAAGCACAACTCTTAGATTGCTTTCACTGAGGCATGTTAAACAGTAAACACACCATAATAAAAAAAAAGTATATGAACGCAGGAGAATGGCATACAATGAGTCTAGTGTGTAGGTCAAGTTCCTCGTTGACTGCCAAAGCGATATGTTTGGTACTTATCACTGTTTCCTCCAGTTTCTCTAGCCCTTCATCTTGTTCTGTAACAGAAATATCAAAATACCGTTATTGATTACAATAAAATTTCTAAAGAAGATAATGTGGTTCCAAGTGAAAGACGCTTTTTTCTTAAATTAAAGGGTAGTGAGCTTGCCTCTCATAATTTGTCTCTGAAGCCCAACAACACCAGAGTTGTCCAAACCAGATATTCTGGTCATCGCATCAGCTGGTTTAATCTCTGGCCCAAGTAAGCTGTCCCTATTAGCAAAGTTTGACATGTTCAATGTGGAGGCCATTTGTGTTACTTTTGTTCTCAAATTTGTAAGCATGTCTCTGCGTCGATTCATTTCTTTCTCTGTTCTGCAATACTCAAAAACAGGTTCGTTGACATTTAGATGATTTTGTTACAGCTTCAGTAAAGTTTTAACGAAAAAGGCAACAATAATTAACTGGAGTTGGTAAGAAAACAAAACTTATTATGTAACCTGTTGTGTGAGTGGTTCAACCTGCAAATCATTAATATGCTGAAGAGCCACACACGAATGATATTGACATAATTATGTAGATACCCTGATGACCATGTATGCACCTATGACAATGGGGAAGTTGACACTGCATGTAATACTTAAAGACTCATTGCTTGCGATCTCATAGATTTTCTCCAAAACTTAAGTTTCCACAAACAGTGAAATTCTTTGTGAAAAAATATATAATGCTTTCCAGGTCAGAATACTAATAAACCAAACCCAAATCCTCCCCATTTAAGAAAACTACAAGGTTCTTTAATCTACAATCATCAGTCTGTTATCCCGACAAGATAATGGTGTTAACATGTTATCTGGGGTTCTACATACTGTACACTTCACTGCACAAATATGTAGCATAATACCAACCATGATAGGAGCCAAAATCACAAATCACAGAGCTAATTAAAGAGTGTACAAATGGTCTGCTGCTGTGTTACAAACGTAGGCCCAGATATCGCTCTTCGGGGCTCAACTTGAGGTTCTTTTATGACAATTGACAAACAGCACAACACACTTACAAGGGTTGTTTAGCAGGAAGCTTTGTCAGAAGAGACTGCAAGCTATCAAGTCTCGTTCCCAATATCGTAATCTTCCTCCGGATAGCTGACGAATGACGCTGTGCTTCCGGCCCTGTCCCAAAGGAACTCCTCTCGGATATCATGTTGGTGATGTCATCAGCAAGCTTAGAAGCTTCATTATACTCCCTCGTCCATGGATCCGCAGAAGAAGCCATTTATCTAAAACAAAAGCAACAAAAACCCTAACAAGTCAATCAACAACGATAATCATACAGTTTGCTCCGTTAACTTCACAGCATGTAACACAAATCTCAATCTTAATTCAAAGAATCCCTAATTACAACTGCAAATTAAATTTCCAACACACAACAAAAAACATCAGGCTCTACGAAACTAGGTCATCTAAATGAAACACAATATTATGGATACGAGTACGACGATCGGGCTAAAATCGCTATAGGATTCCCTAATTCTCGAAAATTAGGGCATCGATGAAAAAACTGCTTTCTGGATATAACACGTACATCTGTTTCTGTAACAAAAATATAATTAAAAACAGAAGAATTTTGATGAATGAATCGTGATCAATTGATGCATAACCGATAGAATAACAGATAGAAGTGAGAATAAAAAGCGAAATTAAACGAAAATCAAAGAGAATTACCTCAATGAATGATTGAGATATTAAAAATTGGTGGTTTGAATCGAAGGAGTTGATTGAAAAGAAGGTGTATAGATGATGATGATGATGATGATGATTGAAGGAGGAGACACAGGGCACCACCGATTAACCGGCGAGATTGTTTTTTGTAATCGTCGTCGTCTGCATTTACTTTAATAATAATAATAATAATATGTTATTATTATTATTATTATGTGACGAGATGTGCAACTCGATTACTCCATAGATAAAGTTTATGTTTATCCTCCCATTTAACGGTGTTGTTTAGTTTGGTTGGCCAGACCTGAGTCATTTCTTCTTCTTTTTTTCTCTCTATTTTCTTTTGATTTGGAAATATTGATTTTATACTTCATTTTCTTTTTATTTTTCTTTTTAAGTGAACTCATAATTTTTTTACTTTAAAAAAAAAACTCTGGAACACAACTTTTTATTTTTTTTTTAATTTTCTTTCTTTTCTCTCTTTAAATGAACTCGGAAACATAGCGTAACGGGGGACGATTATTAGAAAATACCTCCTGGCCTAGTGAATACTTATGGAAACATTATATGTGTTTTTTTTCCTTCTGGATTATGTGTGAGTCAAATGGAAAAATAGAGGGAAAACAAGGCAAATCCGTGTAAAATAAAAAAAATACTACTAAACATAAAAAAATATGATGTGACGTTGATGTGTCAATCTGAGAAATCCGGGATGACCCCCCGCTCTCTTTTAAATCCCCTGGTGTATTTATTTTTTATTATAATTATTTTCGACATATGAATTATAATTTAATCTTTGAAGAATTGAAGGTAAACAATAATACCATATATTTAATTAGTATATGTTATGTTTTAGGTTTTGTGCATATGAACCTTATAAATCCATTGCATCAATTATCCAGACGGTTGTTAAAGTTGATTCTCTCATGCATGCTAGATACAATATATATTTGTCATCAAGCCTGCTAATGCATGACATGAACCAAGTGAGTTTTATTATACGAAAGTAATCAGTGATTCTTTAAAGATCACGATAACTAAATGTTAATATTGGGCAGATGTTAGGGCTACAGACTTGATGTTATGTTTATGGTAAATTGTAGGAGTTCAACAAATAATTCAGTTTTTTTATGAAATTTTTCTTGTTTGATTCGTTAGAGATAAACATAAACGTATTAAATAGGAAGAATTTGCCACTTCATACAACGTTATCGCATTTTTGTTGGTTATAGGTGGTTATGGTTTACATTACTGACCTCAGTTAGATTTCAAAAAACGCACAAAGGCATGTAACTTATTAGAATTTTACATCAACGGATTTCGTGGGTTGCAAGGTTTATGTCAACCCGAGCCGCCCTGTTTTCACTAGTTGCAGATGTCTTTGTGGCAGAAACAAAGATATTGTAACAGGCATATGCCAGATAACATCACAAATCTATAATTATCTACAGTTTGAAGATCTCAAGTTCTAAAATAGCATTTCCACTACATCACGTTATTTTACAGGAACATTTATAGAAAATATATGAACATATCCAACAACCTTTGTGAAACGAGAAGAAACTGCCAAAACAAAAGGTCGGTATGCATGTTTTAACAGATCCACCGGCAATTTAAACACTTGCAGATGGATTAGTAAGCAGCTCAAGAGACTTTTTAAGGTAATCTACAGCAACGGAGACATCATCAAAAGCCAATGCTCCAACAGCAAATCTTGCAGCCTTGTGTGCTTCCGCAATTTTCTCAGGGGCAGGTTGGTAATTACTGTCATACTGATATGACTGTGCAGAGGTCGGTGCAGGTGTAGGCTCTGAAACTGGACCCGACCCGTTTGCAGCATTGGGCTTGTACTGAGTTGCAGATGGATAATCTGTTGGTCTAGTAGCTGAAGGTGAGTAAGGTGGTTCAGAGCCTTGATAGTAAGATGAGGGATAATGAGTTGGTGCTGCTGGAAGTGAGGTTTCAGAAAAACTAGGGTAAGATTGGAAGTTTGGATATGTGAAAGAGAGATCTTGAGAAGGGTAATTTTGGGAAATGTGATGTTGAGGTTCTTGTGGATAAGATGATTGATGATGATAAGTCTGAGAAGGATGTTGCTGAAAATTATTGGATGGATATTCATCAGAGGAATAAGTTGGCGGTGGTGGTGGTGGCGTGATGGTTGAAGATGGTGGTGGAATATTTGAAGGTGATTGATAATTTGAAGGTGGTGGTTGTTGGATGTTTGAAGATGATGGAGGTGGAATATCCCGTGGTGGTGATGGAAGACTATTTGTGAATCGTTGGGAATCACTTCTATCATAAAACTGGGGTGAAGAATGGGATTCTGGTGCGTCTCTGGTGGTTGGTGGTTGCTCACTCCTGCTAGGTTCTGGGTCCTATCAAGATCCAAAATTCAAAGTCTGGTTGATCCCCATTTTATCCAATAATATTTACTTAATAAACAACAATGAATTAATTAAGACAATACTATTAAGGTAATCTAAAATTTTGTAATAAGATCTTACGTGTCCATTGCTTGATGTATCTGAGAGATCTTTCTCACCACCTGGGGGGCCTGGTACAGGCTTCCTTCCTTCTTTTATAGCTTTTCTTATATCTGCTGCTTTCCATGCAGCATACTTCTGTTTCTGCTCAAGCTATTAAGAAAAAAAAGTTATAAATGATCAACATGTATTCTTTTCTTCCTCTCTCAACTACCAAAGAGAAGATGGGAATAAACAACAAAGAACGATAAAAGCATCAGATTGTCTATGTAAAAAATGGACTCACATCAGGCTGAACTTCACCGAATTGGTTAAGTATTTCAAAGAAAATGCTGGCAGCATAAAACGTCTTTGCAGTATTGCTGCGACAAGTTTAGATCAAGTATCAATATTATAATCCAAATCACAAAAATACCACTTTACTTGTCAGTTATATGTAGGGGTTGATTAAAAGACAAGGAAATAAATTGACTATATTTTTTGCAACCAGCATACAGTTACATGTTCTTAAATGAACACTATTTGCCAATACCTATAAAAACCATGCGTTAAGCTGCATTTAAAAAAATCTAGGATGCAATTTTTAGCTTTGAGAAACCCTTTTTAAATCATAATTGCAGGACCATACATATATATATTGATGACTTCCTACTACTTCTATAGTAGCTTAACAAAAATACATCTGAAAAGCCATTGATCAAGAAGCCCCTGAATAGAAACCATTGCATGCAGTAAATAATCTTAAGAAAAAAAAGAAAGGTCTAAGATAAGTTTCTAAAATCTAGAAAAAGTAAACGCACTGAACTCCTAAGAATCAATGAACTCTGATGTTTAGTTCCAACCAAGGAAGACTGTTTTCATGAGGGGTTACTAAAGAGATGTGAGCTTCTCAGATGTACGGATGTATGGCATATGAATCCGAAAGCCTTATTAAGCACAATAAATCATTCTTAGTGTGTTAATTCTTTAACAAACCAGTGTTAAAATAGCTATATAATAAGAAGTAAAACTTATCATACAGATCAGCTCTCCCAGCTCGGTCTTGCTTATCGGCCTTTGCAAAGACATTGGATGCAAATCCTTCCAGATAGAGATGGTCATCAGGCCCCAACTGCAGTGACTTCTTATCCTGTAATTAAACAGGCAGCCAAGATGATGATCACAAAACAAAAGATTTACTACACACAACAACAAAATCACCCCTAATGCCCACATACAACATTACTTCAAGTTATTACAAAAACACAAAGAATAAACGGTAGCTACTGCCAGAGAAATGCAGCATTTTCACAAGGTTGTTAACTTTAGAATTCCCAAAATCCAACCCATATAATTCATCAAAATAATCATCCATTGAGCAACAAATACCAACCAATGTTTCAAGAACACAATCATCTAACAAACTTAAAAACACCATACAAACTGAAATCCATCAATAAATTTGAAAACACCAAAATCAAGTCACTGATTCAAAACATCAAACTAAACAGTTATTGAAAACAAATCAGACCTTTTCAAGCTGTTTCATAAGGGAGACGAGGAGAGCACTGGTGGTTTTTGTTCGTTCACTCTGAGGAATCTTCAAACCTCGTTCCATCGCATAAAATCGACCTAAAAATCGCGATTTTCATCAACAAAACAGATTAATCACTTACATCAACAACAGTTATCAGAACATTAGGGTTTTAGAGTGAAATTGAGAGATGAATACGAATCCATACAGTAATAGGCAACCAGAGGCTCGTGTTTTTGCAATTCATCGGCACGTTGAAGGTATGGTAACAGTAGTTTCGCTGGTTCGTTGTCGTTCGCCATTTTTACGTTCAACGTTCACACAAGGAAAAAGTGTAGTTTTGATCGGTGATGAAGTTGCTTACTCTACGCGTATAATGATATTATGGGGGCATTACGACGTCGTGCTGGAATATTCAAACTAAGTTACATATATGCTCCCGAGCTAATAGTGAATGTGCAGGTTTAGTCCTTTAACTATTTTTCATAGTTTTAACTTATGACTTGAAGTCTTGAATAAAAACTTGAAATAATAATAATTAGGTTTTTCCCGGCGCTACGTGGCGAGATTTTGGTTCATCGGAAACCATAAAAAAGATACTGAAATAGATTGCGATAATACAAATACTGACAATGATAATTTTTACTTATAATCGGTTCGGATTGTCACGGTAGCGTAAGATAATTACACTCGGTGTATCCCATGATACCAAGAAAATAATTAGATGTAATTCTATGAGTGATTTTTCTCAATTAATTCATCAATATATGAACCTACATGTCTTGACACTTAACGTCAGTCCGTAACCAACTAAACATCTTAAGATACACAAAAACTTGTCCTCCAATGCTTTAAACGATGGTAATTTGATATTCATACTCATGGAATTTAAGTAGAATAGTGATTGTCACACGGGAAGAAAGTAGAACGCCTATTTCTACCTCCTCCAAATGATTAAATAAACTCTCTCTACCTCCTTTTTATCAACCAAATAAATTATTGTTGTGCTACAAGTTACGAAAATAAACTTAACTTCAAAGTAGAAATGACAAATTATGCAACTAGCATCATATTCTAGTTTTGTATACGTCTAATAAGGATAATTTTAAGAGAACATATCAATAATCATTTGATAAAACCCTTATTTCAAGGTTTTTTTAAAACTTAAGAATAAATAGGCTTAAATTGAACTATTTAATTTACTTTGACACGTTTAATTCATCACATGTTCGATCTTCTTCTTGATTGGTATTTACACTTGTTGTAATGTAAGTAAAGATTTAAAGTTGTCTATTTGTGATCAGTTGATAATGATTTTAAATCGTAAAGCGTCTTTGAATTGCAAAACAGTAGACTATTAGCACGAACATTATGTAGGTAGTAACTAACTAAACACCATATAGTCATATACCAATATTTCACAACTTAGAATGATATCTTAAGGTGTAACTAGAGCAGCATCCTCTTTCGATATAGCAACATAGTTCAAAGGAGCCACAGGCCTCGTATTGTCCTTCTTCAACGACCTAGCCCCGTTTTGATTCATAGATAACCGTCTATTAGGAGCGTCATTTGGGCCCATCACCTTTTTCGAGCTACTAAGGCGCCTGGCCGAGCTTGGTTTTGCACCAAACATGGTTTCTTGCTCGGTGTTCAACTGTTCATGGAATTTCTTTTGATCCTGCCACTCACAAGTTTAAATTTTAAGTGAGTTTCATGTTCAAGAAGTGAATAAAATATAAAAATACTGATACTGATACCGACCCTTATCCTTCTTTTTTCTTCTTCTCTCTCATGCCTTTGCATAGAATACTCATCTAGCATGGCGAGTAGTGGAACGCCATCATAAGCAAAGATCATTCCATGTTCCTCTTCCCATGTTCGGGTTTTGGCAACCAATGTGTCAACAAGCCCTGCATACACACACATGCATCAAAACATAAATGTGTTGGATTAGATCATGTCTTTAACTCTATTCGGTCAAAACAGACGGGTCTGACTGTTATACTCTTTCAATAAGCCACTAAATATTTATATTAAGTGTAATTCGTTAACAAAATCATTAAAATTAAAATTTATGTTCTAAATAGTCATTATATTGTCTTAAACTGAGAATTAATATAATATTTTCCTATTGCTTACCTGGAATTTTGCTGACCAAAATTCTGGCCTTTTCAGCTCTCTTGAGATTTAAATGTGCACCTCTGCTTCCATTATACCTGTTGTTATCCTGTCATAAACATATCCCAAAACTATGAATACAAATATGTACATAATCATATCTGAATCAGTCATTTTTATGAACAAAGTCACAAACTTTAAAACCCCAATTCGTATGAAAAATACCCATTTTGACCCGAACCCATTTTTGACCCATTACCCAACCTTTTCTGCTCGCAAAATCTGACACTCTAGTAAGAGAGTTAAAAACAGACCTTGTTGTAATCCTCAAGCCAATTCTCTTCTTCACAAGCTGATGTCCACTTTTCGACTTTATCCAATATATCTTTTCTACTGAGAGCTTCTTCTTTTGCTTTGATGACTTGTGCATCCATGTCAGCGAACAGCTCAGCAGGCTCTACATTTCCAGAATCAATCAAAGCCAAAATTTTCTCCCTGGCAGCCTTTGTGTCAAACTTTATGTGTGCATTTGCAAATATATCTTCAAGCTCCCCTTGCTTCTTAAGTGCAATCTCTTTCATTCTGCTAGCTTTCAACTGATCTAGTCTTTTAACTTCCTCCTCGGCCTAAAACATAAAACAGATAACATCAATAAGTAATAAAAACTGTACTTGCATAATATTATATCAATATACTTTTGTAAAAATGTGAAAGCTAAAGAACCTGTTCAATCAAATGTAGGGCAAGAGCCCCCGGGGCAGTCACTTCATCAACTGAAGCTGAGACGTTACGGGTAACATGATCAAATAAACTCTGTTCGTCTTCAGGTGTATCCATCAATTTCCAAAGTTCAGTTAGCTTAGCTGCTAAATCTTGAAGCTGAAAATGGCAAAATAAACAAACAAATAAATAAAATTATTAAACTTTCAGGTCATGATGAATCTTTATTATTCTTTTTGACAGATATATAGGATGATCAAATTTAATGGATAGTTAGAGGTGGCCAAATGGATGGGTTAAAACTTGAAACTGTTGGGTAGGGAGGATTAGACTGGACCAATCTAGTGCCCCAAAAACACTTTTTTTCTTTTCATTTCTGGAGTTATATAAAAAAGTGATGTATTAAATATGATTATAATGATAACGCCCACTTGATCAATTCGACCCATTTTCATTTTAGCACATTATAATAGTTTACCCATTTTGACCCGTTAGAGACAAACTGCAACCACAATCGACCCGTTTACCATAAGCAAGTCGAAACTGACACCTCTAACTAAATGTCATAGTCCTTTGCAAAGGCAAGTTAAAACAATGTAAGCTTCTTGATTATCAAACATACCATAGATATCTGAAAGTATATACCTTGTGTAACCTTTGCTTCTTAGCTTCGTTTAAAGCTATAACACTCTTTGCCAGCTTGGCGAAAGTGTCATTGCTAATACTTTTGGATTGTGCACCAGAGGCATCAATCAAGCTAGGATGGACATCGCCGATTGTACTATGAAAATCAATATCAAGAACGCCACAAAAATCATGCAAAACGTTCACAAATTCAAGAACCTTGTTTAATCGCTGACTCTGCAAAACATAGCTTGAAATTAGTCATCTCATGGCATATAATAGTAACTACATTCTTCAACAATAGTAGAGGTTGACATTAGTAGCTCGAGGTGACCTTCTCAACTGTTTTATACAAAACCTAGATTATAATTTGAATGATCGCTTTACGAAATTCAAAACAGGAAAAGACAAAAAATGTGTGCTTGTGGGCCAGGCCAACCCGACCCGTATCAAATTTCCCATTTGACCCTGACCCTTTACCCGCCTGCTCCATTCAATTTCCAACTCTAAGAGATGGTATAGACTTGAGGTAAATTTTTTACCTTTTCTTTCTGAAGTTCTTGAAGTTGATTATGAAGTTCTTCCAACTTTTTTAATGATAAATCAGACACATCAACTGTAATGCTTCCTGCCAGCTCATCACTCCCTGCAATTTCTCCACATATTTTTTTAATTTGTGCTTGCACATCTGAAAACTCTCTTATTCTCTCTTCCTTCTTCTTCCACAATTGTTCTAAAGCTGGTGCAATTGCAGCAAGTTGTTCTTTTATGGTTCCTGAAGTCTTATCAGGCTGCAATAAAACCACATAATGCATTTGTATATATTAATTTGAATGTGATACACAAGGTGATTATGTAACCACCTCTGTTTCTCAACATATTATTGGTTCTGAAACGAATGTGCCCTAATAACGTATATCAAAAATCCTATAATGCATTTCATAATTTCCAGCAAATAACTTTTAAAAATCGAGGTGACCGTTACTCACAATGTTAATACATGATTTCTCTCCAAGGGATCGAAGAAGATTGGAGAATTCGACTTTAGCATCTTCAAGCGTTTGAAGAAGTTGTTCCTTTGACTTTACAGCCTGGTCAACTTTCCTCTTATACACATTCAGACACTCTTGTTCTAATTGAAGAAGAGCTTTATCCCTTTCTTCATCACTTTCGCCAACTTCATCCCAAATTTTCTGCATCATGCACAAAAAGTTATAAACTTTAAACAAGTATTTATGAAACAAATTGGTATATGATGTCATTAATGATGAAATTAACATATAACTAGAGTGAATTATATTTAACCTGCAACTGAACTAGTAAAGAACCACAAGTTGTTTCTCCAAGGTTAGGGTTTTGAACATCATCCCCTGCCATCTGGTATCCTGTTTATGAAGTAAAATGGGTTTAAACAAAATTGAAAGCATATAGAGTCCAAAATTCAAATACTTTGCTACAATCAGACACCCAATCTAACTTGTAAATTGACAAAAATGAAAGCACACAAAGTGCAAAATTCAAATACTTTTTGCTACAATCAGACACCCAATCTAACTTGTAAATTAACAAAATTGAAAGCATATAGAGTCCAAAATTCAAATACTTTGCTACAATCAGACACCCAATCTAACTTGTAAATTGACAAAAATGAAAGCACACAAAGTGCAAAATTCAAATACTTTTTGCTACAATCAGACACCCAATCTAACTTGTAAATTAACAAAATTGAAAGCATACAGAGTCCAAAATTCATATACTCTGCTACAATCAGACACCCAATATAACTTATAAATTAACAAAATTGATAAAACCCAACATTAATAGGAGATAATACCAAAATCAGAAGCCAAATTTCGCCCAATATTATCACTTTGTCTCTAAGATCATAAATCTTGGAACATAAACACCCTTAAGCAATTCGATTCTGTAAACCCTTTTGTCTAGCGACAAAATGCACGTAATGTATGACCAAATAGTGCAGGATTTGCATCAAAAAGAGTACATTTACGAACTTCAAACGCAAGAAAAACAGAGTGTACTATCAGTACACGATCATATCATAATTGCACAAAAATTAGTACATTTGTACAGATTACGAAGCAATTGAAGTACACTTACAACAATCGGACAAGAAATTAGGGTTTTCTAGAAGCTTTATGGTCGGATTTCGTTCAGTCTCAGTGCTTTCTTGTCGAGAGAGAGAGAGAAAAAGAACAGGGGAAAATGCAGCGTGATTGTGAATATACAGACAGTAGTAATAGTTAAAGTTTTTTTTAAGGGAAATAAATATTATACCTATGTTACATTAAATTAAATCATTGATTTAGTTTGAACCCAAAAACTCTAAAAACAAAGCATCTATTAAATAAGTAGTTAAAGTTTATTGTTTTATTTTTTCTTTTTTGAAATAAGGGTTAATAGCATTATAATTATTAATTAATTATCTTATTATTTTGTTAATCTTTATATTCACATAAATATCATTACACCACTTAAATGTAATAGTAATCAAAGTCTACATGACCGTTTTTCGTCACTAATATAATCATTATGGATAGTCTACTATTGTATTGTGTGATATAAGAGCATTCACAATCTATCCTCAATCATAATCAATATAGTTATATTAAAAATCATTAATTTTTTTTATTTTTAATTAAATAATATTTTTCCATATCTTTATCATTATATTTTTCTTTCATCCACTCAGAACCACTTTTAAAAATATTAAAATATTTATAGGTTGTACCGTGTTTCCTCAAATATTAGAAAACACTGTACAATCCCCATAAATTTTCTATATATTTCTCTCACAATCACTCACAATCATCCTTTCATAACATAAGGCATCAACTCATATGTATATGGAAAACATGCTCTGAATACTCTAATATATAAATAGTATATTATATAATATTATCCGGTGACATCTCAAACGTATAAGATTGGACCCGTAAACTTGAAACATATAAAAAATCTTGGTATGAAAATTCAATAATTACATGTTGGGTATATTTATTTATTAATGCTATTGGCCAAACCAATATTTAAAAGACATTTTACTCCGATTTAGTTAATGTATATTATTTTTTTTTGGACCATTTCTCGATTTGTGCGTATCATCCTTGCGCAGGGGCCATGCTAATTTTCTCTGTATCGTTTCAATTTTATCGGATGTACCCGAATTTATATAAAAGAGTCTAGTCAAATGTTAGTAAAATGTGAAATGGGAATTTGATTATATTGGCGCCCATTTTTTAGAATTGCTTACGAAAATGACAATATGAGGTCTTAAATAAGCTTTTGACCAATTTGTGGACCAGAAAGCGAAAAGGAGAAAATCAGACCTTTTTTCTCGGCTTTAAATTATCAATTTAAATTCTGAAAAAAAAATCCAAAATGATAATATAATTTTCATTTATAATTATGACAATATGTTAAAGAAATTAATTTTACAATTAAGAAATTAAAATAAAAAAAAAACACATTCAATTTTTTTGATTTTAAGATTCTAATAATATGCTCGAAAATAAAAGAATTTCAGTTGTATACTTAGTTTTATGGTAACAGGTATTAACGAGCCAAAAGGTAAATCGGATAAAAGTTAATCTTACATGTCATTTATAAACATGTTATGCTATTCCATCTAAATATGTATTAATAAATATCATACCTGCAAGAATGGAGAGTTAAATAAAAGTTGGTATTGGGTTTACTTAGTACGGCTGAATCTATTTTATGGTTTTAATTTATATATTAGTTTTAGTTTTTTTTAATAAAAAGTTAGATTAGAAGTTGTTTAAAAAAATTGTAATCAACTTCTAATAACAGAGTTATATATTGGCAACCACATTTGAATAAAAAAACAGATTTAAAGCTCTAAGAAATTAAAGAAACAATCTTGCATCCAACATAGAAGATAGTGATGTTAGAAATGTCTTAAAACTCTAAGCATCAAAACATGTTTTTAATACATCATCTTTTATTTACATCATCTTTTTTACTATTAAAAAAAATCACCATCTCTCTCCTTTTCACTATTCCTCTCACACACCCAAAAAATAAAATTCTAAGTCAAGAACTTCAACACATTTTCTCCTTCACATCACGCCCTCTTTTATTCATATCATCTACTCTCTTCTTAAAAACACTAAAAAAACAACCCTATTGAAGATAGTCTCACTTAACGAGACACAAAGATCATCTTAGGAATTTATTTAAGTTATCACTCCCTCTAGCGTTGATCACTTTCTCTCCCTAAGCTTTAAGAGGGTTTTTTTTTCAATAAAATTGTTAACAGTAATAAAGTATTTGAAAAAATTATCATTCCCTAGAAAATCTCCTACAATGCTCAATTCCTTGTTCAAACCAAACAACAACCAACCATCTTGTTAGAGGTTTTGTTCAAACCAATAATTTTTTTTACTTGTCTGGTTATTCAAACCACCACAAATCAAATAAAGTGCATATTGATGGTGGCACATAAGACCCCACTCCACTTTAAATAACTTTTTTACTTCTAATTTTTTTACATTGAATCATAAATGCTAAATATAAGAAAACATAACCTAATTTTATATCTATTTCAATTTATGTAAACTTTTTTGCTTATCTAATTTTTAAGTAACGGGTATTTTAACGGTTAAATTCTTAAAATTTTATTATATTTCTATTTATTTAAATAAAAAATAAATACTTTATAACATAGCGAAATTTTTATTTAAAATAAGTGTATTGTTGGAGTAAAAAATGTGGTTTTTAAAAAATATGACGTGGCAAGGTTTTTTGATGATTTGAACACACCCATTATTGGAGATGCTCTTAGGACTGTTTGGCAACTTCTGAATGATTAAGTGGTGAACCAATAAGAGGTCTGAACCATTAAGTGCTGAATCATTAAGAGGTCTGAACCATTAAAAGCTAGTATATCATTTAACTATTTAAAGGCAAGTGTCTGGCCAATTCAGATAATACATCTTAACCATTCAGCATTAGACCTCTTAACCATTCAACATCAGTATAATGCTTAACCATTCAGAGGTAAATGTCTTAACCATTCAAATATGTGCTCGCGAAACAAACAGTCTGAATCATTAAGTGTTGAACCATTCAGACATCTGAACCATTAAGAAGCTGATTAAGAGACTGCCAAACAGCCTCTTAGAAGATTGAGAGTTTAAGCTCTATAGTAAATAGATGTATAGGATTAAAAATAGAATTCATAAGGTGTTAAAAAAATAGACCAGTTGAAATTTCTAATAATAGACTATACTCAAGCAAGCTGCACAAACATCCCCTCAACTTTGTTTCTTGCCTTATTCAGCCTTAAGCTTAAGTTTATGTAAACTTTGATCCGATAATTGGACCTTCTAGTCGATGTTAGCAATAACAATATCTATTAAAATAAAATACAAAAAAAGTTCCTTCTAATTATAAATACTAGCATCCTCAATTATTTTGCTACAACAAAAAAATAGTGAAGTTACACTTTGTTGCTTGCACATAACCTCTTGGTTTCATAAGCAAAAAGTTGCATTTTCGTTTTTCTCTAGTGTCAAACTCTATAAAACTCTTAGTGGCTGTTTGTTTGGTCTGACCGAGCTGACCCGGCTGACTGGCTGACTCGGTCAGTCGGGTCAGCCGGTCAGAGCGTTTGATTTGTCCCGTGTCGGCAACTGACCCGGTCTCTAGGGTCTGACCGAGACCGAAAAATCGGCCTCGCTGACCACACAACCGACCCAATCGCTCCTTCCCACCCTTCCTCCGCCGCTCCTGCCCTCCCTCCGCCACTCCCCACCGCCGCCCCTGCCCTCCCTCTGCCGCTCCCCGCCGCTCCTTCCCTCCCTCCGCTGCTCCCCGTCGTTCCTGCCCTCCCTCCGCTGCTCCCCGTCGTTCCTGCCCTCCCTCCCTCCACCGCTCCTACCGTCCCTCCGCCCCTACTTCCCTCCCTCCGCCGCCCATGTGACTGACTGAAGGATCGGAGTAGAGAAAAAATGGGTGATTTGGTGTTCAGATCTAGAGAGTTCAAAGATAATTTTGTTTTTTTGATGGTAATGGGTAGTAGGTTTTGTTGAATGATGGTGATGATAGTGGGTGAGAGAGAGATGATAAAGATGGTAGTAGGGTTTGAGTCAAATGCATGAATGATGGTGATGGTAGTGGGTTTTGTTGAATGAATGATGGTGATGGTAGTGGGTTTTGTTTTTACCGGTCAGATATTGAATCAAACATCTAAGTTTTAGTCAGATGCAGACTCAGTCAGAACTTCTAATTGGATCAGCTTTTGACTCAGTCAGATCTTACTGAGTCAGCAGTAATCAAACAGCCCCTTATTTTAGCTCCCTAAATTTAAGGCCATAAAATTTCCAAGTGAATAGGGTTTTGAAAATTTGTGGTTTGTTAGATTTTCATTATAGTTATATGTATTTGTTGAAACATATTGACTACTATCAATAATTTGGAGATTGGTTTTTTTTAATAACTTAGGGAGTAATATTATGTTAAATTTCATACAGATGATCTCACGACAATACTAATTCATTAAAAAATTAATAGTTTCTCAAATCGTCTCTATAACCTTACTCTCTCTCTTGCATGAGGCAAGGTTTCCTTTTCTAAGTATTGTGAAGGTTTTGTTTCAAAATCATCTTTTATTCTATATATTTTGTGTTTAATCCATAATTCTAGAGTTGCTAAGTAACTAAAATAACATAAAGCTAGATCATAGGCCTTGGTTAAAAGCTTTGATGCACTTGAGATATTTTAATCCTAGCTCTATGTGAATTTCGCTTCATTCATTTTGTTCAAATGCTCATTGACATATCTATAACTCTATAAGCCCAAAGTTTGTCTTGTGGTTGACTTGGTGAATATCATGTGAATAAACTGGTTTCATTTATTTTATGACATGCTACTTCAAAACATTGAAAATGTTTTCCTTGCTCATTATAGAAGATCTTAATCTGGAGATATTTCAAATGTTGTTGAATTTCTCTTAATTCATATTCTACTTCTATAAATAGGTTAGTTGACTATACTGATTTTGACTTCAATTCGGTATCCATCATTGTGATTCATTTAAGTATCTGATAATAAGTAGATGGTTACATAATTTGTTCAGAAATCACAAAGAGAGAACATTTATTTATTTGTGTCTCTATTACAATTTACAAAGGTTCTTGTTCATGTACCAGAGTTTTGTTCAGTAAATAGCCAATCTACAATCAACTCCAACCTTATTTCTACAAACTAAAACAATAGAAAAACACAGGCACCTGGGAACAAAAAATGTGTCTTTGACTGCTGCTGTTTTTTTAATGTTTGTCAGTTAGTTACATACTGAATATCTGCATTTTCTCTCAACCATTCAAGAACTTTGGCTCCCTCTAATATCTCTTGCACCTAACGATATTCAATGAAAAAACAACGGGTATAGATATGTTAAGAAAACAGGTAGAGTAGTAAATATTAAGATTCTATATGAAACTGGCAGACACACGTTTAATATGTATAGGGTTTATGTAGTGATGATTATGTTTCACATGCTTATAAGATGCTAGCTGTTGAAAATCTCTTCAGAAACAGCATGTAGATTTTTTTATCATAGGATAAAATACACAAAATATGATAGTTTTATATTTTGGAAGGGACAAATAAAATACCTGATCCCGAACGCTTTCCTCATCATACTCCTGCTTGTGTTTTTTAAACTCAGCAACAGAGTTCTCGACCTCTCTCACAAGCTCGTCGGTTGATAACTATAAAAAGAAAATCAAAACTTTGGTGAATGGTGACATATATATATATATTCTCTGATATAACTATATATATTCTCTGATATATCATCATTAAGAGAAGGTGTGAACCTGCAGATTTTCGCGTTTAAAAATGTCTCCAACAGCAAAACTCTGCCTGATAATATTTTCTATGTTCTCCCTCTGGTCTTCCAAGTACTCTCTTACTGCTTTTGGACTTGAAAGTGCTGCTATCTGCTCTTCAGTCAGTTTCATGTTTGCCTGCATGTACATAAAATGAAACACGGTACACAGGATCACACATTTGACTCTTCGGTGTCAAGATAATACTTTATAACCACATGTAACGGCTTATAAATATTACAAAAGAAACAAACTAGACACAAAACAGCTGGAAAAATCATTATACCTGTATTTCTAGTAGTTTGCTTCCATAAAGCTGCCTGCCTTGCTCTTCAAACAGTGATTGAGGAATTTCAACTTGAATCATCTGGAATACAGTGTTTCAAGTTTCAACAACTAATTAATATCGAAGACATTAATAATTACTAGTTGATTCTTTTAGAAAATTAACACCTTTTGAAGCTGGTCAAGAATGGCGTTATCTGTTGCTTGATCTTTAGCTGTTTGTTCCAGTTCTATACATTTCTCTAACAAGTATTCCTTAACCTGGAAAAAAAATCCATACATCAAAAGTGAGTTTCAATTTAAGATACGAATCAGATGGTGCAAAAAACGTTGGTGAGATGAGGTTTTCGTAGAAGTGAAAAAATGGTCGTGTAAGGCAAGTTGGGTAGTAGGTCAAAATGGATTCGGGTTGGAACAAATCATTTTTTGCATGGGTCGAGAAAGGGCCAGGTCGAGTTGAGTTAGGTTCTTTCACAAACACATTTTGTCCATATTTTATTATTTTTAAATACTCGAAGCACTAATTTACAAAAGAAATATTATTACAATAATAATCTAAATTGATAACAATTTAGGTGTTTTTATGCATCAAAAATAGACTTAAGGCGACCTTCAACACATTTCCGTTTTAGCCAGATTTTAGTTAACCATATGGCCTGTCTGAGATAAAATTCAACCAAAATCAACCCATATTAGTAAATGAGACTAAACTTGACCCCTTTCAACTTGACCCATTCCTTGGTAATATAAGTATAGGTATTGCGTATAACCTGCTTGATAGTGGTGCATCCCGGAAGAAGCTTATCGGCAATAGCATCATTCATCTCTGGCAATTCTCTATAAAAGAGCTCTTTACATTCAACCTAAGAATAAATTAATCACATAAATTTCTCCTTGCATTTTCATCAGGGGTTTTCAGCAGGAAACTTACAGTGAATTGACAAGGAAGACCACGGAGATCTTCTTGTTTCCATGAATCTGGAAATGCAAGTGGGAAAGATTTTGTTTCACCTCCTTTAATTCCAATTATCGAGTCAAGAAAACCAGGAATAACACTGTCTCCATCTTCTGTATCAAAATTGAAACCTGCAGATCCAAAGAATATGACATTATATGACTGAAAAAGTCAAAGAATTAGAGTTTGACTTAGAACTTCGGATGAATATACCTTTACTCCCTGCAGCTGGAACATCCACTTCTGATCCATCTTTTTCCACAGTTGTTGCTGATATATCCAGGACGGCAACATCACCAACCTATGGATGTTGTCGTTCAGTCCAATTATCCATTTAAATTAGTTTCATTTTTATTTTTATTTTGCTAGTTACATTATCATGATTAAAAGATACTAGATGTGGCAAGATGGCAGGTTCGGTGATGGTTGAAATGGGTCATTTTTCTAATAAGGTACGAAAAGGACCAGGTCAGGCTTGGTCAACCCACAAACACTTTTTGACCATCATATAAGCTTTTATAAACAACTACTTCATCAGTTAGGTTTAGAAATATATAATTGTTACAATAATTATCTAAACCATTGAATACAACATTATAGGAGGCTGAAAGCATTAGCAATAGAGTTTAGGCGACTTTCAACTTATGAGACCATGTTTCTTATTAGCTAGAACCTTATTTGATCCAACTGATGCCTTAGAGATAAAAGCGTAATCCAAATCAACTCATTCCCAAGTAAAAGGGTTGAAATTGTCGCCTTTACCTATTATATATCAGATTATATAGTGAAGTTCTGAATGTTTTGTACAGAAATTAGGAAAAGAATTGGAAAGAAGGGCTTCTAGAGCATATGTACCTGTAGTCCTCTATTTCTGACAATTCTCATTGTACTTAGAGTCTTGTAACGACGTTTTAATTCTCGTTCAGCAACTGTTTTTGCATCTATTTCACTGTCAAGCTCAACTACAACTTTTAAATTCTTGTAACCATCCTCTGGAACCCATTTTACCTCAGGTGCTACGTCCACAACAACATCATATCTATACCCAAAACAATAGTTGCATCAATATTTGAAAAACACATATAAACACTTTCAAACGAAATGCTCATATTTAAGTAGAAAGATTTAATATTTGGCATACCTTAAAATTTTCAAAGAAGAATAGGTTTTTTCCATTTCAGCAAATGTAGTTATGATGCGCATCGAGTCGTTCAAAGCTCGCCCTTCTACCTGCGAACACGATGCGAGAGATTAAGAGACCATTTTATTTTAACTTTAATCATAGAAACATAAACAGTTTACTTGAAGAAGCTTATCGTTTCTTAACTAATGTGTGCATGAACAGATTTAATCACTTGTCCGTTTCTAGCTCGTCAAAGTGCATTAATATTGCTTCTAGATCTAAACCCATCTTTCTTCAATTTTTACAATTCATGCAATTGAAATTTGGAACAATAAACGCTACATACAGATGACGTGGCATGTGGAAGAGTTCTCTTTAGAATCGCTTCAACAGTCGCCTTTCTGACACCATCCCACCCAATATAACTTATGATAATCTCTTCTGGAACTTCCTGTCCCGCACGAAATCCTGGAATCTGAAGAAATAGGCAAAAGACAGCAATAAACATGAGTGGTATTTAGGTTGTTTATTCCCAAAATTAAAATAGCGCCCTAATTCCCTAAAATGGTTGACAAAATAAAAGTTAATTGTACCTTTGCCCTCTTCATAAACTCCTTTAGGATCATTTTGTAACAATCATCACATACAACAGGTGGAACTTCTACACTCAACCGAATCTGCAGACTTCAAAGGTTAAATTTCAGAAAAATGGCTATTACACAAGCACACATATGACATAACTTGAAGTGGGAATGTATGTTAGTAAAGCGGCAAAAAACGAACGAACTTACAACCCATATAATACTCCATTCTTTCCAAAAGAACATCTACCTTATGAATTTTGATGTCAACTGAAGTAAATTTCAACTACAAGATTGGATTTTCTCTCTTATTCGACACCATCATACTTCTATTTGCAGTGTTTGTTATTAAAAGTAGTAAAAATTATGATAATGTCACTGGGACTTTTAACAAACAGTTTCACTGCATATACTAAAAAACCATAAGAAAACAAAGATATTTCAGATGAAAACACACAAAACCATAACTTGATTCACCCTATCCAACACTGATTCATAAATTGCAACAAACAAAACCGTTCAAAACGAAATTAATGTCAAAACAAACACGAAATTCCATCGAACATTACAAAAAACTATTCAAACTAAATGAGCTCACCCTGCAATTCGGCTCTTGGGTTTCTTCAACAAGAAGATCCGCAGGTAAAGGGTCTTTAATAACGTCGTCAACGCCCGGTGGCGCTGAAGCTTTTGCGCAAATTTCCAACTTTCTTGGAGAATGAGATAATCGGTGATATGTACGAGAGATTGTGAGAGAATTGAATCGTTTTGTGGGTTTGAAGGAATACGGCAATGAGATTGAAGAAATTGGGGGAGAATATACAGAAGATTTAAAATGGAATGATGTTGAATGAGGTGAACTGCAGAGCTCCATTGATGTACAGATGTTTGAACTTTGAAGCTCTGAATTCTGATGAAGATAGCAGCAGGCCGTTCAATGGATAGAAATAATGATATTAATATACTCCGGTTATTTCCCGGATTTTTTTATTTTTTTAACTTCTTTTGGGTAAAGTGATAATAGGCCCCTCTAGTTTGAGCTCTTTTAAACGCCATTGGAGTGTGAAAACCAGTGATGGATCTTGAGCATTTTCAGGGGGGGGGGGATTAATTTTTTTAGGAGGGTGAACTCGATATTTATATAAAAAATTACACTATCGGATCAAATTTTATCACTACCGACGAAAAAAAGAGGGGGGACGCCCCCCTTCGACCCCTACTATCCTCCGCCTATGATGAAAACTCAAGAGAAACCGTTAAAACCTATATAACGAGAATCAGTTATAAACAGTGACGGAGTTTGAACACCCTTATATAGGGGCGGTGGGTGAAATTATAATTTTTAATAGGGGGCGAACTCGATATATATAGAATAATTTACACTACAAGATTATAATTAACACTACTAACGGAAAAAGAAAGGGCAGTGCCCCCCCCCCCCCCCAACCCACCCCACCCACTGGCCCTTCATATATTTCGCCCTTGGTTATGAACAATATTCGATATTACTAAGATGGTTCTAATCTCCACCTCTATTTATTATGAAACGGTTGACACTGATATAAACATGCCAGTAGCAACGAATGATATTATTAGAATTATATTCGGTTTTATTTCACGTCATTTAAATAAACATAAACTTCAACAAACAACACACAAACTAACATCAACTGTTCAACACCAACACCCAAAAAGTAGATTCACAAGAGGAGGTACAAAATGCAACTATTAAACAACCACAGGGTCCAAAACCATACAATCATCTCCACAAACCCACACGTGGCAGTCCCACCCCTCACCTAAACCCAAAACCCCACCCACACGACGTCGTTTCACCACACCCCCAAACACCGTACACCCAAAAACTCACCAAAACACTTGTACTCTCTGCGTACACCCTCAACTCCATGGAAGGAATCGGCTCACGCACCGGTCGACCATCTTCCAGATACGGCTCAGCCCCGGTTTTCACCGGACCGGTGAGACGGTGGCACAAGCAGTGGGTCAATGTCTCATCATCTTCTTCATATGTCTCTTACAACAACAACAACAGCTCCAATTCTAATGTCAACAACAACAACAGCAGCAGCAACAACAACAACAACGTGTCGTCTATACGTATTCGCAGGTGGACTCCGGTTCAGTCGGCTCGGACCGGTGGAGAGTCCGAGCCGGTGGAAGAGAGGCCCAAGCGGAAGGTGCGATATGCGCCGGTGAGTTGAGTTTTGGTAGTAGGTTTGGGGTTTAGGGTTTAGGGTTTATGTGGTGATTTGTGTAGTATGAGGTGAAATGTTATGAGTTTCTATTGATTTGTGAATTGTTGTTGGAATTTGTTAGCTGTGATGTAAGTTTGTTTGTTTGTTTGCTGATTGTAGATAGATGTTATCATTGTTTGAGATTGTGTATTGGTGATCTTGATGTGGTCTTTCTGTATATAGGCATCATTGAGTAGGAATTTCACATGTTAGTTTGAATATAGTAGACAATCATACCGCGATTTTGATATGTGGATAATTTGTGTGTTAGTGTGTTGTTGAAGGTAGTTGATGTTCTTGATTAGGTATATCATGAAGTCCATGTGCTACATGTTCATTCAGTTAAATTCCTTGAAAATCAATGGTGATCTCTGATAGTATGATGTTTATAGTAAATATTTTATTCTGATGTTTTGTAGCTTATGTGAATATTATTACCTTTGATAATAGGATTTGATTCTTGAAAGAAGAAAACCAACCTAGGAACTAAGTTTTGAAGAAGTAAATTGTGTATAAATCTATATTTCTTTTAACTTTTTTTTTAAAAAAACTCACTGATATTCATAGATTTGCTATAGGACAAGGTGATAGTTTGGTGGATTTGGGATTCTTTATCATTAGGATTCAGTCCTGTTTTGTCTATTAATGGAGAGTAAACCCAGCATAAATGAATGAATTCTTTTGCTTTTACAACATACCACAAACTTTGGAATGTGCAGAATGAGGTAAATTAGGTTTTCATAATGAAAAAAGGGTTGTTATTTTAAGTCGGAATATGATTCCAACATAAAGCTGATGGTGACATGCAAACATTCTTAGTGGGGTTGTTAGTGGATGATGCTTCAAATTAGGATGCCATTACTAAACAAACATACATGCCCAAAAAGATCCCACTCATACAGTATGCTGCAGTTACTAATATATCTATTTACGTTTAGCGTGTATCCGAGTCCTGGAAATGATTTCAACATTTGTATAAGATGTTGTATTAAGTTTGGAAAGTACTTGCGCAGATTGTCGTGCTAGAAGGTAAGAAAAAGGAAGCTGAAAAGGGTGATGTTGATGTTAAAGAAGCAAGCAAGACGGACCAGTCCCCTGCTAAAGAAACTTCAGAAAATGATGATAATGAAAAGAAGAGCTCTGATGATGTTCTTGCAGCAAAATCTCAGGTGATGAAGCAGAAATAAAATTAACTTTAAAAAATTTTGTCTCCTAAACAGCACATTTACTCTTGTGATTGCTAGATGTGACAATTCGACCCTTTTACTTATGTATGGGGCGACTTAGGTTATGTTTTATCTCTAGTAGGTTAATCGAGTTAAAAAATGCATTAACATAATACATCCTGTACCACTTCATTTAACAAAAATATCATCATTTATAATATATATTTTGGGACAAAAAAGCCTTCTGGGTCGACCAACCCGACCAAAATTAAACAAAATTTTGAATTTCTAGTTAAATGACTTTTTTTATTAGGTGGTAATTATCTTTGCATATTTTATAATTCTGGTGGTTTTTTTTTTCATTTTATCGCAATCTACTGTCTAAGCATGCATATAAACAGGCGTCACCCCAGAAGAGTGAAGAACCAACCAACGACTTGAACAACCGACCCATGGATTTGGATACAGGGGGTGACAATGACAATGAAGATCGTGAAGATCGTGATTTAGGTGGTGACAACAAAGTGGCTGACTGGGTGAAAGCTGCACAGAGGGGTTTTGCGCGTTAAATATCAGTTATCACTGCTATCCTGTCAAGATGAAAGTTATCAGCTTGACTGCAGTATATTTAGGTCTATGTTCTTGTGGTACAACCTCGTCTCTTGTAATTAACCCTTCAGTGTGGTGTAGATAGCATCTGATCTACGTTTTAGGACCAATAACCCTGCGTTTGTTTTCTGATATTTACGTTAGTCTGTTTATGTGTGTATCCGGTGAAGTTAATGTGCAGAACCAGTTTTAGATTTCCATTACCAAACTCACTTAACCATAGCACTTGGCGCTTGTCAGCTTCCACCAATTTATTTATAAAACCCAGCCTGAACCGTATTAAAAGATACCTGTTTCAACTTACCGTGGGACGTGCTTATCTTACCCATTCACCAGTTAAGGATTAAGGGCTTAAGACCTACTCCTCCATGTAACCATATCTTATTACAGTCGCTACAAAAAAAAAGTAAATAAACAAGTACAGTTAAGATCGAGTAAAGCTCTTTTTTTTCTCAGCCGTGCTAACACGACAAATGTTCAAAATCTAAACATAATCTCACTTAAGAGGGAATACATCAGGATCCAACACGTTATTTTAGTCTGCCTTTACAGTAACACCAACTTCCGCAGGTCGTAAGATTCGATCATGAAGCATGTATCCTGCCTGTGAAATAAAAAGAAAAAACCATGATCAAGTATGGGGGCATATGGAATCACAACTAAAACTATGGAGAAGAACAAAATATTTTTTTATTACAAATGTGGTTTGTTAGCATACCTTGAGCACAACTGCAACAGTACCCGGAGGCTTTGTAGCATCTGGTACTTGAAAAACTGCATTATGCCTATTTGGATCAAACTCCTCATTTGTTGGATCATACTTCTCCACACCAAATTTCTTTAAAACCTGAAATCAACAAATTCATCAATATTCATCGGCATTCAAATTGGCGGGTCAAACTGACCCAACTGGTTTTAAAGGGGTATATTACCTCTGCCAATTGTTTTTCGGTCATTTCAACACCTTCTAGAAGTGTTTTCAGAAGTGGGACAGCTCCGGCAGTGTCCTTCGATGTATCAACCTTAGCAAAACTCTCTTTTACAACTGAAGAAGCCCGATCCAGATTATCTGCAACATCCAGTAAACTCTTTGCAAAATTCTGCAACATAAAATGCATAACACCAATTTAGGAGCATGAATTATATATAGAAAATAAATAGTGATAGAGCTAATACTATTGAAAAGAACTGAACGCAAACTCGTATTGGCATCAACCAGATTAAAAAGGATTAAAATAGGGCCAGTACAAAAAGAAACTTGCCTTCCAAGTAATCACCACATAGTCACATACCAATGTAAATCAAATAATAAAACCTCTAATTAAGTACTTATTACTAGACCCCTGGACTAAGTCCAATTTTTTGTGCCCCTTGAATTGAAGCCTGAGCAAACTGATCCGTGTCAAATATCTAACCTGAATTGCAAATTTCTTTGAGTTCTCTGCTTCTCTTTTCGTCCTATCCATGACGTTTTCCATCTCTGCATATGTTCGAAGAACTTTATCTTTCATATTCTCAATTTCTTGTTGTTTTGTCTTCAAAAGTTCCTCCTTCTCAGCAACAAGTTTAATCAGATCCTCCATTGTCAAGTCTTCCTCACCTAAACAGCGCTCCAAATAAAATGTAGAAGTATGATAAGTTGGTAGGGTAATAACTTATGAAATTTAGACATTAATAGTTAATACATCATTAACTTTTTAACAACAAAACCTTGTCCTTTATCATCAGAATTTTCATTTTCTTTTGCATCATTTGAATTGTCTGTAGTTGGTCTTCCATCTTCAGATCCCTTTTCATTGGGTTCTGGGGATGCAGATGAAGAAAACCCAAATCCTTGCAAAGCCGATAAATTAAGAGTCGAATTATGTAATAAAAATATTTGACCTGCAATCACCTGCAACACATAAAAGCATGGGTATGAAGCCTATAACCCACTCAACCAAAAGTGGAACCAGAGGAGCAACCTACTTTATCATCATTTACTCTACAAAAAATGCATTATTCATGAAACATTAACACAAACAAGAATCCAGATCTTATTTAACATACAACAACAGAAGGTATGAATCAATCAATAAGCATAAATGCTAGCCAACCATTTTTATTTTAGCCCAGAACAGAAAAATAACAGAATGTTGATGTCAATTCAACTTGGTGTACAAGGAAATTGACTTATTAGTATTAGAATTAAAAAATTACAGAAGGCAAGGCGAACTAGCTGTCATATTCTAAAAGACCAAAGTGCTTTAAAGTATGCCTTGATTGTTGTAAATAAAAGGTTAATTTAGCAAGTTTAACAATTAGGTGACTGAATATTTAAACAAAAATACTATGAACAAGCATGAATTTGTTGTATTCTAAAAGTTGGAATCATATGAAATTGAGTATGTTATATATTTAAATTCAACAAAAACAAGATCGTCGTCATTTGATTTCTTCAACAATTGATAAGAACTTAAAAGTCATTTTTATTCACAATAATTGAACATTTTGTTTCTGATAGTATATTTGGAATTATAGATAAGAGTGCTGGTGGAATTAGAGGAAAATAATGATAAATCACTTGGAATACAGATTTGGTTAAACATCAAATAGTATCTTCAAGTTTTGACAACCTTATTCCTGGTAATAGAACAGGAATTTTCCTGTCCAAATTCGAAAAATATAACAATAAATAAATAACAGAAATCACGAAGGATATGGCTGAAGTCATTGAAGGCTAGAAGCTATATTTAATATATCTAAAACTACCAAAGGGCCTTTGGCCCAATGGTACCATTGTACCAATGTGTGTTGTATAGTGCCCTCCCCAAGCGGATTCAAGTCCCGTTGTAGACAAGGGCAAAGGGGTGTAGATTTAGAAGTAGGTTTAGAGTGTGTGTAAGTTCTCCGTTCAATTGAAAACTATAAACCAACTATTAATAAGTTAAGAGATTGCATTTTAGAGAAAAAACTAATTTTTTTATAAGTCTCACGATTGCACATATGATTAAACAGGACTAGTTACCTAGTCAAAACACAAAGGGTTGCTTAAAGTTTGACAACACTAACGTATTCATCACACATTTGGCGTCATCAGACCACAAAATATCAAGAGAAGTAACTACCCATCCCTCCCCAGATAGTTGCCATATTTGACTCTAGATATCATCCAATAGAAGTGTTTAAACTATAATCACACATCTTAAATTCCCTTAAATAATGACAAAATAAACTTGTAGAGCAAAAGTAATAGCATTAATATTATATATCGAGACCGAGTAAACAGTTAAGACTAAAGGTAAGGAAAATGGCAACAAAGTTTTGCAATTTTCATGTGAAATCATATAAAAACTAGAGATTGTTGCAATTTGACAGGATTGAGAGTATAAGTTAAAGGACTGTAATAAACCCTACCATATCAAATTAAAAAGTTAACTGGCTGACTATTGCACCATAGAGCACAAAATCTATAACTTAGAAGCAACAATGTGAAATACCAAACAACTGACCTATTAAGCTGATCATAATCCCCACCAAACCAAACACATACAAAATAAATAGTCTATTAATCTCTACTCATTGTCAGTTTTTGGAATTCAAAGATCAAGCAGACCACTTGAAACCTATACTAGAAAAGCATCAGTAAATGAAAATCCAGAAAACATAATCAAAACCAATAATTCGTCAGTAGAAGCAAAATATGGAACGAACTAACATTAAATCATTGTTCTGAACAAAAAGAATTCATCCCTTAAACCCTAACAAAACCCTAACTGGTGTACAGTACAACATAATAAGAAATCAAACGAATACATAAACCCTTGGAAACAGAAATCAATCATTCATTGATTACCTTGTTGTGCGAATCATGAAGGGAGTGAAATTGATTTCCGACGATTGAACTCGATAGATGATTATGATTTCCTCCATGGAGAATTAAAGAGCTCCGGCACCGAGAAATCACGGTCCTTGCGATCCGGGTGGTGATCCTACCGACGAACATATCTCAGATGGCAACCAAATTGTCGGAGAGATGACTGTAAATCTGTAAGAAGTTTGTAGAAAACTTTTAGGGTTTAAAGAATGAAAGAGAGTTTGTTAAGGGTTCTTTTGTGTTAAGATCCAAAAATTTGTCTGGGTACTAATATGCATTGCGTGCATTGCGAGTTAATGCATTCAAGTCTTAGTAGTAAAATTCTCATAGGGTTGTTTTAGCAATGGTTTTCATCCTGAGGGGGTTGGGATGCGTTTTCGGCTGAAAATGAATATGTGAGCCCGATTATGATAACACATATCCTTTAAATTAGATTCATACATTTACCGTTAAAAAATAGCAATCTGCATACTGTAAGCTTGTTCGTGAGTGAATAAAGTAGAAAATATTACTGTTAGTTTGTATATTTGAGAAAAACATTGTTTATTTTTATAAATTATTTAATATTTTTGAAAATGATTGTTAGTGAAATAGAGAGAAAATATAATAATAATTATATAAGAAATATTATTTAATTAAAAATGAGAGGCAAAAAATAATAAATTTTAATGTAATTACAAGAATGTGGATGAGAATCTGATGTAAATGCTCTTATTGGTTTGTAAATGGATGTTAAACGGTTATGTTGCATGTAAAATTTGTTTTGTTATTTTTTAAATTTAACTAGAAATTTCCTCACGTGCATTAAGCGAAGAATTCCTTCACGATCCCAAACATCAAAACACGAATACCAAAACACGTCGCAACGACTAACATTCCAAAGTAAAACACCTGTGCATTAAGAAAGATAGAAAAAAACCCACGTCGTAAAGGTTATCATGTCGTAAAACCTAAAAAATGCACTCCGCCATAAAAACCGTTTGTGACAAAAATAAAAACCAAACACTATACTATTACGCTATTGTGTTCTAAATATAAATGTAATTGATTTATTTAATATTATTAAGGTTAAGTTCACATAATTTAAGAAATTTAAAGTAGTAATATTATATCATTATGTGGCGCCTCTTTTGTTGACTTCTTTACATTATGAAAGAAAAAATTAAGTGGAAATTGAGAGCTAAGTAAAGCATATATCACGTCACCTTGATTCACAACTAAGTTGATAATTAGTAATACTTCAATTTATAAAATTGTGTTTGATTTTACGAGTAAACTGGAGTGGAAGAAACATCATGCAGGAAGGGATGAGCGGGATGAATTTAGGTGAGGCGAGAAGTGATGTGGCTAATGCGAGGTAGAGAAGCATGGAATTCGAGGAGTATATCCCTATGCGACGAGCCTGTTTGTGATTTATGTTCGTGTTAAATCTAGTAATAACGGTAAGTAAGTAGGATTGTAAGCACGGTAACAACATTTACTAGTAAATGATCTAGTTTTAAGATTCGTTTTAGCTTCCAAAAATGTTGAGCCGACCATTAGCAGCCAACAAAGCCATAATATCAGCAGATTTAATGAAAAAGTTTCCGTTACATCATTGACTCTTAAGCAACTTCAAGAACAAGATTAAAGTAAAGTACCCCTCAATATCTCATTTCCTGTAAGTTCATAATACAACACCAAAAGCCACAAAATCAGTCTCCAGTGGTATACTTTTGCCCCACAAAAACAAAATCATACATATACCAGCCAAAAACAACATGATTAATAATACAGAAACACCATTAGCTCGCCATTTGATCGAAAAACCATCTTTTTCCGCCATTAACAAGCTGATCAATCTCATTTCCATCATCAAAGCTTCATTTGTAATTACATTTGGTTATCTGCAACAATGGCAGCAATAAAAGGCATATCTTTGTTGTTATTTGGTTGTATTTTAGCTCAAGTGATAATAACTTATGCTGAAGTACCCGCGATCATCGTGTTTGGGGACTCATCTGTGGATCCTGGTAACAATAACCATATGATCACTGTTGCCAAGAGTAATTTTCAGCCCTATGGTTGTGATTTTTATGATAGCAGACCCACGGGTCGCTTTTCTAATGGGCGGATCGCTACAGATTTTATCTCTGAGGCGTTCGGGATCAGGTCTATAATACCTGCATACTTAGATCCACATTATAGTATAGTAGATTTCGCAAAAGGAGTCAGTTTTGCTTCAGCCGGAACAGGTTATGATAATCTTACTTCTGCAATAATTGTAAGTTCCCAACTTTTTCGAGCTTGTTTTCATCGACTTGGTGGCAATGGGTCAGGTAACGGGTCAAATTGGTATATAGTTGGGTGGGGTAACGGGTCGAATCATGGTCAAAAATTTATGTTGATTTGGTCAACTTATTTTATGTTTCTTGAATTGTTATAATCTCAAATATCATGAATACTGTAATATTTTCTATCTTGGTAAAGCTGATACACCGGTCCATTTGGTTATATTTTTGTTTCTAATATGGTAAAGTATATATAAATAGCTTAAAAGAAAACATGCCAAGCTGAAAATAACCTAAAATATACTTTCGACGTATAAAAGCTTCGAAAGTATCTTTATTCCAAAAGAAAAAAGGATTATCATTAAAATGATATCGCCAATATTATCATTTGTGACACACCAATTACTTATAAACAAAGTAAAATAGTTTTAGATGAAAAGTGTTTTGGGTCAACCAAACTCATTCATGTCATAAATAGTCCATTTTGACGAGAACCTATTTTGACTGTTTACCCGACCCATCCAAACCACCAATTTTGCTTTCTTTCAAGTAAACACGCGACATATATTTAGAATGTAATCGCAGTCTGTCATACCGCTATGGAAGCAGCTCGTGTACTTCAAGGAATACCAGCACAAAATGAGATTTCACTTTGGAGCTGCAAAAGCTACCAGAATATTAAGTGAAGCACTTTACCTTATAAGTATAGGAACAAATGACTTCCTGGAAAACTATTATGCACTTCCACTTAGAAAAATAGTTTATTCCATTGAAGAATATGAGAATTTTCTTTTGATGATAGCCAGAAACTTCATCATAGATTTATATAATCTTGGAGCGCGTAAAATATCTATAGCCGGGCTTCCTCCGATGGGTTGTTTGCCATACGAAAGAACCAAAAATTACCTCATATGTATTCACAAATACAATCTTGTGGCTAGAGAGTTCAATGTGAAGTTGCAGCAATTGGTTAGAAAGTTGAACCATGAGTTGGGTGGCATACAATTGGTCTATTCAGACATTTATGATATTCTCTTGGATATCATCAAGAATCCACACACTTTTGGTAAGTTTTTAATTTTTTTATTATTTTTTGATGATTATTTATACGCGCTATAAAGGTTGACACTTGTGGTGGTTGCAGGGTTTGAGGTTGGAGAAAGAGCATGTTGTGCAACTGGAAGATATGAAATGAGTTATCTTTGCAACAAATTCAACCCTTTCACATGTGATATTGCAAATAAGTATGTATTTTGGGATTCAATTCACCCATCTGAGAAGACAAATTTCATAGTTGCAGAACACACATTCAAGACCACTTTGGCTGGATTCCGGTAGTTAATCTTAGAAATTTGAGTATATACGGTCAAGGTTGTCGTGATCTTGATCAAACAACCGAATGATTTGTGCAACATCACTAGAGTATTATCAAGTACCCAAATATCTGTATAGCTACACTGGTACAAACATTGCCTACTTTGTTTTGGTTGTTTTCCTTTGTCCTCTTGAAAACTTGAGATGTTAAGAAACATATATAAACCCGAGACGTTAAGAAACATATATAAACCCGAGACGTGGTGATGGTGGTGATGTCATGTCTTGGAGGTATCGATGGGGTGGTTATCGTGAAGAGAAAAGCGAAAAGGAAGGAAGGAGAAATGGGCGCGATTGCGGTTGCAGGTGAGAGCGAGGAGACGTTTGTGGCAATAAGAAGGGAGAAGGGGAGTGGAAGGGAGGGACATGAGGCGCCAGATAAAAGTAAAGGGAAGTAGAGTGTAAACAAGTCGAATTACTACTGAGTTACTCGAGATTGACTCGTTAAAAACTCGAATCAAGTCAAGCTTAAACAAACCTAAATTGGAGTTTGTTCAATAAACGAATTCACCCTGAAAAGACTTTCAAGTCTAAACAAGTCTATTATTTATACTAATATAATAATGTTTATTTGAAATAATAAATATATAATGACATAATATAATCCATTCATGTTGTGAATACATTAATTCTAAAACTCGGTTCCATTCCATTTGCACACACACAAACGAGATACATTCATAGACCTCTCAATCTCTAATCTCAAATCACGTTAAAGTGTTTTCCTGCACACTAAAACTCAGATTCAAGCTCCGCCGCTCCAAACAGCTACTTAAAGATCAAGAGTTACCCGCAAAGAAGTTGTAGCAACATGAAAAAACTAATAAAAAATTTTAAATGTGATTTTGATTTTTTTTTACCTTTTTTCATCTAAATATTTCAAATATAATTACCAAACACTTTTTATTTGATAAATATAATTAGAGATGGGCAAAATAAGAAAACTGGTTTGAAAATCAAAACTGGCAACCTGACCCGACCCAATTGCCAAACCGGTTTCATTCCAACCTGACTCCGACCTATAGGTTTGTGATCAGTTCCTAACCCTATTCAGTAAAACCGGTTCATCCCAGTAAGATCCGAACCGAACAAGTTTTAAAACCAGTCCCTCTCTCACCTAAACCAGTTTAAACCCCAACCGGTTTAAAAAACGGTTTTCACTTTTGTTGACTCAACCCAACAGATTTCAAAACCGATCTCCAACCCGATTCGTACACCAGTAACACCACTTTATATTCCTAGGCTCCGGGCCCATGCAACCATGCAACTAGAGTAGAGTTGCACAAAACGGGTTTTGGGCCGGACCCGGAACCGGGTTGGGCCCAATCGGGTTTTTTTGTACCCGGGTATTGGTGAACCCGGGTACGAACCCGGGTCGGGTTCACTTGCGGGAAAACCCAACCCGCCATACCCGGGTAGGGTCGGGTCGGGTCGGGTCCGGAACCGGGTCCAATACCGGGTTTAGTTTATTTTTTCTAATTTTTTTTTCTTTTTTTTTATGTCCAATACCGGGTTCAATATTGGGTCCAATACCGGGTTCAATTCGTGTTTAGACCGGGTCGGGTCGGGTCGGTTTCGGGTCAGGTGTGCTAAAAGACTCAAAAACTAAACCCGGTTCCAACCCTACGGGTTCGAACCGGGTATGCCTCCCATCGGGTTGTACCCGAACCCGGGTCCGGGTCGGGTTCACCGGGTCGGGTTCACCGGGTCGGGTCCATACCCGGTTATTTTGTGCATCTCTAAACTAGAGTGCAGAATATGTTTAGCCATAGGCCCATAACCTTGCAAACTGGGCTTCAACTTTCAAGATACTATGGCCCAATAATATCAAAATGTAAAACTTCGGGTTTCCGCTGGTTTTCAGATACTGCAAGTCTACAACCCCTGTCTTAGGTTAACCACCGGAGCATCTTCTCCGGCGATCATCTCCACCGTCGATCTCACCGGAGAACCTCAATCCTCCGAACAAATGGCCGGAGCTTCATCAAGACTACTCTTTCTCTTAACAAATCCCACATCTCTACTCCATCAACGCCCCATCACTCTCTTCCGTTTAGCTCGCCGCCGTTCAACCACCTCACCATTCGCCGCCCTAACCGCCGCCCCCAACCACCACCACCACCATCTCACTTGCAAAACTTCACTTACTCCGACTATATTCTCTGCAAGTTTTTACTCCAGAGGGACTAATTATGCGTTTCAGGAGAATAATAATAATATTTCCGGCAACGGCTACCACCGTGTTCCGCCGTCGCATACGTGGCCCGAGTGGTCTCGTCTACTTGAATATCTATCGATTGCAGGTTACTGTAATGGCAACGGTGGTATCAATGATGAATTAGTGGAGAGTGAAAGCTTATCGAAGGAATTTGTGGATGCTGTGAATTCGTGTTTGGCGTTTGCTCGTGATAGACCGGAAATCCTAGGGTTTGTAATACCAATCTCCTGCTATTGTAAATGAGTAAATCATACAAATATATTGGAATTGTGACTTATAAACCCTAAATTACCGGTTCATCTGTTCTTCTGCAAATTGCAAAAAATATGAATTGAGAACAGCATTGATTAGATTAACTATGAGGATTTTCGTGTCGTTCAAATTGTTGATATGAATCTTATTCCAGGTGGCTTCCAAGGAAGGATATTGAGGTGATTGTTAACAATGGGTATCCATTTCTGTTCAAAAATGCTGATGAAACTGAGAGAAGAATGAGGTCTTTCTTACAGGTTTGCTTCTTATAATGTTTGTATGCTTTCATTGAATATGTATAACTATGATCGTAGAACATGTAGCGTGTGAATTTCATGTGATCTCATGTGTTATATTAATTGAAGACAGGGATCAAATGAAGCAACATCAGTGGACTTGATGAAGTATATATTGAGTTATGCAAGCAATCCTGAAAGAAACATCGAGGCGGCTATTGAATCATCTGTCAGAAACATGTTACAAGAGATCGGTACATTGACCAACAGAGGCAGAGGGTCACAGCAGTATGAACAAATGCCAAGAAATCTTGGACCTAATATTACCATGAAGAGGGGTGATTGGATATGCCCAAAGTAAGTTGCACTTACTGTGTTGATTCATTCTGCCAGAGTTTCTTTGAGTATTAGTATAATTGTATCTAAGCTACTAGTTTCAGATAAGTAGGGGTGTGAATTTTTAACATGATAGTATGACGTGAACCTAACATGAAATTCATTATTTTGTGTTTAACCAAAAGCGTTCTGTCAGGTTTATGCCAAAGTTCTAAAGATAAAAAGACATATAAGCATGATATTCTATTGTTTAAACGTAATCATTTTTATAATTTTATATACATTTGTATTTTCTAGTTGTAAATTTGTATGCAAACAGGTAAAATATATTTTTTTGAGTTAACCGGGTTGTTTCATGTCATACTGTGAATGCATATGTTGTGTTAGGTTTCAGGTTCATGACCTCACGTGTCTGACATGACTTTCGGGTTTGGGTTTGGGTTTTGAAATGCTAATCCGTGAACATGAACTTATTAACACACCTGGCTATAAAGGCCTATGATTTCTATGAACCTTTATAAACTCTGTGTTTCGAGCAGGTGTAATTTCATGAACTTTGCAAGGAATACAAAATGCCTTGAATGTGAGGAGCCCAGACCACAGACACAAATGACTAGTGGGGAATGGAATTGCCCAAGGTAAATATTACTTCAAGCCCTACATTTACTAGTTGTAAAACCCTTGTTGCTAATCTGGTACAATATTGATTTATTTCCCTTTTCAGGTGTAATTTCTTAAATTACCGAAAAAACATGGTGTGCTTGAAATGCGAGTGTAGGCGACCAGATGCAGCTCCTTTACATGGAAGCAATCCGGGCTATGTTCCGAGCAGACATATTCAAGATACTGATAAAGAAGATAAAACAGAAAGATGGTTCAAGAAAGTAAAGGAGTTGCATGGCGTCACTGAAAATGATTTTTCACAAGATTATACTCGAATCAAGCCCATACGTAAAGAGGAAAACCATAACAAAAGTACAGATAAACCGTTTTCTACTAACCATGGAAGTACAAGCGGCGGATTTGTTCCATTTCCATCAGACTATTTTGCCAGGAAAGATAACCAGCAGCAACACAATAGCACAGATTCAACAATGAAACCTACAAATGAAATTCCTTACAGGAACTCGAATAATGCCACTTTTGATCAAAATCTTGTGCAAGAAACAAGAAACCAGTTTAGAATAAACGAGCCTAAACCTGAAGCCTCGTATGTTGGTCCACAAACACCAGAAAAGATGAATGGAAAGAGTGGGTGGACGGGAAAGAGTCTTGAGGGGTCAGCGGTTTCAGAACCTGATCCGTTAGACATGTCAGAAGAGGCCAAGGCAGAAAGGTGGTTCAAACGGGTTGCACAAATTAAGGATATTTCTGAGTTAAGTCAAATCCCTGATGAAGATTTCCCATCAATCATGCCAATGCGCAAAGGGGTTAATCGGTTTGTTGTGAGCAAGAGGAAAACACCATTAGAAAGGAGATTAACATCTCCTCAGTACAGAAAGAATCTAAGAATAATGAGTTCTGATCCAATGAAAAAGGAAGGTAACAACAATGATGATTGAAGACTAAAGGTGTATGTATTCAGTTAGTGATGAAATGTATTTTGTTATTTTTGAAGTTATGTTATAGATGGATGTTAGAGTAATAATCCTGAACAATTTCAAGAACACATTTCTCATATGTGAGGTCTGCTCTATGTATTAAATCCAGAACAATTTCAAATAGAAGCCAATTCTTTATTTACCAAATTGCTCCAAGTGTGATGCATATAATTTGGGTCCAAACGTATGTTACTAAGAGATTAAAACTGGGTGTTTATCATTACACAATGATCAAAACCAACTACAGGTAAAACAATCTATTGCATGATGTGGCGTAATCATGTATGAATCTCAGATATTGAAATCACTTTTGCACCTTGGGAAAATGCAGCTTGATTAGCGTGGGAAGTTCAGCAAGCTCCACCTGAGTTTTTCCCAAGAGAATACTCTTCAGTTTTTCATCACAATGAACTATATTTTTGTTGTTTGGATCCTGAATTACAAACGTAGCATCATATGCATTAGTAGTAACACAAACACAAGAATCTGGTTAATGATAAACAAATAAACCAGACAAATGAAAAGTTTTAATCTTTGAGACTGACTACTGCCAATTCAATTTTAAACTATAAAAATAGCAACACATGCATTATCAGGAACCACACTAGTTAAAAGCTAGAAAATAAGAGTACCAAGACAAGACCATTGTGGTTCTTTCCCTATGCGTGACAGATGCAGCCAGTGAGTGCGTTGAAATTGCAAGCATTAATGTTAAGGTTTTAGCATGGCGTTTTATTATTGGGCTTTAGTTTTTTGTTAAACAAAAGGTGTCACGGTTGTTGATAATCAATGATAACTCGGATCATGAGTATTAATGGGTCATGCATACCAGGTCATGCAAACTATTTTGAAGGCACTGATCGTTAACCCTGCAAGAGGGCTTACTCTTGCCAGTCGTTGAGTCTAACTTATACAAGTATGTGTTTTGCACCTCCTAAGCCTTGTTAGAGGCTTAGAGCTCAACCTAAGTGCATTTGATCTTGTGTAAATCTCAATTACTTAAAATGATTAATGTCACTAAAATCACCAACATTTTCTCGAGTTTTATCTGCCTATTCTATGTTTTGTATTTTCCCTATTATTCTGCCTCACAACATGGACTACTATGATGATAACACAACAATGCAACATGCAACAAGTGAGTGGTGAACACATTAACCCATTACTATATTAACCAGACAGATGGAAATTCATAACCTAGAAGTTCAACCAGGTCCATATCTATTCAAAATTACTAACTTAAAGTCCAACCTCTAAAGCACTTTGTGTCACTCATTTGCACATTGTCCCAAGAGTGGAACTTGTAGCTCCAAACACTATGATGCAATATGACAACAACACTAAAATTGAGAAGATCAGCACACACCTGTAGCTTCTTGTCTTTTATGTAAGACCAAACATGCTGAAAACAACCAAGTCGAGAACTTTGAGACCGCCCAATAAACTCCCTAAGCGTCGAAGGCAAGTTAACAAGATCAATCAAGGTTGCAAGTTTCTTCGGGTTATCCAAGACAGTCTTCTTCATCCTTTGTGGCAACATTATCACTGTTCAAAGTTCCAAAATGTTAATAAAACAACACAATTCATACCAACACTGCATATTTCAATTTTGGGTGCAAACACAATCAAGATTGCAATTCAAGAAACCCAAACAGTCTATGTTCATCAAAATCATTTTTTATCAACAGGGGTAAGCTAAGTGTGAGATGCATTTCTGTGGGGCATTTCATCAAACACCTGGTGGCCATTGCCCATTTGGGTTTTCATTCTCAACTGTTGTGCAGTACAAAGCATGAACGAACAATCATTAAACAACCCGAAATACATTACGAACGAAGGTTACCATCATCCAACGAATTGAAAAGAATAGTTACATGAACTAGAAAGAAATTTTCCAACGAATTGAGCAGTTGTGATGGTTAAGAAGAGACATATTACGGAATCATACCAGAGATTTTGACGCTTTGAAGCTTGAATAGCAACAAATGGAGGTTTATATGGGTTGAAAGTGGTTGATCGGAGATATATAAGGCGTCACCGGTCGCCGGTAGGTTTTTTAACTTATAAATCTGCAGCCAATCCCTGATAATACGAGAAGCAAGAGTAAACAAAATTGAACTTTGGTATGGCTTATTATTTTTTTTTTTCTAAATTACTTTTGAAAAGTAACTTTTCAAAAAATAAAATTTTCAAAAATAATTTTATTTGATTTTTCAGAATCAATTTTTTATTCATTTAAAACCAATTTTTCAACATTTTAGTTAAATATATATATTAACTTATTAACTTTTCAAAAGTTAATAAGTCAAAAGTAAGTAAAAAATTGATTTTCCAAACATACACTTTATGTGCGCATAAATTTTAAAGAAAATTAATTAAAATCTCACTTTTTAGTATGCTATATAAGAAATTCATATTTTTTTTAATTTTACGTGAGTGTGTCTTATATTATATAATACAGTTGTAAGTAAAGAAGATAACAAATGTTATTGTTAGTATGTATATCGGGGGAAACATTGTTCACTCATATATTTTTTTATATTTTTAAAAGTGATTGTTAGTGGATGAGATATAAAAGATAATGATAAAAATATGTAAAAGTATTATTTAATAGAAAATAGAAAGAAAAATAGTGATTTTTTAATGTAATTATAGGGTTGTGGATGAATGATAGGATGTGAATGCTATAACAAGATCTCACATTATACTTATACAAAATTACAAAGGTCGGTGTCATTTGTCATTGGCCAGAAACCGCCCTCAAGTTTCTTGATTTGATATTTTTTACCCTTTAAACTTTTTTTAAAACTTTAAAAAACATCGCTTTAACACCCTTGAGTTTCTAAAGTCTTGATTTACCTTTTGTACATTTGTACTTAAAAAACTAAATTACTTATGACCTTACTTTTATGTATGCGACAGCTTAATTCGAGTTCGTTTATTTTTTGACTTCAAATTTGTTCGGACACAAACCAGGTCAAATATAAAATGGTTTCTTGGTAATTTTTGTGTACGTTTTGAGTTTGTCTACTTTTCAACGTATATTTTTTTTGAAAACAATTGAGATCAAATATAATATATTTTCGTTCGATGGTATAAATTCGGGTAACTTTACATTTCGACAAAAAAATTATTTGGAAAGGAGTAGGGACAATTGTATTTAATATTTTATCATGTCGCGTACGGCACCGCCGCAACGCGCGAGTATGTTTACTTGTTTTTATACAAATCTAAAGAAATATCACATTACTTTACAAGTGCTTATGTAAAAAAAAACTCAAACAATTCTGTAACTTATGATAAAGAGTAAGTTCCACTAAATTGATGAATTTTTCTTAAAATAGTTTGTGAGATGTCAATTTTTGTGGGGTTTGGCTTTTTGTGTTTGCAAACTTAAGTAACTCCATAACAATATAAGATTATGGTCTTGAGAAAAGATAAAATGATATAAAAATTCACATTTTGTTAAATCATAAACTTGAAATGTGATATTTTAGTGATATTTCTTTTTTCAAATCATCAAGATTCTTATTAAATGAAACAAAAAATACGAAGTTATTAATGCATTGAGATGTGTATAGCTTTGTGGGCTAGTGGTATTAATTAGTGATTATCTCTTGTAAGTTTTTATAAGATTGGATTGAATTTAGAAGGAAAAAGAGCGTTTGTAAGAAGAAAACATATGCTTTAATTCATTGTAATATTGCAACATGTAATGAAATATATTATTTTATTCTATTTGTTTATAAATTATAGAGTAAATTACATTATTCGTCCTTTAACTTTATATCAAATTTCAGAGATTGTCCTTTAACTAAGAAAATTACAGTAATTGTCCTTTACGTTTAAATTTCGTTACACGTTTAGTCCTTTTCTCTAACGGACGTTAGAATTTTCTGTTAAATCCAGTCATGTGCCTTGCACATGAGGGCAATTTTGTCATTTCTCTTATTAACTTACAAAAATTATTGTTTACTAAATAATCAAACTGGAAAAATATATATATACATATAAACAATCATTCTCTCTCCACCTCTCTCTCTCTCTCTCTCTCTCTCTCTCTCTCTCTCTCTATATATATATATATATATATATATATATATATATATATATATATATATATATATATATATATACATATATACATATATATATATATATATAGAATGACATTCAATTGAGAACCATAAATTTGTAGAGAACCAGAAAGAACCACATTAACTCTTATACTATTTATTATATAAATATATCAAAATATTTGTAATTTTACTACTTATAAGATAGAGTTTTAAAAATCACGATATCTATAGTCTTTTGATAACGTGCATCAATGCACACACATTGTATTGCATATATGAACATTTTAAAGTTATTCTAAAAAATTAATAAGAGAGGTGTTAAAATAAAAGAAACGATTAAAAAATAGAATCAAACCATCATCTTTTAGCATTACCAATTTTATCGAGGTGTTATGTGCATTTCTTATACAGTTGTTAGTATTTATTTACATATTTATGGTTCTCAATAGAATGCATCCCTATATATATACACACACACACACACACATATATATATATATATATATATATATATATATATTTCTTCTTCAGGAAAACACATTGGTCTGTACTACCTCTTGTCACACCCCGACCGATGGCGGAATCATCGAGGCGGACGAATGTGAATTGATTGTTCATAGCACATGGTAATAAATACGGTTGAATAGCATTTAAAAGTCATTATTTATTGAATAATTCAAGTCAAACACACATTACAACGCATTTAAGAATAAACCATAAAACATAATATTGTCTTCTTTATTATTGACTAAGTCCAATCCTATATGAGCAGAGAGAATTCCACTAAGTAGCATTTCCTGAAATCATGTGAAAAAGTAACGAGTCAGCTAACTAATTAGCCGGTGAGTAATCATGGGTTTATATACACATATATAGATTGATTAAACATCTTGATAAAACAATTCAATTTTCATGACTATGTCAGACTAAATGCAACAGTGAATCATAACAGAAAAACTAACACAATCAACCCTAATGACTGATTTGACTCGGTCCTCAGACGAAGACTTATAGAATGAATGATTTCCGGTTTCAATCACCACGCGTCTAAACAAATGGGGTGGGTTTGTCAAACCAATAGATCTATCATTGTTACCGTGGTTGCATGAATTAATGATTGTATCATCAAGTTTATCTATCTATGAACACATAATTGCAAGTAATAACATATCATGTATTGAATTGTATTTAGAATGAATTCGAATAACAATGAATAACAATAATTGAATATTGAATCACATGATTTCCCCAAAATAGAAAATATGGAAATGGGCAATGAATACTCACTTGGCAATAATTTGATTTGAATAATATGAAAGATTAGGCTTCAACGGTTTTCCTCGCGGTTAACCTAAAAATAATGTACTTAGATGTGATGATTGGAATTGGATTTGAGCTAGGGTTCCAATTTGAGATTTTGTATTTTAATAACTTGTTAAGAAAAGGATGTAATTAAATTATATAACTTGGTTGAATAGTGACAAAATCATTCGCACAAATGAATAAGATTTAAAACGACAAAGAATAATTTGTGGAATTAGATAATTGAGTGTCACTCAATATTTAATCCATAATAATTGATTAAATGAATATTGAGTATTAACGTGTGAAATATTAATAGTTAATGTAATAATTATTTATTTAAACTTGGTAAAAGAATTAATTAATTGAATAATTAATTGCTGAAATAAATTGTAAAATACTTTGTTTGATTTCAACAACTCGTGAAGATAATTATATATAAAAAAAAAAAAAAAAGTTAACCTTTCAAATAATTTTTGTCATAGTTTTATAATGTTAAACCCTAAAAAGAATGTAAAATTATATTATTAAAATTTTCAGAAATTAATTAAAAATTTACTGAAATAAATTTGATTAATAAAATAAATTTATTTTTATTCAATAAAATAATTTCTGGGTTTTAAAAATAAAATATAGGTTTGAAAATGGAATGGAGGGTGCCCGGATCGAACCCGGGTCTCCTGTGAATGTGACCCATGCGTTTACCAATTGGGCTAGAGCCCAGATCTGTTACAGTTTGGTTTTTATTTAACAAAACCATTATCTTAACCAAATCCCCAAATTGACATGAACCCTAGATCGATTTGATTCAAATTGAACATCAATTTGATGAGATTACCCCGAATAAACATAGGGCTTCCGTTTAACAAAGATAAACGAGTGTAATCACGTATTCAATTACCTGATTTGAGATCGAATCGATGATGAACGAGTTGAAAGATGTCGCGACGGGTGGATAATCGGTTCGAGTTGATTTTGCTGCTCGAAATCAAATTGCTTGCTCAGGAAGCTTCTAATAGTCGAGATGATCAAAAGCCCTCAACCAATTTAGGTTGAGATTGCTTCTAAAGTATAATTCGATCAGTTGCAGGTTGCGAGTGACGATGAAGATCAAATTCGACAGAGAAGTGATATAAAATGGAAATTAGAGGTGCAGAAACGTTAAAAAGGTCGTTTAGGAGCTTTACCCTCAGTTATATAGAACCAATTTTGTCTGTTACATATTGAACTAGTAAAGGATTTGAATTGGGGGTTTCGAGTTGGATTGTAAATGATTTGCGCGTTGAAACTTCAAATTGATGTGTCAATTATGTTAGAATTGGTTACAGGATTGTCGCGAGTCAATGATCTTGATGAATTCGGTTACCAATCGAAGTGTAACAGTTCGAATTTAGAAGAAGGTGTCGGTTTTGATTTGAACTCAACATCACGGCTTATTGACTCGATTTTAGAGTCATTTATGGTTCGAATCCTTGCTGCGAAGAAGAAGGAACGGTTTAATTGGATTATTTGAAACGAAAACGAGTGTTATTGGCCTCGCCGGAGAGGTTGCCGGAGGTTGGGCCGGCGGCGGAGTAATTGCCGGGGAAAGATTGGAGTGTGGAATAAATTACAGGTTTGGTCCCTGAAGTTTAGAACCCTTGATATTTTATGTGAAAACTTATAATTTAAGTTTTATAATTTACACATTTCACCCTAAACTTAAATCATATAATAAATCCATTTATTTTATAAAATTACTCATAACTCTTATATATTTTTAATAATTTACTTTTTTTTTTAGATGAAGCTATTGAATATAAAATCATATATAAAACTTTTAAAATAGTAAATATTTATGAATCTCAACATTATTATAAATTGTTCAAATGTTTTAAATGGATGAGAAACAATCTATAATATTAATTAAATTACACCATGCTACATGTAATTCATTGAAATAAATACTCAAAGAAATGGATTCGAGTTAAAAATTCGAAAATGGGTCGGATATTACAGTCTCCCCTAGTTTAGGAAATTTCGTCCCGAAATTTGATCACGAGGAGGTTGAGACAAAAAGTTGGGGGTACTTGGATTTCATTTGGTCTTCACGCTCCCAAGTGAACTCTGGGCCACGTTTAGACTCCCAACGTACTTTGACGATTGGTATACGGCTACGCTTGAGTTGTTTGACTTCACGGTCCATGATCTCCACAGGCCTTTCGATGAAGTGCATGGATTCATCGATTTGAACTTCATCAAGTGGAATATGAAGGTTCTCGTCAGCAAGGCATTTCTTGAGGTTGGAAACATGAAATGTTGGGTGAATGTTGCTGAGTTCTTGAGGCAGTTCAAGCTTGTAGGCTACTTTCCCAATACGCTCAAGCACTTTGAATGGTCCCACATAACGAGGTGCTAGCTTCCCTTTCTTCCCAAAACGGATCACCCCTTTCCAAGGTGATACCTTTAGGAGTACAAGATCTCCGACATTGAATTCCATGGGTTTTCGTCCCTTATCAGCATAATACTTTTGACGATTTCTAGCAGCAAGCAAGTTATCGCGAATCTTATGAATCTTATCGGTTGATTCCTGAATCAATTCAGGACCGGTGATTTGTGCATCTCCTATCTCAGACCAACATATAGGAGATCGACACTTGCGGCCGTACAAAGCTTCAAATGGTGCCATTTGGATACTTGTATGGTAACTGTTGTTGTATGAAAATTCGATTAACGGTAAGTGAGAATCCCAAGAGCCACTAAAGTCAATGACACACGCTCGAAGCATATCCTCCAGCGTCTGTATCGTTCTTTCAGTTTGACCGTCAGTTTGGGGGTGATAAGCTGTGCTGAGGTTGAGTCGGGTTCCCAAAGACGATTGAAGACTTTGCCAGAAATGGGAGATGAATCGACCATCACGATCGGAGATAATATTTAATGGCACACCGTGACGGCTGACTATTTCATTGATGTAGATACGAGCCAATTTCTCAACTCGGTAATCTTCACGAATCGGTATGAAGTGTGCCGATTTAGTCAATCGATCTACGATAACCCAAATGCTATCATGACCGCTAGAGGTTCGAGGCAATTTGGTAATGAAATCCATGGATATGTCTTCCCACTTCCACACAGGAATATCGGGTTGAACGAGTAACCCAGAAGGACGCTGATGTTCGGCTTTAACTTTTGAACAGGTGAGGCACTTGGACACATACAAAGCTATATCCTTTTTCATGCCGGGCCACCAATACTGGTTACGAAGATTCATAAACATTTTATCCGCACCGGGATGAATAGAATAACGAGTTTTATGAGCCTCGCTCATAATGAGGATTCGAAGGTCATTGCGTTTGGGAATCCAAAGACGGTCCAAAAAATACAACAAACCATCAGGTTTTGTTTCCAATTGAAGTTCAGCACCGCACGACATTTCATCATACATATTACCCTCAGTGACTGACTCGTGTTGGGCTTCGAGAATACGGGTTTTAAGTTCGGATTGAATGGTAACACTTTGGAGTATGACATAATCCTTGCGACTCAATGCATCTGCTACGACATTCGCTTTTCCAGGGTGATAGCGAATTTCACAATCGTAATCATTAAGTAACTCAACCCATCGTCGTTGCCTCATGTTTAATTCTTTCTGATTGAAGATGTGCTGAAGACTTTTGTGATCAGTAAATACAACACACTTGGTGCCGTAAAGATAGTGCCTCCAGATTTTGAGTGCGAAAACCACAGCTCCCAACTCGAGATCATGGTTGTGTAATTTTTCTCATGAATTTTGAGTTGTCTTGAGGCATAGGCTATGACCTTTCCTCGTTGCATAAGGACACAACCAAGACCTTGCTTGGAAGCATCACAGTAGACGACAAAATCATCATTTCCCTCGGGAAGGGTCAAGATTGGAGCATTGCATAGCTTTTGCTTAAGTGTTTGAAATGCTTTCTCTTGATCCGGTCCCCACACAAAAGGCTTATCCTTATGTGTCAAGGCAGTAAGAGGCACCGCGATCTTTGAGAAGTTAGGAATGAAACGCCGATAGTAGCCGGCTAGGCCAAGAAATGAGCGAATCTCAGTGGGAGTTTTAGGTTCAACCCAATTCTTTACTGCCTCAATCTTTGCAGGATCCACATGAATTCCTTTATCATTTACGATATGACCAAGGAATTGTACCTCTTTCAACCAAAATTCACACTTGGAGAATTTAGCATATAATTTCTCCTTTTTCAATAGTTCAAGAATCAAGCGAAGATGGTGTTCATGCTCAAATTTTGACTTTGAATAAATCAGAATGTCGTCGATGAAAACGATCACAAACTTGTCCAAATATGGCTTACACACGCGGTTCATTAGATCCATGAACACAGCTGGTGCGTTGGTCAAACCAAATGGCATCACCAAGAACTCATAATGACCATATCTTGTACGAAAAGCTGTTTTAGGAACGTCATCTTCGTGTACTCGGAGTTGATGATAACCGGAACGAAGATCGATCTTGGAGAAATAAGAAGCTCCTTGAAGTTGGTCAAACAAGTCGTCAATTCTTGGTAAAGGATACCGATTTTTGACAGTAAGCTTGTTGAGTTCTCGATAGTCGATACACATGCGGAATGAACCATCTTTCTTCTTTACAAACAATACAGGGGCTCCCCAAGGTGAAGAACTTGGTCGAATGAAACCTTTATCGGAAAGTTCTTGAAGCTGGCTAGCAAGTTCTTGCATCTCAGATGGTGCAAGACGATATGGAGATTTTGCTACAGGTGTTGCACCAGGCACAAGGTCGATACGAAACTCGACTTGACGAACAGGAGGGAGACCAGTTAGGTCATCGGGAAACACTTCCGGAAATTCACGAATGATCGGAATATCTTCGATTTTCTTTGACTTCCCATTCGTTTTCACGACATGCGCTAAGAAAGCCACATAGTGCTTGCGAAGGTATTTTTGAGCTTTAGTACATGACATGAGTCGAAGGCCTTTGGAAGGTTTTTCCCCATAGATGTTTAACACCTTTTCGGGCGCAAGAGGGATTCGAATGATTTTCTCGAAGCAAACAACTTCAGCATGATTTTTAGATAACCAATCCATGCCTATGATGACATCGAAATTTCCAAGTTGCATCGGTGTAAGGTCAATAGAAAAATCGTGCTCGCTAAGGCTAAGGGTACAGTTTGGAATAATAGAATCAATGGTGATGGGTTTCCCGTCTGCTATTTCTACTGTAAACGGTGTTCTCAACTTAGTTCGTGCACTAGCAAGTAAAGGCTCAAATTCTAAGGACACAAAACTTTTGTCGGCGCCGGTATCAAATAAGACTGAAGCATAATGATTATTGATTAGAAACATACCGTTCACCACATCGTTATTGGTTTGAGCTTGATGAGCATTGATGTTAAAGGCGCGTCCTTGAGCCGTAGGCACCGTGTTGACAAGTTGAGGACATCGATTGCGGAAATGATTCGGATCCCCACATTGATAACATGCACGGCCCTGCGTAACCGCAGGAGGGTGTTGAGGAGCAGGTGCGGTAGTCGGAGCTCTAGCTGCACTCTTGCACACGTTGAAGGTATGGCCGAAACGACCACAGTTGGTGCAGCGACGACATTGTGCGTTGGCAGGGTGATGGTACTTGCAGATGTTGCATTGCGGAAAAGTTCCAGTGTAGGGTTTCTTCGCCGGAACTTGATTGTTGGAGGCTGATTGATAGTTAGGTGCGACTTGGTTAACTGGAACAGCAGGGGTAACCACAGCAAAGTTTTGGGACTTAGCCTTCCTCTTCTTGTTTTGAAAAGGTTCAGGTTTATCCTCCTTAAGTAGTTCAACGGTAGGTTTCTCGGGCACCTTTTTAGCACCTTTCCTAATCAAAGTACCAGCCTTGACATGATTGTCAGTTAACTGAGCAGCCAAACGAATTGTATCTTCCAGAGTTGCAGGATTTCTACCCCACACGGTGTCTTGAATTTGCATAGGTAAACCACCGATGTACTTCTCGATAGCCCGGGATAGAGGAGTAACCAGGTGAGGAACAAGCAGACTCAGCTCATGAAATCGGTTGGTGTAGGCTAAATTCTCCCCACCTTCTTGAGTCAATCCCAAAACTCAGCTTCTAACTTCTTGATTTCATTCCTCGGGCAAAATTCCCGAGTCATGAGCTCCTTGACTTCATCCCACGTCAATGCTAAAGCAGCATCAGTTCCACGGGTTCGTTTCTCCCCGTTCCACCAAGTGAGTGCTCTCTTTTGAAGAACACTTGTAGCATAACGAACCTTGAGATCGTCGGGACACTCACTATTAAGGAAAGTGTTCTCGATACTCTCAAACCACTGTAAGAGTCCAGTGGCTCCTTCGGTCCCGCTAAACTTAGTGGGATTGCAAGAATTGAAGTGCTTGTAAGTACAAGTTTGGGGAGGGTTTGGTGCAGCTGGGTTTTGAACAACATTGTTGCCTTGGTTCAAATGGGTAAGCAGGGTTGGGATGACTGCAGCAACTTCCCGTGCTACAATAGCAGCAATCTTACGGCCAGAGTTTCCAGATCGGGATCGGTTTTGACGAGAAGACATGCTGTAAGAGTATGGAAAACTTTATGAGAATCAGTTAATAGGGTTTAGAATTTTCAAAATGATAAAATCATTGATGAGATTGGTTTAAGAAAAACAATGAGATGTTACGAGTGTAAACGTTCGGTTCGCAAACCAAAACGAATACGTTGACTTATCAAAGTATTTAGGTCAACCACAACCTTAATGAAGACATGCGTACCTATAAGCGGACACTCACCCCAAGGGTTCCCAGGTAAGGTAAACGGATCCATCGGTTGATTTGGATTTATATGAATACCTTGCCTAGACAGAACACCTCGAGATACAGGCATCCCACTCTTCCAGCATTGCATGTTTTCAGTCATGTGACACAAACTTTGACGAGATTTGAAAACTATGGATAACAATTCAAACTTCAAAATTTGAAAACCGTTTGGTTTAGGCATTCAATGCCTTTGGATATGATTTGAGAATCGTATGAGCATTGATAAGAATCAAGGTGTAGAATTAATCACATAAGGCATATAATCATGTATAAGCATAAAAGGCACTAAAAATCATATCTAAACTTATGAATTACATGAGAGGACTCATGAATGAGGTACTTAGTTATAGTCTAGGTCATTCCATTTCTAATAACCTAATTCCCTATAACCATGGCTCTGATACCAATCTGTCACACCCCGACCGATGGCGGAATCATCGAGGCGGACGAATGTGAATTGATTGTTCATAGCACATGGTAATAAATACGGTTGAATAGCATTTAAAAGTCATTATTTATTGAATAATTCAAGTCAAACACACATTACAACGCATTTAAGAATAAACCATAAAACATAATATTGTCTTCTTTATTATTGACTAAGTCCAATCCTATATGAGCAGAGAGAATTCCACTAAGTAGCATTTCCTGAAATCATGTGAAAAAGTAACGAGTCAGCTAACTAATTAGCCGGTGAGTAATCATAGGTTTATATACACATATATAGATTGATTAAACATCTTGATAAAACAATTCAATTTTCATGACTATGTCAGACTAAATGCAACAGTGAATCATAACAGAAAAACTAACACAATCAACCCTAATGACTGATTTGACTCGGTCCTCAGACGAAGCCTTATAGAATGAATGATTTCCGGTTTCAATCACCACGCGTCTAAACAAATGGGGTGGGTTTGTCAAACCAATAGATCTATCATTGTTACCGTGGTTGCATGAATTAATGATTGTATCATCAAGTTTATCTATCTATGAACACATAATTGCAAGTAATAACATATCATGTATTGAATTGTATTTAGAATGAATTCGAATAACAATGAATAACAATAATTGAATATTGAATCACATGATTTCCCCAAAATAGAAAATATGGAAATGGGCAATGAATACTCACTTGGCAATAATTTGATTTGAATAATATGAAAGATTAGGCTTCAACGGTTTTCCTCGCGGTTAACCTAAAAATAATGTACTTAGATGTGATGATTGGAATTGGATTTGAGCTAGGGTTCCAATTTGAGATTTTGTGTTTTAATAACTTGTTAAGAAAAGGATGTAATTAAATTATATAACTTGGTTGAATAGTGACAAAATCATTCGCACAAATGAATAAGATTTAAAACGACAAAGAATAATTTGTGGAATTAGATAATTGAGTGTCACTCAATATTTAATCCGTAATAATTGATTAAATGAATATTGAGTATTAACGTGTGAAATATTAATAGTTAATGTAATAATTATTTATTTAAACTTGGTAAAAGAATTAATTAATTGAATAATTAATTGCTGAAATAAATTGTAAAATACTTTGTTTGATTTCAACAACTCGTGAAGATAATTATATATAAAAATAAAAAATAAAAAAATTAACCTTTCAATTAATTTTTGTCATAGTTTTATAATGTTAAACCCTAAAAAGAATGTAAAATTATATTATTAAAATTTTCAGAAATTAATTAAAAATTTACTGAAATAAATTTGATTAATAAAATAAATTTATTTTTATTCAATAAAATAATTTCTGGGTTTTAAAAATAAAATATAGGTTTGAAAATGGAATGGAGGGTGCCCGATCGAACCCGGGTCTCCTGTGAATGTGACCCATGCGTTTACCAATTGGGCTAGAGCCCAGATCTGTTACAGTTTGGTTTTTATTTAACAAAACCATTATCTTAACCAAATCCCCAAATTGACATGAACCCTAGATCGATTTGATTCAAATTGAACATCAATTTGATGAGATTACCCCGAATAAACATAGGGCTTCGTTTAACAAAGATAAACGAGTGTAATCACGTATTCAATTACCTGATTTGAGATCGAATCGATGATGAACGAGTTGAAAGATGTCGCGACGGGTGGATAATCGGTTCGAGTTGATTTTGCTGCTCGAAATCAAATTGCTTGCTCAGGAAGCTTCTAATAGTCGAGATGATCAAAAGCCCTCAACCAATTTAGGTTGAGATTGCTTCTAAAGTATAATTCGATCAGTTGCAGGTTGCGAGTGACGATGAAGATCAAATTCGACAGAGAAGTGATATAAAATGGAAATTAGAGGTGCAGAAACGTTAAAAAGGTCGTTTAGGAGCTTTACCCTCAGTTATATAGAACCAATTTTGTCTGTTACATATTGAACTAGTAAAGGATTTGAATTGGGGGTTTCGAGTTGGATTGTAAATGATTTGCGCGTTGAAACTTCAAATTGATGTGTCAATTATGTTAGAATTGGTTACAGGATTGTCGCGAGTCAATGATCTTGATGAATTCGGTTACCAATCGAAGTGTAACAGTTCGAATTTAGAAGAAGGTGTCGGTTTTGATTTGAACTCAACATCACGGCTTATTGACTCGATTTTAGAGTCATTTATGGTTCGAATCCTTGCTGCGAAGAAGAAGGAACGGTTTAATTGGATTATTTGAAACGAAAACGAGTGTTATTGGCCTCGCCGGAGAGGTTGCCGGAGGTTGGGCCGGCGGCGGAGTAATTGCCGGGGAAAGATTGGAGTGTGGAATAAATTACAGGTTTGGTCCCTGAAGTTTAGAACCCTTGATATTTTACGTGAAAACTTATAATTTAAGTTTTATAATTTACACATTTCACCCTAAACTTAAATCATATAATAAATCCATTTATTTTATAAAATTACTCATAACTCTTATATATTTTTAATAATTTACTTTTTTTTAGATGAAGCTATTGAATATAAAATCATATATAAAACTTTTAAAATAGTAAATATTTATGAATCTCAACATTATTATAAATTGTTCAAATGTTTTAAATGGATGAGAAACAATCTATAATATTAATTAAATTACACCATGCTACATGTAATTCATTGAAATAAATACTCAAAGAAATGGATTCGAGTTAAAAATTCGAAAATGGGTCGGATATTACACCTCTACCACTAGCCACCACCACCGTAGCCACCACCATCGCAGCCACCACTACAGCCACCATCGTAGCCACCACCACAACCACCACCACCTCCGGTCACAACCGTCATGAGCCTCTTGAACCATCAAAAAACAGATCTAACCACCACAACCGCCATGAAACCCTGAAGCGGCCTCCCACTCAAATCATCCCCACCCCACCTACACCACCAGCCACAACCACCACTGGCCACCAAGAACAGACCCGTTTAATGGTCGATTTCAATACAATAAGAAGGGTGATGGCGGTTTTCTGGGCAAAAAATCAAATACAGAGGGTGTGGGTTGCTTAGGGTTCCGACCACCCAACACTATATCGCAACGTGTTATCGGTTCCTCCAACACCCCTCTCTCTCGATCTCTCTCTTGTTGTCTCCAACACAAAACCTAGATTTATAGAAGGGGGCGATAGGTCACAGTTGACGTAGAAGACCATGATAGTTGCTCGCATCGCTAGTGGTTTAGGGTGGTGGAGATGGCTTATGGTGGCGGAGGAGTGGTAGTGAAGGTGGCTGGCGGAGGAGTGGCAGTGAAGGCGGGCGGCGGAGAAGTGGCGCCGAAGGAGAGAAAGAGAGAGAGATGGTGTGGGGTGGGTGAGGTGGGTTTTAGTATTTATGTATTAATTAATGAGAGTAAAAAGACCAATTTACCCTCATGTGCAATTCATGTGACCTGACTTAACCAATAAAACAAACAGACGTTAGTGAAAAGGACTAAACGTGTAACGAAATTTAAACGTAAAGGACAATTACTGTAATTTCCTTAGTTTAAGGACAATTTCTGAAATTTGCTATAAAGTTAAAGGACGAAAAATGTAATTTACTCTAACTTATAGTTGTAAGAATTTAATAAGAGTTATTTGTCATTTTCGTCCCGAAGGTTTGATGTCTTTCGACATTTTTATCTAAAAACTATTTTTTCCCTATGTGTCCCTAACATCTAAAAACTTGTCATTTTCATTCATTTCCGTTAACCTCGTTTGTTTTATCAGTTAAGTGGACATCGACTTTGAATTTTGAAGCAACTAAATAATGTTTGAATGTTCAGGGCAATTCAATAATGTTTATTTTTTTTCTTTTTTCTGGTGAGATGCAAAAGTATATAAATGCCCCTCACATGAGGTTCACGTGATGACCACTTAACAAGTAAAATAACCAGGGTTAACAAAAACAAATAAAAATGAAAAGTTTTTTAAATGTTAGAAACACAAAGGAGAAAAAAATGTTTTTGAATGAAAATGATACTATATCAAACCTCAGGTACAAAAATAATAATTTACTTATTTAATAATTTATAGCGATAAACATAAGAATACAAAAATTCAGAGGGCTAAATATGGATCTTGATCTTTCAAAGGGGAAAATTGAGTACTATAAATCTTAAAAAGGGTCATATACGGTTTATAGAACAAGGTGGTGTTATAATATTTAATTTAAACTAGTATTTTCCGTTTGGAGAATACTTATATCGATACATTGATAGAAATAATCATACCGTAGAGGTGAATTTAGAATATAGATAATAATTACGATGCTTTGAAAAGAATTAAATGTATAGTGTATAGGAAATTTACGTCTAAATGTAAATAAAATAAGCATGTCACAATAGTGTATTCGGAAATTTAAAAGACATCATATTTTTAAATTATAAGAGAAAAGCAAAATCTATAACAATAGTTATAATAAAAAATAATACTTTTTTTAAACTAAAACAGCTACCCAAATCAAACACAAGCTACAACCACATATGATGCATATGCATCTTGAGTTGTATATGATACATATGCATCTTGAGTTGTACATGATGCATTAAGAATGTGATGATTGGTTTTTAAAGTTATACTAGTTACAATAAATGGTTAAAGAAATCACGATACCACATAAAAAGATGGCGTATCCAGAAGATAATTTTTGTTACACACTAGTCCCCTACTATTATATAATGAAAACACTAAAAAACACCACCGAAAACAAAACATTCTGATTTGGTGTCATAAATCTTATCATATTTTGTAACTTCAAAATTCAAATTTACAACAACTTTAATTCCATCATAGGATTGGTTGTTAAAGCATTTTTAGCAGCAATAAACATTATGTTCATACCGGTATCTGACAAACAATGTTCTCTTAGTTTCATTGTACACACAGCACATTACACTACATATGAATGTATGCCAACACGATCGAAAAATGGATCCCTCTTTCTCGACCATCTGGCTTTAATCATACGGATTCCTGAAGTTCTTTAGAAGGTCGGGGATGTCATAACCGAGCATATCATCAACAGTTTGGATCATTTTTGGCTTCAGTTTCTCAAATTTGTCCAAATTATAACCACTCAATCTCTCCCTGAAGCTTTCGACGTATGGAAAGTCTCCCGCTGGTAAGTGATGCTCCCTCTGGACCTGTTTACAACAGTCAGAATACACAAGCGCATACTGAAGGGGATATATACACACACACGCATAGGCAAAGTATCTGTTAAATACAAAGGTCCTTGACCTACAAAGTGTAGGAAAGATTTCAAACGCTTGATTAAAAATATCAAGGGTTGATATGATTATATGAAAGGTATGCGAAGTCAACAACATAGTCAAATAGTGTGTATGTGAGTATAGAGAGAACAATGAACCTTTGCAAAAACGTCTTCGAGGTTATCAATGAGCTTCTGCTGAGCTTTAGCCTTACCCATCATGCTCGGCATCTCTTTCTTAAGATGGCTAATAATGAAAGCATGAATCTTGGCTGCTCTAGCTCGTTTCACAAATTCATTGATCTGTAAACAAGATTAAATTATAGACAAACAATATATTAACTACATATCTTTAGAACCCCCTGTGCTTAGAGGTGGCCCTTTCAGCCCGTTTACTTAAAAACGGGTCGACCCACTGTTATGTTTTACCTCTAACGAGTAAAAACAGGTTGAAAATAATTTAATAATTTTAGACAAAAGGTGTTTTGGGTTCAACCAAACTCGACACTTTCCAACCGGTACCAAAACATTACTCGTTTTGACCATTTACCCAACTAGTCTAACCTGCTGAAATTACCACGTGTACATGTGCTCTGCATTTTAGCTTCAAAAACATAGGAAATGCCAACTTTGACAAGCAAGAGTCGACTAGTCACCCAAGTTGGTTAATGAAACTTAAAAATGAGCGTCAATTTGTGTACACTACATTTTCATTGTGGGCCCCATCTTTATGAATAAAGAAGAGATGGGAGTTGAGACCTTTAAAATGAAAGTGATAAACTGTAATAAAAATAGAGCTTTAAAAGTTTAAGAAACTCACTCTGCGATCACAAGCCTTCTTAGGTATGTCCTTTAAGTCGCTAAGAAGATCTTCCTGCTCTTTTTCAAACAGCTCTGTGCCAATTGGCCCAGAATTAACCGTATTTATAGGTTTGTCATTGAAAGAACTGATAAGACATCAAAGAAAGGCGTCGTAAGTTTCAAACTATGCAAGTAAGTTGTAACATCTGAAAATACAAATTTGAACATATAAATCATTAAGAAATAAGAAACTCTAATGCTAAGTTAACAGAATGTATTGAAGGTACATAACAAAAAATGAAACAAATTTGACAGACTCATTATATACAAATGAAAGATAAGTTGCACATTAGCTGTGGATTTATATAGACTGAAATTATAGGAGGATATAATGGCATTTTAGCTAATATCTTTTAACTGTACTAGATAGTAAAGGGCAAAATGTAAATTTCGTAGATACATATATTCTTGAAAGTAAGTGAACAAAGCACAATCATTGCTCCTCATCTGGACTTCAACTTAGGTTTGAAGAAAAAATAACAAGCTTAGGTGTAGAATTTACCCTTGGAGTTAATTATTTAAGTGTTTTAATCAGTGCCAATTGAGATTTGCAGCTCTTTGAGTTATGGGAATGAAATGCAAGCCAAGTAAGTTTAACAAATTATATTTCTATGAACATCAACATACGATTGCCACGAGTACTTAAAAAAATATCATATTAGAGAACTGTGAATCAAGGTTAACAATTGTTTGGCAGCTTAAGTATCATCTTTTGAGATAAATTGCTAATAATTAAGGGAGTAATTAGTAAAAAATACAGCTATTGAACTTGGACCGGAGAAGGATATTATTTAAGAAGTTACTTAAATTGCTATATAAGATGATTGGAGGATTAATGTGAAAACATTATCCGTGAATAATACAAGTCTAGATTGAAACTTAGGGGCTATATTTAATTGTACCCTCTGTTATAGACAAATGTATAGGTGACCAAAAAGTTGAATCAGCCAACATTCTAGAATATTGACTGAAGGCTTTTAAGGTGAGTTCCATGGATTTGCAAAAAAGGGGGCACAAATAAAAGTAAGTATTTACACAAGGGTAATTGAAATCATTAGTTGCACCAAGTATACTCAGTAGGGTAAGCTCACAATTACAACTGGTTATTTGTTGACTGATCATATCGTCGATTGTCCACGTTTAGTATAACTCAGATAGTATTATGAATACACCAGTTGTACCTAGGATATCCAATTACAGCAAGCTCACAATTAGATTTCGTTAACTGTCATCATGAGCTTGTCTTCACTAGTGAATGCTTGGGTACAACTCAGATATCAGCATGCAAAGTTGATACATGTATGTGGTAATACATGTTGAATGGCATTGATTGGTGGCATGCATGGATCCCTTGTCTATCATATAAATCTTTCACAAAACTTTCACCATAATGTATTGAATACTTAAATGTTCCTGTTTCGAACTAATGTTTTAAAACGTCACCAATAAACCCTGGGGCAAGTCACAAGGATTTATAGCCGACCCTGCATGTGTGATGCTCACCAGGCAGTGAGCACGGAACATGCATAAAGACAGGACTGGAGGATAGAGAATAAGAGTATTTCTGCTGCTTAGATGTCAAGGACTTTAGTATAGTCTTGTTTATTCAGAGGCAGTTACACCACAAACATGTAGTTTTCTTAGTATACTATTATAAGTTTTAACCTGGCCATATATTATAGTGTTAGGTGGAATATGTCTAGCACTCTAGCGTATGAAACAAAATGAGGCCTTAAACATTTTGTCCAAACATAAAACATAAAACAAAGAGGTGACAAGTTCAACTCAATGACTCATTGCGCAATTTGGTGGATTCAGGTTCTGTTATCCAAACGGTCAAATGGGTAAAACTAAAAATATATTGTTAATGAAGACGGGTCAAATAGGTTGAAACTTGAAAGTCGGTTTATATAATAAAAAACTCAGATTATTGTTGTATTTTTTTTATTTTTTTGCAACCATTAACTCCAAAATACAAAATGAAAAGAGCAAATCGGGTTGTGGGCTAACTGAAGCCATCACATTTTGACCAATTAATTAACACGTCTGACCACCCGCCTTTTTACCACATTTAAATTAAATTTATAATTTAAAATGCCGTGCATAAACATTAAGAAAACAAAGAGATGAGCATACCCGATGTAAACGCGCATAACCTCAGGAGTGTTAAGGACTTTACCAAGTGACCACATCAGGGCCCCATACACCCTCATCAGCTACAATACAGAAAACCACTTGTAAGCATAAAAAAAGAGGACCATTAGAGAAGTGGTATATATAATATAAATAATGAGATTGCATACTTGTTGGGTATCAACTTGATCAGCCTTGTTCAAGACCACACGTATCTTGTCATCATTTCCTCTTAGGGAAGATATAACACGTTTAAATTCATCACTGATATCAAGTTTATGTGGATCAAACAGAAGCAAGATTAGGTCACACTTTGCAGCAAACCAGGATGTGACACCTGTGAAGTCATAGCTTCTTTGTGTTCTTTGTTTTTCTCCTGATAATACTCCAGGAGTGTCCACAAATGTAATATGCTCCAGCAGCTTTCAATCAGAAAGAACAGCATATAGTTTAGCATGAAGAAATAATGATTATATATATATATATCAAACACAAGCAAGGTTTGCCATGATAACTAACAGGATGTGGCATTTGAGAACACTCAAACTTTGACAAGAATGCAGTTCCAAAATTAGTTAAACCGCTATACGGCATGTCTGCTTGAACAGCAACAGTATTTCCTGGAATACTTCTTTCATCGGGTCCATTCTGTAAAAAAATGATTGGGTTTTAGTTGGTCATTTTGATGCAGAAAAAACTGGTCATAAGTTTGTGATGCCATCAAAAAGTACTGCATAGACAACAAGAACAAAATTTTTACAAGAAAAAAGGCTAGATAATACAAATTAGTTCTGGTAATTGAGATCTAAACAAAGCAGCTATTGCGAATTATTTGAAGTTTTGAAATTTCAGAGAGCATATACTGTTTTCTTTATCATGAAGGGCTGAAGCAGAGAAGAAAGTTACGATAACCCGGTTTGGTTGATGTTTTGGGGGCTCATTTGCTCCGCTCATGTAGCTTAGTCAGTTTAAGAATTAATTGAGATTGAAATATTTCAGTACTTCATGCAAAAATATATAAGTTCTGACTTCTTATATTAGCTGCATTTTAAACCTTTAATGGTAATTAGAAAACACATCCCCAAGGTAATTACATACCCTACTTACATCTCACACCACCTCACTGGGAGTGATATGCATCAGTACAATATAATTAAACATGTGTTTGCTTTCTGTTTCAGCCTCTCCATATCTTTGGGGATATAAGTATTGATGCACATCAGCTATCAAAAGAATTTCAAATCAGAAAAAGGCCACAACTCTTTCGCTTTAGTAAATACCAAAATCACAACAGTACTCTTCTATTAAGTATGGGCATGAGAAATATGGTTGACGATGGGATTTTTGAGACCTGGTTGATTTTCTGTTTTTAAAACCAAATATGCAGACTGCAATTAATTTTTTATTTTTTTCATAAGTCTCAAAGACAAACTTACTACTTGGTTGTTTTTCATGAGCAACAAAGATTCTTTCATGTTATATTGACGTGTACCATATCCCATACATTTATTAAAAGATATTCTACAACAGTAGAACCAAATATCTACACACTCACATATTAATACAAATAGTTTAACCATATCAAGAAAATAAAAGGGATTTTAAGGCATACCATAACAACAACAAATCTATCTGTGGTAGGCTCAGGTCCAATATGAGCTCCTGTTAGATTAATGAAGAATAGTTAGACACATGATATTGATTTATAGAAAGGCAGAAAGAACAGGATGAGTGAAAAACTTGCCTGGATAACTACTTCTAAGCAAATGTTTGATGAATGTTGTTTTCCCTGTTGAATATTGACCCAAAAGCATCACCATTGGTTTGGCATCAAAATCACTGTTTGTCTAGAAACAGAACATCAAGAATCATTAACATGTAAACCAACCATAGCTGGTCATGTATTAAAATCAAAAGAAAGTATACAAAATACATGGATTAAAATCATTTACCAATAAGGGAGAAACAAAATCATTAAACTGATATGTGACTTCTAAAGGTTTCAGCTTCTGAATGTACAGCTTCTTCAAGCCGTCAATGATTGATGTAACAGCAGTTAAGGGAACCTTAGCAAGCATAAACAATATGGATCAAGACATAGTATTTGAAACACAACCATCACTATATATCCTCTAATGCTAACTAGTTTTTCAAGAGGCGGAAAGTAAAATAAAATAAGAAAATATTCAATAATAATAAATAGGGCCAATGTTAGATAGAAGTTTAAAATATGTCTTCAGTGTAGGATAATGTGAAGATAGCCTGTATCATTTTAATAGAAGGCAAGGCACCAAAAATTGACCTCACGAGCTAAAATATGCAGGCCCTAAGCTAATTTGTATGATGCAAGCTATATTACAGGACTTTGTTGCATCTAGGACCAGAATCAGATGCCCTTACAAAAGCAACATATTTGTATCCTATGTTTTGAAGATGGATGTTTCTTTCATAAGCATGTATTAATCTGATTTCCACATTTAGAAATCTTATTCTACATAGTGAAGAAAAAGGACATAACACATACCTTTTTCGCAGATTTTGATGAAGTAAACCAACTAGACGATGCTGTTGGTGAAGTTTGCAACGGTGAGTTACCTACATCAATGTTGAGCGTGAGCATCAAAAGGTAGAGACGTCACCACAGTTCTCTATTTTTGTAATTAATAATTAGAACAGCAAAAATAATTACCATTTGATTCAGGCTCACTTTTTGGGCGCCTTTTCCTCTACATATATTGATAAACAAGTTAGAATTCAAATGAAAATATTTAGTTTCTAGGCTCACAGTGGCCCTACTGCTTATCTCTTGTTATTTAACATGAGAGGAAGGTATACATACAGCTAGTAGGACATCCAGACCGTCCATCACCGGTGGTTTGAGATTTTCAAAATCAACTGAGGTGGGGAAAAAACGTTCGAGGAAAACAAATCAAAATTGTGAATATTGCACATTAAAATTGTAATGAGAAAAAAATGTGAAAACAATGGTTACCTTCAGAATTTAAGAGGTCACTGCTTAATTCATGTCCTGATTGAGCCATAGAAATCAGCTGCAATTACCAAACACACCAAATAAGATAAATGATAGATGTAATAAAAGGAACATATTGCTAAAAACAACCGATTACCTGCATTGCAGTAATAAACTCTTTTAACCCAAGAAAGCCTTGTCTTTTAGAGTCCGCAATTGCCCACACCTGAAGTAGTCGTGTGAACAGGTGGGGAAAGATAAACAGGTCAGGGTACAAAAGTAGAACAACAATTAGCTAATAATGAGAAAAGAGTAGTATATACTTAGAGAAAGGAAAATATGGCATAATATATCTTGGCATCTTGCAAAACCCAAAATTTGAGATAGGCAATCCACCTTTCATAACTAAAGCTTCTATCATATAGTTACAGTTAGAATAGCTTTAGGAGATCAGGTAGGCCATTACAGCTTGCTGATATTACTTGTGTTGTGATGCTTGGAATGCATATATCGAGTTCCTCTATTCAGTCTCATGTCAAGCTTATCTTAGACTTATCTAGAGTGCCCATGATTCATATACCGCTCAAATAAGTTGCCATGTTAATACTAATACCGACACTAATAATAAATCCTTATGGGCACACCATGGGAGGACATATCAGGGACCATTACGGTCTACTTGTGACATGTTCTTATGTGAGTTCTAGATATAATGAATCGCATTCCAATGGTGTTGGTTGTTTAAAAGGTTGCATGTCCTGTGACTCTGTGATACACTCCTACTGACATTATATATGACGTTGGGTAAACAGGTGGATGTTTTATCCTTCTGTTCTTCTAATATTGAGCACATGAATAAAGGAACTAACAGGTGGCCCATGGCTAACATTCTAACAGAACAGAAGCTTTTTGCTACATATAAAAGCAATTTCAGCCTCCAATAACAATTCCAAAAAAATGCATCAATTAGAGTATTCAAACTTGAGAAAAGAGTCAAAGACCATCCATAATAATCCCAAATTTCCCTGCAGTTCTACTAACACAAATAAGCAAGTGCACATTGTAGCTGCTAGCTTTGGTAGAAGTTGAAACAAGTAGTCAAACATCGAAAACACAAAACCGATGCCATTGTTTCACGGCACCACACATAACTTCAAAGTTAAAACTAATCAAGCACATATAAAACATAGGCACATAGCTATCATAAGTGCTAGGGTTACCAGTGAATCACAGTCCCGTTAAAACAACAAAAGACAAACAAAATTAGGGCACAAACATAGACATGAACAACAACCTGCTTGAGATCTTGTCGAGCTAAATTGGACATAACGAAGAAATTCGTCGCATCAACACCAGTAACGCGCCCATCGCCATCTGTAATCAGACAATAAACACCAAACCTTTGTAAAAATCAATCAAAAAAGGTACATGAAACTATGAAACGATGAAGATAGAGAACGATAAACGAAACCTGAATCGGCGACATTGAACCATTCGTTGTAGATCTTCTGGTGTTCTGCAGAGCACCGACTGATCGCTGCTGAATCAAACTCCATTAATGAAAGCTGATAACATACAGATTATTACAGATTTCTGAAGAGATGATTTGATAATCTATCAAAAAAATCCCTAATCTCACAGATCTTGCCGACGCCGAGAAGATTAAAACTTCAGTCTAAAGATATTTTTTTTATTCTTTCGGTGGTGCGAGGCGCCAAACCTTTGGCTTTGAGTGATGTTAACTTCAATCAAAAAACTTAATAAATGATAATTGATAATTGATAATTTAATATCATATGTTGAATATATGTTACGTACAGTTTCAGGCACTTTAGCTTTTGAACTAAAGTTTAGGTTGGTATGGTTAATATCCCACTTTCAAAACCATTACAAATTTTGTTATTTTCTGATCTTGCTTAAATAATTCTATGCTTCGATCAGAAAAATATGTCATTTTTGGAAAAGCTTCTATGTTTACCTTTTTAGAAAAATGAGTCATTTTTTGGAAAAGCTTCATGTTGAATAGTGTAAAGATTTGTGGATGAGGATAACGTATTGGACTCGATTAAATAAGATTAGCTCGATTAAATTTTGTCATGTTCTAATAGGCTCAAGTTAAGGTTGGCTCATTTTGTTTGATGTCCAATGATCTCGTATGGATGTAAGTTGAATGCTTATTCCATCAAATATACGTATATGATTTATCATTGTTTAGATGAGGTTGGGTTGAGCGTTTGAGTGCTAATGAAGCTACGAATCCTGAGTTACCTAGTGAGACCTACTCTCTCCTAGCATTGCATCGAAACGGATAGTAGGAAAAATAAATCTATATCACTAATAGGGCTGATAAAAACTGAATATGCTTTTATCATCATCGTTACTTAGAACTAGACCTTAAAAACAAGGTATTTGCTAACAATATTTTCACATATGTTTGGCTAAATTACTTGAAGTTTAATTTTCCACCAGAAGTCATTCACTTTTTATTTAGTGTCTTGGTCTTATAAATTATAAATCTTTGTTTTCCCTTATAGTAAATTACCTTTTATTTAGCTCTTACTTCAAGTTAAATTATAATTAAATATGAATTATTAGGTATGACAATTAAATATAACTTATAACTACTTGAAAGCTAATTGTTATTAACTTGTAAAGTTATTGTTATTAACTTGAAAGATATACGCTATTAGCTTTCCGTATTTAGGTTTTGGATTTTTTAATTGTATATTTAAATTTTTGTGTTTCTAGCTTATTATGTCGTTCACTGTTTATTATTGTGTATTTTATACTCGTCATTGTGTCTTTTATGCTCGTCATGATGTCTTGTTGTTCGTAATTTCTCGTCACTTTGTCATTTTTGCTCGTTATTGTTTACTTTTTACTCTTTCAAAATAAATATTATTTTTATTATAACTTTTACGCAATTAGATATACCTATTCATAATATACAAAACTTTATATCTATCTATTTCATTCAAAAAACTTGTAATGTCTTATACTATTACTAGGTTACTTGAAAATTAAAAAATATATAATTTAAAAATATAAACAAATATTTAAACATTATTTGTTTTTAATTCAAATGATAATATAATGAAATAGTTTGTATTCAAACTCCATTGTGCGATTCAATTGGTTGAGCTCATTCTTTAAACAATTAGTTTTTCTTTAAAGTTTGAAAATTTATGTATATTCGACATAATAGCTTGTTAAAGAAGATGTGAAAATGCAGTTTTGGGGAAATAATCAAACAACTAAAAGGTTGTTCATGCCTAGAAAAGAAAATTAAAAAAATAGAAAAGCTTATTGACAAATAAGACAAATATAAATTTATAAGCCAAAAACTATTTGATTATTGCATATAATACAAACTTAATATGAAATCAATGTACTGCTAGCAACAATAAACCAATGTTGGTTTTCTTTTCATTGTGATAATCAAACCTAATAATAGATATTTAATAAGCGACCAAGATAAATATCAAAACATAAAGTAAACAATAAAATTAATACCTTATGAAAACAAAATAGTAACAGACAACAAAAAAGATAAAAGAAACAAAATATAATCGTTGAATGTATAGTAGGTACAGTTATAAAAGATGAAAATATCTTACTTGATGTTTGAACAAAGTCGAAGAAGAGTATATAATTATGCAAAAATTAGAATTTGTGAGATGATTAATATAGAATTTAATGGGTTAAATAAAATTTGAAATGATTGATGTAAGAATTTTAAAATTTTTGGTGGTGATTAAGTTAGTTAAGAAACTAATATCTTAAAGATAAATAAGATAACATGATTTACGACGAGGTTTAGGGGGGGATTTCTGTGATGTGAAATCTCATGATGACACGTGTTATCACATGTAATCATTTATTACTATAGATAAAGAAACGACACATCTCTTCTCACATTTTAAAATATAAATTGTATTTATTTTGTGCTCTCTCTTAAAACCACATACAAACTAACTTGTTGCAAATATAAACGTATAGTCTCCAAACAAATGGTAAGTGTTATTGGTATGCTTATACTGTAATGTCAAATAATAAAAGAACTAAGTTTATATGAGCTTGTTATATTATTTCAAGACGTTTAGATGTAATTGTAAACTATAGTTAGAGGGAAGTTATAGTAGCAATATCTATCGAGAAGAAGTGGAGTGGTGATAAAAAAAAATTGACGATGTAATACATCACCTTCAAATCATGTTAGGACATGATTCATAAACTTATAATCGTGATATAAATCAAAGAAAATGTGGTACTAGGTAATTTTTTGAGAAGCTATTAAAGACACTAATTGAGGTTCCGGATAATACAATATTTTTTAACTTACATTCTTTTACTTATGATTATTTTTTAGAGACACAAGTTGTTTAGCTGTTTTATCATTCTATGTTTTTTTTAGATGACCTCCTCTACAATATAGTATCGTAGTTACTTTAACCATCAAGATAGATGAACAAAACACTAGAATATGAAACAACGAATAAAGAAATACTAGCAAATCAAATCATAAGGACATAATATGTATTCTAACACACATCACTTACCATACTCGCTCACCAAACCAACTAAATATCTCATCATTCACACCCAAGCCCGGGGCGCGAGAGCACACCATGGCCTAATTGTCGATAAACTCCCAAACTATCGTTTATGCTCAAATAAATTTAATTCTCAAATTAATTCATTCTAAACACAAATTACCAACTCCACTGATGTAACATTACACATAAAAATAATATGCATTAAAGAAATCAATATTAACAAAATAAGATACATAATAAATCCAATCTATGAGTAGGCAAGGATCTAACCACTTACAAGAAACATTAAAGTCGTAACAAATACAAGCAACCAAACCTAAATACATCCTTTTCTAAAACAAATAATAATAATAAAAATAATATAATATAATAAGAAATACCCCAAAACACCAACATTATCGATTAAACAACCCCCACCAAACTCATTATCTATTTATCTTCATCTTGTCTTCAATAACCCGTAGGAAACTTGCAGCTACCAAAACCTGCAAAATAATCATCAACAATCATTAATAAATGATCCAAACTACTAAATATATACAATAAATATTGAGAAAAGATAGTGTACGTACGAGGAGGTTGCGAGACCACGTACGCCGCACCACCAAAGTCACACGATCCACTCGCACGTGCCTGCTTTTGATAATAACTGTTGAAAGCATACGAAGCGTGTGCCTCAAGTGTGTTAGGATTGTAACACGTGTCACCAGACTGAATCGGACGGCAGTCAGCACCCCCTTCACCACACGCGTAATCCAATGCATCTTGTAACTTCTTCTGCCCTACCTTCCCGTTCGCCACACACCACGTCTGCCCTACGCCACTCTCCGCCACATCTCCGCCGTGAGTCACCGGCGCCGGCGCCGGAACCACCTCCGACTTGCTGCCGTTGCTCACCGCCGATGGAAAGTTCTTCAATGCCGCCATGCTAAACGGCACATTGTACACCTTCTGTTCGTTAGGGTAAAACAAACCGTAGTTTCGTTCGGAAGTTTTACCAGTTTTTTGATTCTCGTTGAAGAGAGCAAAGAGGTAAACGATCAACGGATTGTTAGGTCTCATCGGAGATCCACCGCCGGTGAGCACTCGACGCACTAGGTTTCCGTTGTACTGTGCAGCATTGTCTTCTCCGGCACCGATTTCGTCGGAATCGCCCTTCGACGGCCATCCGGTCTCCGACACCACCAGTTTCACATCATCAAACCCTAACGCACTCATCGCAGCATACACAGCGTCAATCTGAGCTTCCAACAGCGATTTGTACACAATTCCTGATTTCGTGTCCTTCACGCCATTGTTATCACGTAACAGAGCGTAATCCAACGAGATCGTATCGGTGTTGGCTCCGTAAGCGAAGAACGGATAAACATTCGCCATGAGATACGAGCCTGTGGTTTTGAGGAACTCAAGCATCGGCTTCATCACAGGCTCGATCAGATCTGGTTTGAATGTTCCAGAAGATGAAGGATAAGAGGTCGCTAAAGCGCTAAGAGCAATCGGAGACGAAACGTTGATGTTGATTTTGTTCTTCGTGAGTGAAGCGTAAACGTTTTTCATCGCAGGAACGAGGAAATCGGTGATGTTATTCGGATCAACGAACACTTCGTTACCAACAGCGATTGCGTCGATAATTGTTGAAGGATAATACGGTAGAATGTTCGATTTCACCCAATTATCAGTAAACGCTTGATCACCAGCGGCTGATTTGAGTTGTTCGTTAGGTAGGCATACAGTGACGGAGATTTTGGAGCCTGATAACGCTTTGAGAACAGTGGAATCGGTGTCGAAGATTTTGATGTGGTCAATGGAGTTCGATTTCAGTAGTTGAACGACTTTGGTTGGGTCCGGTAGGTTATCTGCAATGCGGCCGTAGTTGACGCCGATGACGCCGGTGGCGGTGGTGGTTGTTACGGCGGAGAAGAGGAGGAGGATGACGGTGGGGATGATGATGGTGACAGTTGCTGCCATTGTTGTGGGTGGTGAGTTGCAGGGTGGAGTGAGGTTGAAGATGAAGTTGCATGTTGAGGGGAGTGAGTATTTATAGGTGTGGGGGGTGTGTGAAACAGTGAAAATGGTGGGGTGACGTGGCGGGTATAATGAAGTGGGTAAAACTTGAAAGAGTGGGGTGGGTTAAACCGTCAATAGTGGGGTCATTTTGTTCAACTAAATTTTATTTTTTATATAAATATATAAATATTGGGTTAATTTTTTTTAAGAATAATAATGCTAGCATTCGTAAAACAATATAATCATGCAGATTTTTAATGAAAATAGACTCAGGAATTTCATTTTTTCAAAAATTCTCTCTAAACTTATAATATATCAACATTTAAAAAAGTGTAAATTTAAAGTACATAATGTAATAATGTATAACGTTTTCTTTAATCATTATTTCAAGAAAAAAAAACATGATACGGTTGAGTTTAGAAGAAAATATTTTAAACTGTTTTTACAAAGTTATAATCATGCATATGAAAATAGACTCAGAAATTTTATTTTTCCAAAGAAAAAAGTTATATCACTCTTATTATAAATATCATGAATTATTGAATGTTATTTTTCAAAACCTAAAAATTAAAATTGTTTATCTAGTTGTCTTCTAAATATTTACTTTTTGTCAACCATCTTGGATAAACTTAAGAGTTATACATTTTTTATCACTTCATTATATAATTTTCTTTAAACTCCTTAAGTTACTTTAATAATCTTGTTATAATTATAGTTAAATTATAATAAATCTAAACTTATAATATATGACATTTCCACAAAGTATACATTAATACTACATAATTTATAACGTATTCTTTAATCATGATTTGGAAAAGAAACATGATACTGGTTAGTTTAGAAGAAGATATTTTAAACTGCTTTTTAATTATGTAAATATTTTAGTTAAACTTAGAAGACCTCGTCATCTTGACAAGATTATGAAACATTTAACGAATTTATATCCGAGAAAATGTGTTCCGTTTTATTCAATGATATTCTATGTTAAGGAAAAGATAAACTAATATATTTTTTCCTTTATGTGTTTTTATCTATAAATATTAAATGATTCGATTTCCAACATTGGTATAACTAACTTCAACAAGGATAGGTTACCATACAAAATTGTAGTTCAACTTTATTTTTTCTTTTTCCAGCTGCATTAATGGCAAATTAAGGTTCCGTACGGAGATTTGTTATTTTACGGTTTTAGTGGTGTTAAAATATATAAGTTATCTAATTTACATTAGTAAAGCATATTGAGTCGACTTGATAATGCTGCTACATCACTTTTTAACATTATATAAACACTTATTATATTAAATTATTAAACACAATTACTCTGAAAAGTAATTGTCTGATGTAAAGAAGAGAAAGTGTTGTCAAAGAAGAAAAAGGAAAGAGAGAAGCCTGCAAGGACGAACATGTACATGAGAAAGGACAATAACATTTGTGGGGGAGGGGAGATGAAGGGATCAAAGAGCGTGACGTCCGTGAAAATAGGAAGGAACGAGACAAGCAAGTTGACGTGGAAGGGTAAGGGCTGCAGTAGCAGTGAGGGTTGCTATGACGCTGAAGTTATTATAGTATTGTTTAATTAGCTAGAACTATATTTTTTAAGTAGAAGGATAATCGGTAGAAAATAGTAGTGCATTTAGTATATTCTACCTTATATTAATTAAGTTTGTCATACTTATATTAGCTTTTACTTTTTAATTAACTTCTTCGTGTAACTCTCATGTCTCGTGAAACCACAAAGGCGTCTTGTAGGTTAATCATATTGTTTTGTGTCATGTTCATTATCGTCACTTTCTTGTTTTTCGTTGATAGAATAGTTGAAGTGAATGTAAAGAAAGTTATTACGACATCATGGGTGTAAAATGAGGCTTACACACTGTTTATAAACATTTGCTTCTCGTTTTCTATGTTACTCTAAAGACATTTATTATCCATTAAACATTTAAACATTTAATTGGATTGCACCTAAGCCATTTAGTCTAAGTTGGACGTGTCGATAAGTTTGCAGGATTAACATAACCATAATTACGTGTAGGTTTATGTTCAATTCAGACAAGTAATCTTTAAGCTTGAGCCACATACATCCATTTCAAAAGAGAATTTTTTCTAGTTGATATATATTTTTATAGAAAATTTTAACACAAACCTTATGATTAGACGCTAGAGGTGCTGATTCAAGTTTATAACATAAGAAGTGAAAATAAAGCTATTTTCATCACACATGTGACCATTTAGGTATATAGAATTTGATACATTTCTTGTGAGCAATAGTAAGTTTTTATATAACTTGATCTTACCAAATGTTATTATGAAACATTATAAACTAGTACAACTAAAGAACGATTACAAAATAGAGCATTTTCACTCATGGGAAAACCTGTTGCTTATAACCGTCGGTGAAGATACAAAGCTTAGGTAATCCATAATCCGGGAGAAATTAAAGATTCCACTGAAGGGAGGGAGAAGTTCATTGAGGAGTTCACCGATCACTAACGAAACATTTTACTGTTTGATCGCCTACGAGGCTACGACCTTTCAGAAACTAATCTTTCTTTCTTGCTTTAGATTTTGTTTGAACTTTGATAATTTGGTGATCATTTGACGAATCACCCATTACATTTATAAATTAATCTTTCGTTTTTAAATTGTGTTTGATCCAACATGTAATACCCATCGCTGACTTTTTTGTTGATAAAAGTTTGGTTTTTAGTGATGATTACATAAATTAGCAAACATCAAAAAGTGGTTAAGTTGGAAATAAAATTTGGAAGAGGTGGGTATGGGCAGTTGAGAAAAATATAGAACAAGTGTTAGGAGTAGATTTGGGCCAACCTTCTCAGTGTTTGACATGTGACATACAAAAAGGTCAAAAATCATGATGTCAATATTTTTATATACCAAAATAAACTTCATTGTTGAGCATAAACAACCAAATTAATATTATAATAATTATCTTACACAATTCATGTCGTTGTTTAATATGGGGTTTCAAAGAAACTATAAAGATGGGAAAGCAATATATCATGCACCAATGTCACCAAATAACAATGTATTTAATCTTTTATGTTAGCGATTATCCATAAATTCCTAACAATTTATTCATTAAACTTATATGAAATATTTTGCTTTCGTTTCTATTAGAAACAGTAATACACTTTCTTGTATATATAACTCACTCGTTATTAGCATTCACTATGGATTTCCTATAAATGTGTCCCTTATATTATAGGGAATGATTGTAAGTGAATCAGTATTAATATGTATATTTGAAGAGACATTGTTCAATTCTAATAATTTTTTTAAATATATTTTAAAGTGACCGTGAGTGGAGTAGATAGAGAAACTAATGATAAATATAAAATGTAATATTTAATTGAAATTTACAGAGAAAAATTAATGATTTTAATGTAACTATAATGATAAAGATAAAGAATTCACTGTGAATACTCTAAAACATATCTAAAGTAAAACATTCCTAAAAGTTTAATAACTAAATTGATATGAATCGAAGTTTAATAAGTGATGAAAACATTAAGATAATCAGGTTGTTTAGAACAAAATTGGCAATGTAGTCGAAATAGGAAACTAGAGATGCAAATTAGATTATCATTAGTCATGACTCATGACACGCAAAATAAACGTTTATGGGGTGTTTATCGATGCTATTTCCTCAAAGGCTAGTTTAAGCTCTCGTTATGGTAGTTGTAAGTAGGGCTGTTCACGAGCCGAGCCGAACTGAGCAGACCTTTGCTCGTGCTTGGCTCATTTCCAAACCGAACCGAGCAGATCGGCTCGATTACAACCGAGCGAAAAATCGAATGAGCATTTTTCGAGCGTTAAATTTTCGAGCGAGCGTCGAGCGAGCGCAAATGAGCGGCGGATAATTAATACAACCCAACTATCTTGTGTGTCATACGATTTACACTGCAGCGATTAAGGTTTAATGACTTAAAAATCAACCACATTTTATTACATAATATTTTCATAGATGACAATACGTTGTGGTTGACGATTAGGCTAAGTCTGTAGCCGATAAGGCAGAGAACGATAACGGTGAAAGCGGGAAATGATCGAAAAAATATCTCTTAACAGCTTAAGATTTCACTTTTATGTTTAATGTATAATTCCTTATTAGATTGATTGATCAAGTATGCATAAATATAATTATATATTTGTATATAATGGTTCAAATCTACTAGAGTGCTACGTATAAACTATATATGCATATTAATTCGAGCCGAACCGAACCGAGCAGACCTTTGCTCGTGCTTGTCTCGTTTAAAAACTGATCCGAGGCGATTGGCTCGTTTACAATCGAGCAAAACTTCGAACGCGCATTTTTCGAGCAAATCCCGAACGAACGTCGAGCGGTTTGAACATTCCTACTTGTAAGTGTATTGTGAAGAGTTGGTAGAGGTTAGCAATTCACGGGCCGAATTGTGTGACTTGTTTAACCACTGGTTTAGCTCTCTTCAAATTGTGTTAGAAGAGAATTGGAGATGCTAAAAGTTATGGATTTTTGGAATAATTCATATCTTTATTTTGGTACATGGATTGGATGATTCCTATCAAATTTGGGGCAAAACATGTCCACAAATAAACTCAAGTTGCAGTCAGTCATTTTAGTAGAAAAAAGTTATTAAAATAAGCTCATGTTACATTTATGGCGGCGGGTAAAGGTGACAGGGGCAGTATGTGTGACATTGAGGCAGTAACGATATCGGATTCGAAGGTGGAATCATGGTGGTTACGACAGTGGGGGTGGTAGATGACGGTGGCAGTATTGATGAGGTGGTGGTGATGGTGGTGGAGGTGGAGACAACATCAATGACAATGTGGGCGATGACAGTGGTAGTGGTAGCAACAAAAACATAGCAATGATGGGAATGGTAGCGTTAGTTGTTGCAACAACACGAAAGGTGGTGGAGGCAGTGACCATAATGGATACGATGGCGTGTTGGCAACAACTAATAGTACGTGATGACAGACAACGGTTATGGATGATTTTCGTTCATTTAAAAGTGTTTTAAGTTGGTAGGTTTCAAGAGTGGTCAACTTTGATCCGTTGTATGATTTTAAATAAAACCCAAAAATGACCATTTATGATTAATCTGTATGCAAGTTTCTTTTTACCTTGATCAAACTTTTCCTAATAACATGTAATGACCATATGTAAAAAATAATTTTATGCATGCACACCAATTCCATTGTTTCAGTCCTTCACGACATCATCATCTTCATGTTATGGTTGAGAGCTAACACGTGCATACCTTTTAGGTGAACATTATAAGAATTGGATTGTTTTCCCATCAGTGTTCTCTCTCATAGGCAGAGACCATGTGAGTACCGAGCTAATACAAACGTGTCATAAAAAAAATAAAGGGTTAGAGCATTCAAAGTGAAATCTTAAAAAATGTGAATATGTTTGGTATATTATATAGAATGGATTTTGAGTGGTTCTGAGTGAAGCAGAGAGAAAATGCTATTGTTGATTGGTATATTTGAAAAATTACTGTTCAATTCTTTTAAATTTTTTAATATTTTTGAAAGTGCTTGTGAGTGAAGAGAGAAAAAAAATAATGATAATGATATAAATAATATTATTTAATTGAAGATGAGAGAGAAAGTATAGTGATTTTTAGTGTTATTACGTGGATAAAGATAAAGAATCCACTGTGAATGCTCTTATGAGTTATAAAAAAAACTTAGGGGGCGTTTGGTATGCAAAAATTCAATAGAATTGAAATCTGAATTTCATTGGTCATGTGATTGGTTGGTAGGAATTCCTTGGAATTGGAATTTGAATTCCATTTTTAACGTGTTTGGTTGAAAAAAGAATTGAAATTTGAATTAAAATTAATTTCCTAAAATTCCTTCAAATGAAATATTTCAAAATCCTTTCAAATATTAAAGGAATTCAAATTCCATCGACCCCTGCCTCCATCACCAACCGCCACCTACCACCCCGCTCACCGCCAACCTACACTACCGACGACCCTGACCGCCGCCCCCCGCCTACCCCGACCGCCGAACGCACCCCCGACCGCCTCATCCACCACCGCCCCCGACCGCCGCATCCACCACCAACCGACCGCCGTCCGTCGTCGACCGTTGTCAACCCCCGCCGTCCGTTGCTAACCGTCGTCGACCTCGCCCGTCGCCGCCCTGAATGTCGACTGTCGCCCATCGCCAACAGACCCCCGTCGGCGCCCACCGACATCGCACAACCCTGACGCCGGCCACCACTGCCCACTGTTTGCCCCGACCGCCGCCACCCCTAACTGTCGACTGTCGCCGACCGCCGTTGCCGAACCGTGTCTCGACGACAGGCGTTATCGGTCGGTGGCGGCAGTGGGGTACGAGCGGTTTTCGGCAACTGGCACGGTTGGTGGTCGCGGTCGATTGTCGGCGGTGACGGCGGCGGCGGTTGGTGGTATGTAGCGGCGTTTATCGGTGGTCATTGAGGCGTTGGCGGGTTGCAACGGGTGATAAATTCCAATTCATTTATAAGTGTTTTGTCACTAGAAATGTATTTTGAATTTAAATTCTCTTTACAAATTCCAATTCCTTTGAATTCCAAATCATTTGGAAAATATTGAATTCTGCAGGACCGATGAAGGGTATGCACTTACAACACAACAACACAAAGAGGAAAGTTTCTTAGAACACTTAACAGATCAAATAGGGAACTGGTTAACTATATAGATAAGATGCTAAGAACACAAGTAAATATGAGACAGAACAAGATGACAAACAACACAAGTAATTGGTTTTCAAGAATGTTATATATTGCTTCTTAAGTTCTCTTACAAATGTTACAAAGCATAAAGGAAAGTTACAAGTACTTGAGATACATATACTACATCCTACAGCCGGCCATACTTTGAAGACCAGCTGGATACAATTAACTAGACAGCTACAAAATCAATTGTAGAGTCAAAAGGCAGATTTACCTTATTGATTAGTGACTATGACATGCCATATCTCACATCCTAATATATTACAAAAAGGATAAAAGTATATAAAGTAGAAATCATAGACTCAAGACCTCAATGTACAGTTACCAAAAGCTTGGACTTTTCACCAACTTATGTAAGTTGACGACTTTACAGAGTTGCAGCGGAAAGATGGTCCAGCTTTATGGTAAAGTACATCAGATAAAGGCATATCTCTAAAAGTCTTCGGAAGAAATCTGTTTTCACTCTTTGGCTTCGGAAGACTTTGTCTTTGAAGCTTCGGAAGACTTTGTCTTTAAAGCTTCGGAAGACTTCACTTTTGGCTTCGAAAGATGTTGGTCTTGGCTTTGAAAGATGTTGGTCTTGGCTTCGGAAGATTTTACACTTAGAATATTTCTAGTGCATGGTGTAAAACTTTCGAAGCATTTCTACTTCTGTTCTTTGGTGCATGCTTGCAGAGAGACTTTGGATGTTTTGGCTGCATCAGACTCATAGGAATCCTTACAAATTCCATATACAATTACTTCGAATTTCAATTCAAATTCCAGTTCCAATTCCAACAAATTCCGCGAACCAAACGCTCCACAAACGAATTTGGCACTTCGATTGCATTATACAAGTTATTCGGTTTAGAATTTTTTTTATAAGTCATATTCTAGGGGTTCATATTTTGTTTTCGCCCAGGGCCCAAGGTTTATAGAGAAATTTCGAGGACGACCCTGTATGTGTCTAATATGGACGTGACTTTAGAGTCGTATGCATGTTGTTTAGTGTTACATTCCACTAACTCCATATATCTATGGTTAATATTATATTTATTTGTAATTAAAATATGTTAAAGTTTGTTTTTTAATAAATTTGAATCTGTAATATTTTATAAAATTCTAACTTTACTATTACTAACACACTTATTTTTCACATGTTTTGATATAAATTTTATTCATAACCAAGCAACTAAGTTTCACAAAATTGACCAGATTCCAGTTGCATCGCATGAGAAAATACTGAGGCATTTGTGTAAGAGAACACGATGTCATGTCGAGGGTGTGCCTGAGAAAACTTGGCCATGGGTGGGAAGAACACCCCCGAACCCTGGGAGAAATAATAAGTCCTCACTCGGTGAATTTTCACCAGGTTTCACTGCTCTTTTTCTCTTTTTTATGGATGAATATGGAACAGGAAAAAACTATGGCGACTACATATAAAATGATAAAAAAACAAGAAAACAATAAAAAAATAAAAATCTAATGTGCCAACCCGGGATGACTCCCACCCCTCTAATCATCTCAAATAGGTGGCACTAAACTTTAATATTTAGTCGTTACAGGGTACTTATTAACATAAATAAATAATTTATCACCAATGAGCTCTAGATCAAATGGTTTGAAAATATGCATCACATGACTTTTTAAAATGGAGGTAATGAAATTCGAGTATCACTTTGTACAATATGTTTCAAGTAGGTTAGTGGTTTACAACAATGGCTTTTGGGTGGTGAGTTTTTCCTATAATGATAGGCGGACCGGGTCACCATCGTTGTCTGTGCTCGTGGGCGTGGATGACCATTCGGCAATAAATCCATCCGGGTGACCGGTATTAAAATATTTGTTTGGCATTTCCCAAAAAAATAATAATATTAAATTAGTTTATTCTCACCCAACAATTTCACCGTCAGATCGCCCATTCACGAAGCAAATCCAAACCGTTAATATCAGATGCTTGACTTTTTAAACTTTATATATATTATTATAACTGATGACTGAAGAGAAGTTTCAGTTTCAGCGTACAAGTGGCGCAGAGCAGCGATCACACACAGAAATCGCCACCGAGAGTTTCCGTTGATCGGAGATAAAGATGTCGGGAATCACCAACGAAGAAGACAGGAAGCCTGCCGGAGATCAAGGGGCTCATATCAATTTGAAAGTCAAAGGGCAGGTTAGGGTTTATCTTTTACTTTCTTTGCCCTCATCTTACGTGCAATCGTCTCGTTTTCTCGTGAACTTCTGTTAACGATCGATGTATGCCTGAGTTAATTTGATGTGTTGTTTGTTTTGATGATCATTGCGTTTTGGATTCATGCTTTCGGTTCTGTATGGGTGATTTTTCCGTTTGATCGGTTTTTGGTTTGTTATGGAACAGTTGAATTGAATTGATGGGGTGTTAGTATGTTAAACATGTATTTGTATCATAAATGCAACTGAAATTTGATTTTATAGCGTATTTAGATTATCGATGTATACTACAATTAATGGATTTGTGGAACTCCAGTCTTCACTTACAGTAAGTAGTTTGTATTCAGATGAAAGAAATTGTGTTTTGCTTCTTAAGATCACACTTGGATTTTGAAAACCTTGCAACTAACATACTCTAGGTGATCATGGTGTCTTTTTGTTATATTTCTTCTTTTTTTTGTGTTATTTGATTGTTTCTTTAGGTAACTGACCATCTTGATCTTGGCAATCTTGCAACTAGATTTTGTTTCATGATACAAATGTCTAGGTATTTAATGTCATATACCCTTTGTTTTCTTAATCTCAGATTCACTTTTATAGATATGTAACATGCATTGCTTTTGATTTTACTGTACTTAACTGTTATAGAAGGTTTGTGCATTTGAAAGAGATATGTAGATGATCTTATTATGTGTTGGTTCTCACAGGATGGAAATGAAGTGTTCTTTAGGATCAAACGAAGTACACAACTTAAGAAGCTGATGAATGCATACTGTGACAGGCAATCCGTTGAGCTAAACTCCATTGCTTTCTTGTTTGATGGCCGTCGACTTCGTGCTGAGCAGACGCCAGACGAGGTTTTCTCTCCCTCCCATTCTCACACGCACATGCATGCATGTTCACACATCCGAATCCTATATAAAGCTTACTTAATTCTTGCATACGGGTTGGTCTTTTTGTAGTTCTTGCATATGGGTTGGTCTTCTTGTAGTTCTTGCATACGGGTTGGTCTTCATACGGGTTGATTTTTCTGTAGTTCTTGCATATGGGTTAATCTTTCTGTAGTTCTTGCATACGGGTTGGTCTTTTTGTAGTTTTTGCATATGGGTTGGTCTTTCTGTAATTCTTACATACGGGTTGATATTTTTGTAGTTTTTGTGGGCTGGTCTTTTGTAGAATTTTTTCTGTGAACAACACTACCTAATTTTTTTTAGGATATATCATCACATCCTGCGTCTCATTGTTTTTGATGGGTCATATACATTAAAATTTAACTTAAACAACTGATGGAAAGCCGGAAATAGGGTAATTCATTTTTTTGCCTGTATGTAACGGGTCCAACCATTTGAACTAGTCAGAAATGTATACTCAAATGCTTACATGGCACATAATCATTTAGTTGAAAGGAATGACATAATTTTAGAAATAGATTGGTATCATTTTATTACATCAACTTAATTTTAAAACATAATCACAAAAAATAGTGATGGTTCTACCTAATTCAGTCCGGTGTGATCATAACACATTTTGACCTGTTACCTAACCCATATTATGACTTCATTTTGCAACTTCTAGTTGGTTTTGTGCTTATTTGAGGGTGCTTATGTTTAAAACTTGGCGGTGACAGTTGGAGATGGAGGACGGGGATGAGATTGATGCGATGCTGCACCAAACAGGCGGTGGTGGTTTCGGCTTTTTGTGGTTTTAGAACATATAAATAGAAGCTGGGCTTCCTTAAAGCTTTTAGTTTTTTTAGTTTGGATTTTAATGTTGTGTAACTAGCTAACAACAATCCCTAAAATCTGTGCTATTCTGCTTTACTTACTATGTTTGCTGTTGGTTCTGCTATAGTTTCTCTACAGTCTTGTTTCATCTTTGATTTTGGTCATCATGTGTAAACCAGTGGTCTAAGTGTCTAACTCAGCGTTGGTTTATTTTGATCTTAATAAATATATTGTTGTTGTTCAGAAAAATACGGAGTGGGATATGTACTGGATTAGAGTGTAATTAAGTCTTAGGTTAGAATGTTTAAATCTTGCGTCTCGTGGCTCGCTTGAATTTCAATCGAAATTGGCTTGTTTGTAAAAGAGCAGATCTGGCTTGGCTCGGTTTGTAAACGAGCCGAGTTCGAGCCAAGGTCAGCTCGACTCTTGGCTCGCTCATTAGCTGGCACGTTAGCTTGCTTGTTGGCTAGAGTGATAATGTGAAAATAAAGGGATATCATAGAGACATCATAGAGTTGTTTGAGCAAACAAAATTAGTCCATCCACCTTCAACAGGCGAGACGTGAGTAGGTTTTAAAAATTAATTTTAAAAGTCTTAGGCTCGGATCTGGTTAATTATTGTTTTTCAACAGTGGTAAGTTTTATCCTTAATAAATTTTTGGGTGTGTCATGTCTGAAACGTTAAAATCAGTATGTGCGTTAAAATCCCGTCTTAAAAATGCTAACTAGGGTAATTACGACTGAAAAAAAGAAAGAAGAAAGCTAAATTTTATAAGGCGGAGTAAATTTTAATAATCCAAATTATTATTTCAAATTATTACTTATTGGCTATTAATCAAAACTATTAATTTGGCAGATGATAACCTCAACTTTTACTTTATTAACAATGATAATTTGGATTTACGCCAGTGATAATTTGTAACATAATCATCAAGTATTTACAGTTAATTTGTATTTGATGTTACTCGCAATAAAAATTTAAAATTTTTCATTTTTATTTTATAAATAAAGAAAAAACTGCAAGTTCAAAGTTTTTCTAAACCCACCAACCACCGGCGAATCGCTGGCGCCATTATCGATTTCCCACCGGAAACGAAAGCTCAAATTATCGTTGTGGTTAAATAAGCAATCCCAAACATGCCCTCAGATTATTATTGCTTACAACTTAATACGAATCAAAGAGTTTCTAGGGCTTTTTTGCTTTTTACATATCGTTGTGGTTGAGATAGTATTTTATAACACTTATTAATGTTATTAATCGTGTCAAACCATAGTTCATGTGTCGTACATTCTGATTCGATTTTGATGCAGAATTCTATTTGCTTTTTTGTCTCTTCGCTTGTTTTTATTCATTTTTGTACTTTGATTGTTCAGCATATATATATGACTTTTGAATTTGATTGTGGGATATTTGTTGTCAAGCGTGTTTAACATAAAACCAATTTTAATTAGAGAATGGAAGGCATGATGCATTTGTAGGTAGTGTTTATGACCATATCATGCATTTTTCTGTGTGGAAAGTGGCATGTTTCTATTGTGGAAAGTGGGTTTAAGTCGACTAAAAGTCAAATGTTTAGTTTGGCCTTTTTACTTGGTTAAAGTCAAACATTCAATTTGGCAGTTTTCTCGAGTTACAAAACAAAATGGGGTAGATGGCCATATTATGCACTTAAAGCTAGTTCACTCTTTGTATATTTGTTGCAATATACCTAAAATATTGTACTTCTGAATTTATTACTTGGGAATTGTTTCTTTTGCTATTGATGCATGTTAATAGCATCTGCTTTTGGTTTGGTGTGACAACTCATGTCACTGCTTCTTGTGTTTCTAGGATGGTCATGAAGTGTTCTTTAGGATGCAAAGGAGCACACAGCTGAAGAAGCTTATGTATGCTTACTGTGACCGACGGTCTTGTGATCTTGGTTCTTATGCTTTAATGTTTGATGGGTGTCGCCTTCTAGGCCACCAGACTCCCGATGAGGTTCTGTTGTTCACCCACACACACAAAACACACCGACAACACAGAGATCTCTGCAAGAGTGATCAAACCATTTGATATATCTGTTTCTGCTGACCTTCAATATGTTGTGTTAATCTATTGCAGCTTGAAATGGAATAGGTGATATAATAGATGCAATTTTTTTGTACACGACCACTGGGACTTCATAACATTGACCAACTAAATGCAAAAACTATTGTTCGAGAGGAGGAACTAACTGCGCAGCTAACGATGGAAAAAGAGGTAGCACGCGATAAAATTCTGAGGGTTGTATGGAGATTTTCTTTTCAAATTAATAGCAGAAAATAGTGTCCTAAAGGAGGAAGTAACAAGACTAACAAGACTAAGGACAGATGAAGAGGAGGGTACTGTACTCATGAAAATTGGGAGAAATGTACATGAACTAATGGCAGGAAATATGGTCTTAAAGGAGGAACTAAAGAATGAATTAACAAGAGTAAATGATGAACTAAAGGAGGAGCTAATAAGACTAAAGGAGGTTCTGACAGGTATATGGGAGGATGATGAGGGAGATGATGAGGAAGATGATGATGAATTCATAGAAACTGGGATTTTTGTATCTGATGTATTAGAATGGGGAAAGAAAAATCAGCAATTGCGTTCTAGATTATGAAATTAAAAGTTTAGATTTGAGTTTGATGAAAGTGATGTCTGGGAAGAGAAATAGTTTTATGTTTTTTTTTTATCTGCTACTATTAAGTAACATAAGTAATAGAAATGTAGTAATATTATATTGAGTTAATTTCAAATTTAGTCCCGTGACAAAAGTAACCATTATTTTTCAAAAATTTAAAAACATGAATTTTAGTCTAAAAGTTTCATTATTTGTTTTAATTGTAGTCTAAAAGTTTCTATCATTTGTTTTAATTTTAGTCAAAAACTTTATTTTTTAAATTAAGTTGAAACAATATATAAAACTTTTGAACTGAATTGAAACGACCTATAAAATATTTGAATATAAATTGATTTATTAATATTTTGAAGGATAATAATTATTTTAATGAAAGTTCACGGAGTGAAGTTGAATTTAACTTAATTATATTCTATGTTTGATTTTTTTATATTTTAGAAAGTTAAAACTAAAAGAGATTGGTTGAAGTACCATACCGGCATACCGTCTATTAGGTTTGGTTATAATCTTACACATATGTAATGAACAAACTCTTGGAAATTTATTAACTTTCGCTTTTCACATCAGAACATTGCATTGCACGATATCTATAAACACGTCTTAAATTCCAGCATATGAAAGATATCAAAACCTTGAAGATATTGACCTTCCCTTAAACAAGTAAAGCCACAACTAAGGTCCCAATACCAAATAAACGATAATCAAGCAGCCTGGGTCGGTACCGAGAATTTAAGGGCACAGGACGAGTTAGAAAATGGGTCTCAAACGAAAAAAAAGTTCTTTTACTGTTTTTTGTTTTTCTTTAATGAGTTTTAAGATGTTTGTGTGCGTTGGTGTCACACCCCGAAAATCGCAGCGGAAAGTCGCGTGACGTGGTGGTAACGGAAGTTGGACTTAACCCAACTTTCATGGTCAAACGTATACTAAAATATCATTAGTTATTAAAAACCATTAGTCATCATCATACGAGTATTTTGTTGTTCTACATCGAAACATTTTTAGTAGTAATGAATACTACTTTTATTACACACACATGGTTTTATTCAAAACATTTATAGTCTTAACGTTTGACCCTTCCAAAGCAAAATTCCGAATTCCATGTTGAGCTCACCTATAACCCTGAAAAGCACGAAGGGTAATAAAGTCAACATAAAGTTGGTGAGCTTTCGGGGTTTTGAAATCTTGCAACCATACATCTCATTTAAAAATCATATGATGAAACAAGGCATAATATATTCCACATAGACTAGCTAGGTACTATGTTATTTAGGTCATAAGCCCATAATCAAACCAAGAAACACGTCGTTGCCCCACAACTATCCAGACATATAAACTCTCTCGCCACAACCTGACCAGTGCGACTGGTCGCGAGAGCGGGCCATTCTAACCCGATAGATCTACCAATATATTCTGTGGCCTCATCCCCGAGGTTAATGATTATAGAGGGATTTAGATTTCAGTAGTATATAGATCCATACTACTGATTCAAACTTATACCCTCATATTATATATTATCCCGTTTAACTCATCATATACTTTAATAAATCATTTCATGCTTTTCCCCCAAAACAATTTAAAACACATTTAAAAATGGGGCCGAAGGACTCACCTCGAGCGTAATCCTTGAGGTTAACCAATGTGAAATGCTTTTCGAATTGTAAACCCTAATCATAAACATTATGGTTATTACGCGATAATTCATGCTTAAGAATGCACTTCACCCATTCTATATATGATTGTTTGAAATGGTACGTTTTGCTTTAGTCAAAACGTATATTTTTGTAAATGTAAATATTTCTTTTTAAAATCACATGTTTTGTGTCCTATAAACCACCAATTTCCTTAATTCTTACTAACTTGTCACTAATAAACTTGAGTCGAAAAGTCTTATTATACCATCATCTTGGGTGTCTAAAACCTTCTTAAACAGAGAGTCAATCATCTCTACTTTAGGTCATTATTCCTAAAAATGATTATCTGATCGGGTTTTCTTTTACCTGAGTTCATGTAGAATTCAAGATGTAGTTTCCTCGTTATATCTTTTGTGAAATACTCTTTTTAATATTACATGATTATTAATACATCTATTATCCTCTTCTTACATATCTCTATTAATTAGTCGTTTAAAGTGTATACTTATATTTTCTTTTATTTGTTGTAGTTTGTCCGAGGCACGTTCCATTCTTAATCTAGTTATAGTTTCGATGTTTCAACCGTTCGTCTTAATTGGGTTTGTTAGTCATGGTGTCTCCTTAGTCATTTGTTTGATCTTTAACCAAAAATCTTAGTCTCATGATCCTTTGTCGATTTTTACCTAAAGGAGTCCTTTACTTGTGTTTAAAATTCCATTTATTTTAAGCTAGTCATCTTCCACCAATATTATTATTAAAGTCACCTACATTCCTTGATCTATCTATTGTTCTAAGTTATCATGTTAATAATAATCCTTCATCCAATAATTCTCCTAAATGTTCTTATCAAGACCATTCTTATCATTTTTCCCATCTACATGTTTGTGCCTTCATACATATATGACATACCCATACATACATACATTTTACCACCTAAATCCTTAACATAACATGTTTCCATCCACATAACCATCCATTTTCAGATTCATCAAACCATCCTAATAACCATTTTACATACAAAATCATCAAAATAACCATTTCATACAACACCTAAATGGGTGAACTAGGGTTCATCAAGATTCCTTATCTTGATCATCCATGCATGAACATATATATATACATTATCTATCTATTATACCTCACTAGATGAAATCCTTAACGGAATGCAAGCTCGATCTTGATTTCCCGATGAAACTTCGGGTCCTAACTAAGTTCCAACTAGAGTGTAAACGAGAGTGGTGATGGTTGGTGTTAACCGAAGGTGAAAGGGAAGGGGGGGTCACGGTGGTGTTGGATAGAGGGTGACGGGGTGATGGTGTCGGGTGAGAGTGGTGGTAGTCGTGGCGGTACCGGGTGAATGTGGTGATGACGGTATCGGGTGAAGGTGGTGGTGGTGATGTCGAGTGAGGCGACGGTGGTGGTGGCTTCGGAAGAAGGCGATGGTGGTGGTGGTGGCTTCGGAAGGTGGCGATGGTGGTGGTGGCTTCGGATGTAGGTGATGGTGGTCGCGGTGGGGTGATGTCGGGATGGTGGTCGCGGTGGTGTTGTCGGGTGCGGGCGATGGTTCGTGGCGGGTGTGAAGGTGGTGATCGGGACGGGAGGTGATGTCCGGTGTGGGGGTGATGGTCGCGACGGTGGGTGGTGATGTTGGTGGCGTCGGCAGCAGGTGGTGGTGCGGTGACCGGCGAAAGGGGAGGGGAAGAAGGGGAGGGGTCGGCCGATGAAGGGGGGTGGTGGTGTGTGTGTGTTTGAGAGTGAAGTGGAAGAGTTGTGTGTGTGTGTGATTTAAACACATTCAAATGAATGTGTTGTCTTGCATGCAAGACATAATAATCCATCTTGGATTTTGCAAATGATTATTCATCCAAATTATTATTATTAATATTATTATCATTATTATTATTATTATTATTATTATTATTATTATTATTATTATTATTATTATTATTATTATTATTTCAAGAAATCGTTAAACAATTTGTAAGGTTTGTCAAATGTTAACGCAAGGTTTTGTTTAATTAGACCTCAACGTTAAATAATTATAAATTAGTTATTGCGGGTGATTTCGAGAGTTGACCTGTTTTGACCGGGTGTCACAGTCTCCCCTCGTTTAAGAAATTTCGTCCCGAAATTTACGCTGTTGATCCTGAGTCAAATCCGGTTTTGAACAGGTATGGGTACTTTTGTTGCATTTCATCTTGGCGCTCCCAAGTAAATTCAGGTCCTCTTCTAGAGTTCCATCGGACTTTAACTAGCTTGATTTGCTTCCGCCTGAGTTTCTGAGTTTTCCAATCTAAGACCTCTATTGGCTCTTCGATGAATTGGAGTTTGTCGTTGATACTCACTTCATCTGGAGGGATAACTAGAGATTCATCTGTCATGCATTTCCTTAAATTAGATACGTGAAATACATTGTGTACATTACCAAGTTCCTCTGGTAGTCTGAGTCGGTATGCAACTTTCCCAATCCGTTCCAGGATTTCAAAGGGTCCTACGAAACGTGGACTCAGCTTCCCTCTTTTACCAAATCTCATAATTCCCTTCCATGGAGATACCTTCAAGAACACTCTATCGCCGACCATGAATTCTAATGGCTTCCTCCGATTATCTGCATAACTCTTTTGTCGACTATTAGCCATTTCTAGCCTTTTTCGGATCTGAACAATCTTATCCGTTGTTTCTTGAATGATTTCTGGTCCGGTTAATTGTCTTTCTCCAATGTCGGCCCAACATAATGGCGATCGGCACTTTCTTCCATATAGTGCTTCAAATGGAGCGGCCTTGATGCTGGTGTGATAACTATTATTATAGGAGAATTCAGCTAGTGGTAGATGAGTATCCCAATTTCCACCAAAGTCGATCACACAAGCTCTCAATAAATCTTCCAAAGTCTGAATGGTTCTCTCGCTCTGTCCGTCAGTTTGTGGGTGATAGGCCGTGCTCATATCTAGTCGAGTACCCATAGCTTCCTGTAGAGTTTGCCAAAATCTAGAGGTGAATCGACTATCTCTATCTGATATGATTGACATTGGTACACCATGGCGTGAAACTACTTCTTTGATGTATAAGCTCGCCAATTTGCTCATACTGTAGGTCTCTTTCATTGGTAGGAAATGTGCAGATTTTGTTAGTCGATCGACAATTACCCAGATGGTATCATAACCACTTGCTGTCCTAGGTAATTTTGTTACAAAATCCATGGCAATGCATTCCCATTTCCATTTTGGAATTTCCGGCTGTTGTAGAAGTCCCGATGGTTTCTGGTATTCTGCCTTTACCTTAGAGCAGGTCATGCATTGGTTAACATAGGTAGCTATGTCTCCCTTCATGTTAGGCCACCAGAAAAATTCCTTCACATCATGGTACATTTTGTCAATTCCTGGGTGAATCGAGTACCTGGTTTTGTGTGCCTCATCAAGAATTACTTTGCGTAACTCTCCATGCTTAGGAATCCACATTCTTCCAGCAAATCGTACCATTTTATCAGAATCTGTTGCTAACTCCTTGACCATCCCTCGCAGACCTTCTCTTTCTAGGTTTTCTCTTTTCAATGCTTCGAGTTGAGCATTGCGGATCTGGTCAGTAAGGTTCGAGTATATGGTAAGTTTCAACGCTCGCACTCGCAGTGGCTTTTCTCTTTCTTTCCTACTAAGAGCGTCTGCCACAACATTTGCTTTGCCTGGGTGATATCGGATATCGCAGTCATAATCATTCAACAGCTCCACCCAACGGCGCTGCCTCATATTTAAATCCTTCTGATTAAAAATATGTTGCAGGCTCTTATGATCCGTATAGATGACACATTTGGTTCCATACAAATAATGTCTCCATATTTTAAGAGCAAAAATGACAGCTCCTAGTTCTAGGTCATGGGTGGTGTAATTCTTTTCATGTACTTTCAATTGTCTTGATGCATAAGCAATGACCTTATCTTTTTGCATCAATACACACCCAAGGCCTAATCGTGAGGCGTCACAATATACTACAAATCCCTCAGTTCCATCTGGTAGAGACAGTATGGGTGCGCTGCATAACTTCTGCTTTAGTAGTTGAAAAGCTTTCTCTTGATCTTCGCCCCATACATAATTCTTGTCCTTACGGGTCAATAGGGTCAATGGTTGAGCTATCTTTGAGAAATTTTCTATAAACCTACGGTAGTAACCAGCTAACCCTAAAAATTGTCGTACTTCTGTTGGAGATTTGGGGACTTCCCAGTTCTTAATTGCTTCTATCTTTGTTGGATCCACGTGGATACCCTCCTTGTTGATAATATGACCGAGGAATCGAACTTCTCGAAGCCAAAATTCACATTTCGAGAACTTTGCGTACAGCTTTTCTTTCTTTAACACGTTTAGGATTAGCCTGAGATGTTGCTCATGTTCTTCTTTGGATTGTGAGTATATCAGAATATCATCAATGAATACTATCACAAATTTGTCTAGGTAGGGTTTACAAACCCTATTCATGAGATCCATGAATATGGCAGGTGCGTTGGTTAATCCAAACGGCATTACTAGAAATTCATAATGACCGTAACGTGTTCTAAAAGCCGTTTTTGGGACATCCTCTTCTGCTATCAACAGTTGGTGATATCCAGACCGCAAATCTATTTTCGAGTAGTAGCTGGATCCTTGCAATTGATCGAACAAATCATCAATTCTTGGTAATGGGTATCGATTTTTAATGGTGAGTTTGTTTAATTCTCTATAATCGATACACATTCTGAACGATCCGTCTTTCTTTTTGACGAATAGCACAGGTGCTCCCCATGGAGAAAAGCTTGGTCGAATGAACCCTTTTTCTAATAATTCTTGCAGTTGCTTTGACAACTCCTGCATTTCGGAAGGTGCTAGTCTGTATGGTGATCGTGCTACTGGTGCTGCTCCTGGTAACAAATCAATTTGGAATTTGATCTGTCTTTGTGGAGGTAGCCCTGGCAAATCTTCGGGAAATACCTCTGGATATTCTCGTACAATGGGAATATCTTCAAGTTTTCGCTCCTCGTTCCTAGTGTCAGTGGCTTTTACTAGGAAGGCAGGATATCCTTCATTAAGGTATTCATATGCTTCCATGACACTTATAATTTTTAATGAAGGTTTTCCCTTTTCTCCTTGTACGATCAAGAGTTCTCCACTAGGAGTTGGCAATCGAATGATTTTCTCGAAACATACTATTTCAGCATGATTTCGAGAGAGCCAATCCATTCCAATAACCACATCAAAACTTCCCAGATTGACAGGTAATAAGTCAATACTAAAGAGATGGTTGTTAAGTTGTATCGTGCAGTTTCTAATTACTTCATTGGATTCAATTTTCTTTCCATTAGCTAACTCAATAATATACTTCTTTCTTAGCTTACATGATTTAATTCCCAATGATGTTTCAAACTCTTTGGATACAAAACTTAAATCAGCACCGGTGTCAAACAAAACAGAGGCATAATGATTATTGATAAGAAACGTACCGTTGACTACTGACGGCTCTTGCTGTGCTTCCTTGGCATTCATTTCAAAGGCTCTCCCTCTGGCCCTAGATCCATTCAGTCTTGGACAATCCTTCTTGAAGTGTCCAACCACACCACATTCATAGCAAGCTTGATCATTTCTGATCATCCTCCCTTCAGGTTTTGCCCGACAATTCTGGCTTAGATGTCCGAACTTATGACAATGAGCACAAATTTTACAGTCACCAGTATGGGGATATCCACATTTGCTACATTTTCCTTGAGGTTCTTTGGTTGATCTTCCCTGGTTTGATGTTGCTACATAAACCCGTTCAGATCTCTGATTAAAATTCTTCCTGTTGTTCACTGGTCCCTTGGGATTTTCGAACCACTTTCTCTTTCCATCAAACATTCTTTGGTTCACTCTAACCGTCTTCCTTTCAATTTCCATCACACTCTTTCCTTGATCGTTCTTCTTGATTAGGGTTCCATTTCGTATTGCGTCATCGGTTAAGGTGTGTGCAATAGCGATTGCACTTTGGATGGTGGTTGGTTTAGAAGCTGTAACGCTGCTCCTTATCTGAGGTGCCAATCCCCATATGTATCTTTCAATTCGAACATATTCCGGCGTGACCATCCTAGGTACTAACCTTGCAAGGTCATTGAATCTTGAGGTGTATGCCCGAATCTCAGCTCCTTTCATGGTATGATTCCAGAATTCAGTCTCAATCTTCTGGAGCTCATTGCGTGGGCAATACTCTTTAAGTAGCATCTCCTTTAGTTGTTCCCAGGTAAGTTCATATGCGTTGGCATCGCCCAAAATCTGGCGTTGGGAATTCCACCATGACAATGCTGCATCTTGAAAGGAACATGTTGCATACTTTACCTTTTGATCGTTGGAACAATTGCTTATTGTTATAACCGTCTCCATCCTTTCGATCCACCTGATTATATCTAACGGTCCTTCAGCGCCTGTAAAAGTTCTTGGGTTGCATCCTTGAAATGTCTTATATGAACACCCTTGTGGTTGTCCACCTGATGAACTTCCTGGGTTTCCGTTTGTGCCGGATCCATTGTTTGCACCTATACCGGAACCTATGTTTGAACCATTTCCTGCTCCGTTTCCATGGCCATTATCTGTATTTTCTTGCCTCCTTACTTGACCAGCCACTAGATTCGCATCGTGTTGTTCTAAAGCTGATTTGACGTGTCTAGCTATCAATTGGGCTAGCTCCTCTGGGGTGGATGGTAAATTGGCGTTTCCACTTGAGGGCGTATTTCGGGTTACAGGTGGCATGATTCAATTCTGTTCCGAAGGTAGGGAAGAAGATGTTTAGTTTACGTACACTTGCTATTATATTATTATGATGGTATTTTCTATATGAATATTCTATATAATTGGTTCCTTGAATAATAATACAATAATTAAATATTCATGCGATTAAACACATATCATCAAGACATAACTTTTTAAATTTTTCATAAGCGTCAAGTTCATTCATAGTTATCAAATACATACGAGTTAGTTATCAAAAGGATCATAAGTAAATTAGTCTACATGCATCATCGAGTTTATAACTCGGTCAAAAAGATAATGTTCAAGTACCCCGGCTAGTCTCATAGTCATACTAAAACAAGGCTCCACTACCAACATGCGTGAGGTAGGTAATCATCATCAAACATAAAGTAGCCATAGCCATCGATGTCTCCGCTCTCTCTCCCATCACTATCGCGTACTGCTGAGCCGTCACCAATGCTGTCTCAGCCACATCTGCCCTCTGCTCTGCCTGGGTCAATCGATCCCTAGTCTCTGCGAGGCTAGTCTCCAGGTCTGCTATACGGAAGTGCATCTGGCTCATAGCGCTGTCATCCAACAATCTTTCCTCCTCAATCGTCATCAATCTTCCATCCAAAGCTTGACTCACCTCCTCCTGAATCCTTATCTTCTTCCTGGTAGACAGTAGCTCCTTCTCAAGTCGCACACACTGGGCTACTAGGGTAATCATCACGCGCTCGATGGACTCACCGCCCAAAGTGGTCCTGTGTGGCGCAGAAGACGACTCTCCTTCCTCAAAGGTGGAAGGAATCCCATCCCTTGACGCCCAGCCTCTCATGGCATCCATAATCCATCTCCACTGATCGTCTAAAAGTCTGGCCCGTTTGGGCATAAGCGTACTCTCCATGATATCATCATCCATCACCTTTCTCTTCTCTCTACGTTTCCTCCGTTCGTACACCAACTTAATCCTTGGCGGTGCATCATCCACAACCGCCTCTCCCTTTTCCCTGCGCTCCCTTCGCTCATACACCATCCTAATCTTTGGTGGGTGTCGCATGAGGGGAATAGTAGCAGCAGGAGTCACAGCAGTATGAGTCTCACTCTCTGAGGCCAAGCCAACTGGCTCCTCAGCAATGGGCTCGAGTGCGACTGCTGGTGGGGTAGGGCTCTCATCATCAGACTCAGATATCCAACCATTCCCCGAGTTTTCCATACCCGGGTACATGGTAGCTGCGAAGTAAGGCTGAGTAGGGTAATACCATGGTGTCGAAGAAAGAGGCTCGGATGAACCATCGGTGCTACTGCTATGGTCAGGTGCTCTCTCTCGGCTAACACGATCAGACATCTACAAATAGAAAAATGCATGCATGCGTACATATTAATTATTGCTAAATTCTAACATACAAAATTAACAATCATAATTTTAATAAGACTATTATTATGGTTATGACACGGAATTGTCTTTGGAGTCAAATAATCTTTTTAAAGGTTATAGTCTAGATTTTGAAAATACTCTCTAGTTCACTATAACCGTTGGCTCTGATACCAACTTCTGTCACACCCCGAAAATCGCAGCGGAAAGTCGCGTGACGTGGTGGTAACGGAAGTTGGACTTAACCCAACTTTCATGGTCAAACGTATACTAAAATATCATTAGTTATTAAAAACCATTAGTCATCATCATACGAGTATTTTGTTGTTCTACATCGAAACATTTTTAGTAGTAATGAATACTACTTTTATTACACACACATGGTTTTATTCAAAACATTTATAGTCTTAACGTTTGACCCTTCCAAAGACAAAATTCCGAATTCCATGTTGAGCTCACCTATAACCCTGAAAAGCACGAAGGGTAATAAAGTCAACATAAAGTTGGTGAGCTTTCGGGGTTTTGAAATCTTGCAACCATACATCTCATTTAAAAATCATATGATGAAACAAGGCATAATATATTCCACATAGACTAGCTAGGTACTATGTTATTTAGGTCATAAGCCCATAATCAAACCAAGAAACACGTCGTTGCCCCACAACTATCCAGACATATAAACTCCCTCGCCACAACCTGACCAGTGCGACTGGTCGCGAGAGCGGGCCATTCTAACCCGATAGATCTACCAATATATTCTGTGGCCTCATCCCCGAGGTTAATGATTATAGAGGGATTTAGATTTCAGTAGTATATAGATCCATACTACTGATTCAAACTTATACCCTCATATTATATATTATCCCGTTTAACTCATCATATACTTTAATAAATCATTTCATGCTTTTCCCCCAAAACAATTTAAAACACATTTAAAAATGGGGCCGAAGGACTCACCTCGAGCGTAATCCTTGAGGTTAACCAATGTGAAATGCTTTTCGAATTGTAAACCCTAATCATAAACATTATGGTTATTACGCGATAATTCATGCTTAAGAATGCACTTCACCCATTCTATATATGATTGTTTGAAATGGTACGTTTTGCTTTAGTCAAAACGTATATTTTTGTAAATGTAAATATTTCTTTTTAAAATCACATGTTTTGTGTCCTATAAACCACCAATTTCCTTAATTCTTACTAACTTGTCACTAATAAACTTGAGTCGAAAAGTCTTATTATACCATCATCTTGGGTGTCTAAAACCTTCTTAAACAGAGAGTCAATCATCTCTACTTTAGGTCATTATTCCTAAAAATGATTATCTGATCGGGTTTTCTTTTACCTGAGTTCATGTAGAATTCAAGATGTAGTTTCCTCGTTATATCTTTTGTGAAATACTCTTTTTAATATTACATGATTATTAATACATCTATTATCCTCTTCTTACATATCTCTATTAATTAGTCGTTTAAAGTGTATACTTATATTTTCTTTTATTTGTTGTAGTTTGTCCGAGGCACGTTCCATTCTTAATCTAGTTATAGTTTCGATGTTTCAACCGTTCGTCTTAATTGGGTTTGTTAGTCGTGGTGTCTCCTTAGTCATTTGTTTGATCTTTAACCAAAAATCTTAGTCTCATGATCCTTTGTCGATTTTTACCTAAAGGAGTCCTTTACTTGTGTTTAAAATTCCATTTATTTTAAGCTAGTCATCTTCCACCAATATTATTATTAAAGTCACCTACATTCCTTGATCTATCTATTGTTCTAAGTTATCATGTTAATAATAATCCTTCATCCAATAATTCTCCTAAATGTTCTTATCAAGACCATTCTTATCATTTTTCCCATCTACATGTTTGTGCCTTCATACATATATGACATACCCATACATACATACATTTTACCACCTAAATCCTTAACATAACATGTTTCCATCCACATAACCATCCATTTTCAGATTCATCAAACCATCCTAATAACCATTTTACATACAAAATCATCAAAATAACCATTTCATACAACACCTAAATGGGTGAACTAGGGTTCATCAAGATTCCTTATCTTGATCATCCATGCATGAACATATATATATACATTATCTATCTATTATACCTCACTAGATGAAATCCTTAACGGAATGCAAGCTCGATCTTGATTTCCCGATGAAACTTCGGGTCCTAACTAAGTTCCAACTAGAGTGTAAACGAGAGTGGTGATGGTTGGTGTTAACCGAAGGTGAAAGGGAAGGGGGGGTCACGGTGGTGTTGGATAGAGGGTGACGGGGTGATGGTGTCGGGTGAGAGTGGTGGTAGTCGTGGCGGTACCGGGTGAATGTGGTGATGACGGTATCGGGTGAAGGTGGTGGTGGTGATGTCGAGTGAGGCGACGGTGGTGGTGGCTTCGGAAGAAGGCGATGGTGGTGGTGGTGGCTTCGGAAGGTGGCGATGGTGGTGGTGGCTTCGGATGTAGGTGATGGTGGTCGCGGTGGGGTGATGTCGGGATGGTGGTCGCGGTGGTGTTGTCGGGTGCGGGCGATGGTTCGTGGCGGGTGTGAAGGTGGTGATCGGGACGGGAGGTGATGTCCGGTGTGGGGGTGATGGTCGCGACGGTGGGTGGTGATGTTGGTGGCGTCGGCAGCAGGTGGTGGTGCGGTGACCGGCGAAAGGGGAGGGGAAGAAGGGGAGGGGTCGGCCGATGAAGGGGGGTGGTGGTGGTGTGTGTGTTTGAGAGTGAAGTGGAAGAGTTGTGTGTGTGTGTGATTTAAACACATTCAAATGAATGTGTTGTCTTGCATGCAAGACATAATAATCCATCTTGGATTTTGCAAATGATTATTCATCCAAATTATTATTATTAATATTATTATCATTATTATTATTATTATTATTATTATTATTATTATTATTATTATTATTATTATTATTATTATTATTATTATTATTCAAGAAATCGTTAAACAATTTGTAAGGTTTGTCAAATGTTAACGCAAGGTTTTGTTTAATTAGACCTCAACGTTAAATAATTATAAATTAGTTATTGCGGGTGATTTCGAGAGTTGACCTGTTTTGACCGGGTGTCACAGTTGGGCTAATTAAATGGATTAAATGGTTTAGCCCAAATAATATTTAAGTAAAATAAGTTAATTTAAAGTATGTAATGAACTAATTTAAAATGTGTAATGGAACTAATTTATAAAGGATTTTTTTGTAAATAATATACATACATATATATTATGTATAGATTTATTTAAAAGTTTTGAATCCCTCTACTACATTCTATTAGCTCCTGTCATTTTTTTAAGTATGTCATTTTGGTTTTTTTATAAACTTTTAATTTATAAGTTAATCCAAACATTTTTTAAAAACTATTTTTGAAAGGTCATAAGTTAATAAGAAATTTTTTTTAAAGTTATTTTCAATCAAAATAAAGCAATCCCAAACATGCCAGCAATTTCAAACATTGACTAAGCGCATGTTTGGGATTGTTTATTTTGGTTGAAAAAGGACTTTTGACAAAAAAGAAACTATTAAATTATGATTTTTCAAAAGTAGTTTTTAAAAAAATATTTTGATTAGCTTATAAACTAAAATGTTATAAAATAACAAAAAAAGACATAAAAGATAATAGAGTGGTATAATAGAAAATTAAACTAAAAGTAATTTTCAAAAGTTAATAAGTAACTTCTTCTTATTTTTCAAAACTTACTTTTTACTTTATATGAAAAATTAGTTTGAAAAATAATTTTAGGTTTGGCTAACATTTTTTAAAATTTATTAGCTTATAAATAAAAAATAAGTTGAAAATAAGCAATCCTAAACATACCCTAAAGTAAAACAAAAAAAAAAAAGAAAATTAAATACCTCCAAGGCATATATTCTGTCGGTGAACATCAACCGTCAGATCAAAATCCCTCGTTGTCTTGTAGAAAACGCGTGTAGGGCAGAGTTGAAGCATCGATCGAAGCAACGTTGGTGATTCAATCCAATTCCACCGGCCGGAAATTATGTCAGGAGCCAACAACGATGAAGATAAGAAGCCCGGCACCGGCGATCAAGGAGCTCACATCAATTTGAAAGTCAAAGGCCAGGTTACATTTTTCTGTTTTTCTTTAATTCTAGGGTTTTCGATTTGTATCATTGTTTCTGGATCGTGTTTATCTGCAAAGATAACAGTTTCTGCAGGTTAGGGTTTTGTTGACAGCGTTATTGGTGTTAATCATGTGAAACCAGTGATCATCTGTACTCAGAGATCATGCCTTTCAGTTCAATTTTGATGCAGATGTCTGTTTGTCTTCATATGCTGCACTTGATCACTTATCTGATCTACATGCCTGCAGATGTGTTTTTTGAGATTTTTTTTATTGCAATGGGGCAGCTGTTTGCTCTTTTAAGTTCTGCATATGGAAAGTTTTGCGTATTGATATCATCTGCTTTTGGTTTTGATATGATAGCTCAAGTGTCACTGCTTTTGATTGCAGGATGGTAATGAAGTGTTCTTTAGGATCAAAAGGAGCACGCAGCTGAAGAAGCTTATGAATGCGTACTGTGACCGACAGTCTGTCGAGCTTAATTCCATTGCTTTCTTGTTTGATGGGCGTCGCCTGCGAGGCGAGCAGACTCCTGATGAGGTTCTTTTGCTATCTCTCACACACGAGCACATGATAATGTGATATATACTCATGGCGTAGAGATCTCTGCAAGAGTGATCTAACATTCTAACCTTGTCTATTGCTCGTGTAGTCATGTGAATTATCTGTTTGTGCTAACCTTTGATATGTTGTGTTCATCTGTTGCAGCTGGAAATGGAAGAAGGTGATGAGATAGATGCAATGCTTCATCAAACAGGAGGTACATCTGGAGACCTTTGGATGTAAATTTGTGCTGTAGGAACACCAGTTGACACTTTGTTATTCTGGTTGTTGTCTCAGTTTGATTATTCTGTTATTGAGGTTTGCGATTTGTGTTTGAGGTCCGTCTCTAGTGAACTTCATGTAGGAATCATTACATAATGTGTTCTGTGTTAACCCAGTGTATCCTCTTGTGTTTAAAGTAAGCCTGTTCATCGATTGGAACCAATTAACATGCAATTTTTTTTGTTTTGCTTTAGCTGTGGTTTTTTTTAAAGATTATGGTACTTGTGTCGTATTTACGAACACATTTTTTTCTGCCCCAGAGCTTGTAGTCCAGGGGACTTGCAATCGACTTAAACGGGTCACCTATTTACCATCACTCTCAACATCTCTCAATAAAATCACAAAACTCAAAAATACTCATGAAACAGAACACTGTTTCTGATGGTAGATTACAGGCATCAAAGATTTCTTGTAAAACTTGTCTTTGTTCTACTTCTATTACTTTGCCCCCTTCAAGAAATCTGAACGAGATCGCTTCCCTGTTATTTAGGGGATCTGGACAGTTGATACTTGTTAGAAGAAATAATGAACAAAAAATAGGTATTTGAAGAGCTGTGTGATCCAGGGACCCAGTCTGTTTATTAATCGAATAATTGATATTTTTTGCTTCATTTTGACTGATCTCTTCAATTGGCTGGTCGATTGTCTGTCTTCTTTGGTCATAACTGACTTCCTCATATGGGCTGATGGGAAGAGGAGGTTGACGCTGAAATCATAATATGGGCCAAATAGCCAAATTACAGTGAGACTACGATTCATCGTAGAAGTTCTGTAAATAGCCTCTGACCCTGTTTCTAGACATTGTTTCTGAATCTGATATTGATTTTTTGTTAGGGTCTTCATATTGATTTTGGACCTGGGTTTGACATTGATTTTGATTCTACAATTGATTTTTGTTTGGTTTGTTCATCAAATTCATTTTTCATAAGATGTTTGTTCATCAGGCTGGGTTCATTCATTAGATTTGCTTTTCATTAGGTGTCTTCCATACATTATAATGGTTCTTTAATTTTCATCACATTTTTTCATGATTAAAGGTGATTTTGGAATCACTTATGATTTTAATATGTTCACTTTTCGTTTTAGTGATTTTGGTTTCTTCTTCATGATGGTTCTTTGGTTGGCAACAGATTTCTATAAGAAACAGTAGAGGGGGAAGAAAGGTTGTGAGAGTTTTTGCAGTAAGCTTCTTACCCTCCATTGGAATGTCCTTTAGGTTTGTTTATCATAATGGTTCTTTGGTTTTCACCAGGTTGGTTTTATCATAAGAGTGATTTTGGTAATGGATTGTGATACCTCGTTGGTCGGTAACAAATTTCCAGCAGAAAATGTAAAGGGGAAGAAAGCTTGTGAAAGCTTTTCGGTAATCTTCTAACATTCCATTTGAATGCATATAATCCCTTCACGTCGATGGATCGGATGGAAAGAATTTAAATTCCAATACCATCACTGACCAAAACATAAAATTACATTAGACTGTGAATCTCATGGAGCCTTGTTTTTGCCTCTTTCTCAACCTCTTGACTATTAACATCCTCAATTTAGTTGATGCTAAAGCAAAAATTTGGATTCGGTCTAGCATTCCAAGCCGCTTAAAGGTGACTGAAGCTCTGGGAGCACTCTTCGATGCTAAAGTCAGTGACTTATAACAAGATAAACATATATAATGTGTAGATATGGAACTAATAATGATGGAGTGGGACGAAGATATATAGATATAATACTTGTCTAAGAAAAAAGTGAGGGTATGGGTTCAATGTTTGGAATGGTTGCATAAGGAGAAAGCATAGTAATTTTTAAAGTGAGTTAGGAGATCTAGACATAGTTGTGTGGGGTGAGCCCTGTTTTGTAGAGGCAAGTGGGCAAAAGCCTAATGAATTTGTCTGATGTGGTTATGTGGGTTGGTTTGGGTCCAATGTGCTAACACTGTTAACCCCCCGATATAGTCTGTAAACCTATAATTACTGGGTTAGGAATGGACGAGTTCAAAACGTACCTTGTTAACCCCCCAAACTAATGTGATGTAGATGTAGTTCTAATTATGTTATACTAGAGTCATGTATATTTGATCTTGTCCAAGACTTCCGTCATCAACCTTTAATCTAGTCTGATGTGGTTGTATCTACGACACTAGCCTCATGTATATTGGATCTAGTCCATGACATACATCATCAGGTGCTAGTCTAGCTATGTTACCCTAAAAATACTTCTTTATTGTCTGTGTGTTTTTCTTTGTTTGTTGTTGCTTTATTGAACATTATGAGCTTTAGTCGGATGAGTTTCAACATGATGAGCTCCACTTTGTTAAGTGATGCCTTATTGAGCCTCGTCATGAAGACTTCAGCATGATGAATTACAATCAAAACAATATCTTTCTAGGGTCGTGACTTGGAAAATCTCTCAAATGATAACAACTAATCTGATGAGTGATGAGTGGTGTTGCTAATTCAGATGAAAGCCATGTGGAGAATGTACCCCTGCCAAAGAGTGACACTAATCATAATGCCTAAACGCCTCTTCAGAGTAACCTAGTGTTGATGAGCATAGCTTGACCAAACAATAGGAGTACTTTAGCGAGTCGAGACTTCATAATGGTCGAACGTAACAAAGCAAAGGTAACCCAACCATTCGTGCTCTTAAGATAACCAGATTGGGTGAACGTAGTTCAACTAACCATCAGACCAAGGTAACGGGGAGAAGTCGCTGCTAAGCTAGTGATTCATCCAAACTAACATAATGTATAGGGAAAAAGTAGCTCAACTCATCACCCCTCAAAATAATCGAAGGTGACAGGGAGAAAATAGCTAAGCTAGTAATTCCTCCAAAACTAAAGGTAATGAGGAATATAATTGTTTGAGCAATCCATATTAAGACACGTTAAACTAACCATAGCGAGTAGGATACAGTGTATGACCTTTTTGACAATAGGTTAAAGCTATTCAATAGTAGGTGAGGCGCATAACCTTTTGGTGTGTTAAGTTATACCACGTGCATAGATGCTTTAACAATAGGTTCAAGCCTGACATTTTGATTCAATACCATGTTAGGTACAGTCTTTTGGTGTGTTAAGTTTAGACCTCTTGGTGAAGATAGCTAAGCTAGTCTTTGACCCACGGCTAACCAACCAACTCACCTAGGTCTTGTAAACAAATCGAAAGTTAAATGAACTGTTTAGTGTAAAGATTGTTTATGTTCGTTTGCTTAATAATATGAACACAAATTGTTGTTCATTTAATTAAACGAACGAACATTAACACGTGCTCTGTATGTTCATTTATATCCGTAAATGTTCGTTCATCCACGTTTGTTCATTTACAATCGTTTATATTTGTTTAGTTATGTCCATTCGGTTACTTTCGTTCAAATATTCATTCAAATATAGTTATTGCTATTATTTATTTAAAATCAATTTCATTTTTATTATAAAACCTTTAAGCCTAATTTAAAATAATTTGATTTCTTTGTTTAATTTAAAAAAGTTGGATGTAAGGTTGATGGTACTTTAGACTTTGTATTTGGACATTCACTTACTTTAATTGATGTTTGTTTATGTTCATTTGTGTTTGTTTGTGTTCGTTTATGTATCTGAACCCTTCGTTGAGAATATCAATCAAATGAGCTTAAATGAAGTAACGGATACAATCATGTTAATTTTGTTTATAAATAAACAAAAAACCAGGAAATCTGTTCGTTTAAGTGTTCGTGTTAGTTCATTTGTTTATTAAAGATGTAAGTTTATAATGTATACCTAATGATTTGTTGAAAATGTTCACTAAGGCCTTAAACGACAATTGTTCATTACCCTTGTGTGTTTGTCCTACATAATAATAATGTTAATAGACCAAATAGAAACATAATGGATTTAGGTTGTGTTGCATACCTGAGGTGAATGACTATCAACAAATATCCGAGTCAAGTGAGTGCAAATTAGAACCTGCACCATAACTGTACGAGTATAAGTGTACAACAAGTGAACAATCTCACAACCTACTTCAAGTTGCATTTGTTTTTTTAACAGAACTTCAAGTTGTAGATACTTCATAAAAAAGCTTAATAAACATCTAAATTCTTTTACATAAACCTCAGCATCAAGATACGAAAAGAATATTTGTGTCATTGCATCGTTATGAATGAACGAGATTTGATTAACAAACCTTTGGGTAAGCATGCATTGAATTAGAATGATCATTAGCTCCACCATGGAGACCGGTACCATCTTGAAAGGGAAATAGGTGCAGGATTAGTGTACAGTACATAGTCAATCAAACATAGAACATGAACGACTTACTTACATCGATATGAATTCACTTAAGAGTCCATTACAGTCAGTATGGGCCTTGCATTTTGGCGAGCAACCAACGTCAACAAAAAGCTACACGTACGACCTGTAGCAATTATAGTCAAGAACATACTAAATATCATGTTACAGAAGCTTTAAAGAAAGACAAATTAAGAATGTATCTGACCATACAACAAGTGAACAACACAATTTACTTCAAAGTTTAGATAGTTATATACTTCATAAAATGTTGAGATAAACATCTAATTTTTTTACATAAACTTCAGCATCAAGAAATAGAAAGAAAGATTCGTGTCATCCATCGCAATGAATGAATGACATTTGAGTAACAAACCTTTGGGGAAGCACGCATTGAGATAGAGTGATCATTAGTTCCACCATGGAGATCGGTACCATCTTGAAAGGGAAATAGGTGCATGATTAGTGTACAATACATAGTTATTCAAATATTTGAGTAACAAACCTTTTGAGGAAGCATGCATTGAGATAGAATGATCATTAGTTCCACCATGGAGACCAGTACCATCTTCAAAGGGAAATAGGTGCATGATTAGTGTACAATACATAGTTAATCAAACATAGAATGATCATTAGTGTACAATACATAGTTAATCAAACATAGAACATGAACGACTTACTTGCATCCATGTGAATTCACTTGAGCAGTTCAATATGAATTCATACTTGTTGTGGCGAGCAACCATCGCCAATGACAAAAAACTACACGTACAGCCATTAGCAATCATAGTCAAGAACATACTAAATATCATTTTACAAAAGTTTTCTGTGGAAATGAAGAAAAAAGAAGAGACAAATTAAGAATGCATCTGATCAGTCAAGTGTGAGTTGCAAAAATGATTCCCTAGAGAAGATGCATCGAGAACACAAGAATATGACACCAAGTCTCTTGTGATAGCTCTCTCCATGTCTTGATAAAGTAACAGGTAAATAGATAAAGTAATTAAGAAATTGTTTATTAAAGTGTATAGGAACATGCAAAGTCAAACCACATAAAGTAATTAAGAAATTGTTTATTAAGCTGAATCCATATCCCATGATATAACAAGCATGTCCGGTCACATAATAGGCACAAATTCCAATTTGATTATTGGCTTTATAACGTTACATAATCAACTTTAAGATAACTTACATGCTAAAAATGATGTAGATTAAAATGAAAATGTTTGGTTGGTTAATAAAGATTAACAAATTTTAGGGAATAAGTTAAATGGATAACAAAGCAACCAAGGCGAAGGCTTAGGCAGGACAAGAAAAGCCAAAATATTTAAAATACTATATATTAGTAAATACATTTAATGATCACTATAGCAAATCTTTATAAAAAAAACAAGTGTACACAACAGCAAACTTACTAGTTTAAACCCACTTCCCTGCACAGAACTTCCAATATGGTAAATAAAAACTCATTGCTACACTGCTACCTATATTGTAAATGTAGATGTCAGGCTATTAGTGGGTTAGTTTGTGGAATAAAAAAATTGGAAGAAAAACAATTAAGGTTACCTGCATTTCAAATGAAAACCTGATGGTTGAATTAAAAGAGTTCAATCTTGTTAGCAAATTCTGATTTCCGTGACCATGTTCAACAGGCTCCATTGGACTCTATGTGCAGGTTCATGTGAAACAAATACAAGTAGAAACATATTCTAGATAGAAATAACCTGCTTTATATATACGCTTTGCATGATAACTTGGTCATGTAGTGATATGAACATACCCTGAGAAATGGAATATGAAAAGGTAATAGAAGTATCTATAGGATGTAAGTACAAATCTCTATATGCAAATAAACCACAAAACAATAAACAAGATAAAAGTCCACGTACCGTGATCAATAATTTTTGTATCATTAGGAATAGATGTGTCAGCTGTCATTTCCTGCAAAACACGTATGGTCAAAGGTTTAGCAAAATGTTACTCTCTAATTACATGCATATGAATTCACTTAAGCAGTCAAGTGAAAAAATCATCTTGAGGAGTTGTGTGTGTATTTTGAACGGAAGCAGCTTTTAACAAAATCTGACCTTCTGTTATGAATGTCAAACGCAACTTCAGCAGTCATCATGGGCCTTGCATAATTGTTTCGGCCAGCAACCAATGCCAATGACAAAAAAGCTACACGGCCATTAGCAATATTAGTCAAGAACTAAATGTTACAGAAGCTTTCTATGGAAATGAAGAGGATAAGGAAGAGACAAATCAAGAATGTATCTGACCCATATGAATTCTGCTGCAAAACTGATTCCCTAGAGAAGATGCATCAGAACTCAAAGAATATGACACCAACTCACCAAGTCCCTTGTGACAGCTCTCTCCAATCTCCATGTCTTGGAAAGGTTTGGGTGGATAGAAAAAGGAACTAGGAAAACTGGTTATTAAACTAGATATGAACATGAAGAGTCAAATTACACCATTGAGGACATTAGGAAAAAATTAGCTTAATTCCAAGACCTGCATATTTTGTGTGCAGAAAAGAGAGTTTCTAAAATACAAGTGACTGCCTCTTTTTAATACCTAGGATTTTCTGACACATATCTCCTAAAACGCTATCCGGTTCTCATGTCTTTGCATCGCACTAGTAGAAGGTTTTAACATCACCATCCACATGGGAGAACCTGAAACAGAACACAAGTTTTCTTATTTAGCATCAAAGAAAAGCATTCACAAACAGGGCATGCTTAAAGAAACCAGCTTACAACAAATCAGTCTTGAAGTTCCTAGAATTGCATTGATCGAGGCTTTTTTTTACTGTCAATCTAGAAACAACAATCAAAGCTACTAAGAAGCAGTGCGGAAAAGCAGAACATTCAACCAAAACCCAGATTTCGCTTCACGCACCCATTATGAGTTAAGTTTTATAACTACCGAAATTACCTTTCTTTATAGCAACTTAAATTGAGGGAAGCATTCGAACCCCCGCCATGGTTGTATCTTGTAACCTAAAATGAAATAATTCAAGCGAACAACCAAGAGAACTAAATGACAGTGTACTGGTATCATTGATTCCAGACTGCCAGTTGACATATGCTTTATATAAAAGAAAACAACATGCACAACAGATTTCCTATCTGGAGAAACTGAAAGTAAGAGCCTGAGGAGATATCTTTACTTTCTAAATTTTAGAAACAAAATTATTCCACTCAACCCACTCAAGATACCAAACATTTAAAGCATATCAATATAAAGCTATATTTTAGATCATATGCTTATATATCAAAAGAGTGAAATAATCTCATATAACAGGCATCAAGGCCTGGCGAAACTTTTCTTCGTATGCTGGAGGCTATTTCCACAATGTCTTGGGTAAGAAAAACCTTTAACCGATATGCATTTCAAATGAAAACGTGATGGTTGAATTAAAAGAATTCAATCTTGATAGCAAATTACGATTTCTGTGACCATGTTCAACAGGCTTCATCGGACTCTATGTGCAGGTTCATGTGAAACAAATACAAGTAGAAACATATCCTAGATAGACATAACCTGCTTTATATATAAGCTTTGTATGTATAACTAGGTCATGTAGTTATATGAACATACCTTGAAAAATGGAATATGAAAAGCTAGTAGAAGAATTTATAGGATGTAAGAACAAATCTCCGTATGCAAATAAACCACAATTCAATAAACAAGATAACAGTCCACGTACCGTGATCTTGTATCATTCGGAATAGATGTGTCAGCTGTCATTTCCTGCAAAGCACTTATGGTCAAAGGTTTAGCAAAATGTTACTCCTTAGTTACATGCATATGAATTCACTTAAGCAGTCCATTATGAAAAAAGCAGCTTGAGGAGTCGTGTGCGTGCGAGCGTGTGAGTCTTCTGAAAAGAAATAAGCTTTTAATAAAATCTGACCTTCCGTCACGAATATCAAGCGCAGCTTCGGCAGTCATCGTGAGCCTTGCATAATTGTTTTGGCGAGCAACCAAACGGACATTAGCATAGTCAAGAACATGCTAAATATCATGTCACGGAAGCTTTCTCCGGAAATAAATAGAATTAGGAAGATAGCAGTACACTTAACACCAAACCATTATTAATATTTAGAGTAGTTTAATAAAACTCCATGAAAGAAAAAAAACTATTTTGGCAACTACAAACAATTTTTGAAAAAAAATCAAGGGTGACAACTGGTTTAAATAACTATTTTGAACTTACGTTTGGAGGGGTGAGCCAGCCAAGGCAGTAGTGCAACACCAACACTCAAAGACCACAATAGCAAACATTTTATAACACAGTTCAAAAGATATCAGTCCACTCAACACCAAACATTTAATAGGTAGAAATGATACTGATTTAAGGTTACTTTGACTATGGTTTGGAGGGGTGCGCCAGGCCTTGGTGGTAGTGTAAGACCAAGGCGACGCATGAAGAACCCCAGTAGCAAGCTACTGTAATGGGCCTTCCCCCTTAAAAAATAAGATTAATATCGAGTGGGTCGATGACCCACATATCAGATATTAAACTGATAAGAACAGATACTACACTTGATCTTAGCCAAAAGGCCGAGAAAGGTATGCTTTCTCCCTTCACGAACCTCACCTTGTATAGGGAGGCCCCTCATCTTTGTTATCTTCACTGAGCCAATGTGGGACTCTCAGTTATTGTTTCACTTAGGTTGTCGTCTCTCAAAGTTTATAACAAAACTAGCCTTTAAAGATCATAAAGTAATGCTTATTAACCTCTAATTAACTGCAAAGATCTTAAAATGCCCATCGGTTGATCATCACTTAATCACCCCTGAAAATCCGTTTCTTAAGGCACCTGAAAGGCTGAAACTTACTGTTTCAAACTAAACATTGTTTTATAGTGTTTGTGCCTTGACTTTCTAAGAACCCTAATCTACGGACTACATGACTAGTTCCAGCTATGTTTTACTTACGCTGACACCTGATAAGTTTGTTCAAGTTCTAGTCTTGACTCGATTAAAACAATTTGTAACAGAAATTAATAGCACCTTCTCCAAAAAGTCCGGAATCCCTCGTGTATTTGCCCTGGTTCATCCACCTGCGCTTAATTACGAAGAAAAGTTTCGTCGAGAGAATGGAACATATACATAAAGAAGAAACCGGTTGTTAAGGAAGCCACACAAATAGTGTCTCTAGCCCATCACAAAAACCATCCTTCATGGTTGTCTAGTAACTTTTCTCTTTACTTTTATCTACATCAATAACACCAAGTACCTACATAATTACAATAAACCAGAAAAAGTTCCAACATAAAGCTGGTACTTAGAGAACGAAGAAACAATGTCTTTCTGTTTCTCTGCAAGTGAATGTAACTTGAAGGATATTTTGATATGACTGGATCACAGCAGTGTAAAAAAGGCAACTAACCAGTTCATATACATAAGCTAAATCCACTGAGATGCATGAAGCAGACTGCCACAAGAATTGATTAATAGTCTGCCAGCTAAAGCAATGATATGGAAACAGAAGACTAAAAATGGAAGGGTTACCACTATAATAGTTACCATGCTCCTGAAACTTTCAGAAAAAACTAGTTCAAATATCATGTTGATATGCAGAAGCATAGAAAGAGACTACAAGATAAAGGCATATACTGTTATATAAAAATTGTTAACTAATTCATGTTATATATAAGCATCATAACTTGCCATTTAAGATGCATGTAAATAATCAACAACTACTTCAAACACATAAAAACCAGCCAAATTGTTTATATGATGCGTACAGTGAACATAGTTAACATGAAATTCCCGACTCCAGGATCAGATTTTTAACAACTTAAAGCGTTTCAGCCCTAAAACATCAGGATCAAAACCATAGTGAAGGAAATATTCTAAGCACCATGCACTTTTTTCAGTTAGTGGAACTTTAAAACAAGCATGAAACAAATAGCAAAGATTACCAGTTCCAATCACTACACGTACATACTAAACTTGGGAGTTGAATTTTTCCATGACAAAGAATTGAAAATGATGGAGTTATAGTGGATCATAATGGCCTAACACTAGCTACAGTGCGGAAAAGCTGAACATGCAACCAAAACCCAGATTTCGCTTCACACACCCATTATGAGTTAAGTTTCATAACAACCGGAATTACCTTTCTTTATAGCAACTTAAACTGAGGGAAGCATTCGAACCCCCGCCATGGTTGTATCTTGTAACCTAAAACGAAATAATTCAAGCGAATAACCAAGAGAACTAAATGACAGTGTACTGGTATCCTTGATTCCAGACTGCCAGTTGACATATGCTTATATAAAATAAAACAACATGCACAACAGATTTCCAATCTGGAGAAACTAAAAGTAAGACCCTGAGGAGATATCTTTACTTTCTAAATTCTAGAAGCAAAATTATTCAACTCAACCCAATTTAAAACATTTTATAACACAGTTCAAAAAGTCCACTCAAGATACCAAACATTTAAAGCATATCAATATAAGGCTATATTTTAGATCATATGCTTATATATCAAAAGAGTGAAACAATCTCATATAACAGGCAAAAACAAAGTGTAAAAGAAAAGTTTGAGTAACTACTCATTTAAGGTTACTTTGACTATGGTTTGGAGGGGTACGCCAGGCCTTGGTGGTAGTGTAAGACCAAGGCGACGCATGAAGAACCCCAGTAGCAAGCTACTGTAATGGGCCTTCCCCCTTAAAAAATAAGATTAATATCGAGTGGGTCAATGACCCACATATCAGATATTAAACTGATAAGAACAGATACTACACTTGATCTTAGCCAAAAGGCCGAGAAAGGTATGCTTTCTCACTTCACGAACCTCACCTTATATAGGGAGGCCCTTCATCTTTGTTATCTTCACTGAGCCAATGTGGGACTCTCAATTATAAGCAACTCGAGAATTTTGATCACCCATGTAAATTTACAAAAACTCAATACTTCGTAATTGAGGATTCTAGTAAGTAATTATGGTCAGCATGAGTACTTGCAGGTTATACAACAATATATACAGACAAATACATCAAAGAAATTAGCATGTGATCAAAGAGAATAAAGAAGATAGGTTTGGTACCTTTATATGTATGGGTAATATCCTTGACAGATTTTAGCGTATCACGTAAAGAAATTAAAAGTTCTTCAAATGAAACAAAGAATCACATTTAAAGAGCAACAAACCTTCACGGGAGCATACAATGAGATAAAATGATCAATAGTTCCGCCAAGGAGACCGACACCAGTTAGAAAGAGAAATAGGGGCATGATTAGCGTTCAAAACAAAATCCAATAGACAGAAATAGGGGCATGATTAGCGTTCAAAACATAATTGTTCCATTGCCAAATTTGTCTAGTAAACATAATGACCAAGGAGTTGCATGCCTTTTAAGTCTTTGGCATCGATATGAAACTCAAAAGAAGATTACTTCTTGGTTGATCGGATAGATCACATTCGGTCATATAAAAGATACCATAGCATCATTCCAACTTGGTGTAATCAATCATAAATATGGATTGTTCAGTAGTCATTAGCTTGCTTCCCATGGCACAAAAAGTTCTATCATTTTTCATCATATATTAGTAAACTCATTTAAAGAATGTTATGATTACATATTTAGGAAAACAAGCGTACCTGGTGCTTGACTTAGCTCCCACTTTACGGAGGGCATTGCTTCGCTATCTGATGTACTCAGCCTTACCCTAGACTTTGTGCAGGAGGTTGTTTGCCACAAAATGTAGTGTAAGAAAAACAATTAAATACCTGCAATTTCAAATGATAATGTGATAGGTGATTGAAAAGAGTTCAATCTTGATAGCAAATTCTGATTTCCAAGACCGTGTCCAACAGGCTTCACTAGACTCTATGTGCAGGTTTATGTGAAATACAAGTAGAAACATATTCTAGATAGAAATTACCTGCTATATATATACGCTTTGGATGTATAATCAGGTCATGTAATGATAAGAACAGTCCCTAAGAATTGGAATATGAAAAGGTAGTAAAAGATTTAATAAGATGATTAAGATAAAATTCCTCTATGCAAATAAACAATAACAAGATATCAGCCCACATACCGTGATCAATAATCTTTGTATCATTAGGAATAAATGTGTCAGATGTCATTCCCTGCATAACACGTCTGGTCACAGAATCAGCTAAATGTTACTCCGCATATGAATTCACTTAAGCAGTCCATTATGAAAAAATCAGCTTGAGGAGTTGTGTGTGTATTCTGAACAGAAAGAAGCTTTTAATAAAATCTGACCTTTCATTATGAATATCAAGCGCAACTTCTGGAGTCATCAGGGGCCTCGCATAATTGTTTTGGCGAGCAACCAATGGCAGTGACAAAAAAAAAGCTACATGGCCATTAGCTAATATAGTCAAGAGCATACTTAATATCATGTTACATAAGCTTTCTATGGATTTGGAGAGAATAAGGAAGAGACAAATTAAAAAAAGTACCTGACCATTTGAGTTCTGCTGCAAAATTGATTCCCAAGAGAAGATGAATCAAGAACTCAAGAATATGACACCAAATTAAATACACTGAGATGCATGAAGCAGGCTGTCACAACTCATGATTTGATTAATAGCCTGCCATCTAAAGCAATGGTATGGAAACAGGAGACTAGAGACAGCAGGGTTACCACTAAAATAGTTAGCATGCTCCTGAAGACTCTCAGAAAAAAACTAGTTCAAATATCATGTTGATATGCAGAAGTGCAGAAAGACTCTACAAGATCAAAAACATATAAGCAGTGGGGGAGCTTGAACATTATCGTAGGGGGGCGGGGGCGAAATTAATATTCTTTAAGAGGGGGCGAACTCGATATTTATATAAAAATTTACACGACCGGGTCAAAAATTATACTACCGGACTAAAATTTAACACTACCGACAAAAAAAAGAGGGGAGGGGGGGGGGACCGGCCCCCCCGGTATCCCTTATGCTTCGCCCCTGCATATAAGGTGATATAAAAGTTGTTAATAAAGTCATGTTATATATAAGCAGCAAAACTTGCCATTTAACATGCATGTAAATAATCAACGACTACGTCAAACGCATAAAAAACAGTCAAATTGTTTATATGATTAGTACAATGAAGATAGTTAACATGAGCTTCCCGACTCCACTAACAGGATTTTAACAAAATAAAGTGTTTCAGCACTAATACATCAGGATCATAAGTCATAACCATAGTGAAGGAAATGTTTTATGCACCATGCACGTTTTCAGTTAGTGGAAATTCTAAAACAAGCATGAAACAAACAGCTAAGATGTCCAATCACTACATGTACATACTACACTTGGGAGTTGAATTTTTCCATGACAAATAATTGAAAACGATGGAGTTATAGTGGATCATAATGGCCTAACACCAGCTATAGTGGATCCTATTGACAAGATATCAAAGATTCCTAAAAATGCAAAAATATAGTATACTTGCTATAAGCAACTCAAGAATTTTTTATCACCCATATAAATGTTCAAAAACTCAATACTTCATAAATGAAGATTCTAGTAAGTTATTAAGGTCAACATGAGCGCGTGCAGGTTATACAACAAAACACCTGCAAACACATCAAACAAATTACCATGTGATCAAAGAGAATAAAGAAGATAGGTTCCGCACCTTCAAAGAAATTAGCATGCCTTTTAAGTTGCTGGCATCAGTATGAACCTCAAACGAAAATTGTTTCTTGGTTGATCGGATAGATCACATTCGGTCACATTAAAGATGCCTTGGCATCATTCCAACTTGGTGTAATCAATCATAAATATGGATTGTTCAGCAGTCATCCCACAAAAAGTTTTATCAGTTTTCATTTATCATGTTCAATCAAATATCAGTAAGTTCATTTCAAGATTGTTATAATCGAATATAAATGGAAAAAAGGCATAACTAGTGCTTAACTTAGTTCCTGCTTTACGCATGGTCAGGGGAGGGTTTACCCTACACTTTATGCTGGAGGCTATTTCCACAATGTCTTGGGTAAGAAAAACCTTTAACCGATATGCATTTCAAATGAAAACGTGATGGTTGAATTAAAAGAATTCAATCTTGATAGCAAATTACGATTTCTGTGACCATGTTCAACAGGCTTCATCGGACTCTATGTGCAGGTTCATGTGAAACAAATACAAGTAGAAACATATCCTAGATAGACATAACCTGCTTTATATATAAGCTTTGTATGTATAACTAGGTCATGTAGTTATATGAACATACCTTGAAAAATGGAATATGAAAAGCTAGTAGAAGAATTTATAGGATGTAAGAACAAATCTCCGTATGCAAATAAACCACAATTCAATAAACAAGATAACAGTCCACGTACCGTGATCTTGTATCATTCGGAATAGATGTGTCAGCTGTCATTTCCTGCAAAGCACTTATGGTCAAAGGTTTAGCAAAATGTTACTCCTTAGTTACATGCATATGAATTCACTTAAGCAGTCCATTATGAAAAAAACAGCTTGAGGAGTCGTGTGTGTGCGAGCGTGTGAGTCTTCTGAAAAGAAATAAGCTTTTAATAAAATCTGACCTTCCGTCACGAATATCAAGCGCAGCTTCGGCAGTCATCGTGAGCCTTGCATAATTGTTTTGGCGAGCAACCAAACGGACATTAGCATAGTCAAGAACATGCTAAATATCATGTCACGGAAGCTTTCTCCGGAAATAAATAGAATTAGGAAGATAGCAGTACACTTAACACCAAACCATTATTAATATTTAGAGTAGTTTAATAAAACTCCATGAAAGAAAAAAAGCAATTTTAGCAACTACAAACAATTTTCAAAAAAAAATCAAGGGTGACAACTGGTTTAAATAACTATTAAACTTACGTTTGGAGGGGTGAGCCAGCCTGCAACACCAACACTCAAAGACCACAATAGCAAACATTTTATATCATAGTTCAAAAGATATCAGTCCACTCAACACCAAACATTTAATAGGTAGAAATGATACTGATTTAAGGTTACTTTGACTATGGTTTGGAGGGGTGCGCCAGGCCTTGGTGGTAGTGTAAGACCAAGGCGACGCATGAAGAACCCCAGTAGCAAGCTACTGTAATGGGCCTTCCCCCTTAAAAAATAAGATTAATATCGAGTGGGTCGATGACCCACATATCAGATATTAAACTGATAAGAACAGATACTACACTTGATCTTAGCCAAAAGGCCGAGAAAGGTATGCTTTCTCCCTTCACGAACCTTACCTTTTATAGGGAGGTCCCTCATCTTTGTATCTTCACTGAGCCAATGTGGGACTCTCAGTTATTGTTTCACTTAGGTTGTCATCTCTCAGAGTTTATAACAAAACTAGCCTTTAAAGATCATAAAGTAATGCTGATTAACGTCTAATTTAACTGCAAAGATCTTAAAATGCCCATCGGTTGATCGACACTTAATCACCCCTCCAAATCCATTTTTTAAGGCACCTGAAACTTACTGTTTCAAACTTAACATTGTGTTATAGTGTTTGTGCCTTGACTTTCTAAGAACCCTTATTTGCATAACTAATTCCATTTATGTTTAACTTAAACCTACAACCTGCTCATGATTCTAAATTATATCGGTTGGTTGCATACTCACGTAATTCAAAGGGATTGTAAGAAACTACATCAGGCTCATATTGTCTTCTCTAGGTGTGTTTGTAAGTGTTAGAGAAAACCAAACATGGTACAAGAAAATACAAAAACATACCTGTTTGATTTATATAAACTTGTAGAAGCAATTCGTCTCTAGACATGTAAGGAAGACGTGCAGGTTCCGATGAACACACCTGCATGTGAAGCAGTGATATAATCATGTAGGTGCAATAGATATACAACGTTACTTGATAAGTTTGTTCAGTTCCAGTCATGACTCGATTAAAACAATTTGTAACAAGAATTAATGAAATTCCCCGTATATTTGCCCCGGTTCATCCACCTGCGCTTTATTATGAAGAAAAGTTTCGTCAAGAGAATGGAACATACACATACAGATGAACAACGGGTGGTTAAGGAAGCCACTAATAATGTTCCTAACCTCCTCACAAAAACCATCTTACACAGTTGTCTAGTAACCTTTGTCTTTACTTCTATTTACCTACAAAAATTACAATAAATCAGAAAAGAGTGCAACATAAAGCTAAGTAGTACTGAGCGGACAAAGTAACAATATCTCTCTGTTTTACTGCAACTGAGTCTAACTTGAAGCATATTATGATGTCAGGGATCACAACAGTGAAAAAAAAGGCAACTAACCAGTTCATATACATAAGCTAAATCCACTGAGATGCATGAATCAACCTGTCACAAGTCTAGAATTGATCGATAGCCTGCCACCAGCTAAAGCAGTGGTATGAAGAAAAAAAAGGCAACTTAATCAGTTCAAGAAATGAATGAGATAAAATGATCAATAGTTCCACCAAGGAGACCGATACCATCTAGAAAGATGTATAAAACAGAATCCAATAAACATAGATCATTAATGAGACTATATATTTCTCGATAACTACTCCCTTGCCAAATTCGTCTAGTAAACATAATAAGCGAGAAGTAGCATGCCTTTTCAGTCTTTGGCAGCAGTATGAACCTCGAAAGAGGATTATTTCTTGGTTCATCGGAAAGATCAAATTCGGTTACATAAAACATACCTTAGCATCACTCATAGGAGTAAATATAGAATCCACAAGCTCAATGTGATAATGTATATGATCAAGGGCTTAACCTGGTACTTGATGAGACATGTTAAATTTTGATATTACCATCCTGTTGCTTAAACTGAAGTAAGCTGTCTAATGACCTACAGTTATAGATTATCATGTGATGTGAAAATAGGTAAATAGATTAATGGTGAAAATCCAAATCATATTAACTAATAAAATGGCTTTCAATTTGGATGAAATATTGTATGTATTTCACAAGCAAAAGTATCCTTTACCCATATCAATTAGAGGAAACTCTGCGGTACCGTCTTCCCAAAGTACTAGCACATGGAGTTCGCGTGTAAGATTATCGTAATAGGAAATTCCAACTCCGGTAACATGATTTTCATAATGAGTTAACTCCAATAATCATTACTACATAACAAGAAAAGAAGACTTAGCTTTAGGATAGTGTAAATATTAAGAATCTAATGTAAACTTCAGTTCAATAATGATAACAAACTGAAATTTCATCAAGATAATAGTCTTGATAACTAACTGTAAAATAATAAGGCTTAATCTAGAACGACTGAATAGTGCGACGATACGTACCGTTACGACAGGATTACCGAATACAGATGCTTGTTCACCTAATAATACCTAAGACCTGCATGAAAAAAGCCATAAATAGTGCCAAACAAGTTCAGGCATGGCGTATTGTATTATTAAAGCTTAATGCAAAAGAACATGTGTTTTCAAAGATGTTTAATGTTTAAACATCATCATCTTTTCCTTGTGATTTAGATTAATTAGTATTCTTTTATTAATCAGAAAATTAGTTATAAATTGGAGTAGTGCTGTCCATATGGCAAGGCATTACTGGACCCTTTTGAAAGGCCAATTTAGAGCATCTACAATTACTCCCCTGTTCTCTACAGAACTATACACAGCAAATGAAATCACAACACATAATCAGTAAATAAAACATCAGCACTAATAACGATCAATTAATCACATAAGAAGCAATTAAGACATTACAACGCCACAAACAATAAATCAAACATCAGCACTAAGAACGCCTAAATAGTACGTATACAGCAGATGACATTACAGTTTTACAGCATACGATGGATAAATAAAAAATCAGCACCACGAACGCCTAATCAATCGTGATGACTAATAAGCACATAAGAATCAATTAAGAAATCATAACGCACAATCAACAAATCAAGCATCAGCACCAAAACACCTTATTAGTATACATATCAGATGACATTACAACGCACAAACAATAAATCAAACATCAGCACCGAGAACGCCTAAAATTACGTATACAGCAGATGACATCACAGATTTACAGCATACGATGGATAAATCAAAAATCAGCACCACAAACGCCTAATCAATCGTGATGACTAATAAGCACATAAGAAGCAATTAATAAATCACAACGCACAACCAATAAATCAAGCATCAGCACCAAAAACTCCTATCTAGTATGCATATCAGATGACATACAGCGCACAATCGATAAATCAAACATCATCACCGACAACGCCTAATCAGTTGTAGTAAGTAACAAGCAGATAAGAAGCCATTAAGGAATCACCAAACAAAAAGTAAAAGGAGCAGGAAAGAATTAGGTCACAGAAAACGCAAATGCATGTAAGAAACAACCTGATCGGCTGATCGAATGAATGTTATACTGAATCGTAGTAACTACTGAATGTCGTTGATGCACCGATTCGATTTCGTCATGGCACCAAGCGATCATGGTGGTGGAGATGATGATTGAAATGATCTCTGAGGCTAGACGAAGAGTGTGTGTGTGTGTGCGTGTGTGTGTGAAAGATGAAGTTGTGTGTTGGTATGGAGTACTGGAGTCGTACCGTTGGGTTTATAGAGGGAAAATAGAGTCGGTGGATTTTGTTTTGTTTTATTTTTGGTAATGATGCTGCAAAGTTACGCGGGTATCTTGATTTTCTTACATAATATCTTTTCATGCCGATTTTATCTATATTACATGATGGATCTTGTTCGACCGTTTAATAATAACAAAAACTAAATTATTAATTACTAGTTTATAAACCTGTGTATTACACGAGTTGAAAATAAAAAAATACAGAATTTAAAAATGTACACATATATTTAAATATGTTTTTAATTCAAATGATAATACAACGAAATAGATTATATTCAATCTCTATAAATGTTTATAGTAATTAAAATTTATTTTATTTAAGTTGAATCACATAAGGAAGACCGTCTACATATTATATGCTCATGACTAATGTCCACACATGTTTGGAAACTTTAACAATATATATTGAGGAATATATACTAACTCAAATGGACAACTAATTGTTTTCTTACACGTGGACATTTTCGTGTACACAAGAGCAGTATTTCTCATAGTTAGTAACAAAGCTAAGTCTTTCAAATAAAAAAATAAAGAGCACAAGACATATGTAAAAGAGTGTTGATAACAAAAGTATTGGCACAAGAAGAAGCAAACAACATAAAACAAGCAACAATTAACATAATAAATTTTTATTAGTAAAAGTGAACGAACTTACTCAATAAAAATTCGATGATACTAGATAAATGATCATGAGAAATTTTTATAGCTTCAAAGTGAAAAATATTAGAGAATGAGCATAGAAACAATCTTTACATAGGAAAAAATCCAGATCAATATTCTTTTAATTTGGTAAAAAACTTTAAATATTGAATTTTGAATGTTGAGCCAAATTTTTTTTGCAATACGTAAGCATTCAACAGATTATAAAATTCAATTTCAAAATGTAGAAACTTTTAATATCTTTAAATTTCATATTTTTTTGAATTCAACCGAATGAGCATTATAAATTCCAAATTTGTAGGAAAAAGTTTACAATTTCAACCTAGGATTAAAATATAAATATAAAATTTATTATAGAATTTATTAATTTCCAATTCTAATTGGGTTGTATGAGAATGAGCGGGAAAAAAGTTTGAGGTTGAAGGAGAGAGTGACAAGTGGCATATATTGTAATCATTTATTAGTATTAGAATTTATCTAATCACGTAAGTAATAATACTGTTTAATTTAAAAATGTTAATAATGATTTTGGGTTTGATGTCATGACATGTGTTATTTTATTGTTTTGTAAACTAGATAACATTTTGATTATTGTATCAAATACGTTATGTTATTGTAATACGTCAAGTTATTATTTCAAATATGTTAGATCATTGTCTCAAATATTATATAAATTTATTGTTATTTTAATAATATGTTTTACGAAATACACAATTATGTTATTTCACTAATGTGTTTTTCAAATTCATCAATTAAAAAAACAATTGATTGATAATGATTAATCTAGTAATAAAACCAAAATGTCTAGAAGCCATATGATATTTTTCTACATTGCTACCTAGGTTTCACTTAGGATTTGGAAACGTTTCGTTACTAGCTTGAAAGTTAATCATTTAATGACACATTAAATGTTAATTATATTACTTATGTATTTTTCAAATTATAAAATATTTTTAACAAGTTAAAAATATGCTTCTTTTTATTAAAAACATAATATTTTTAAAAAAAATTATGAAGTTTAAATTTTTTTAATACAAAGAACTTTTAAAAAATAACATTTAAAAAAATACTTTTTTAAATAAATTGGAATGTTTGAAAAACAACTTTTTGTAAGAAAATTTTTTAAGACAAAAGTTTGAAAATCATTGTTATTGTTTTATTGCCTAAACTAGTTAATTATACGTCATTTTAATCATATTTTATCTCAAACAAATATTTTAAAATTTCTAAATATTAATAAATTACTATTAATTTAATATTTTTATTCTAAACTATTACTTTATATATAACATCTTTTAGATAGTTGATGAATAATCAAATTTATATATAGCTTTTGGTGTAGTATATATATGTATTTTCTTAACAGCCAACGAATACTTTGAACCCGGTCACTCGGGTAAACCCATTGGCGAAAGACCACCCACTCCCACGAACACAGACAACACTGGTGACTCGGTCCGCTCACCGTTCTAGGGAAAAACCCACCACATAAAATAAAGGTTCACTGTAGTAAAACCTCTAGCTCACTTGCATATTGCATAAATTAAAACTCAACCCCTTGACCTTCACTTTGAATTCCTCCCAAAGCAATTGATTTAGAACTCATTGATGATGATGTGGTCTATATAACCTCTTGAGTTAAACCTTTTTAAAACAGTTATTGATCATAATTCATAATCCTTAATATACTCTAGTTTAAATCCACAATTCCATATTACATAGCCCTAATTGAAAGTATGATCGAGCAACCAGGTTCCTTGTTACAATAAAACAATAATTATCAATAAAAATACAAATCATATAAATGTTATTTATATACATGAAGGTTGATCAATCTGACTCTGTCTCGAAAGTTTCAGTAGTTTTGTTGTAGGATCTGAAACGTTCAGATTCATCGAACCTCTTAACGTAGTAATGAAGTCTATCTATCATTAGCCCAAGGAATAAGCAGAAACCTGCATTTTAATAACTATATCATGTTTAACCCATAGATTAATATAACCGAGTCAAGTTAACTTACAGTTCCTAAAGACTGGATCAAACTATATTTAAAATCGACTCGTTTTGAATTATTAGAGCTTCTATATCATGATAGACAACCCAAAAAGTGTGTGAATCTTATTAAGCTTGTGTTAGTTTATAATTTTTATCCTTTAATAGGTTACCAGTGATATATAATCGAGTAAAGTTGAGCTCAATCTATCAAGCCGATTACTACTTTTAATTAGTATTGTCACTTTTATAGAACTTATTAACTTAATTATGTGCTCTAGTTTAAAAAAAGGCTAGATCGAACCTAAGTAGGGTTTCGATATTTGAATTTTAAAATCCAGTCAAATTCGACTTTGACAGTATTTTAAATCAACTCAGCTCGGGTACACCCCTATTAAAGACCATACGTTATAAAGGAAATGGAAAACACACCCATGAGTGACGAGTCAAGAATATGATTGGCCAGAAGAACCTGATCAGTTGGATTGACGGCTCCAGTCTCCATCGAACGTTTTTGAATCCTCATTATACTATACAAACTCGACATCAAGATTGCAAACAATGTCACCCCGACAGTTGACATAATAGGACCGCGACCCTCCTTTAAACGATCCAACACAGACATCACTAGTTTCCTTATAAATGTCCTAAACAAAAGGACCAAGATGACATTTATTTCGGCTATTACGAGCATGCACAAAAGAGGTGTCATTTTATGATTTCCCCCAAATTATTTGTGCAAATATAGAACAAATAATTAGATAATTAAAAAAGATATGATGGAATGATATAAATTGGGTAAATGATTATATAGGGTTTCATACTATTGTTGCCAATTTTTACCTTGGTGTTCCTTGTAGTCCCAACTTCATCCTAAACTTACACCTCAATGAAAGAATCACATTCTACCCTCTAGGTTTAAGCTTCCATTTTGTAAGTTGCTTTGATAATCAATCAACCAACGACATAAACTTGGGGAAGTCGTATAACTAGATGATAATATGATTATGGTTCAAATAACTATCATAACTAACCATATCTCCATCGGGTTCAATAGATATTTCTAAATTCAAGATGCGTATAATAGGATTTGGATTTCATAATTTTTTATTACTAGTTTAGAAACTCGTGTACTACACGGTTTGAATGAAATTAGTAAATTAACAGTTAATAATTAATATCTAAATATTATAAAAAAATTAAGATATATAATTTTTTGCTTAAGTAATAAAACATTAACAATAATTTTTTGTACTTTCGTGTTTAAAAATCTTTTGCTTAAAAGATGTTTTTATAAACACTCCAATTTGTAAAAAAAATACAGTCTTTTAAACAATGTCATTTATTTTTAGTTCTTTGTATTAAAAGAACTTATATTTTATAAATAAAGTATTCATTTCAAAATGTGTTTTTAATAAAAAAACATGTTTTTAATTAATCAAAAAATAATTTATAATTTGAAAAGTATATAAAGATATCATCATCATTCGACACCATCATTAAATAATTGACTTGCTTAGACAGTGACACATGACAAAAAGAAGATGAGAAGACAACATTTGTCAAAACTTAATTTGTTTTATTAGAGAAGATTTAACTAAAATGATTAGAAATGAAAACCACATACACTAAAACACAAAAATATCTTCGACCGATATATTTGTCAAACCCTAGTAACGTATTTGATATGAGTTTATGAATGTCAAAAGTGAAAACTTGGGAGAAATTGTGATGTCTAAGTCACGTGCATGTGCTTCAAAGGAAAGACATTTAACCACATTCTCATTCATGAATCAACAAACGTGCGTTGATCAATCTTCCTTTTACCCTTTGGTGGAAGTACCAATGTACCATGAAACATGCTTGCTCCGTGTTATGAAACAATTACTTTTATTTCATTTTTATATTATTATAAATAATAAGTAATTTAATATATTAGTGTGTTCTATGCGTCAAGTTTTAAATGAACAGATTTGGTACAAGAAAAATACTTATAAATAATATATGTGCAACAAGTTTTTACTCCGCAATAATTTTCAACATATTGGTTTCATCCAGGTTGTTTTAATATATTTTGTTTTTACATTTATGCATATTTGACTATTGTATTTTCTTGATCTATAAATGGCAAATAAATAAAAATCCTACTAGACACGTGTCACTCTTTTGTATCTTCTCAATTTCTCTTCGCCATTATATAAGGATTTCAATAATTACTTATAAATTGTTTTTATTTTATGAAACACTAGGTTAGAGTAAATTAATTTGAAATAATTTAAAAGTAAAAATAAAAGTCACATATATTCATCGTTTAAAAAGATATTTATAGAGGATCACTTGGGCTCATCATGTGGTTAGTGTTGGCTTAGAACCTTAGATGTTAATACTCATGAGTCATGCCTATTTCACTAGAGCTACATGATCATAACTGTCCCACCAGAATCCAAATTTTAGTTGGATCACAACCATGTGGAGGGATTTGATACAATACAACACACCCAAGTCAATATTTGTTGTAGGGTTTATACTTTTGTTCACCACAAGGGCTCACCGGATAACCAGATAGCTCTTGCAAATTACGGTCTAGACTTTGCTCTACATGATACTTATTATGCGGTTGCGTGTTCCATTACATACTTTCAAGGTAAGCTGTTTTGCTTTATTCACAAGATTTCACCTTTGAGAAGGTAAAATCCTTGAAAAAATATATTCTAAAACTTTTGGTCAATTCCATTTTGAATAACGTTTTTCAAGGTTAATACGACATTCCCATGCTTTCTTAGGGATTTTAGCCATTTGATTATGAACCAAGCATTTTCATTTATGAAGGTTATTGTAAGTTGCAACAAAAGGTAATATATATGTAATATATACAAAAAGAGATTAGATGTAAACAGGATTGTTAAATACAACTTTGACATTAAAAGTCAAAGATGACCCGAGATAAAGTGGTTGCACTCATGCACATGCACCAGTTTTACCTTGTGAACCTTTGCATTTCTCACAGCAGCATAAAAAGGAACAAAATATACAGGTTTAGTAAAGCCTAAATAATACTCTAACCGCTCGCAATGCTCATACTCTCAAAATTCTGGTTAATTTGTAAACCTGAGCACTTCTACTCGGCAATGGTACTTCAATGCAGTTACGCATACCATCAACCCTGCAACAGAACAGAATTTAACAATTCAAAATCAAAAGAATCAATATATTGTTAATATAACGCGTTGAACATATATGCAACTCATAAGAATAACAAACAGAACAACCTAAACCTGTTTTGACATGTTATTTTAACATGTAATTAAAAATATGCCATCAGCTTACCTTCTACTCATAGTTTTTCTAAAGTACTGATCCTGCTCTATGGAACCTTGACCGCTATACTTTCTTTCATCTGTATTCAGAATTACCTGTATTGGCATAAATAAAACATCAAAAGAAAATCAATAAGAAAAAAAGATTGAAGAAAGAAAGAAACGCCAATATGTTTACTTGATACTCTCCAGCTTCTTCCACGCCTACATTGTATCTCTCGTATGAATTTGTGGGATGAAAATTGAAAATAAAGAGAAATGGGCCTCGTAAATATGATATCACCTGTCAGGCCATTTGTTTTTATATTCTATAATCAGCTGATGAAACTTGATATTATTAAAACATAAATAGAATCACCTCACCATATTAGTATCGTTGACATGATGAATATTTGGACGCCATCGAGAAATTATTCTTTCTGTTTTTTCCAAGTCCATCATGTCCTATAAAAGAAGTAGACGGAACATAACATGGGCAGAATGGAAAAATGGTGGTCAGTCAGGTCGGATAACAGGTCAACAATTCAGGTCAGGATATTTAGTTTTCTAGCACGGATCAAAACAGGCAGGGGCGTCTCATGTCTGAGCCAACCCACAAACACGCATTTTCTTTTCTGGAAATTTATTAGCATTTAATATTTATAATACGATTAATAACAAGCTATATGATCACATCGAGAAACTTGAGATAAAAGTATAAAACCATCAACAAGATTATATGCATTGTGACATTTGAGTTCAAGAAAATAAATACCTTATCAAAGGAAAGCAAGTTTTGATGGACCCCTTCTTTAGCAAGTAGATCCCAATCCCGATTAGCAAGTGAGAAGGAAAATCCATTACTTGACATAGGGAATTCCACCCGCTATAAGACACAAATAGAAACAATTATTATTTGCATTTTTCTCGGGGTCTTGAATGCAAATAATATTATAAAAGTTTAGATAACAGCTCACCTTTGGATGCCCAAATTCGTTACCCATAAAATTTAGGTAAGCACGACCACTGATCGAATATGTAATTAATCTGATCATCTATTTAACAGCACAAATAAGTATTAGAACATAATATTACATCAAATTAATTTATTCGTCTCTTAAAGGTTACTGATATGACTAAACCAACCTTATGCAAAGAACAACCTCTAAGCAACAAGTCATTCATGTCTGATGATTGCTCCAAAGTTTGACCGTATAATATTTCAGCAAAAGACCGCCCTCCCGAAATAGACTGCCGATAAATTTATCAATAAAATTAGAAGAAACAAGTAAAAAATACCAATAAAATCATAAATAATGATTTACCTGGTTGTGGTTTTCAGCATATAAAAGCATTTTATCAGAACTTCCATTGACCCCCACCAGTGTGTCGACGATCTGGAAAAAAATTGAACTTTAATCGAAGAATGAAGAAATATAGGGGGTGTTTGGATGTGTGCTTGAAACCCATTAAGTAACATTGAATAATCACAATCAAGATAATCATTTATAACAAGAATCAGGATCATGTCAAACACGAAAAACAGATTAGATAATCCCTTTAATAATGCACACCCAAACACCCTTTTTTTTAATATAACAAGTAGGAATTGGTCACGGTTAAATAGTGCGAACCTTGCTCATGCTCCAACTAGAATCTTGAGCATTTTCTAACAACCACAGCCACATTTCAGATGCACGTGGGTTCACAAAGTAATCAAACCCTAACCCACCTTGAGAAGTTGGTTCACATAATCCAGGATATAGTGTTGCCTACACGATTGATCCAAAAAATGTAAATAAAATACTGTCAAGATTTATAAACCACAATACTGTATTTACTTACATCTTCTGCAATGGTTATTATATTAGGATGAAGAGTATGTAATATCTCATTTGCCAATATGAGATATAATATTGCTGAGCGATCAACATATTGGTTATAGAACCTGAAATTATCGGAAATTATAATTAGCTGTTTTAAAGTTCATTAAAAAGTTGACCCTAAAAAGTGGGATTAATATGGACGCCTTACTCCTCCATATCACCGGTAAACGAGGCAAATCCATTGTGTGTATACATCATTGATGCAAGAGAATGAAAATTGAAACCATCAACACGGTACTCCACTACCCACCTAGAAAATGATAAAGATTGTATAGACGGTAGTTTTGCATTATATAGCTGTCAAAATGAAAAGAAAAAAGGTATTGTAAATGTACAAGTTAATGAACAATGATAATGGTCTATTTTACCAATTTAGATTGGAGAGCAAATAATGGAGAACATCAAGATCTTCATATTTGAACATTCTTGTACCCCAAAACTTATGGTGTCCTCGCTTACCTGGTTCATTGAGAAAATATGAGTGCAAATATGTGTATACACATCCGCTTAACCAAAACTTAAAGCATCAATACTATTTAAAGTATGTTAACCTGTATGAAAATAGCAGTCGTTTGATCCATCAAAGAGTGATAATCCAACCATCTCATCTGCAGCTGAGTAAGAATGAACGATGTCCATGAAGACGAGCAACCCAAGTCCTATTTCATAAGAAAGATTAATTAAATACATGGTCAAAATATCAGTTCTAAGGTTTTATGCATCAGGATGATATTCGGGTGATCACCATGTGCTTCATCAACTAAGCGCTTAAAATCTTCAGGCGTCCCATACCGACTACTGACAGCAAACATATTGGTCACCTGCATTGAAACCGATAAACTCATTAGAGGTGGCAACCCATTTACTTACAAATGAGTTGATGTAGGTTATATTTTATCTCTAATGGGCCAAACAAGGTAAAATAAATAAGTAGCTTAAAGGAAACGGGCCCAAAGTAGCTCATAGTGTATATTTAATGCAAACAGCCTCCTATATCATTTTATAGAAAAAACAAGATTGTAAATGAACTAATAAAATTTCTGAAGTCACATTTAACGCTATAATTATTTACTATAAAAAAATTTCGACAAAACGTGTTCTGTGGGGTCACAAACCAACCTAGCCTGTCCTTTTTGTTTTGACCCGGACCCATTTTAACTTGTTACCCAGCCCGAGCCAAACCATTTTGCCACCTTTAATCAACTGAAAATCAAAAAGTACAAGTTGGAGATCAAACTCACTCTGTAACCAACAGTGAAATAATCTTTGTGCTCAACAACTCCAATTAATTGTATTGCATTGTATCCAGCCTCCTTAACATAAGGGAGAACCTGTAATTGTAAGGTATTTAGATGATGTTCTGGATTCCAAAAGGGGGAAGAAAAATACGAATGGAAAATGACAATATTATAACAAAAAACAACAGACACAACTTATTAGTAATTAACCTTCTCAATGAACTCACTAAAAGTGGCAATTTTAGGCTCTGATCCACTAATACCAATATGTGCTTCATATATACGCAAAGATTTAGGAACTTTTGGTTTGTTATGTTTCCATGTATATGCATGTTCAGGAGGAGGTTCCCAGTGGATTGCATATCCTTGGTTTCCATCAGCTTCTACATAATCAAGTCCCAACAAGGAAAAACAAATATCAGAAGACTAGAGGTAGCATTTGAGCAAGGAATGTGTGGAAAAATATATAAAGTTGGGTAACAGAACAAAATGTCTTTTGTCTAAACTTTTTATAATTGTATAGCATGTCAAATATGACTATACAGTTATATTATCCAGTAATAATACGATTACTAAAATAAATGATTTAGAAGGTTTTATGCATTGAAAATACAACTTCACTGAATTTAAATGGACTTTCAGCTAAGCTTTTCAGTTAACCCAACATAACATGAATCTACCCATAAGACGATAAAAAGTAAATGCATTGAAAATGCCACCTCCAATTAACAAAGATTACCTGGATTCACATAAGTAGCCCAAGCCGGAATCCGTTCTAAAGGCCCATTAGGCGTGTTAAAATACACTCTATACTTGCTTCCATGAGGAATAGCAGGTGCATACTTCTTTAACCATGCTTTTCTTCCTTTGCGCGTCTCAAGCCAGTAAGCAATAGGGGGCTTTTTAGCCCGGAATTTAGCCCGTGAAACAGGATCATCAATAACATTAAAAATATCATACTCTTTTCCACTATCAATCACATGTAAATGGCTGGAAGGGTCATCTTTATGTTTCTCCTTCCACATTTTATATTGTGTCTCAGCATCTGGCATTTCTTCTAATTCCTCTTCCGTTTGAGGCCCATTTGGCCCGAAAATTTGCTCATATAATTTAGCAATAATTTCAAAGCGTGACTTTATGAACCGATCTTCTCCAGGCTCCCAATACTCATCATTTGCTTTTTGGAAAACTTCATCAGCAGTAACACCACTATCCCCTTTATCATAATCATCAACATAATTATATTGTTGAAAATAGAGTTCATCTGGTTCTTCACCATCTCTTAGTTTATCTTCAAGAATCACAAACCAATACCCGTAATCATCATGCCCATAATGTCCCTCTCTTGCACAATTTTCAGTGGGAGACCAATCGTTGAAATCTCCAACAATGGCACAATAGCGAGCACCTGATTTTCATTTTAAGTATCAAAAGTACAAACCATTTTTAACGTATATTATTACTATCCCAGTATGAAGCCGAACCTGGTGCCCATTCCATGAAATCCACTCGATGTTGCACGTTACGGTGCATTCCTAACAACTCAAATCTATACAAAGAACACAAGTGTCAATAAACAAAAAAAATGAAGAATCTTTCCATAGCCAACCACTATAGGTGGTGTTTATATGTGTTTCTAAAGTGATTATTGCAACTTAAACAATAGGAACCAAATAAAATGATTGAAGCTTGGGATACTCAATTTTCACATAGCATTTTAAAAAGATGGAGTAAAGTTACATATCAAACTGATCTTCAAAAACAGATTATTTGACCCTAAATTATTAGCTAATCATAATCAAATTCAAATATTCACAATAATCTTATTATTACTTAAAAAAACATGGAAAAACATTGAAGGAAAGCACTGCAAAACTAACCCAGAAGCCATGTCTCTGAAATCAATATGGCGCTTCAATATCTCATCTTTTAGGTCTTTGAGAGCTTTATACCTGCATTCATAACAAATAACAACCAAAATTCTATAAAATAAACAAAAAAACTACAAAAATTAGAGAAACCCATGTCCTTCAATCAATCAAATTCTCCAATCAGCAACTAAAACCAAAATTTACACAAACAATCAACGTAAAATCCAACAGAATCCGCATAACTCTCAAAACTTCAACAACAAAAAAAATTCCAAAAATTGAACAAATACCTTTCACGAAGGTAAAGTGCGAAACCTTTGTGTGTAATCCCGTATTTAGACAGAAACCCAACTGGGTCGATTCCTTTTTCGCCGGACTCTGGGTTCTTTAATTGACGCTGCCGGTGTCTCGGCGGCGGCGACTGGCCGGAGGAAGCTGAACACCGCCATTTCTTGGTGGGGAAGACGACGGATCGCCGGAGATTGATGCTCCGGCGACCGACGGAGCCGTCGGGTGTTGGCGGTAGAGGGATTTGAGTGAGTAGTGAGAGTGATGAAGGCATCAGATAAGTAATTGGGGAAGAAGAAACTGGGGTTTTGGGTTTAACGGACAATGTTGTTATCAATATTCATATATGCCCCTTGATTATTACACTTTTCATAAGAACCCTTGAATTGTATAATAGCTGTGATAAGAACATTCACAGTAGGTTTTTCATTTTCGATATGAGTGTGTGCCATATATTTTAATGATGGTTTTTAGTGGTTGTGAGTGAAGGATGATGAATGTTTATGAGAATTGTACCGTGATTTCTCATATTTGAGGAAACAAGGTACAACCCCCATAAATTTTTTAATATTTTTAAAAGTGGTTGTGAGTAGATGATGAATAAAATGTAATGATAAAGATATTAAAAAGTATTATTTAATTAAAAGATAGTAAAAAATTATGTTTTTAATGTAAATATGAGGATGGGGTTGGGGAAGCTAGTGTGAATGCTCACCTCAAACTATAAACTTATTACAATACAACTCTTAAACGAGTCTAAAAGAAACGAAAACAATATGTATGTTCTTTAACTATATATCTATCATGCTATTTTAAATGGCACATAACAAGATACCCTTAGAATGTTTAATTTTGGCAAGTGATTAGATTATCATCATGTATCCTTTAAAATTTTATAATGTCACTTGTTTTTAAATAACAACGTGAATGGTCATTTAGTATTTAAGATCTTAAGTGGAACATTTAAGATTTGTGTAATGACATGATCCTGATAATTTATTGGATAATTCAAAACATAATGATTGTAATTTAGACCCTTTCGTAAGCTGACTAACATAAAGGGAAGTTATCTTCAATAGTATTTATAAACTTGTAATTTCTTATTTGTTGTCTTTAATTATAAATCTGGAAAAACAATAGTGTAATTTATACAATACTAAATATCAACTTAGTTTTGCATTGTGATTTATACCTTATGTTTTATAGGTTGTATCTCATTTTGTTTTTTCTTTATTTTTCATTTTTAACTCTATAGTTTTCATCTTTTACATTTAACCCTAATACCTTTTTCATTTTCAATTTTGGTCTCTATACTTTTTATCTCTTACAATTTTTTTTGTTTTACGTATGGACTAAAATTATCAAGTTAACATACATGCACATGCGTATGTGGTTAACGTTTTTACATCTATTTTTTTCTATTTCACGACCGTGTTTTGTAATATACTTCGTTCTAATTTATAAAAATTAACACGCCACAACACACATGCATGGTTTAAAGTTTTTACGTCTATTTTTTGTTTGAATTTATTTCTTTTGTTTTACGAGCTTTTTTGGTGTTGGTGGTTGCTAGCGACGGTGTGCCATTGATGTTATTTTAAAGATTTTACGCCCCCTACGCAACGCGTGGGGTTAAATACTAGTATTCTCTAAAATTTACATCGCCGGAAATACACAATGAATTTTAAATGAACTTAAAACATTAAGACTAATGTTATATTATATTATTATTATTTATAACTTCCAATCTAATTTATAAATAGATTGCAATTCAAATGCACTACTACCACTTTAAATGATTATAAAAAAAACTAAATTTATAACTCATATTCAAATTCACTTTATATCATATACGAATGTTCTGATAGCAAATGATGTAGTTCTCAACCAAATATTGTAGATTTAAATCGTATAGAATGAAGGTATGATGATTTTAAAAATACAATTGTGTTAAGTAGAGTGTGTGTTTGCGGGTGAAAATCTATTTTAAGTTTACATTTAATATTCTTATATATGTTTCTATAAATAATTATAAAGTTTATTTTTTTTCATATTTAAGGTTGCATTTCATCCAAGTTTTTGACTCTAAGATCCCTATTTCCCGCCCCCTTCAATTTGAGACAACAGGCGACAGCGTAAATTTGTTGGCTTAAAAGTGGAAGTTATATATTTTAGATCTTTAAGTTGACAACTTGACATCAATTTATTTTAGTTTAATTGGACACATGTAAACAAATTAATGGAATTACGTGGGTTAACGTTGATCATTGCGTCTTAAAATAAAGTTTATTATTTAAGTTTGATTATTGTTAATATTATTTTATAGCTATGACTTACGTCAATCTATTTTTTAATATTACTTTAAGAATTTTTCCCAAGACAAAGAAAACCGCAAATCACTTCTTACCCAATTAACGTGTATGTTATTAAAATATTAATCACACCGCAACTTAAATTATAAATTAATTATATACACACATCGTGATATTTGAAGACCGGCCTCATAAAAAGGGTGGCCGGGTCGGGTCGAGTTAAGGGATTCGGTAAAACCGGGTAAGCTAAAATGGGTTGGTTTTAGAAAAGTATAATAATGTATTATTCACTTGTTGTATTTGTTTTTATTACTGCTAATGGCAAAGACCAATAATCATGGTGACGACGGTGATGATGGTAGTGGCTACGGGACAATATTTTTAATGTAGGTAGTGGCGTTGATAAGTAGCCAGTGTTAACTAATTTGGACTCGTTTTAAGTTAGCAAGATTAATAGAAGTGAACAGTTTTGACTCATTGTATAATTCAATTAGTCTAGCAAGAATTGTCAAATCAACTCATTTCTTGAATATGATTTTCACTTTCTCTGTCTCATACAGTCTGGCTCGCATTTGAACACGATAGACAAATCCCATTTCAATCATAAACTTGAGAGATACTATACTCAGAAGGAATGTCTTAACTTAAATACCATCATTTGGACGCATTAGTCATGTAGGATGAGAACTCCATGGTTAATGAGCTTTAGGTGTAAGAAATTCCAAGATGGTTGAACTTCCAGAATGTTTTCATTGAGTAACTAAAAAACAACCTCATGTGTTGTTCGTGGGTAAAGCTAGCGCTATTGATTGGTATGAGAGATTAAATGTTACAAATGATACTAGCATCGCCTTTTAGGATGGTTGAAAATCAAGAAAAGAGGACATAAGATAGGAAAAAAGACTCACAATTTAATCGTAGATCAACCATGCCACGTACCACAATCAACTATACATGAAGATGTGGTGCTTTGGTATAGTAACACAACTAGTCGTGTCTAAACAATGTCTGACTATTGGTGGTGGTGATGGGACTAGTAAAAGGTATATATGGTGACAAATTGAAAAGTTTGATCATGTGGCAGTGGCAACGACGGTAATGCTAGTAATGGTAGCAGCGTTGAAGGTGGAGATGACTACTAGTGCTTATCGAGGGCATTTGGGTGGGCAATAGGCAATGGAGGTGGTGATGCTGGCAACGATAACAATGATGATGGCCAAGTGGTGCCTAGTTCGTTTGTGGTGGTAGTGTTTCTTCAATAGGATTTAAAAGAGTTTGTGAGACCGCAGATCATTCTTAACATATTGAATCATTTAGACTCATTGTCCAATTTTATAGTTTCATACACTTATGTTAAGTAGAAATATTACTCAAATCAACTCATTTCTTAAAATATGAATCATTGGCAGTATATTCACATCTAATTAACACAAACATGTAACATTTTATCATGTCTAACATCTTAATATGTAACTAAAAAACTCACAAACCTAAATACATACATACTTTAAGCAAAATAACCCTTGGCAAGAAACTAGTTGACAACTTAAACTAGAGTATACCTCAATCAACACCATAACATTGAAAGAGTGCATGTAAAGTGGTCAACTCCCCCCTTTAACCCCTCTATAAAACTTCAAATCCATTGCATCCATCTTCTTCACCAATTTCACATCAAATCAAACCCTAAAGCCTCACAAAAATCATTCCTTCTGACAGATCTTCAGTTTACCATCATCCATCATGAAGATTATGCAAATAATCTTCATGGTATCCATCACCATCACCATCACAATCCTCACCATCATCTCCACCACCACCACCACCACCATAACCACCACAACACCATCTCCAACCACCACTACACCATTTCCATCAAGGCCCGCGAGCCGCTTCCTCATGGAGAAACAACGAAACCCTCGCGCCGCAGATCACTGCAAAAACGACGACGAGATTTGTTATGTTTTGGAAGGTAGAAACTCTACATGTTGCAACAACAAATGCATGGATTTGAGTGAGGATAAACACAACTGTGGTGCTTGCAAGAAGAAGTGCAAGTTTACGAACTCGTGTTGCAATGGTGAGTGTGTGAATTTGGCTTATGACAAGAGGCATTGTGGGTCGTGTGGCAACAAGTGCATGCCTGGAGGTTATTGTATATACGGTCTCTGCAACTACGCGTGATCATCGCGCTATTATTATTATTATCATTATCATTATTATTATTCTAGAGCGATCTTGATTCGATCGTGATGATTTGTGCATGTGTGCTAATAATAAAGACCGTGTTTGTGACGGTCAACGCGAAAAAATGTTGTTAAGTTATACTTATACCATGTGTTGTTTTTAAGGTGTCATGTTAAAAAAAATGTACCGTTGGTGTTTTGTGAAGTCGTTGTTCAAAAGCTTGGGGCAATTTTGATCATATTGTTTATAAAATTTTGTTTATTTAGCGATGGTTTGTGATGCTTTTTGAATATTGAGTAAATGTGACGATTGAAGGTGTCACATACTCACATGACCGATATTTTGGGCGTTAAAAAATGAGATGTATGGCGTGAAGTGTTGTTCAATATTTGCTTTATTCCAGGTAAAATTCTTTTTTTTTAAGATTTATAAATTAATATTTTCATTTTAGCTTGTTATTGATTTGACTTTTTTAAAATTTATGTCTTCGTATTCTAACTTTTTAATGGTGTTTGGCATTGGTTAATTTTTAGGGTTAGATTTTAACGGCATTTAAATGTTATTTGTTTGCTATTTTATAAAGCCGAGATAATTACTCACTTTATATATTTACGGATCGTTTGATTTTGCTTACAAGGAATAAAGTGTAAATCCATAATAAATCAGTGATAATTATGGAAATGAGATTCTTGATGGCAACAAAAGTAAAAATTAAAAGTGACATCGGTTAATATATGGATTATGTTAAGTTAGTGGGTTATAATTTGCATTATTAAAATTTAATATATGATGTTTATCAGGCACACACAAGCCAAGCCTGAAAGTTTGATTTTTCGTTTAAGGATTTACTAAAAGTCCAAAATTTTATAGTTCGGTTTGGATTTTCCGAAAAATAGCAAGAAGAACAATAGCAGAAAGATATCAATTATAACTTTTTTTACATATTTTTTTAAAAAGTAACATTAACTTATTTTTCTGATATATTGCCCAAAATGTAATAACTGTGGCCGCAAGGCTTTCTATGTTGTTTGTTGGGCCAAACTAAGAGTAGTTAAAAATTTGAATTGGGACAAATAAATTTAACCCACTTGGACTATGAGTCAAAACAAATATAACCCAAACTATATATGCACAAACCGGTTTTATTTGTAAATCGGTTGGGTTAGGTTGAGGAAAAGTCAAAACCGGGTTGTATTCGAAATCAGTTCGAGTTGGAACCGTTTTTTGAACGGGTTCTAATCGCTTTTAGCAAATTTTTATTGGCTTTGATCAGTTTGGATTTAACTAGTTTCAGTGATGTTGATTATAGCCCATTCTCTAATCTATGTTTCTCTTGGTTTTTAACGGTTTCTAGTATGTCGGTTTCAGTTCTAGTTGGGGTGATCGGATTGGGGCTCAACCTGTTTTTTATGCACCTCTAATCCAAACGACATCAACAAAACCCAACCAATGTCAATTCTCATTAACCTAACTTAACTATAATTGAAAATTAGCTAGACATGATTAAATATAAAGTCTATTTTCTAATAAGTGTAATTTAAATTAATTTAATGATTAGTATTAAAGTAGTGTTAGTTTCGTAACCAATCTGAAGTTACTAGTGGTTGGGATTTGGGAGGAATAAAAGACAGGATGATGTCATTTTGTTGATATTTTTTGTTACCCAACCTTTTTAAACTCAATTATACTAATACTTAAAAGCAAAGGTCGGTGGCTGAGCCACTCGACCTTTGCTTTAGTATATAGCATAATTAGCTTCAAATTAAAACAATGTTTCTCTCTAGATCGGGTGGTAGCATACCTTGGTTTTAAACATGAGGTGTGGACTTCGAAACTCACACACACGCCTCATTGTTTTGGTTTTCTTTTTCACAACTCATTTGTGAATTTACCAATTTGTCCCTTCTTTAGTCCTTGCCTATTTGTTTCTACCGCAACAATGGTGTTGCCTTTCGTTTATGTTTTGATGTATATTTTGTTCAGAAATGAGTCATGTCAAATATGAAACGTTTTTGTGTTTATTTTTACGTACGTTTTGAGTTGGTATATGTTTTAAAGTAAATTTTGTTTGGAAGAACGTCGAGTCAAATATACTACATTTTCATTTGTCGGTACAAATCCGAGTTACTCTACGTCTCGACGTAAATTTAATTTGGAAATGAGTCAGGGTGATTGTAATTTATATTTTATCACGTTGCATATGTCTCCATTACACGTGTTTTTTACGTATGTCTTGAGTCGGTCTACGTTGTCACAAAAATTCTAGAAATGGTCAAATCAAATATAATATGTTTTCATTCAATGGTATATATTCGAGTTACTCTATGTTTCAACGTAAATATAGTTCGGAACTGAATTGGGTCAATCGTAGTCTATACATTACCATCTTGCGTATGATACCGCCGCAAGGTGCGGCGGGTAAAAAAGCTAGTTAAGTTTAATACACTTCATTATTGCTTAGAAACATGTTATACCGTTAAATTAAGGATTTTTTTTTATTTGGTGTTAGTATACTATTTATGTAATTTTAAGAATATAACATTATTTTAAAGGTGTAATGCAACGTGCGACAAACAATGCGGTTAACCTATTAACATGATGCGTTTACCCTAACTTACATGGTATAAATATACGCCTAACACATTTTCACAACACTTAAAAAGTACGAAATGGGTTTCGTTATACGTTACACTATACGAATTTCTCACTTTGCACAAAGAAAGACTATATACGAAACCAAATATATATTAAGCATCACTAGCTATAAAGGTGAGGGTAGTCGTCCCTTTCTTCCCAGATCTCTATCTTATTCGCATTAGTGTCACATGACGTCCCCTAATATCTATCTTTCTTTTTCCCAAATCATAGTAGTGATTCCAATTTTCCCTAACTTTCCTAATATATTTTTTAATGAATAACACACTAAATTTCTTAAATAAAATATAAGTTATAAAGAAAATACATTTCTTTAATAACTAAAATTACCAATAAAAAACTAAATGATAAACTAAAAACATAAAAAGATAGTAAATAAAACCACTCCCTCCCCATAACGTTTTACACTTTTACGAACTCCTCTTTTATTTGTAAGGTAACCACTTATAAGCCAAAAAGTAAAAATGTTAAAAAGAAAGTCGCTTATGAGTCCAAAAATAATTATGTCTACACATATTATATTGTCTTATTATTACTTAAAGTAGTTACTTATACGTAATTTCAATCATATTTTATCTAAAAAATTTAATTTATAATTTTTAAATATTAATAAATAATTATTAATTTAATATATCAATTTAACATATGTAGTATACGAGTTTCTAAACTACTTATTGAACATACACACACTTGTAGGGTAGCTAGCCGCTTAGAATCCGTTCACCTTGCCACTCTGGTTGACCTAATGTAGTCTTGTATATGTTGGTTAACGCCTTACATATCGAAAGAGCTGCAAAAATTTGTCCATCACTCGCAACAACTATGTTTCTTGTTTCGTGTCTTAGACAATATATCCTTTCCTGATTATTGGCAAGTTAATGTTTGGTTCGATACATCTAACGCTCTTAATTATCATTTTGTCCGATCTTATAAAAGAACAAAGTAACATCATAATTAATGATCAAGGTGTCAATTTTCATAATCTTTGAAATGGCATTTTGTGGGTAGCTTTGGGTTCTGAGACACAACTACACAAGTACTTTTGGAAACAAAATAATATAGTATTAATGTCCAACTGTAGATGAAGAGTACCAAAGTTATTTACATTGTTGTGTAGGCATCAGATTCTGCTGCATGTGTGGTTAAGTTTTGCTGTATGTTTTTGTTCTTTTCTTTTGTCCCTCACATCTACATTCAGACTGAAATTAGTTGGTGTAGTTCTTTAAAAATATAATAGATAATATAAATAATATAGAAAAAGGAAAGTGTGTGGTGTGTGTGGATGGATCTATCATCTATGTGGTGTAAAAAGTAAAAGATGTGTGTGTGGTGTGCACAAAGTTTGGATGTCTTTACAAATGATTGGCGTTTGCTTGCCGGTTAAACATTCAAATTCACATTTTTAAAGCTATATATGCTACAATATTTCTTATAATGAGTTTTGTTTGGTTTATGAAGTTTAATGGAATTGAAATTTTAAACTACATGGTAAAGAAGGTATTTGTTTGGCTAAATGTGAAATTAAAACCGTAAAACATTTCATCAATCAAATGAATATGAATTATCAAAGGCTTGTAGTAGTATCCGTGGTTGAAAGCTCTAGTTCTATTGTAAACACTAAAGTTAACTCTTAGAGCATTTACAATGGATTATTTATATTTATTCATATAATTATATAAAAATCACTATATTTTCTTTCTTTTTTTCAATTAAATAATACTTTTTATATATTTATCATTATTTTTTTCACTCTCCTCCACTCACAATCACTTTAAAAAATATTAAAAATTTTATAGGGATTAAACAATGATTCTTCAAATATACCAATCAACAATAACATTTTCTCTCATCTTCACTCACAACCACTCAAACCCATTTCATATAATATACTAAACACATTATTTTTTTAGGGATTCCACTGTGAATGCTTTTAGAAAGACAAAAACTTAAATCAAAATACTTAATAGCATGACGAAGTATGCACAAGTTAACCGCTCTTAAAAAAATAATATAAACTATCTTAGATTACTGGAATACACAAAGTTTAGTTCCATTAAAACATTCTATTTCTTTGTAAACATAACAAATAATCAAACTTGTTTAAATTAATTGAAAATTAGACTTCTTTTTCCTTCCAACAAAATTAATTTTTTTAATTATTTGAAAACCAAATGTATTGAAAAGATAATTAACTATTTTCTTATTCTACTTTGTTATTTCATTACTGTGTTCGTTTTATTTATTTCATTTTACGTTACATCCAATCAGATCGAGATTCACCGGCCTCTTACTTTCTTCACAAACAATAAAATAATCCCGTTCAAATCGGGTTAAAGAACACAATATATTTATTTAATTCTATTTTATCTTCTTTTTTTTCAACAACAAACTTACATTTAGTATACATACTGCTACATCCACAGTAATTCGAGTATGTTGTATACAATGAGACTATTCAATTTTGTCTATCATTCTAGCTATTACTGGATAACAATCATTACTATTGACCTACAATTTATATCCACTTTCGGTTCTGAATCCATGATGTTTTCAAGAATAATATTATATTGTGAATTTTATTCTGTAAATTAAGAAACAAGCTGCCACACTCAGTTTACGACCAGTAGCCATTTAGGTACGTGTTAATTTCATAGCGTAAAATTCTTGAAAATGGATAAACAACTTTTGTTATAAATTTTGTTATATGTAAAAATAGGATAAAATGAAAAGAGAGAAAATAAACAAGTATTAAATAAATAAATAGCATTACTCAAGGTTCGGCAATTTGCTTGTGGATAATAATAGTAACACATATGAGTAGTTGAGTGGATCGACTTTGTTAATTTTTTACAAATGACTAAAGTATCCTTAGTATCAAAAATTTAATAAACAATTAAAATTAAAATTAAATACCAATAAGTATTAAGTAGTGATCCCAATAACTCAAAAGTGATTGAAAGAATAAAAAGAATCAACTGGCGAAATGTACTAATAACAAGTGTTGATCCATTGATTCTACATTCTATCAGTTGTTATCATCCATCAGTTGTTTTTTATTAGTTGACATTAGTTGTTCTCGTACACTTAATGATTAACATAGATTTTTAGTACATTCTTTGATTGTTTCATTAACAAATTAAAGATTTCAGTATTGCACGTACCCCACTGTAACGGGAGGAACCATAAACCACTACATCAATCCACCCACGGTGGGTGCCACTATTGAATGTAGTGATCACTTATAAGAGATTTCTAACGGATGATTTTAGAGAGAGCGCATTGTTTGAGGATGAGCTCATTGTAATTGTTCATATATGTATTTGTATCGATTTCAATTGATTAATTGTAACACCCCAAAATTTGATCAACTGCGAGAGAAAGAAAGGTTTAAAACTTTTAATGAGCATCACTCGGGGCCAGGAATGAAGTTACCAGACTTATAACCAATCAACAAAAAGCTCTCGAAAAACAACATAAGAAGAGCAATATTACGAACAGTAACATCTCTTTTTAGGAAGCAAGGTCACGTGTCGTAATATTTTAACCTTGCAGTTAGTTAGATTGAGGCGGTTAGCAAATCTTTGGATTTTGATGTGTGGAAATATCTAGGCTTTTTGAAAAGTTATGGCTGTAATTGTTGGACCTTATGGTCCGTAAGATTGTTCGACGGGCATGTAAATAAAAGGCATTGGATTTCATTAGTTTACAAACTCTAAACATGTTTAAACACTATAAAATGTTAAAACCAACCTGACTTAGTATTGTTGGGGAACAACATGAGCAATGCTACCCAACAGAAAACTTGTGGCTTGAGAGATAAACTTTCGTCTTAGAATAGGGTTTAGGGATTAGGGGTCGAGTGGGAAGCCTAAGGGAACGCGTTAAGTAACCGAAACGGTATAACAGGTCGATCACCTGAGATATATGTGGGTACGATACCATAGCCTATGGGTGGGACACCTTTTAGGATAAGGGTCAGTCACCTAGAGATATAATAGTGGAGGACCTTGTGGGGATGGGTTGCATACCTAATATTGGTAAAGATTAATACCTGATATAGGGTATGATAATGTTAATAGAATAAGAATATGTGATCCTAAAAAGATAAAGCTAGAGGATGACTTAAGTGAACATACAATTAAGGTGATGTTACATACTCTAAAAGTATATGTGAATTATGAAACGATATATGAAATGAGAAATCATGAGAAAGTATGAAAATTGAATGATTGTATGTATGAGAAGTATTGAACTTAGATAAGAGTTTTCTAGTTCAAACAAGATCACATGTGAGATTCATGATCAACTATGTGTTAGATTGAGATGAGAGTTTCCTAATGCAACACTGGGCTACATGTGAGTTTCGTGGTCGGTGTAAGTATTAGATTCATATGAGAGTTTCCTGACCCAATGCTCAGTCATATGTGTGATTTAGTGCATATAATTATCGGATTATGCGATGTGCAGACAATGAATGCACATTCCACTTAGCAAAAGCTAAAATGTGTTATGCGTATACTTTTAGGTGACATGTATAAGCAACATAAATGATATGGATCTAGTCTTGGGTGTGATAGATCAAACACATAAACGTGATAAATGTTGTAAACATATACATTGTATTTAAGGTGTTACCCTTTTATCATGTGCAAGACACATGATGTTAAAATAATTATTTCACGTGTAGACATTTTGAGGAAATATAAAAACCTTTAACTGATCTTATATCTGACGGGTAGCTATTACTTAATATACATTAGTTCATGGGTATGCCTGGGCTGGTAATGGGTATACTCGTTTATGATCTTTCTTAGGTAAGAATTACCCATTATCTAGAACTCCATCTTATACTCAGCTCACATAACAGCTTGAAATATCAAATACTCAAGTATACTTTTAATAATATAATATTAATAATTTTAAGTTTCTAACAACGTTAGCATATATAAACTATCTAACAACTTTAACATATTGTATATCGTATTTGTTAAGATTGTATAATTGATATATGTGGGTAAACGGATTAGGGTACCTGAAGGTTATCATCTAATTAATCACATACTTGTTTTAAACTTGTCAAGACTTCTAAAACTCATCACATATATGGTCATATATATAAATACTCATCATATTACTCGTCCTGAATATATTGGGTTTTTAGATTTACGTTCGTTTAATTTTCTTTCCTTCCTAATGATCTCAAATAGCTTAGAAGGTAAAAATATTTCACCTGATGAATAGGACATGCTATTTACATCTGATTTTGATTATGTAAAAATTACGGTATGTGAGGTTTTTGTGAATTTAATAATAAAAATAAAACTTGTTTTGAATTGAACATCAATTATTGAATAAAATTGCTTATGATCTTGATTTCTAATGATTAATTGAAAATCCAAGGTTTAAGTCCAAAAAATGTGGTCACGTGACTTTGATTAGAATTGATCTTGATCTCAATTATTAATATTGTGATTTGATTAACCAAATTGACAAATAATTGTCTTGAATGATAAAAAAAATAAAACTTGTTTTGAATTGATCTCAATTAATAGTATGTTCAAACATTAAATTTATATAAAAGATAAAATTTTATTTGAAGATTTTTAAAACAAGCGAAAGTTTTAAATTGAGAAAGCGAAACTTAAATTCACTTTGATATGTAAAGATAGGAAAATGAATAAAAATATAAAACCATTGCTATTTTTAACCCAAAATTTCCTTCAATTAAATATATAGAAGAGAATATATAAATATTTTAAGCGTATTTAGCAAGACCTAATATGAACAATATTAAAATTTGACATTTTACATGAGAAGCTTCTTGTTCGTGATTTTGTATCCTTCTTGTTCATTTCATTTCAAGTCTTTGTTGACCATTAAGTCATTGACCTTCCAGCAGGTCAACTTTATGATTTCTTTTTCTATTTATAATCTATTTAATAGTTTTTTGAAATTACTATATGGAATATTTATCGAAGGTACCAACGATAAAACTGTAATACTAAAAAACCGTCATTTTAAGCAAAAATATCATTTTCTGCATTTTCAATTATGCTTACTTTTTTATTATAGTTTTTCAAAATATATATGTTTACTTTCAAAACAACTAGTCAAGATTTCATATTATTTTTCATACTTTCCTTAACTCTATACTATTCTTAAGCCACATTACGTACCTACCTTTTTTAAAACCGTATGTTCTTTACGAGAATAGAATTGATGTTTAACTAAAAGCTAAAATCATAATACAATAATACAATAACTAAGTATATTGTTGCAATAAGGTCATTTCTCACTTTTTGGTTATAGAACTCACTTAAGTTTAATTTATTATCCAATTGTTGTGAAATATTTTTTATAAGTGTTTAACTTTTTTTTAATTAAAGAGATTTGACAAAAATCTATTATCTCTTTATATTATCTATAATAAAAGAAAAGTTTTAAGATAACATGTGTCAACATATTAGGCTTTCTTATTTTTTTACTTTTCTGTCTCTTTCTCCTAATAAATGATAATACTATATATAATAATTATATTATTTAAAAAATTTTTAAATTAAAATATTATAGATATTATAAAAATTAAAAACTAGATTTCTGTTATTCAAAAACATTTCAAAAAAATATAAGATACAAAAATTTTCTTTGGAAAAAATATTTTTAAAAAATACAAACTATTATAAAACCATTTTTTTCTAACTTTTAAGGATGATTCTTTATTTAAATGAATTTTTAAAAATAAAAAAAATAATTAAAAAAAAAAACACAATCTTATAAAACAAAATTTTAAATTAATATAAGTATAGACGAAACAATAATCGACGAACAACGCTCTGGCGAACTTGAGGATCGTTGAGTTTCTTATATGCTCTATTTATGTCACTTATTCTTTTAAAAAAATTAATGTTTATATAAGAATTTACAACAATATAGGAATTTATGTGATTTTTATTATTAGGGAAAATTTGTGAGAAATGGTATAAAAATGGATGAATATTCTCATCCATAATACATCAACTCTGCATTCTTAAAACCGAGTGTTTTATCTTTTTATTTTTCTAACGACCGTACATTTTGGTCAACTTTTATTGACATGATCAAATATCCTTTTTTTATTTAGTGTTCACATTGTTTGAATCAATTAATTGTTTTCCCCTTCTTAAAGAAAAGAAAAATATAACTTGATATGCAATATTGACTAATCGTCTTTATATTTTTATTAAGTCAAATAAAATATAATATATATTGTTGGAATATAATATGTATGTCCTCGATAAACCTGAGCTAATCTCGCATGCAGTGACGTGCGTGAGGGGTAAAAGTGGCTGACATCACCTTCTCGAACGTTTAGATTGAGATGTTTAGAAAGTTAAGAGTATAAATTATAAAAAGTGAACCATTTTTCAATTGTTATTTGCATCTATAATGTTAACTTTGTTAATTTAAATGTTTATCTTTCATCACTAAAAGAAGTAAGTATATATTTTTGTATATAAAAGTAAAATCTTAATGTATGTTTATATATTGCTGTTAAAATTTCATTCGTGTATTATTGTTCTATTCACAAAATCTACGTTAAATCCTTGATCTTTTTATCTTCAAACGTTTGAATAATCAACTGAACCATTAGATTGTCAGCTTCATGGATGAGGGAGAAGGATGGAGCATGTTTCTCATGGTGGTCGGGAACCCGCTGCAAAGGGGTTGTATAATAGAGAATATCGCCTCTAGTCATCCTCTCTCGTATACAGTGATTCAATTCCACTCGATCGATTGGGGGGGGGGGGTTTGTTTTGTATTAAAAGAATAATTTTATCAATTTATATGTTTAACAATTTTATTAACGTAGTTAAACATTTTTGGATGAAAATACAACGTTTCAAACATTCAGGAGTCAGACGCAAAAAGATATATATATTGAATGAAAATAACAAATATGATCAAACCACGTAAAGAGAAAAAAACATTTCACTCATTTATATAGAATTCTAGTGCGAAAGAAGTGAGAGTGGTTGGGATAAGAAGGGTCTAGTATCGGCGGAAATATCACTCCCACCCAATTAGTACCATGAAGATTCTATTAATTTCGGGTTGTAAACGCTTTTGACATGAAAAGTTTGTGAAGATTAGGATGACTACACTTGCTTATTATCGTTTTTTTATAAATTTACGTCGTAATTTAACTCTTTGTTTATGTTTTAAAGCTACCCTATTGGCATCTAGAATGACTTTGTTACTTGCGTTTATGCGAGTCAACAAAAATATTACTAGGAAAGATTAATTTCACATTTGTTTGTTGTCTAGCATCGTCATCACTTCCCCACCAACTTGAAAAAAAACGTGCATATATAAATACATTAATTTATAGAATTATTTATTAAATTATGAAAATAAAAAACATTGGTATAATTACAAACCCAATTGTATCGACCGGCTAGTTAAACCTATTTAAACCACTCCAATTAAACTGGTCGGACCAACCGAGTGATTGGATCATATTTCAGATTCTCTTTAACTCTTTTACTCTTTTTCTTTTAAAACTTCATTTACTGACTAATCTATTACTTTAGACTTATATATAATACTAGATTTAGTAAACTCGTGTATCACACGAGTTGAATAAATAAAATTAAATATAATAAATTCAATCAAGTATAAAATGATATTTTAAGATAAATATGATTAAAATTACGTATAGGTAATAACTATTAGTAATAAAACAATATATGATATAAAATCTTTTAACTTTTGTTTTTTATTTATTTTTGTTTTTTCCAAATAAAAATTAAACATTTTGTTTCTAAAAAACCGTTTTAAAAAATATCATTTTATAAAAAATAACCTTATTATAATTCTCAGTTTTAATTATTTTAGGTTTTCTTAAAATACTATTTAAAAACATCAGTTTCAAAATATTTTGTATTTTTAAAAAGATCGATGCTTTAGACGAATTTCTATTTTATAAAAGTTTATTTATTTAGAAATAACATTAATAAAAAATCTATTTCTTAGCTTATAAAAAATACTTTTTTTAATCTAAAAAAGTTAAATATTATTATCAGTAATTATTGTAATTATTTAATGGAATAGAAAAGCGAAAAAATCTTGATGATGATAAATATGATGCTGACATGTATAATCATAGTTACTCTTTTATTAGATTAGATATTTCAAAATTTATATTCATTAACATTACAAACTCACATCAGAAGATAAAATAATTTTATAAAATAATTTTAAAATGATTACATATAAATTTGTGTTACTCAAGTTATCTAGTTTGTTATTTATTATTATTTTTTCAAATGACAAACTCACACACTTTGTAAACCTATTACTAAATTCACATCATCAGTCTATCCTTAAACTCTCAAACTCTTAAAAAATATACAGTTCCAACAAACCCCAATACCACTGGATCTAAACCCAAAGATCTCTGGCCATTTTATGCTTCTTAATATCGTTACAACCGGTCCGACTAATAAACAAGTTTAAGAACAATAACATTGGTTAAAACGACTAACAAACAAGCACCACATTGTGAATCCAATTTCCCTCATAACGGAGCCACAACATACGCGTAATTGAACACGTGCTATCACGTGTTTCTTCATGTGAACGTAAAATAGGTTTCATTTTTATTATATTTTAATTTAATATTTACGGCAAGCACCGTCGGTCGGAGTTGTCATTCTATAGCCCATTACCTTTTGCCACGCGCTTCATCACAACTCATCCATTATTCTTTATTTATTTTTTTTATAATTTTAATTTAATTTACATATTAGAAATGCATATCATCATTGGATGGAACGAGAATGATTCCTCGTTTAATATTATTCACCTTTTATATTTGTTTAATATAAGAGTATTGATAGTTTACTATTTATTTCTATTCATATAATTATATTAACTAGTTTTATTTTTTTTTTATTTTGTATTAAATAATATTTTTATACATTTATCATTACTTTATTTTTTTCACCATTTACAACCAATTTTAAAAATATATAAAAAATTAATAAGAGTTGAACAATATTTCTTCAAATATACAAATGAACAATAACATTTTCTATCTCCTACACTCAAAACCATTCTCTATAATAAAAAAATACACTCACGTATTTTTAAAGATTTCATTATGATTGTTCTGACAAATTCAATTTATAATAAAACCAAATATATAATTATATTTTTATGAGAGACGTGACATGTCACGTCTACCACCGCATATATAGTTAATATGGCATGACTTATCACATATGCACCTCAATGGCTAGAAAGCGGATGGAGTTAGACATGATGTGATAAAACCGGACGAACACCACTACTTTGGAGGAGCAAAAATTAAGGCGTTTGTTTGCCTCTCATATGAAAATCCGATTAGGGTCAAATTTACTTGATGTCACCCTCGCATCATCAATATAATATGTATTTCTATTTTTTCGATATATATTTTTGTTTGAAAGGGGTGTCGAAAAAGGATTTAAGGTTGAATGATAAACGAGTGTTTGAATTAATCTAATCTGGCAGCTGACATGTCGTGTTTGTGGTGTTCGGAGTATTTTTTGTTGGAGATGCCCTAAGCATCATGAGCTATATCAGTAAGTAATTATAACATGCTTTAAATATAAAAGATAATTTTTATGTACTTATATGATTTAGTGTGATCATACTCGTATTAATATTTGTATTGTTAGTTAAGGTTTTCTTTATTATTTTAACTTACTCGTAATTCCTCTTCATAGTTCACCATATCCAAATACTTTGTCTTTAGTATTGATAACATATCTAAATATTACTTTCACTATTTAACATTTATCCTTAAGCCACATAAATCTTAAACAATTATTGTGAGCCAATAAATTCATCAAGTTTTATTAATACTAACTTTAAGCAAAAAACTAAACAGTATATATTTTAAACATTTTTTCTCATCTACTATACATTTTCAAAATTTATAATAATAAAGCAAAACACACACCTAAATCTATAAAAAGCATCCACAATACAATATACATTACCCTTTCTTTACCATTTAACTAATCTCGCATATTCTATTCCACAAGCATAACTTATAAATAGTAAATTCATTATATTATTCAAAAATCAATAAAATATAAAACAGATAAAAGACCCCAACTGTCACAAAAATCAAACCTCGTTGTATCATGTGTTTGTGTTCTATCATCTATGCATATATATATACATACACACACATATCTCCTCATAAACCCCAAATCACACACACACTTCAAATTCTCTCACAACAATGCAATACCAAAAAGGCCCCATCGTCGGCCGGGGCTCCTCCGCCACCGTCGCCGTCGCCACCACCGTCTCCGGCGACCTCATCGCCGTCAAGTCCACCGACGTTTCAACCTCAGAGTTCTTGCAGAAAGAACAACAACTTCTTTCAAAATTAAGCTCCAAACACATAATCAAATACATGGGATTTGATTTCAGTTATTCCGACAACAAACCCATGTTTAATCTGCTCATGGAGTATGCCCCCGGTGGCTCAATCTCCGACGTCATCAAGAAATCAGGTGGATCACTTGATCATTCTGTGATCAGATCGTATACCCATCAGATTCTTCTTGGGTTGGAGTATCTTCATGGTAATAATCTCGTGCATTGCGATATCAAATGTGGGAATTTGTTGATTTGTGATGATGGTGTCAAGATCGCCGATTTCGGGTGTGCGAAAACAGCGAAAAACACCATAAAAACAACAACAACGACAATGAAAACAAGAAAAGCTTGTGAATTTTCCGGTACACCGGCGTTTATGTCACCGGAAGTTGCACGAGGTGAAGAACAGGGGTTTGCTGCAGATGTATGGGCTGTAGGGTGTTCAGTGATCGAAATGGCAACAGGGTGTAACCCATGGTCGGAGATGAAAGATCCGGTGAGTTGTATATACAGAATCGGATATTCCGGCGAGTCGCCGGAGATTCCCATATGTTTACCGGAGGATTGTAAAGATTTCTTGAACAAATGCTTGAAGAAAGATGTTAACGAAAGGTGGACTGTTAAAGAGCTTTTGCAGCATCCATTTGTTAGTGATTTGAATTCGAGCTCCGAAACACGAAATTCGCCAACGAGTGTATTGGATCAGGGGTTTTGGGAGTGTTTACCGGCGTTTGAAGGGTCGCCGGAGGTGACGGAGATGGGTGGTTTCTCCGGCGAGTCTCCGGCGGAGAGGATGAGGAGGTTGGTTGAAGGTGGTGATTCGAGTTTGATCGATTGGGACGACGAAGACGAGTGGATCGCGGTTAGAAGAGATCGAATGTAGACGATGAATGTAGATGATGAAGTAGAAGAGATTGAAAGATTAGTTGTAGATGAAGATGATATGGTTTTAGAGTATGGTAGTTTTTGAAGAGATCTTGATTTTGATCTCATAGTTGATAGTAATATTTACATTATTTTGTAAATAAAAGATTTCATTTTTTTATGATTGTTTTTTTTTCTAGAATACCATTATGTTTCATCATTGAATCAGATTTGTATAAAGGGTACGTAACTACGTATAAGTGTATAACCACTTCAAGGTAGTCTATTGGAAACCAGACCAAGGTCCAAGCATAATATGATGTTAGGACAAAGATAGTAGTTCGAACCTTACAGTTTGGCTCTGGGTGACTCGTGAGCCATACTGCCAACTATGGATTTTTAGGACGGGGTAGCCCATGACGATTAATGAGTCTGAAAATATTCATCAATGGCACGTGTATTGGTGCGAAAGTTGTATTTAACATTATCTGGTAAGGATTTATACATCTAAGCACTCGACTGATAACTGTCTTGATTCAATGGTAATCCGTATCAAGTTCTCATAAATTGACATGCATGCTTCCATTAAACACATTTTGTGAAATTCGAAACTCGTCGTTTGACAAAACCGAAAACTTGACTAAACGTAAGCTTCACGCGATTAACTAAATCAAAAGGCGTTGATTTAACCTTGTGGACCTGAATATAAATGGTTTTGTATAGGTTAATGATTGACTAAGATGATTATCATTCAATGAGTTATATGAATGTATAACAAAGTTGTTATGATTAACAATAGTCTTATCCTCATTCGCTTTATTTTAAATCCAACTTGATTTAGATGCATATTTTAGATATACTTGATTGATATTTTGTATTGAACAAACATATACTTTTGTTTAAACCACAACCAAGTCAAATTCTTTAGCAGGTCAACCAATTTGTCCTGTGGAATTGTTTGGTAATTTGAAGCCAAATAAGAAGAAACTGACATTAGGTACAAAGCAGGGGATAAGGTCAATGATTTTGACTTTTCCTTTTGGTTTACTTTATGATTTCATATTTTAAAGAGCCCCAAAAGTCAACACCCTTTCAATTTGCAGGTGTTGTTAAAAGACTTCCACTTTGGGGCCACATTTGCACACAACCCTAAGTGATTTTACATTTAAAAGTTGAAAGTTAAACACATATTTAATGTTGTCTAGAAGGGGTCCAAAATAATGAAATATGCTCTTGGCTCTTTGTGTGTACATTTGGGTTTGGAGTTTGGTATGTGGTAAGTGGGTTTGTGGTAATCTACTAGAGATTAGGCAAAACCAAAGTCATCACTAATACCAAATTAGTTGACATTTAATTGATGGTAGTTTGGTAATTTACCTAAGGTTTACTATCTACAATTATGAGGTTTTGAAAGTAATATTTTGACTTAAGGAACAAAGGGTACATACCAAATTCTCATGGTCTCAACCAAAAGGTAAAATGAATAAAGTTGAAAATAAAAAGATTGTTGAACCGTTATTTATTTTAATTAGTTTTCCTACTGTTATCTTGACGGGTGAATTCATGCTATAATCACCAATATGATTACGAAGCACTTGTAAGTTGTTAAGCTCTCATTTGGCAAACATAACTCACTGACATAGGAATATTGTCAGTCTATCATTAGGATGTCTCAAGAATATTATTAACGAGAAGAACATGATCCATTAGATTAGTGGTTTCATCTTTCATCGCCCGTTTTGAGTTTCGATATCGAGCAGTCTGGATGTAACAACTATAGATAAGATCGTTGCAACAATCCTTGAGGTCACGAAGCCTTTATCCTGCTTCAAACTATCCAACCACATCATGATTAAGGCCCTTAAAGGTGAGTTAAACAAGAGGATTGTCTTCTTTTCACTTTCTGGAGTAGAAATTTTCATTCTAAACTTGCATCTCAATTAAAGAATCATATTCCTCTCCCATCAAAAATTGGTGTAGTGGGTTATTAGTGGGCCTACCCAAAAAGCATAGATAGTATTATAGTAAGCAGTCATTTAGAGGTTGTAAGTTCCTTTTACTAAAAAGCCCAATGCCGCCTTGATTGATGGTTTGATGTTGTATTTAATTTAAATCTGACTGGGCCGGGTAGAAATTTTAGATTCAAAGTTATTTAATATTTATTTTGAATTGTCAAGACTCAAGATAATTACAATTAAAAGAATTTGGCTTATAAATATTTATTGCTAATACTAAATAAGTGTCAAAAGGAAAATAAAACTAAAACATAAGTGGACATCAATACGGGGTTGATCCGTATCATATTTGATATAATTTGACATTACTTATATACTTTTAGCTTTTATAATCCAGAAAAAAACATGATAGATAAAACATATAATGAAGATGAATCCTAGTAAAATCAATCTTAACATATGGTATATCTTTTGTTTATAAATTATATATCTTTTTAGAAAGTTGTTTATTTGAATTGACATTAAAGTCAAAATCAATACGAATAAGGAAAGATCCATATAATTGAATGAGTAAATGATAAGTTTTATAGACAGTCTATTAGGAATTATAATCTTGTCAAATTTACAGTTTAAATTATTCAATCCAGATACAAATCATATATATATTCCCGTAAAAAAATCAACCCTAACTAAACACATTTTAAATTATGTAACCGAACATAACCCATTTATCTAAACATGAAAGACATGCCGACAAGTTGACGTATATCAATCAATTTACAAACAAGTTAATCAAGTTGATGAGTTTTAATAAACAAGTTGATGACTAACATATTTAAACAGACTACATATGACAACCCACCATGAATATTTTCATTACATTTTTACAACTTTAAAAGAATACTTTAAACAAACATACACAACAATCAATAGGCGAGTCCCATCTCATTATAAAACTGAAGTCAACCCTTAAGTGAAGTCCACTTTTTAAAAACCCTAATAATACAACACTAAACAAAATTGTTGACAAAGTTATTGAAGAATAAACTATGAGTACAACAAAAAAGCTCAAACCACTGTAACATAATATACTCATTATATTAAAACATGACTAGCCGTCACAAAAGCTTCCAAAAATTTTATCATGAAAAATGATTATCGTGGTTAACTCAAGTAATTTAACTTTGAAGTAAGCAGAATCGGTTTAGATGTCAAGAAGCAACCTTCTTGGATCCTCAACAACGTCTTTAATTCGGCGGAGGAAAAACACAGCCTCTCTTCCATCGATTAGCCTATGGTCGTAGGTTAGGGCGATGTACATCATAGGTCGTGGGACTATGTTGCCACCAACCACCATCGGCCGGCTCACAATTGAATGCATACCCAAAATAGCAGACTGTTGTACAATACATAAACTAAATTCATTAAAAAGAGCTAATTGTTCTTTCTACGATATACAAAAAGCTACAGTTAACGGGTTAAACATGTGACTTTGTACGGGTTAAAAGACGAGAGGTTGGGTTGACAAGAAGACCAGAAACACTTTTCTTTCAAGTGTGTATATAATTTATATTGTCTGGAGTTTACTCTATCCCTTCTCATTTGCCCAATTTTAATCATTGTACTATTTTTGTACATCCGAGTTGTTAAAGACGGCTTTGGGTCCCGTTAGGGTCATTTGTAAATTGTAATGTATAAAATCTTAAGATTACAAGTTACGAAATGAAAAGAAAAAAAAAAGAAAAGAAAAAAGACGGCACACATAGCCATCTTTTGATGATTTTGGATGTACAAGAAAACCTGTATTTTTTACACACAACTAGTGTATCATATATAATTAAAGAATATTTATTAATCTAGAAATAATCTAGTATTTGACAAAACTATTTAGGAGGTTTTGTGCATTAATAATACGATCAGGGGGACGTTCTACCCGTTTCCATTTAAGCCATTTTTTTTGAATTTCACCAGAATCAACACAATGTAAGTGCATACCTGAGGAGGATTGATAATAGGAGTGCTTAAAAGGCTTCCATAAACACCACCATTAGAGATTGTAAACGAGCCACCTGCCATCTCATCGATGGAAATGGTTCCATTATTTGCCTTTTTAGCAAGAGTGTTTATCTCTTTCTCTATCTCAGCAAAGTTCATCTTTTCAGCATTGCGGATGACTGGCACAACAAGTCCCTAAAACATGGGAAAACAAAACAGCATGTCAGTGTTTTAATAACAGCGTGATGAGCTCAATACAGCAAGCAACGCATCTAATAAATGTTTGCAAGGGCACTGTCCCTTTTCCCGGAAAAAAAAAACAAGCAGCACATACATAACAACTTCAATATATATTTCATCCTCAAACTAGTTAGGGATAGAAGAAGAAATTATTTACCTATTTTTCCATTCTACAGATGAGAAAATTGCTATATATTGTTAAAAACTATAATAATAATCTTACTATTTTGTTAATAAAGAAGGTTTTACACATTTACCCATTTTCTTTCCAGTTAAAGCCTTTAGCTTAAGTCATTTGATCTAGTAGAGAAAATATAGCCCAGATCAACCCATTTACAAGTTTATGGATAGAAATTGCTACCTCTACTTACTAACAAATACTTGAATACTCATTAACATAACAAAATTAAGAAATATGAGGTGGTGAGAGAGCAGGTTGAGTAGCAGGTACTTTTTAGCACATATCAAAACAAACCACGTTGTACTGACCCGCCAACATTTTTTGGTTCCTTTTCCTTTATGATAACTAGTATATTTAGTATGCTTAAAACTATAATATTTAATATCTTAGTCCAATCTTTCCAACAAAGTGATTTACGACGTTATAATCATTTAAAGACAATTTGGGTCACTTTCAACCCAATTAACCAATTTTATTCATAATTACATTTTAAAATTTACCTGCTTGAGATCAATGATAACCAAAGTAACACGTTTCTTAGTAAATGGGTCAAACTTGCTACCTCTTTGAGAAACAGGCCAAGTTTAGTTGTGACAAGTCAAAATATATATTGTTGCATTTTTAACAAATAAAGAGAGTAACTACCCTGATATGTACAACTAGGACAAGTTCGGTATGTTGTTATGCAGAAACTGGACATGATAGCAGATATTTTATGCTTACTTTTGGAGTACCGACAGCTATGCTGATATCAATATAATCCCTGTATATGATATCATCTCCATCAATAACAGCATTAATGATTGGCTGATTTTGAAGTCCACTGACAGCAGCCTGAAATTTATAACTATTACATCAAAAATAAAAGATGCTGTTAAGAGCACAAAGAAAAGGTAGGCTAGTATCTTTCCATCCTCTAATATGCAGACACACATACCTTAACAAAACCAGACATCAGTCCCAACTTAACTCCATGCTTCTCTAAGAAGGCGTCCTTGTACTCGGAACGGAGTTTCATCAAATTTGTCCTGAAAAAAAGAACAATCGTGTAATAGAAGAGCAGAATAATTTTATTTACATAGCACAATTCATTCTACTGGGATCTTACTAAATGAGCTGTGAAATTAGGTTAAAACAAAACATTTTTAACGGCTCAAAAATATGGTCAATTTCTTAATCAAGGGAAGACCTGAAAACCTAGTAATTAATACCTACGTGAAATTTTAACTTACATGTCAACTTCATTAAATGTTGTCAACAAAGCAAATGTGTTTTGAGAATCTTTCAGGCGTGTAGCAACTCGCTTTCTTAAACGAGTCATAGGAACCTGTATAACAAAAAAATATGATTGTATAGACTCAACAACAGCAAAGATTACCTTGATAACAAAGATTTTAATCACATTTACCATGATAATAGAAATTTAAACTTTAAATTTACTATTAATGTCACTTAACATTAGCATAGAACTATGACACTCACACGTCTTTCTCTGTCTTTAGGAGGAAGCTGAGGTTCTGAAGCAGAAATTTTTGGCGGTGTTGGTGGAGAAGCTGGTTTAGGTTTCTCAATGACAGGGGTAGTTTCAACTTTTGGCTTAGGCTTCTCCTCTACCTTCTCAACAGTAGGAGGTGGTGGCTGAGAAACAGCCTCTTTAGATGCTGACTTAGGTGGAGCAGCAGCATCTTCTGCAGACTTTGAGATGATAGCAACTTTTGTACCTGGTTCAACAGTATCCCCTTCTTTTGCTACAAACTAACAATATCAAAATTCAGTTTCCGTTTCCTAAAAATTAGAAACTTAGCCATAGTGAAGTGAAACTGAAAATAAATACCTCTTGAATTATACCAGCTTCAGGACTAGCAACATCAATAGTCACCTGTGACATAAATAACTAGGTGTTGAAAATAATCCCATATGATTATCGATTACAAGTAAAGATGGACAGTTTCCAGGTCAGCCTGGTAGGGTAACAGATGGATTTGGGTTGATATTGATCATCGGTAGTACAGGTTATAAAAGTCTGTTTGAATCAACTCAATACACTTTTTTGTCCGTTTTTTTTTTACGTTTTTCATAGTAATTTAGAAAGTTAAATATGATACAAACCAATATTGTCTCAATAATAATTCAGGACTTTAAATAAAACAGTGAAGGAGGTTGTATGTATTAAAAATACACATTGGGTTACTTTCATGTTGTTTGAAACATTTCACCAGATCCCCATTAGACTATTAGTTAACTGGGTTGAAACTGCCACGATGTGACCTCTAGCTACAAGCTCAGAAAACAAGGCCAAGTATAAAAATTAAGAAATACCTTGTCTGTTTCAACTTGTGCGATTGGTTCATCAATTTCTACCCTATCACCAGGTTCTGCTCCAAGAAGATTAATTAGGAACAGAAGCTTATACATAAACATAAGACTGTTAATCAAACATGGACGCCCTAAGAAAACAGAGAAACATACTTTTTAGGAAAGTGGCCAATGTACCATCACTTATAGATTCACCCATAAAAGGAACAACAGCATCAACAAGATCACCTACAAGTAATAAAAAAGATTAGCACAATTTGCAAGTTCAAACAGTAAGAGTTCAAAACGCCATGGATTAGAGAAAGAAATGACACTTATAAAGACTTAAAGTGGGCAAGAAAGTATTAATCATATCACTTACATGAATATACATTGGCCTCCTAACAAATGAAATGTCAGCAAAAGGAATATATGGATATCATACCGCTGTCAGAGGAGAACATTCGGCTCTGCATTTGCATGCTGATACATGGCTGAATGCCGGTCATAACTTCCCTGCTAAGAAAAGACTTCTATTAGAACGATAACACTAGCACACACATCTTATTTAGAATTCTACAACAGATAATAATGTTATAACAGAATTATGTTACGAATATAAGCAAATACTAAGACCATGAGCTTAGAAGTTAGGAAACAAGGGCTCCAAAGTCTAAGCACGTGATAACAATACACACAGCACACATCACATTGCATCATTGTTCTAGATTTTCTTTACAATATGTATGTTCTTAACAAAAATGAAACAAAAGATGGAATTATGCACTGACCTTAATGGTCTTAGATTAACTGTTGCACCTGTACAGCAAAAGTAGCATAAAGAATGAAATTCTTGAAAAACTAAATAAATACAACATAAATTAGCTTTCCTTCAAATACACTGAAAGTTGGGCAGAAACATACCAGGTTGGGTAACATGAGATATACTTCGAGCACTGCCAATGATCCCCGGACCCTATACACATGGAAAAATTGTTTTTAATATAATTTATAAACCAAATCTTGAGCCTGTTGTGATCATGTGTGGAATTTATTCCAGAAGCATGAAGATAATGTTTTCTACAACAAAATAACACCACATGCCAAGATTTGTGCTAGAGTTACTCAACTTGATTATAGATTTATAAATCAGGATAATGCATTCTACAACAGAAGCACCACAGTCCAAAATAGTATTGGAGTTTAATGACTAATGACTTAACAAACTTAAACCAAATTTCATCATAATAGAATCCATGGATTAGATGCTCTGAAACATTATTAAATCACCATATAACTTGAGAAAATAAGAAAATCAGTACCTCTCCTTCTGAAGCGAAACAAGTTGCGGTTGTAGATGCTACAGGACGAGATGTCCGCCATGATTTCCCTACAATCTGTCCAAAACAAAGTAATATAATATCAGTACCTCTCTAAGTCTCTATGTACATAATATATTATTCCATCCCTCCTAACATATCAACCTACTTCAATTTCTCCTAACTAGACCTCGTACTGCCTTTAGCTTGACAACTCTGAAAACTTTCTAATATAATACACACCATCTCAAAATCATAAGCTCCTTAATCTTAGAGAAACTAAAATAATTACGTTTCTTCCTTTTATTTTTCGTTATCATATTAATAACTGAAGCTATAACCTCAAAAGGACTCTAACATGATAGAGATGAAAAACTTACTCTACAGTTTGATTGAGGTAAAAACACAACCACAAACGACACAATATTAACGAAAACAACAAGCCATTGAGAACGAAATCGACGCTTACCGTAGCATAAGAGCTTCCGCCAACGATTTTTCGCCGGAAAACACCAAACATCGCTACCTTCAGTTTTATATACTGTAAATCAAAATCATACAAAAGTATAAGAGCGAATATCCTCAATTTAACAACGAAATCGCTAAAACCTCGAAGATAAACAAACAGTAAAACATACAGCGGAAGATTTGAAACCAGATGCATTAACATTATTTGAACGAATCTAAACATGTATACAGAGAGTGTGGTAACCTAAAACATAAAAAATGTGAGATGATTAAGCCTAATCTACGTGATTAAGTTTGATTACCTTGTTGAACAAGTGTATGGATCTTCTTTTGGAGAGAGGAGATTATTCAATGAGAAGTAGAAGATTGATCGTGGGGAAGGGGCAACCGCGAATGAACACGTTCTTGGAGGCTTCTATATATGTTCGATTATTGATTATTGATTATTGATATTGATTTATTAGAGAAGATTTTGTTACCAAAAAAAAAATGAAATGTAAAAGGTATTTGTTTCTATGATAAAATTTTTGACAAAGAAAGAACGTATGTTGAAAATTTATGTTTTTATTTTATTAATATTTTGGAAGATAAATTAGATGGTTTTTAACTTTTAAGAATATTTATTTTCTTGTAATTAATCTTATAATTACATTAAAAATTATTATTTTTTATTATTTTTTCAATTAATATATATCCTTTTATCTTTATCATTAAATTTTTATCTCATCCACTCACAACTATTTTCTAAATTTTTTTTAAAAATAGATCAACAGTAATATTTTCTCTCTTCTTTATTTATAACTACTTACAATCATTTTATATAATATAGAAAACAAACTCATAAATATATAAGAAACTTACTATGAATGCTCCACGGTTATTTGTTGTCATTTATATATTAAGTAAAAGATATATTTATTGTGATCACAAGTTACCGCATTCATTAACACTTAGTTTAGTTTTATTCTTAAAATTTTGAATATTTATAATATAAAAATACAAATAAGTCATCACATGAACAAAATAATTGAAAACTAAATTATTATCGTATCATATTTTAGTAAATGCTTATTATAACACTCTCTCATGTAACTTTAACTTGATGGAATCATGAATCATGATTGTCTCATCATTTTCGTTTCTTAATGATCAAACTTCAAGAACTGAACACCTTAGTTTAGCTATTTAACAGTTCTTATTTGCACTTATTTAACGCGTACAGCTGTTACAAATTAACAGATAAAAATGGCTACAAGTTGCGGGGATAGCTCAGTTGGGAGAGCGTCAGACTGAAGATCTGAAGGTCGCGTGTTCGATCCACGCTCACCGCATTTTTGTGTTATTTATTAATTGGGCTTTAAAATTATCAGTCAAGCTCCACCAATGTGGGGGTGTTTGTAGTCGATTAGATTTTTGTTACACTAAAAATAAAGAGGCATATTATTGCCTTATATAATTATTTAAATTTAACTTATGTATTTTGCTTTTAGATGCGACTATGTAAATCGTAAAAAAAGAAACTACATTTCAACTAAAAAAGAAAATGATGAGTTGGGATAGTCGTATAACCATCTACTTCGTCGTTTTTCTGGATTAAAATATGATGAACATAACAAATTTACATATTCGCACGCAATAGATATGTGGTGCATTCACCTAAATTCAAATAGCAAAATTGTCTACTGGAGTTTAATAAAAATAGGATTATTTAAAATAGTCCTTTAACGACTTCTAAAAAAGGTATTAACAAAAGTTTGAAGTTCATAATGTTGCAAAAGATTTATAGAAAATGGAACTGTAATATATCGAAAATTTTCATTTCGTTCACAAAGGAAAAGGAACATGTATTCTTTAAAATGAAATTTTTTCATCAACTCACTTGAAAATCATGTTTTCTGGTAAAGGTTTCATTCTATTTCACTTTCACGTAATAGTAACCAAGCATAAACTTTCATGTCAACCATACAGATCGGGTCGAACGAACCAATTAACACCATATTTTCTTGTGTTCAGCTCAAGGACCGAGTCAGTAGCTTCTTGAAACTATCTTCTGAGCAACCATTGTGATTTAGAATCTGCAGTTTACAACATAACACCAAAACTTCAATAGGATCCAACCCTCCTAGAATTTTGCTATCTCGATCATAATCCTGCAACCAACCAACCAGATTCAAACAATAATCTTCAAGATTTTGTAAAAAGAATCATATTTAATGCGATGATTTCTATGCTATAATGGAGTATTGACAAGTAGTAGCAGATATATAAAGATCCGGATATAACAGACCTTTTCTGTCACGACGACGGTGGGTACAGAACTAAACTTGTTCTTCAGATTCTCAAGTCTTGCTTTGATCATCTTGATGTCCTGATTTGAGTATTGTATCAATTGAATTTATATGTAGATTCTAGTTGTTGGAAAATAGATTAAGTTGTATGAACACAAGCCATACCTCGTCTTGAAACTGATGATGGTCGCTATAGTCTAGCCGATCAACGTGTAATGGGCCCATCTGCAGTTTAGCATAAACTAATGTAACAAGTTCCATAGTTCCAGGGCTTTCAACTTTTCAAAAAAAATTGAGATTTTTATGTTTCTATTTTGTTTTGTTTATATCGTGTGGAATCCGGAGTTCCTTGTTTCACACAATCTTTTTTAGGTAAGAAAATTTCACTAAATATATGATTTTACTTATCAAGGATTTCTCAATATCGTGAAACATGATAGTATTCTTATAAACCCCTTGTCATAATACCTAATGCTACTTTGGTAATATAACAACCAGCTTCTCGTATCAAGTGATATATTTTCTCTGCTGGAATCATCTAGCATTCTAGCATGCTTCGGTCCTACATCTTAGCTAGAAATACTATTGGCCGTATTTTGACCCATTTGACACATTATTCTTAGCTAGATTTCTTGGTTTGACTTGTTTAAGATCAAGTTCAGACCAATCCGAGCCTTATAAATGAATCCAAACTGACATCTCTAGAAAAAATAAAATATAAAGAACAAATTGTACCTTCTCAATCTTCTGCACGAATGAATTAGGAGAACCAATGGCAGAAACACATAAAACAATCTTTTCAAATATAACTCCCAAGTGTAATTGGCATGAGGTGTTTCGTGCCTCAAAGAAGTGTGATGGAGTCATTGCAGATAGATATATAGGAAGAAACCGATTCACATCAAGAATCTCTGATTCAATAACAGATAGACTCTCATCCGGTACCTGCAATTATCAAAAAGCAAGATTTCATCTTTCATTTAATAAAGAATCAACTCATATGTACAACTGTCCTAAAGTTTAATTCAAGTAATAAATTTTGTTATACCATGTCAGCATGATGGATTACAGCAGCATCAGCGCGGTTAAATGAAGTCAAAGGTTCACGTAACGGTCCAAAGGGTAGTAAATGACGATTCCCCCAACGAGATAATGCATTCACCATCACAATTTCCAGATCACGTGACATGCTTATATGCTGTTAAATAGAAAACGAAATATACATGAAACCTAGTGTGATTCCAAAGGAAACACACATCTACTTTGACCCATCAGAGATACAGCTTAATAAATAATGGGTCAAAAGAGCAAAATTGTAACATCTAGTTCATGATGAGAAACTACTTTACCTGCATTCCATCATCAAGAATTGCAACTCCGATTTTATCAGAAACAACTCGGGTTTTCGGTGCTGATTCCTCAAAACATGCAATATCAAGAGGATAAATAAAACCATGTCTGTGAAGAAAAGAAGCGGCTGTAGCTGCTCGATTTGCACCCACACCAATCTTCACAGATGTTTCATTAAAATGCCTTTGAAGCATTTTAGCTTCATCAGCACCACCATAACCCTGCCAACCACATTAACAGAATTTAGAACTGTTGTATAACTCTTAAAAGGCCTGCTTTTTCAATTTTTCATAAACTATGTATTCAAAGTAATCAAATTTATAAACCATCGAATGCAAACAAACTCTCATTCTAGCAAAATACATATATAACTTAATAAACAAGCACCATAATTCACCGCAACTAGCAATGTGGTTTTCAATTCTCTGCTGATATGTCCACAATCTGTCTATAAGTGTCAAACATAATTAACAACTTCTAAATTCTAAAATGAATCAGGGTTTAGTGTTAAAAATGCCAATAAAGAACTGCTAGCTACATTCCACTACACACTTATGAAATAGAGCAGTTATAGTGCATAATTTTGCATCAAAGTTTCATCAATAATGCATACATAATGTATTAAAGTAATACATTTGACCTCAAAAGTCAAAATGCAGCAGTATCTAACTATCTATCTTAGGCTCTTAGCCACAGTGATGAAAAAGCATACCCTAGTGAGAATGAGAGGTGTAATCCCAACATCATTAGCTAACCAATTAGCAATAAACTCCACCATCGGAGTCTTCCCATTACCACCCCACGTCAAATTTCCGACGCTGATCACCGGCACCGGTAACCTTCAACACCCATGAAAACCCATCAAACCCTACACATACCCAGATCAAATCAAGCGAGAAACAAATACCCTTTTGAAATTACACTTCAAATAACATGAAATTGATGAATATTGGAGTATGTACCTGTGTTTACGGATGAATCCGAAGTGGTGGAGAGTGTGACGGAAGGAGATGATGAGTTTGTAGAGGGATGATGATAGGAAGAGGAGAGGGATGAAGGAGAGATGAAGAGGGGAGAGTGTAGAGAGTGATTGAGATGTGGGTGTGTATGCTATTTGATTTACGATTCTTCGCAATTTCTCCATTGATGAATGATGATGATTCTACTTGTTCGATTTTGAATGTTGAATAGGAGGGTTTAAGAGGGTGGCATTTTTAATGGTTTTGAGATATATAAATGGTTAAATATTTAATGGTTTCAACTATTTGTTTCACCAGTAAATGTGTGAATAGCTTAGACATTTGTATTTGAATGATTAAATATTATACTGAATGGTTAAAAGATTTAATACTAAGGGGGAGTTTGTTTTTTGAAAAAACCTTTTCCCCACCTCTTCATCTACGCGCACGCAGACGCGGGAAGAGGTTTTACTTTGCAGAGTGTTTGTTTTCTGAAAGACGTTTCATTAAAAGACGTCTTCCTGACGTCTGCACGGAGAAGATGTGGAACAAAGTCTTTTGAAATCTTCACAACCTCTTCTGAACTCTTCGCAACTATTTCTTCTTTCATTTGAACCCTAAACCACATCTTCCCCACTATACCCACCGCCCCCACTCCCCATTTCTTACCGTCGAGCTCCGCCACCGTCGTCGTCGTCGCCACCGTCGCCACCGTAGCCGTCGTCGCCACCTTCGGTCCCCACCCACTTCGGCAAGTCTTCTATCCTCATTCTCCAACTTCTCATTCTACTCTTAAAATACTTCAAACCCTTTCCTCCTTCATCAAAGTCCACCTAGTAACTCCACCTTCGCAGCCACCTCCCGCCACCGCGAACCTCCGGCCAGACCCCCTCCAGCCGTCGCGAATCTCCGGCCAGCCTCCCCTCCAACCGCCGCCCCCTCTTGCAACACATTCCTCCAGCCTCCCCCCCAGCCCCCCCCCCCCCCCCCCCCCAACAACGCGTTCCTCTAGCCGACGGCGGAGATGGTGGCACTCGGGGATATGTGATATTCTGATGGAGCATCTATGCCACCATTGTAACACCACTGCTGTTGATCTATTCCCTCCCTTTCATTTGAAATTTGATTGTTTTTTCAGAAGTATTTAATTGATGAAGCAGAAAGTTTATAGCTTTTGATCAAGTGAGTTGATGAAACTATGAAACAAGTGAGTGTTTGAATGAAAATTTGCAGGGGATGATGAAGATGTTGATCAAAGATTAAAAAATATAAATTTGACTGAGGGAAATGATAGAAAATAGGAGATAATGAAGTGAAAGATTATAAAATATTAAAGTTGAAAAAATTATGTATTTTGGTTTAGAAAAGGTTGAAGTCCGGTGAATATAAAAAATAGAATATTTGAAAAATTATCATTAAACTCATTTGGTATGTTTATGCATTGTAATTAATTATCATTAAATTTAAGAAATATTGTGATCGCTTTATAATGACTACAATATATGGATATGGAAATTTTTTAAACTAAAATGTATTTTTATGTAAAATGTGGAATAAAGGATTTAAACAAAATGTATTTTTATGGTTTTATGAATATTATTGCAATGTTGTATGATTTTTATTTAAATCTTAATGTTGAAGTAATTTTTAAAGTTTAAAAAACAGGTTTATTTTTATTACAGAATATTTTACCAGTCTGCAGATGTTAAAAAACAAACAGTCTTTTTATTGCAGACTGCAGACGTTTGGTTCACCTCTTCTCCTGTAGATGTCTGCAGATGTGGTCCACAGACTGCAGACATTTTACTGCAGAAAAAACAAACAACACCTAAATAGTAAGGCCTCTTATCTGAATTGGTCAAAAATTTGTCTTTGAATAGTTAAGCGATATACTAGCTCTTAGTGGTCCAGACTTGTTAATGGTTTGAACACTTAATGGTTCAGACTTATTAATGGTTCAACACTTAATTGTTCATACTTATTATTGGTTCATCACTTAATCATTCAGAAATTAGCAAACAGCAATGATGGCGGCAAATTGGACCCTTATACAAGGAGGTGTAACCTAGTTCCAAGGGATCATAGGAAAATTACAAAGCTCGTATTCATATAGATTTATCGATTTACATTAGGAAAACAAATTGAATTATTCTTTTTATATGTTTGGGTCATAGAATTAGTAGTGGTGTGTAATGGGTTGAACCTGAACTCGACAGTCCTGGGCGGTTCCAACCACAGACCAAAATGTATGAATTGTAAGAACCGAGAACAAGTTCAATTGGTTGAAGGAAAAATGTTCATATCAAAGTTCTTAACACCCACCAAACACATTTTTATGTAATATTTACCAACTTTGATTTCAGTTCTTATAGATTTCACGACCCAATCAACCCCTTAATATAAGTTTGATAAATAGTAGAGTATTAGAAACTAGTTCTACATAATGAACTGAATGAACACAAACGAATATGAACGTGTACGTTCATTATGAATTTAATGAATTAGCGAATGGATCATGTGAATAAAACCAGTCATAATCATGTGTTCATATTCGATTGTCAAGAAGATAAATTATATTTGTGTTCGTTACAAGCAAACACAAATGAATGTTTATGAAAATAAATGTACATAAGTGATCAAATGACCATTTGAGAATTACTAGAAGGGTACTCGCGCAATGCGGCGGGGTGTCATTTTACATTCGGCACATGCGTTTGATATTTTGTTATTTTTGCAGTAGTTTTACTAAAGTCTATTATGTTTTTTCTAAGTTAAAATTTAAAACACCAAATAAATGGGGTTTGCATGACTACTTGTACCGACAGCGAACCCCTCGCCGGCGCTTCCACCGACAGCGAACCCCCCCACGCGGCGACCCCCCTGCGCGACGACCCCCCCTGCGCGACGACCCCCCCTGCGCGACGACCCCCCCTGCGCGACGACCCCCCCTGCGCGACGACCCCCCCTGCGCGACGACCCCCCTGTGCTATTCCTCCCTGCGTGAGCACCGCCGAGCGCCTCCTCTGCGGGATTCCTCCCTGCGCGAGCACCACCCCACCACGATTCCTCCCCTTCGCGATTCCTCCCCTGCCGGTGATGGTGGTTGTGGTGGTGGAGGCCGGTGGTGGTCGGGGGGGATGTAGAGATGGTGATGGTAGGGATTTTGTTTTTTTTGATGGTTTTTTGTGTGTTAAAATAATTTATAAAATGAGTTACTATCATTCATCAGAGCCAGTCAGATACTGAATCAAACAACCAAGTTTCAATCAGATGTAGACTCAGTCAGAACTTCTGATTGGGTCAGCTTCTGACTCAGTCAGATCTTACTAAGTCAGTTTTATCAAACAACCCCTTAATCTAAAAGAAGAAAAAGGATGATGTGGGGAACCAAGGAAGCACGGCCTAATCAACTAGTTCAGTTCAATCAACTAGTTCAGTTCAAACATAAACAATTAATAAGTTTAAATTTTAGTTTATTATAAGTTACAAAAACTACATAAATACTAGATTGTCTACTTAAAATTTAAAATTACATAACATATAAATATTTTATGAACTAACTCAGAAAAACATAAATGAAAAAAACGAATGAACATAAAATGATGGTCTGCGTAATAATTTATTGTCCTCTTGATCTACAGGTATATCAATATTCCTTATTTTGTTGTCCTCTTAATTCATGTACAACACTATTGATTCAAGTAGTTTTTTCAACCCATTTAAATCCTTAATATATTTAAATAAGACATTTAACAACATTAGAGCATTCATATTTTGTTCCTTAAATTGATGTGATTGTATTTCTTTTATTATATGATATATTTATAAGTGGTTGTGACTTGATAAAAAAATATCATCGTTCAATTTGTGTTTTGAGAAAACACTGTTTAAAACATCTATAAATATTTTAATATATTTTAAAGGGTGATGTTATATATACCTTCCTCTAGTTTTTTTTACTAGTTACACCTATCCCCTTAACTTGTAAATATAGCTTGTTTTTTTTTCTTTTAAGTTTTTTATTTACCATATCACCCCTTAATATGTTAAACTAGTTTTATTAAGATTTATCTATTTATTATAACTTTTAATCTTTATATTTTATAGTATTTTATTATATTTATATGTAGTGGTTAAGAGTGTTAAAAAAGCCAAAAACAAAAAATAACCGAAACCCAAATCATATCCGTAACCTTAAAAATCGAATCAAATCGTAAATTTGGTTTTCATTTCGGTTACCGGTCACATAAAATCTTGTTTATTCGGTTCAGCTATCCGTATAAACCGAATAATAAACAGTTTATAGCAATTAACTAAAAAATCATTATTTTTGTTTTACACGGTATTTAATATTCATTTTAAAACCATGACAATATCTAAATATTTATCAAATAAACCTTTTTTTATGGAAATAAGTAAATAACCGTTATATCATATCTCAAAGATTTGATGAAGATCACATGCATAATAACACCCAAGATCGCAAATACGCGTTAGCGAAGGGAAAACAGAGGCTCTATATATATCATCTGCATATCTTTTACATTTGGGAAATAATCGATTCATCACAATTCTGGAGGAATACAATCGCTCAACGGTACGTTTTACTCAACTTTTTGAAATTAATTTTACAAGTTATCGAGTTCTTTAACTGCGATTGCATCAAGTTTTCATTCGTCAAATTTGTTGATGTATTTGATTGTTTCTGGTGGTATTGAAATTGTTTGATCACCTATTAGGGTTTATGTTTCTGATTTTGATTTTCCAAGTTCATGAGTGATTGAACGGCGATTACATCAAATTTGTTGATGTATTTGATTGTTTCTGGTGGTATTGAAATTGTTTGATCACTTATTAGGGTTTATGTTTCTGATTTTGATTTTCCAAGTTCATGAGTGATTGAACGGCGATTACATCAAATTTGTTGATGTATTTGATTGTTTCTGGTGGTATTGAAATTGTTTGATCACTTATTAGGGTTTATGTTTCTGATTTTGATTTTCCAAGTTCATGAGTGATTGAACGGCGATTACATTAGGGTTTTGTTCGTCGAAAATGTTAACGTGTTCTAATTGTTTCGTGTTTTTGTGGATTTGTAAGATACGTGTTAGGGTTTTTGTTGTTTTACCCAATTTTCATATCGTTTGAATTCTTTGAGTAATTGATCCCATTTGATTTTCTTCTAATTGATTTAGTGGAAGCCCTCGGAATATTTTAGCCCTCGTGATTGTGTTTCTTTACATTCTACATATATACCTTTCTTTTGCTTATGTGAATATTTGATTCTATGTGGATATAAATGTAATATGATTGTTGAACTCAAACATAATTGTGAATATTTGATCATATGTGAACAGGTTTGACTTCTTTTGAATTTGAAGAATACCCATTTGTATAATATGTTTATGTGAATATGTGATTCTTTGTGAACGTGGTTTGTGAAATTATAATTGGAACGCAAAAATCATTGCGAATATCTGAACCTGTTTGAACAAATTTTGCTTCTTTGGATGTGCAGAATACCTATTTGTAAAATTTGTTTATGTGCAAACATATCCTTCTATGTGAAACGTGATTTGTAGATTATTGTTGAACTAAATAATCATTGTGAAGATCTGATACTGTGTGAACAAATTTATCTTTCTTTGGGATTTATCAAATCAATGGTGTAGTAAAAAAGATGAATGAAACTCATATTAGCTTAGTTAATTGTTGCTTTACTGAAGTTGGTTTGACTTACAAGTTACAACTTGAAGTAGTGGTTTGTATACTTCTGTCAATCTCTCTATTTTGAATTGCAATATTCTTTTTTATTAAAATGTTCTGCCATTTATGGACAATTTAGCCTTTTTGTTTTGATGTGCAATTGACAAATGGACAATGATTGCGAAGAGTTTCTGCATTCTTGCTTTCACTTATTGATTTGTTTAATACCGGTAAACTTTTTGCGATGTTGGTTTTGGATTTTCTGGTTGTTATTGGTACTAAGGGGATTTTGGGGGAAGAATCTCGTTAGCTTTTCTATTTTCGACCTGTTAATTTTAGTACTTGAGGGAAAGTTTACTTTTCTTCTTTTTTGTACCCTTTTCGGATTTGAGACCTTCTTTCAGTTAACCTGTTCAATGATGGAAATCTGATTAATTTTCACCATCAACAGCCGCCAACTTGCCGAGTGGGTTAAAATTATTATGTTTTTAGAATTTTTTTAAAATTTTTGAATCTATTTTTTAGCTTTGTTAATCTGATTTATCTAGATGTGTAAATACTTTTAGTTCCTTTGGTTTTGTGTTTTCAAGAAAATACATATTTTTAACACCCTTTTGGAATTGAGTTAATCTTTTGATATCCAGTTTATGATATGAAATATAACTTAATCCACAATTTATCTATATTATTCTTTTTATTTTTATGATTGAAGTTTACCTTTTAGTATTTTTTATCTAATTTTAGCACATGAGTGAATACTTTTAGTTCTTTGATTTTGTATGTTTTTCATTATTGTGTTTCTTTATTACCCCTTGTATCTGAGTTTATTTTTTGATGTCTAGTTTTGGTTATGAAAATTTTGACTCGATTGTCAAGTGGAAAAGAATACTTCTTTTTTCAATTTTATTTTTATTATCATTGTTATTCGATGATTTGAACTCTTTTGGTTGTATTTGTTTATGTGGCTTTTGACTATCCATAAGGTTTTAGCTCTTTTAGTGTGTGTTTTCTAATAACTAAAAGAATACTTGAATGCCTTTTTTAATTTGAGATCATCTTTCAAATAGCTTTTTATTTATTTATTGTTCTTATTATATTTGAACTCTTTTAGTCCTGTTTATTGATTTCCCTATGTGTAAATAATTTTAATCCTTTTATTTTGTATGTTTTTCAATAATACTATTCTTTAATACCTTTTGGATTTAAGTTTATCTTTCGATATCTAGATTACGTCATGGAAAACTTGACTCGATCCACAATTAGCATCCGTCAAGTAACAAAGAATCCTTCTTTTGTTTATTTTGTTTTTTTTTATTTTTAATTTCTATTTATTACTTAATGATTTAAACTCTTTTTGTTAATTCTACCCCCTTTGGAATTGAGTTTATTTTTTATATCCATTTGGGTTATGGAAAACTTGACTCATTCCAAGTGGGAAAGAATCCTTTTATCTTTTTTTAATTTCTATTTTTACCTAACAATTTGAATTCTTTTTGCTAATTCTACCCCTTTTGAATTGAGTTTATCTTTCGATGTCTAGTTTGGTGATGGAAAACTTGACTCAATACACAATTAGCATCCGCTAAACGGGGAATAATCCTTCTTTTGTTTTTTTAGATTTCTATTATTATTTAACGATTTGAACTCTTTTGCTAATTCTACCCCTATGGAATTGAGTTTATTTTTCGATATCCATTTTAGGTTATGGAAAACTTGACACAATTCACAATTAGCATCCGCCAAGTGGGGAAGAATCCTTCTTTTGTTATTTTTTTAATTTCTTTTATTACTTAACGATTTGAACTCTTTTTGCTAATTCTACCCCTTTGGAATTGAGTTTGTCTTTCGATATCGAGTTTGGTTTATGAAAAACTTGACTCAATTCACAATTAGCATCCGCCAAGTGGGGAAGAATCCTTCTTTTGTTGTTTTTTAATTTCTTTTATTACTTAACGATTTGGACTCTTTTTGCTAATTCTACCCCTTTGGAATTGAGTTTGTCTTTCGATATCGGGTTTGGTTTATGGAAAACTTGACTCAATCCACAATTAGCATCCGCCAAGTGGGGTAGAATCCTTCTTTTGGTACTTTTTTTACATTTCTTTTATTACTTAACGATTTGAACTCTTTTTGCTAATTCTGCCCCTTTGGAATTGAGTTTGTCTTTCGATATCGAGTTGGTTTATGGAAAACTTGACTCAATCACAATTAGCATCCGCCAAGTGGGGAAGAATCTTTCTTTTTTTTTTAATTTCTTTTATTACCTAACGATTTAATTAAACTTTTTTTTGCTAATTCTACCCCTTTGGAATTGAGTTTGTCTTTCGATATCGGGTTTGGTTTATGAAAAACTTGACTCAATCCACAATTAGCATCCGCCAAGTGGGGTAGAGATTTTTTTGTTTTTTTTACATTTCTTTATTACTTAACGATTGAAACTCTTTTTGCTAATTCGCCCCTTTGAATTGAGTTTGTCTTTCGATATCGAGTTTGTTTATGAAAACTTGACTCAATCACAATTAGCATCCGCCAAGTGGGAAAATTGACTCAATCCACAATTAGCATCCGCCAAGTGGGGAAGGAATCTTTTGTTTGTGTTTTTTTACAAAATTATTTTCTTATTAACGATTTTGAACGCTTTTGTAATTTACCTTTAGAATGGAGTTGTCTTATATCTTTGGTTTATGCTTGACTCAATTCACATTTAGCATCCCAAGTGGGAGAATCCTTCTTTGTTGCTTTTTAATTATACTTAATGATTTGGACTCTTTTTGCTAATTCATTTGAATTGAGTTTCTATACTTTCATCCTTTTTTTCTTGTCTTCTTTTGTCTTTTTCTTTTTTTTATTTTTTAATGCTTTTATTCTTTTTTGTATTCTTTCTCCCTTTGGTTCTTTTTTTTTTTTCGATATCGGGTTTGGTTTATGGAAAACTTGACTCAATCCACAATTAGCATCCGCCAAGTGGGGTAGAATCCTTCTTTTGTTGCTTTTTTACATTTCTTTTATTACTTAACGATTTGAACTCTTTTTGCTAATTCTGCCCCTTTGGAATTGAGTTTGTCTTTCGATATCGAGTTTGGTTTATGGAAAACTTGACTCAATTCACAATTAGCATCCGCCAAGTGGGGAAGAATCCTTCTTTTGTTGTTTTTTTTTAATTTCTTTTATTACTTAACGATTTGAACTTTTTTTTGCTAATTCTAACCCTTTGGAATTGAGTGTCTTTCGATATCGGGTTTGGTTTATGGAAAACTTGACTCAATCCACAATTAGCATCCGCCAAGTAGGGAAGAATCCTTCTTTTGTTACTTTTTTTTTTACATTTCTTTTATTACTTAACGATTTGAACTCTTTTTGCTAATTCTACCCCTTTGGAATTGAGTTTGTCTTTCGATATTGAGTTTGGTTTATGGAAAACTTGACTCAATCCACAATTAGCATCCGCCAAGTGAGGAAGAATCCTTTTTTTGTTGTTTTTTTTAATTTCTTTTATTACTTAAAGATTTGAACTCTTTTTGTTAATTCTACCTCTTTGGTTATGAATAATTTGACTCAATTGTCAAGCGGGAAAGAATCCTTCTTTGTCAATTTTATTTTTACTTTTATTGTTATTTGATGATTTAAACTCTTTTGGCTGTATTTGTTTACGTGGCTTTTGATTATCTGTGAGGTTTTAACTCTTTTAGTGTGTGTATTCTTTAATAACTAAAAGATTACTTGAATGCCATATTTGATTTGAGATCATCTTTCAAATAGCTTTTGATTTCTTTTATTGTTCTTATTATATTTGAACTTTACTTTTTAGTCTTGTTATTGAGTTTCCCCATCTGTAAACGATTTTAATCCTTTGATTTTGTACGTTTTTCAATATTATTATTCTTTAATACCCATTCTTTTGTGTCTTTTTAAAATTTTTATTTTTTACTTAACGATTTGAACTCGTTTTACTAATTCTATCCTTTTAGTGTTGAGTTTATTTTTTATATCCATTTTGGGTTATGGAAACCTTGACTTAATTCACAATTAGCATCCACCAAGTGGGGAAGAATCTTTCTTTTGTTGTTTTTTTTAATTTTTACTATTACTTAACGATTTGAACTCTTCGCTAATTCAACCCCTTTGGAATTGAGTTTATCTTTCAATATCGAGTTTGGGTTATTAAAAACTTACTCAATCCACAATTAGCATATGCCAAGTGGGGAATATTCCTTCTTTTGTTTTTTAAAAATTTCTATTATTACTTAATGATTTGAACTCTTTATGCTAATTCTACCCCTATAGAATTGAGTTTATTTTTTCGATATCCATTTTGGGTTATTGAAAACTTGACCCAATCCACAATTAGCATCCGCCAAGTGGGAAAAAATCATTCTTTTGTTGTTATTTACCTTTCTATTAATACTTAAGGATTTGAACTCCTTTTGCTAATTCTACCATTTGGAATTGAGTTTATATCCACAGTTAGCATCCGCCAAGTGGGGAAGAATTCTTTTTTACTAATTTCTATTATTACTTAACGATTTGAACTCTTTTTTGCTAATTCTACCCTTTTGGAATTGAGCTTGTTTTTCGATATCCATTTTGGGAAATGGAAAACTTGACTCAATTCACAATTAGCATCCGCCAAGTGGGGAAGAATCCTTCTTTTGTTGTTTTCTTTTTATATTTCTATCATTACTTCACGATTTTAACTTTTTTTGCTAATCATAGCCCTTTCGAATTGAGTTTATATTTCAATACCTAGTTTGGGTTATAGAAAACTTGACTCAATTCACAATTAGCATCCGCCAAGTGGGGAAAAATCTTTCTTTTGTTGTTTATCTTAATTTCTATTGTTACTTGACATTTTGAACTCTTTTTGTTAATTCTACCCCTTTGGAATTGAGTTATCTTTTGATATCCATCTTGGGTTATGGAAACTTGACTCGATCCACAATTAGCATCCGCTAAGCGGGGAAGAATTTTTCTTTTGTTGTCTATTATTACTTAACGATTTGAACTCTTTTTGCTAATTCTACCCCTTTGGAATTAAGTTTATCTTTCGATATCCAATTTGGGTTATGAAAAACTTGACTCGATTTACAATTAGCATCCACCAAATGGGGAAGAATCTTTCTTTTGTTTTTTACAATTTCTATTGTCACTTAACGATTTGAACTTTTTTTTGTTAATTCTACCCCTTTGAAATTGAGTTTATTTTTCGATATCCATTTTGGGTTATGGCAAACTTGACTCAATCCACAATTAACATCCGCCAAGGGGGTAAGAATCATTCTTTTATTTATTTTTTAATTTCTAATTTTATTTAGCTATCTGAACTCTTGTCGCTAATTCCATTTATAGGATTTTTAAAGATTCGTAAATATGTCTCGTCTTCACCACTAGCATCCACCATAAATAAAAGAATACTTGAATGGCCTTTTTGATTTGATGTCATCTTTTGATTATCTGTTTGGCTTGTGGAAATATGACTCATCTTCACCATTGGCATCACCAATAAGGAAAGTCTTTTATATTTTTCTGATTTTCACATATGTGTAGGTACCTTTAGTACTTTAATTTGCGTATGTTTTACTCATACATTTGGAGGTGAGTTCTTCTTTCAATATTGAGTTTTGGTTATGGAAAGTTGGACACGATCCCCAATTAGGATCTGTCAATTGGACAAGAATTCTTTCGTTTATCTAATTTTATATAATTTGAACTCTGGTTTTTAGTTATCTTTATCTGATTTTTCCATGTGTACATACATTTAGTTCCACCTCTTTTGATCTGAGTTCATCTTTCCATATCCTTTGAATTAGGATCTGCCAAATGGACAAGAATTCTTTCGTTTCTCTAATTTTATATAATTTGAATTCTGGCTTTTAGTTATCTTTATCTGACTTTTCCATGTGTACATACATTTAGTTCCAACTCTATCTGAGTTCATCTTTCCATATCATGTTTGGGTTGTGGAAAATTTGAGTTGCAATCATCAAGTTAGGACCCTTTTTCTTTGTTCAGATTATTTGATTTACTTTATTTTTTTAATAATTTGAACTCTTTTTTAGTACTTTTTTTATTTGTTTATATATGTTATGTTTTGTTTCTTTTAGTTTTGTATGTTCAAAGAAAGTTGATTTTTTTTATGAGTTCGATTTATGATTATCTTTCCATAGCTAATATGGGTTATGAAAACATGTACTTCAAATTTGGATTTGTCAAGTGTACATTTGACTCATTTTCTTCATATGTAATGAAAATTGGAATTCTTGAATATCTTTCGGGATTTTGATCATCTTTTGATACCCAGTTTGGGTTATGGGAAGTTGAATCATTCTTCAATAAGCACCCTTTTAGTCCTATTTTTTTTCCTGATTTCCCACATTCTTGAGTAACTCTATACCAACTTACTCTGGGATTACTTTCTAGCTCTATACATGTACAATGTCATTAATTTGAGATCATTTTTTGATAACTGCTTTAGTTCATTGATTTCAAATCATCTTTTATTTACTCTTTTTCATGTTGCTATGGTTTTAGGGAATTTGTTAGATACCCATTGGGGTTATGGACTTATGGACATTTCCTCGAATCTTTTTAATCTCGTTTTGTAAATACCTTGGGTTACTTTTTAGTTCAATGGAGGGGTAATACCTTATGTTATCTCTAATTGATTTGTTGAAAATCCTTGGGCTTTTTATCCATCCTTTGGGCATGTCATACTTTTGCGATACGGTTTGTTTGATTTTGGAAGTTACTTAGTACTTCAACGAGTAAGAACATATTTGAATTCCCATTTGAATAAACTCTATTTTGTGAATTTGTGATTATGTGAGAACACATTTTGTTCCTAAATTAATCATAATTGAACTCAAAACAAAGAACAACATCCATTCATTTTTTGATATTAGTGCAGTTCACTATTGGTAGTGGCTTGAATTACAACTTAAAAAGTACTAGTTTACATATAACATGTCTAATTTTGCATTGCAATAACTCTTTATACTAAGTGCTGCCCTTTTATGGTAATATTTTGCCCTTATATATTTGCGTCATAGCAGCCTCCAACATTTAGTCAGTAATGATTAATTTCTTCATTGCACACTTCTGAGTTATTGAAATACTTTAGTTGGCATAGTTTAATTTTTGCATCTATGCTTTCACTTATTGATTTATTTATTTGATATCCGTTTTATATAGACTATCTTTTTGCAATGTTGATTTTCCATTTTGGTTATTTTTGTTACTTTATGAAGTTTTCTATAATTGGAAAAAACTTCATTAGTCATTTTAGATGCTGATAATAATTAGATCACTTGATTTTGGTGGTTGGCAAAGTAGAGTTTTTTTTTCATGTTTTTGTTGGGTGTAGGCTTCATATGAATTAGAATGTAGTAAGAGGGTTTAGCCTGTTGGATTATTTACAAGTTCGACTACGTCACGTTACCAACCGAGCTATGCCCGTAAGAGTTACATCTTGAGCAACGATTTAAAAACCTACTTAGTTTGATTAACTTGTATTACGAACCCACCATAAAATAACCCACGGTTGCAAAAACAAAGGATACAGGTTCTTTTGTTTTTCTATTTCACCTTCCAAAGGAAAAAGCCGCCGGACCACCTCTTTGCCGGCGAACACCCAACAACCACCGGAATCATTAATTGCGGTGACTAAATCTTTAGTTGCGCCTTTTGTAGTCGCGAACACGTCCCCAATTTTATGATCGGTTCGTAACTCTAGCATCTAACTCGTTGAACCCTCGGTGTCTCAAACGGTTAACTATTAACCACCAAGGTTTATTTTATCTCATCAGTAGGTTAATGTTATTCTGTATTTAGCTATTTGCATCATTTGAAACTAGATCCTGTCGGGATCACTTTTAGTATTTTATTATTACTCTGCTGCATTATATATATTATTAATCTTATTAATAATTATCAAAATCGTTTTGATTAAATAAAATTAACCAATATACCATTGAACCCAACACGACCGACCCTAACTCTAAATGGGCTCGGTTTAGTTAGTTTGTTAACTAAGGGATTAACCCTAATTCTAGTCTATAAATATATATCTTTTGTACTTGTAAATCATTATCACTCAATAAAAGAAAACCCTAATTACCCAGTGAACGTAGGTTGCATACCACCACCGAATCATGTTAATCTTGTGTACTTTACTATTTCTTCTTTTTTTTATTGGATATCTTGAATCTGTTATGAGCTCATTTTTCACAATATTTACAGCCTAACTTCTTGTGGGATTTCTTGAATATACTATTATATCTAGCTTATTCTTTGATAACTTATAAAAATTATCATTAAAAACCAGTGTTGCAAAGGTTGCCGCTAGTCTGCGACTAATCGCTAACCGGGGTTGGACTTTGACGATTTCATCAAATCGGAGGCAAAAATCAGTGGTCGGACCTAATCGGTCAACATCGGACCTAGCCGGACCCTAGACAGTCTTAATCGGCCAAAAATCCGTGATTCCGGCGAGATTCCGGTAGGTTTCCGGGTTCCGGCGACTTTCCGTCGGACTTGAAAAACTGGTGAAAACTTGGAAATTCCTGCTTAAACATGGAAATTCCGGCCAAATATGTGTGTATATATATAAAACTGAATATTTTTGTTAAAATTACATATGAAAATATGTGTATTTATATATAAAACTGAAAATCATATATAAAAGTTTTGATCCGATTAATCCCGATTAATCACTAGTCGGCACCTAGGGCTGGCAATTTCTAACACGAACCTGTTAACACGACACGACACAACACGAAATTAACAGGTTTCGTGTTTGAGCTTAACAGATTTTGTGTCATTAACTCGATGTGTTAAAGACACGATAAAAATTGTGTCTTAACAGATCAAACATCTGTTAACATGTTAACGCACATGTTAAGACATGTTTATATATTTAGCTTATTAAAATAGTTAATATATATATTTATGATACATGTCATTATTTTTCATGTTTAATTTAAAACCCTTATCTCTTGCTCAACCACTTCAATCGAATACAACTATCACAGTACCATCGATCGAGTCTCCGACCTTCGCCTGAGCCCTCTTCGTACTCCGTCTGTTACCTTATTAAACTATATTGTCGGCTAAAATAGACTTTTTTTATTGACTTTTCGTTTAAAAAATGTCAAAGATTATGTCAAGGTCTTATCGTGTAACCTGATTTAAACAGTGAACGTGTTCGTGTCTGGAAAAAATGACACGATTAGTTATCGTGGTGTGTTCGTGTTAGCACTTATCGTGTCGTGTCTGATTTGTTATGCGAGCCCTGTTGACATCTCACCGCCCAACTAGCCCCTAGCGATTTCTACAACACTATTAAAAAAACTCCTAGTGTCTACTGAATGGCTCAGGCCAACTTTGTTCTGTCTCATTTTATGTATAAAGTAAAACTAAACGCCCTAAAATTAGTGTTCTCACACTTATAGATGACAATTTCCATTTGAAGTTGCTTGTTATCGGTTGGACCGATGAACTAGACTTGGTGGTGGGACTGGATTTCAATTTTTTTAAATATTTTTCCTTCAAAATCTTATTTTCTGATTAGTTCGTGATCCATATTATAAACATCTAAATTTTCATTTTGTGTCAATATCACAAAAGCACACCAACATAAAGTTTTCATATGTTTTTCAAATTATATGTATACATAATTCTAAATTTTCTATTATTCATGGCGTTATCAAGTTCTTAAATTCGGTTTTACCAACCCGGCCAGTCCATCCTATGAAATAGTTAAGGAGACTGGTTCAATTCTAAAACCATTACCAACAATCACATGCCAACTTCTTTACCTCTTTAAAACAAATTGAATCGATTGTGATAGAAACTAAAACTTTTTGATTAGATTTGAATAAGATTAAACAAGATAGTTGGCCTGATTCGAGAGGGCTAGTCTCTGATTACAAGAGTTACTTAGCTAATTGATTAATTAGACGCAGAGAATGAGTCTACTTCGACTTAGTTAGACTCAACAGTGGGTTTGTATCATTACATCCGTCTTGTACACACTACTTGTCCTCAGGTCGCACGAAAGACTTTCTCAATATAGACTTTTACCAAATCGGTTCAAACATTAGGTGATAAAAGGTGGTTGTATTCTCGCTGTTTGATAAGAAACATCTTGTTCCAATTGGCTTGAACCGTGTTGAGTGTTTCTAGCCATTGGATACGATAAGGAATTACAAGATAGTTGGCCCGATTCTAGAGGGCGTAGTCTCCGATTACAAGGTATAAGAACCCTAACTTTAACAAACAAAACATAAACATAAGAAAACGTAACGAACTCAAATACTTAAACTAAATTAGAGTCGTTACACCATTCCTTGGTTTTGTGAAATCACCCCCATCTCCTAGATTTTTGTATACTCGAATTCACACATCATATGAACAAGTAAATAATTAGCAATTTAAGAAATCGAATACAATTACTAATACGCGATCCACACACCTTCTATGGTTGTATTGAGATATGATTGAAATGCCTGATCTACACAAGCTTTTTGAGCATCTATCTACCAATGAAGACTTGAATGGTCAATTAGCCATTTTACCGATGACCCGTTGAACAAACTGAATCCGAAAGCTTCCATGTTTCTTCTGGTTCGTCTTTGAACCACGACGACTTGAATGGTCTTTTCTCAAAACACACACATCTCCGTCGCATACAAATTTACCCGAGGGTGATGTCTCCGAAAAGCAGTTGAAGAAATTGAACATCGAGGCCATTGGTAAATAATAATCTGTATGTATAGATCCTCTTTGTGTTTGTTTGTGTATTATATGATCGATTTGGATGTGATTATATATATAGACACGCATAAGAAACACGTAGAAAAGAGTACTAAGTTATTAATAAACCTTAACAACTACGTATGAGAAAATTCTGGTCAATGGAGATGTGCTGCATGTGTAAAATTGGAAATAAAATTTAATACTTAAGACACATACTTTAACCATATGTAACTAGTTTATATACATGTGATGGGCAGATATTTTATTGTCACAGAGGATTTTCTTTTTGAAACGGCATGCGACTCTGCTAAAGTTGATAGGTGTTATTTTAATCGGGCCCACCTATTTATGTCCCAGCCGGGACCGCACCCTTAACTTCCTCAGAAGGAAACCGATTACTGAAAAAACCCACTGGCTCAACTTTGAGCATATTACTCAGAGAGTCAGAGTGAGACTTGAACCCGTGACCTCTCTCGTATTTACATGTCACGAGGATATAACTATTTATCTTTGTGTTCTAGACAAAAACAGTATTTATCTATGAAAATACGAACAAATGACGATCGAACCCCAAATGGATCTAGGATGAAAGATGAAACCCGTATCGCGATTTGAACCGAGCCTCAATTGAAATCGGCAGAATTTTATACGGTGAAAGAAACTGATGAACTCAAAGAAACTAATAGATTAACTTGGTTATATTTTCCTTCTAAAGGAGTGTGATGAAGCGCAAGGTGGGGAAGCAATCGGAGAAATAAAATCCGTCGATAACCTCCACGACTAAAGGCGTAATTGGGAGGAAAACGGAAGAAGCAAAAATAGAAGTAATTGCACGTAACCTCTCCTAACTGTTGCTTCTTGAAAGATTTTGGTGGTAACCATCGTCTTATTAGTCACTATTTCATTTCAATTTGATCCAACAGTTGATATGCAGCATGTTAGCGGTTACACTATCCGCTGACAATGAATTATAATATATATTTTAAAAAAACATGTAAAATAAAATTACCAATCTAGAGATATATTACCCTGTCACATTTTTCTCAAGTTATTCATTGTATAGGATAGGAAACCTTTTCGTATATTTAAATATAATGATTTTAGTATCTTACACAAAATTATAATATCTATCTGGTTCAATTTACATTTTTACAAACACCTGTTATGACTAATAAGTAGTAACTAGTAACATAACATGTTTGAATTAGGATTTGTTTTTATATTAATTAGAGGCTGAATTTTGTATGATTAGAAAATGTTGAGTTTGAATTGACTTGTTTAACAAAGACTCCCTACTTTTAGTGGTCGTAAATTGACGCAATAAATGTCAGCATGACGCACCTAAGTGTCATGTAGTATGATCATGATTCATGAACTTGACTAATTTTGGTCTATGAAACAAGCTGACTAATTAGTCAAGGATTTGGACCAACTTAAGTCAACATAAACAACTTGTTCACTGGTATCGGCTGTGTTGGCTTCGATTTTGATATACACGTCCTAAAGCCATGGGCGAAGTTTACTCCCCCCTCGTTTATTCGTATAGAAGTGAAAATTATGTGTATATTTTGTCTGAAAATTTTATTATGTATTGAGTCTAACCCCTTGATATGAGTCTTGAGACTTTCGGCCTCATATAAAAAATTTCAAGCTCCGTCACTGTTTAAAGTTTGGCCTCATATAAAAAGTTTCAAACTCCGTCACTGTTTAAAGCTATTAGGTTGTTGTTTTAAAACAAGTCTTAGATAGAATATCACAATGCCTCGATCCTAATGCTCAAAAGTGTTTATTTGTGATGATGATTTAGTTTCAAGATTCAATCCTTAAGGTAAAACTTAGAATGTAAATCATAGATAATAAATTAAACAGAAGGTTGCGTGGTATCATTAGGATTGAGTGATTGACGCATATTTTCTAAGGGTCTGTTTGGTATTGGGTAATCATATGGATGAATGGATGGAATGAATAAGGGAATTGAATGGATGAGAGAATAAAATGAATCATTACATTTCATTGGCCTGTTCGGTTACCTTTTAGAAATAAATTCATCATTACTTTGTGCGGCGGTGGTTTCCGGAGGCGGCAATGGCCAAATGCATTGGCTCCTTAGTTATGAAAAACTTTATGGTTGGTCATCTCATTGATATAATTTTATACCAAAACATAGATAAATACAAATATATCAGGACTCGGGATAATATTTACTTATTATGGAGATATAATTTTATACCAAAACATAGATAAATACAAATATGTCAGGACTCGGGATAATATATTATTTATAAATTATTATATTTTAAAATAAAAAATAAAAAAATATCAATGGGCCACATGTTACATTGGAGTTGGGATTAATGAATCAAAAGAATGAATAGAGACTCTTCTCCTCTCCACACAATCTTCAAATGGAATACTATTATCATACTAAGGTGTTGTTTGTTTTTTCTGCAGGAAAATGTCTGCAGTCTGCGGACCACATCTGCAAACATCTGCAGAAGAAGAGGTGGACCAAACGTCTGCAGTCTGCAAGAACAAGACTGTTTGTTTTTGAATATCTGCAAAATGCTAAAATATTCTGTAATTAAAGTAAAATTATTTAAACTTTAAAAGTACTTTAATATTAAAATGTAAAACATAAATCTCTACACTCGCATCAAGTATTTCATTTCAAGTTACTTTGATCCAACTTAACTATTTTTGAAAATTAATTCCCTGTATCTCATCAAAACTTCTCATTTTGCATTACATAAACTTTCATGATCCACGTAAGATTTGATATCTCACTCCCACGAAAGCTTGATGTATTTGCATTCATGCTAACTTTCACAAATAAGGCACTAGGACCCGGTTTTCCATCCACCTCATCATTGTTCTTTGAATTTGTAGCCAAAATGTTCTTTCGAGAAGATCTAACAGGAGGCCAACCAACTACCTGGGCCCTGCAGACAAGATTGGTAGCAAACCAACAAAATCATATTAATCATGTTGTCTATTAACTTTGTTTCTCATTTCATTCAATAAAAACAACTTTTCTATTACACATACTTAGCAGCAGGAGGATTAGAAGCGTTGGTTTTGTTAACACTAGCTCCGTAAGTTGCGTGAGGGCTGCCTGAGGGGAAGGCTGCGCCGGAGGAGGGTCGCGAAGGGGGGACAGCGCCGGTGGGAGGGCAGCGGCGTGGGCGGGCGGGGGAGGGCTGCGACGAAGGAGGGGGAGGGCTGAGACCAAAGGAAGAGCACCGGTGGGGGCAGCGGAGGGGGAGGGATGCGACGGAGGAGGGCGGCGGTGTGGGCGGGTGACGGCCGGAGACGGGGGGTGCGGCGGCGGCAGTTGGGAGGAGGAGTGGTGGGGAGGGTTGAACACAAATGAAGAAATGAAGGTTTGAAAGGGTTGGGGTAGAGGAGAAGAGGTTGAGAAGACTTGAGAAGTGGTAAGACCACATCTTCTCCACGCAGACGTCAGGAAGACGTTTTTTAATGAAACGTCTTCCAAAAAACAAACACTCTGCGCACTCAAAACCTCTTCCCGCGTCTGCGTGCGCGCAGATGAAGAGGTGGGGAAGAGGTTTTGCAAAAAAACAAACACCACCTAAATTTAGCAAATCCATGTCTTACATGGATGGATTAATATTAAATACAATAAAAAAATATTTTATTATAAAATGATATTTTAAGATAAAATATAATTAAAACTCGTATAAGTAAGGGATATAAGTAATCAACTTTTTAAAATTTTGTTTTTAACTATTTTTCCCAAAAAATCATTATATATTTTGTTTCAAAATAAACCGTTGAAATATCTTTTTTAGAATTTGTTTATAACTCTCAATTTGATTGTTTTTTGTTTGTAAAAAAATACTTTTTAAAAACATCAATTTTAAAATATTTCAATTTTTTTAAAAGTTTGATATTTTGGAAAATTTCTTATATTATAAAATTTTGTTTCTCTAGAAACAACAATAAAAAAAATATCTCTTTTTTAATTTATTAAAAATCTATTTTTAATAAAAAGAATTAAATATTATTACTAGTAATTAATGTAATTAATTAATATAAAATAAACGAAAAATTTCTAATAATAAAAATATAATGTTATCACGTCTCCATTTAGTTATTACTTTATTAGAGTGAAAAAGATATATACTTCTACTATTCGAGAAAAAAAAGATGAAAGTAACAATATAATCACTTAATCTACTCATTGGTGATGGATGAGGATATTCCTCATAGTGGAACCAGTGGATTTCCACGTGAAACACGTGGAAATGAGGGTTAGCTAAGTGGTGATTGTTCATGTTTACTTGTTATAGACCTACAGAATATTTGCATGTGAATGACACGTTTGATGAAGAATAATGCAACTCTAATTCATTTATCCTTTTGTTTATGTGTACACATAGGCTTAAAACAATTATGTAACTTTTGTTATAATAACAACATACTAAAATCAAACCAAATGCTTTCCTTATATAGGTGAAGAACCATCCAGATGGTTAGTTTAAAATGATGCCTACTCTTTTTGAAATAGCGATTAACGGTCAAACTATTAACGGTTATCGAACTACATCACAATAACTCCATAAACAATAACTCGGTAACTACTAACGAAAAAATTACCACTGATTCCAGTACTGATGACTAGTTGCTACTGATCTCCATCATAATTGACGATCAACTGTCACTAATCTTAAGGGTTGTTTGATAATTTCTGAATGATTAAGTGTTAAACCAATAAGATGTCTAAACCGTTAAGTGTTGAACCGTTAAGATGTTTGAACCATTAAGAGTTAGTATATCGCTTAACTATTCAAACGCAAATGTCTGACCAATTCATATAAGAGATCTTAACCATTCAGCATTAGACCTTTTAACCATTCGACATTAGTATAATAATTAACCATTCAGATGCAAATGTCTGAACCATTCAGACATTTGCTCACGAAACAAATAACATTAAGTGTTGAACCATTCAAACATCTGAATCATTAAGAGGCTGATTCAAATACTGCCAAACAGCCCCTTAGTCACCTCTGGAAATCAATTCCCATCGACGATAGTTGCCAACTTGCCACTAATCAACATGACCACGCGATGCCCGCTTGAAACCCACCCCCTAAAACCTTGTGGTTCTTATGTGCCAGAAATCATAAATACTTTGAAACAAGTATATATTTCACACATCGTAGCTTGTATCAATGTATAAATCTTAAGTAAATCTCAATTAATCAAAAGGGCGTGATGATACTAAAACCACCTACACCGATGGATGACAAGTGGTGCGTATGAATTCATTTTTCTACCATAGAAACATAAAATAACGACTTGTTAACTCTATATAGGTCGCTCCAACAGGACCTCTATCTTCTTCTACATCTCAATATTTCTACAAATATACAAAACGTAATGTCAAAACGACGCGTTCCATAGCACAGACTCGCCTTCCCCACACCTCTTGTGTACCTCCTTAATCCGATCCGCAGACCTGCAAATCCCGCTGCAACTCCAGTCAAATGAAGCTACACATATGTTCCCAGCTTGAGCCTTCCACTCGCAATCTACACACCAACATTTAGATTGTTAATTAATAATTATTCATCGTTAATCAACGTTTATTATCGTTGTTATTAGTTTTATACCTGGTGGTGTGCCGCAGCACAACCGCCGATCATCGATGTGCTCGACATCTAATCCGATGAACCATGATCCCAGTGACACGTCCTCGTTGGCGTATTTGTGTAGTACGTGTCTATAACCATCAAAATGGTCCAAATGAGATGGAAAACATAAGAATTTATAGAATGTGAAAAAGATGGTACTTACTGGTTTATTGAAATATAAGTGGCTAAATCTTTTGAAATGGCGTATAATTGTCCTGTGGCGTGACGGAAATACTTGTTTCCTTCCTCACCGAATTTCCAGTGCTCGGGTTCATGATATCTCACTCCTCTGTTTGTGAAAGGGCAAAGTTAGAAACCGGAGGTGCGTTTATTAGGTGAATACGGGTTGATTTGTGTTTATATGTTATTGATACCGGGTCAAAGGTGTAAAGCGAAAGAGTTAGCTACAACGCAAACGGATACGTGGCAGAATGAGAGGGCTAGTTAACGGGTCATAAGGTGTTACGATCAAAATAGGTAAGTTTTGTATGGATCGAAACATTGGGTTCACCGAAACACTTTATATCCACTTTCTAAAGAATTTTTTTTTACAAAAGTAACTAATGCTCTAAATGTAATAACATAAACTGTTTTTACTCGCCCCTAAATTTACGTGTTTTTGACCCGTTAGAGATCCCAACCAACCCGAAAGTGTTTTATCTGTAAGTCTTAAATGAAGTATGCATACATAAACATCATATTCGGTTACAAAAACAACTGGAAAACCATAAATCGAGCAGTAAATTAGTTCGATGGAAAGGATAAGGCTTACTTGTGAGCAAGAACAGGACCAGATTTCATGCACCCGATATAAACACGAGGCTTTGACTGATATCTACTTAATGTTGCTCCAAGGGTACCTTCATTCGACATTTTAATTTTTTAAAATATGATAAACTGTTTAAAAATACGTAAGGGTCTCATTATCATACGATGTAATATAATTACCTATATTTACATGTACATCGTCGTCAACTTTGACATAGAAATCAGCATCCCACAGAGCAACCGCAGTAGTAAAATATGTTTTTGTTTTTGCTGATAATTCGAGGTAACCCTCGATATGCTCCAGCCTCAAGAAATCTCCGTGCTTCTTTTCTTCCGCTTCAATAGCTCTATCAAGAATACCACCTGATGTAGCACTGCATGAAGATAATTCATGGAATAAATGTTTATACTTTATATACAAAACATAAATGTATTATATGATTGTTATATACTTGTTGCTTACCTGTGACCTATCACAAATCGCACCACAATACCCTTTTCTTCCTCGAGTCTTTTGAGTTTATCACCTGCATTAGAAGTACAAAAAGATTTTGAAATAATTTTACAAGTTAAAAGTGACAATATTGAACGAAACACTTATGATCAAAGGTGGTTTGGGTTACATTTATCGCTAACGGTTAATATAAAGTTAGCTAAGAGGGGAAAACGTCAATTGAGGGGAAAACATAATACTGCTTTTAACATTGTAATAAAAATAAAGATAGTTATAGAAATCATATAACTTTTGTAATCATATATGACATGATAACTTTTTATAAAAGTTCAAACTTCTGTACAAAAGGTATTTTGGGTAAACCCGACCCGACCCATACCTAAAATACTGTTGTTGGAACCTACATTGACTCGATACCCAACCCTCCCGACCCAATTAGTTTGAACAAGTGACAACCTTGAGGCATCCAAGTAGCACGAACAGAGTCTCGTCTTCTTCGACTGCTAAAAGCAGTATTGATGCCAATAACCATTAAATATTTTCTTTTCTTAATGGGCTCGGGTAGCCTTAAATCGTCGGATATTGGGCTCCCAGAAACTATAGAATCTTGCATTGCTCTAGCAGCTGCTAATTCCATCTCCAAGTTTGAAATTGTTTTGTCTAATGTTCTGTAACCATCACCATTTCAACATAAACCCTTTTTTGAAACAAAGAGTATCATCCCTAAATAAAAAAGGTGAACAATGAAGCTTACTGGATAACATTACGCGTTTTTGAAACTTCACCGATTACGTCTCTAGAATCCTTCCTTACATCCTTCTAATCAAAACCAACAGAATTTCAAAAATTTTGATTTCATATGTTCCAAAAAAACTAAAATGGCCTATGTTAATATGCATAATTACAGATTACTCACTGATGTAGTGTCACAGCCATCTGCTAATAACTTGAGCTTTTCGGCTTCAATTCCGGTTGGTGTAGATATCCCTTTAGCTTCGGGCTCATTCCACATTCTATCACAACAAAGACATCATTTGATGAAAATTTGCAAATTGATCTTAGTTTTTATTGTTCAGGCCGAAAATCTTTAACTTATGATATGAAATAACTTCATTATTTTCTCTAAAATGATTAAAATGCTTTAAATACCAATCACCATGGAAGATAACACTTAACTAAAAGTGATAACTTTTCTAGAATTACATGAAATTTCACCTCTGAAAGCAACAAAAGTCAAATAATTTAAACTAAAAGTAGCATAAATTGAACCAACCCCAAATACCAATTACCACAAACATAAATATTCAATCAAGGGTTTCGGTATTTGATATTTCTATCAAATTGTGAAAAATAAAGTCAAAATCAAGTGGTTTCAAGATTCAAGAACCTAAAGGGAACATTACCCATCAACATTCGACAAATATTATGCATAAAAATCAATGATTATCGATCATATAACATCAAAAAATCAATCTTTTTAGTGTAGAACCTGTCGGTGAACAACAATCCAGCAAAGAAGCAACAGATGCACAGAATAACAGTCATCTTTGTCGACACCAAACTTCTTGAATTCGATTCTGCAACACCTCTGTTCTTCAACGCCATTGATGTAATCTTTCGTGCAGCACCAATTGAAGCTAATTTGACCACAAACCCATGTGGTAAACCCACTCAATTGAATCAAGAAATCAACAGGGGTCTGATTGATTGAAAGAATTCAATCTTTTAAAGCCCTAATTGAAGATCTGAACGGTGACCTCTTGGGTTTTATTGATTGCAGATGCACATCGTCTTCAAACAGCTGAAGATGAGTGAGTTGTTAAGTGTCAACGAAATGATGGTGGTGTCGAATATATTGGAGAAAGAGACACCGACACAAAATTTGCGTTGTCGATTTTCTATTTGTTTTAGTGGATATATTATATGTTTTTAATTTTATATGTAACCTGTTTTATCATGCTATAAAACATTTAATCTGGATTGATAGCAATATAACAAATACCATTGTAGTTTATGTAATCGATTCAATTAGAAAGCCACTCACGTTTGTTAAATTGAAAAAAAAAATTTAATGCTCTAGAAACAATTTAAAAAGCAAATGTTTACCTACACCCCAACCATTAAATACATATGAAATAGTGGAGTTGAGCATCTTGTGAGTTTTTAGGAATCGCAATGTAACATTCAAAACTAACTTCATGTTTTTTTATGTAATTTTAACGATTTTTATGTAAAAATTTACTTGAGCCTAAATTTTAGACTTACAATTAACGAATCAATTTTGAAATGAGTCAAGCTTATGCTTAAGTTTTCTTATACCAAACAAGTCAAGCCCCAGTTTCAATGTACCCGCTCGACTCGATTTGTTTTTACATTTGAACCGAATTTTTTCTGGTTAAAGAATCTTTTTCTAGTTGCTCTGTAACGATTAGAAGATTCTCTAGAAAGTCAAACAAATTCCAACTGAAAAAATTAAAGTTAATTACAATTACAATTTTATCATAAGAAAGTTATGCATTAGTCACTTGTGAATTTATATTTAATGTTTTGTTTTATGTATTTAAAGAATAGTATAATTGGAATAAAGTATTATTGTGTTTTAAATTTATTTTGAAATATTTTTCTAAGGATTACAAGTACTTTTCTTCTATATTTAATTAATTGTTTTACAAGAAATTTATTTACTTCAATAGAATTTGAACCGAAAACTTTTAGATATAGATATATTACTTTTATCACTAGACAACCAACCTCAATAGTCCAACGTTAACTAGCTAACTAATGAGATTAGGTTGCATGTGTTTTGCTTCGGGTGGAGGGACCTTAAAAGCAGATAACCACAATCATTAATGTTTATGTTTTCTCGTGTATATGAGTTTTTTATGAGATGTCTTAAAATTATACAGTTTAGAAATTTCTATAATTTAATGTAAAATTGAACACATTGGAATAGTTGATTTAAAATGTTAAATATTTAAGTTATAATTTTAATAATTTCATATATTTGAGACTTTTTATCTTTTAATAGATTCAATATAACTAACTGAATTTAATGAATGTAATTTAGGCTGACACTTAAAGAAACGAAAAATAAACCCGAAATATGTCACGTTTACTTGTTCTCATGTACTTGAGGTGTTAACGAGGTGTATTAAAATTATGTTATTGAGATTTCTATTATCCAAAATTAGATTGAACATGTTTGACTAGATGGTTTAAAATTTTAAATATTTAAGTACAATTCTAACAACTTAAAGTGTTTGGTAGTTTTAATTCACTAACAAGTTTAATAAATTTGAGATATTATTTAATATATATTTAATATTATAAGCAATATTAATACTTTTTGTTTTAGGTACGTATGAGTAGCACCTAATATCATTTCGAAACATAAAAAGTTTTTATAATCAACCTCATGCATAGTTTTTGTTTGGTTGAAGCAAATGAGTCTAGGGGCTGTTTGTTTGGTCTGACCCGGCTGATTCGGTCAGCCGGTCAGCCCGTTTGATACGACACGAAATCAGAGCTAACCGGGTCCTTTTGGTCTGACCCGGACCTGAATTTTAAACATGCTGACAGGGTCCTTTTCGTCTGACCAATACCGCGGTGATGCTGGAGGTGGCGGCGGTGATGCTGGAGGTGGTGGCGGTGATGCTGGAGGTGGTGGCGGTGATGCTGGAGGTGGTGGCGGTGATGCTGGAGGTGGTGGTGGTGATGCTGGTGGTGGTGGCGGTGATGGTGGTGGTGGTGGCGGTGATTTGCAGAGACGGTTTTTGAGTCAGTCAGATACCGAATCAAACAACCAAGTTTCAATCAGACGCATACCCAGTCAGAACATCTTACTGGGTCAGCTTCTGACTCAGTCAGATCTTACTGAGTCAGTGTGATCAAACAGCCCTAAAGGTGATTTTGGTCCTAGGTGTTTGAAAACTTTACAGACATGTGGGCTCACTACCTCATCATCTACTTTCACCATGATTATCTTGACTTAAAACAATAATTGAATTTTAATTCTACTTTTTATGAGTTTAAATTTGTACTTTCTATCAACAAACACATTGTGTGAGTCGTTTTTTGTTCGAGACATCATGTTTTAAAGATGAACTTTACTCTTAATGCAAAAATGTGACAAGTTTTATGTAGAGTCTTAGACACCTCATATTATAACTTAACACTCCTTATATGCCACGTAATATGTCTTGTATGGCATCATTAGGGTCAAAAACATTGAAAACGAAGAAAATTCAGGGGGCTGTCAGATGGTTATACGCCCCATATAACCCTATACGACCCCCTATACGACAAATATAGGGCTATACGACGCGTATAGCAAATTTCGACACTAACTACAAGGAAAAATTCAGCGGGCTGTCAGAAGGGTTATACGCCACGTATAGGTCTATATAACCCCCCCCCCCCTATACGGCACTATGGGGCTATACGACACGTATAGAAATTTGAGGTGTTAATCTATAATTTTGGGGTGTCACAATATCCGCACCTTTTATGTATTATATCAGTTAGAATTTATTGTTACCTCAAGTTTTATATTTTGGTTCCTCTAAATGACTAAGGGGCTGTTTGATTTTGGCTGACCCGGCTGACTGGCTGACTCGGTCAGCCGGTCAGCGTGTTTGATGTAACCATGTTGTGTTTTAATCGGGTCTGTGGGTGCTGACCCAGACCTTAAATTTAAACATGTTGACCCGGAAAAAGGGGTGTTGCCCCTCGCTTCGCCAACCCCCAGCCGCGGCGACCCCCTCGGCCAAACCCCCACCGCACTGCACACTCTCAAACAGCCCCTTCAATCAGCCGCGGTGACCCCTCGGCTCCCGCGACGGCGGTGAACGGGTGGTGGTGGTGGTGGGTTGGAGTGATTGTGTTTGAAAATGCGATTTTGGGATTTTGAACGGGAATGTGAGGCGGTGGTGAACGGGTGGTGGTGATGTTAGGGTTGGAGTGATTGTGTTTGAAAATGTGATTTTGAGATTTTATCATTCAGCAGTCAGATACTATCAAACAGCAAAGTTTCAGTCAGATGTAGACTCAGTCAGAACTTTTAACTGGGTCAGCTTCTGACTCAGTCAGATATTACTGAGTCAGCTGCATCAAACAGTCCCTAAATGTCAATGGTTAATCATTTTTACCCGAACAACTTATTTATTTGTCATTTTTTGTATTTTAAGTGTCATTATATACGGCGTGAATGAAAACATATTATATTTTACCCAACTTTTTTCCAAACAAATTTATATTGAAACGTAAACAAACCCAAAACGTACATAAAAAACATACGTAGATGCATCGTGTGCAGCGTAATAAAGTCTAGATTACAATTGCCCCGACTCGTTTCTGAACTAGTTTTACGTTGAAACATAGAGCAACTCGAATTTATACGGTCGCATTGTCAAACATATCTTACGTTCAAACGTAGATCAACTCAAATCTTATATAAAAATAACCACGGAAACGTTTAATATTTGACCCAACTCGTTTATGAATAAAATTTATGTCAAAACATAGAAAAAATTGAATTGGATTTGGTTTACATTAATTAATAATGAATAGTTAAATGATACAATAATATCATGATACAACAATATCGAAGCAACAATGAATTTAGAAATGAATCGAAATGGTCAGAGTCGAACCATGGGTTTTAAAAGACATGCATATAACCAGTGTGCTAGCCTTCAACACGTGAATTATCTTCAAACAAATTCTATATAAGATATATTACAGAGTAATAAAATAATAGAATATTTTCACCATCTTTGTTTTTAAAAGTTAGTATAATATAATTTAGTCCTGCATAAGTTTGTGTCACTTAAATAGTGTTTTAAAAAACTAGTGGTGTTAGTAATTCTTTCTATAAAAGTAATGCGGGTTAAAATGCTTACGAGTTCAAGTTGATAAGATGGTTAAAAGAAAATAAAAGTTGTTAGGAAAAACTCAAATAGTGTTTTCATGCGTTGTGTTGTAGGGTCAAGAATCTTGATGTTTATGTGCAAACATGAGACGTAAACGTGGGTTGCACATGATCTTGTACCAAATTTCACAATATCAAATAATATTTTAAAGGTTAGTTATAACAAATCTCAAATAACTTTTATTCAACTTGTAGTTGAATGATTAAAGTTCCGTAGCTATAAAAAAGTTTTTTCTTTAGAAATAATTTATGTCTCTAATATAATTCAAGTTGATTCTTATTATTTACACCGAACGATAATTTTTTTCTAAAAATATTTACTAATCGTTGATCTATTCACCGAAGGATTCATCATCGGTAAAGGCCCTGTTATTTATAGTAAACATATTAAAAATATACTGTGTTTTTTTTTTAAGTTATAAGTTTTATGAAAATCCATGAATGAAAAATATTCCTTAGAAGTTCGAAGTCACCTCCTTGTGATAGGTTATATCGTTGATCTCTCAATCCTTTCCTTCTCTATGATATTATTAATATTTTTTTCTCTATTACCCTTAAACTAAGTTCAATTTCAACTTATAAAAAACTATTTTTGATAAACAACAATTAGTTTTTTTTTAAACAATGCTCATTAAACCAACCCCACACAATCTTATGTATAATCGTAAAGACTATTGATTAGGTTTAATTGTTTAAAAGACGAATGAATAGTCGATTTTCTTCAATAATTTCACGACTGGATTAGATCGGCCGGTCCGACTGGGAATCGGTTGGGCCACCGGTCCGATCCAGCCCAAATCGTTTCTTTCTTCAAGAACCGGAAATCTGTTTGGACGGGATTTTCCATTTTATTTATTTATATTTGTTTTATTTTAATGGGTTTAACACGTAGGTTGGATGATGAATTTCAGTGTTGGTTGTATAATTGTTATTGAGTTTTATATATAACTATTAAATATACATATAAAATATTTATATTGAATTATATATATAACTATATATAATATAAATATATATACAATTATGACATCATCCGGTTATTAAATCCGGTCCGACGGCCCGACCAGTCGACTAACTAGACGACCGGTTTGTTGTCCGATTCAGTTACGAGAACATTGGTTTTCTTTTGCTAGTTTAGATTCAATTGGGCCAAGATTTCTGCGAACTCGGTCCACGAGTGAGGATAAACAATACCCCAGGAGCCCAATGTTATTTTGTGTTAGCCCACATGGTAACTAATGTAAGTTGTAAACTAAGATTTAAAATTTCAATAATATACGACATAATTAAATTTCAAGAGTGAACTCTTATAAAATAATCATCTTAACATAAGACAGTAACCTAAATTAATTCAATAGTTTTGTGTAAATTTTTAACTAATTTTCTCAATAAATTATTATACTGTTTATTAGTGTAAAATACGAGTTTTATATAATTCTTTTACAAATGGTTTAGAAATCATAAAAAGTAAATTTTTGCTCAACGTCATAGATAAATCTTGCGATATTACTAAAACTACTAATGGGTTTGTAAATTTTATATTAAGAATATAATAAATAATGAAATGAGTTGGATATATTTTAAAAAATACTAGAAGGGTGCCCATGCGGCAGGGCGACATCTACATCCGGTACGTGTTTCGTATATTTTGTTATTATTGTAATATTTTTACAAAAGTCTATTATGTTTTTTCTAAGTTAAAATTTAAAACACCAAATAAATGGGTTTTGAGTGACTACTTGTACATTTGCGTATTAACTTATTGTACCTCACAAAATACATGTCGGTTCAGCAAAAAAGTTTACACCAAAACATTTAAAAAAATACACGTTACAATTGTAGTCTTAATAGTTTTTAAACGTGATAAATTAAAAGATATAGTTGAAACCTTAAATAAAATAAGTTTTGTTTTTGTTTGTGGATAGATAATGTAAAATTTCAATGTAAGTGTTAGTAAGTGTAAGGTTATTATGTAACTAATTGTAAAGGGTAATATGTAAATAATGTTATAAATACTATTTTACCTTCAAAAGTGGTTGTATCTTATGAATTGAATAAAGTAATTGTTCTTAATTTTATGATATCTTAAAATATCACTCTCGTATCATACTTCTAATAATCATACTTCTAATAAATCAAAATAATTATGTACATGGGGCATCTTCTTAGCCATTCTCATCGTTTATTTTTCCGCTCATAAAAAACTAATTAATATATTTCATGTTTAAGTGTATATCATTTGTATCTAATATTTTGATTTCAAATTTCAAACATTTATACCTTTCTAAATATCATAATATTTTAATTTTAAGTTTATACCATCTATATATTTTACTCAAATTCGTAATTATCCGTAATTGTAAGTTTCGATGAAAATTCCATAATAACAATTCCGTAAGTATCCGTAATAAAAAGAAACTTCAAAATTTATATTTTAGTCAGATACATTAACAATGTCATAATAACATTTCATCATTGCACATTTTAAATTGTTTATTAATACATTATTTCATGACAGTTTTCCTTTATCATTTAATAAAACATAGTAATGGAATCCAAATAAATATGTTTTTTTGAAAATCTTGTCGTTCTCAAATGCGATTATACCATAAAATTACGTAGCCCATGAAAACGATCAAATTTCAAGGATCCAAATGATTTTACTCTGTAGAGTTTATAGTCATAGATCAGAACGTATTATTTTCAAAAATTCGGATTCTATATCTCAACATTTTACATCATTCAACTTATAGTAAAATTTAAAAAAAAACGGATTTTTACTCTGCAGGGTACGAAATGTCTAGGGTATGATAGGCCTCCTTCGACGAATGACAAAATGCTACAACTATGTTAAAACATATAATTTGAATGATATTTTACAAGAAAACATGTGCTCACCTAATGTTTTAAATTGGTTAAAATTTTCAGGTCTTCCAAATCATTGTTTAGTACTAAAGGTAGGTGTTCCACTAATGTTACTAAAAAATATTTATCAGAGAAGTGGCTTATGTAATTAAAAAAGATTACAAGTCACATCATATCATAATCGAGTCATAGAAGCAGAGAAGATAGTTTCAATTTCGGTGGGTGTTAATGACAATCAATGTCAAAGGTTGGTTTGTTTTTTAGATAACTGATATTCCCACACAGTCAATTATATGTGTTATTATCTAGAGTTACAAGTAAAAATTACGTTAAACTACTAACATTAAATAAAGACGATAGATCTACAAATAAAACATGAAATGTTGTGTATAAAGAAACATTTAAAGATTTATAGTTAATGCACACACTTTTTTAAATATGTTTATTTATTCAACCCGTGTATTATACGGGTCTATAACCTAGTACTTTATATATAGTAGAGATAGACTGTTTTAGAAAAATTATGATTGTTTGTTTTAAAATTAAAAATCAATATTTACGTAAATTACTCAATGGTGGTACATTTCACCTTTAAAGTTAGTATATGTGCGCAGTTAATATACATATTTAAAATTGTTTAAAGTTGTTTATTACTCAATGCTATATGTGTGTACAGTTAGTTTATGAGTAATTCAAATTCGTTAAAAATTTTATGGCAACGTCAATGGTAGTACCTATCCCCTTTAACGTTAGTATATGTGTACACTTAGTATAAATATTTAAAGTTATTTAAATTTATTTATTAGTAATTCAAATTTGTTAAATTTTTACGGTAGATTAGTATAAAGGTTTAAAGATGTTATTTTTTATTCACTATTACCTCATAATTTAAACTTCATTTAACCAAAAAAAAAATAACTTCACTTATTAGTAATTCAAATTTGTTAAACTTTTACGTAAGTGTTAATATGAAGGTTTAAAATTGTTTTTTTATTCACTATTACCTCATAATTTAAACTTCATTTAATAGAAAGAAAATAACTTCATTTATTAATAATCAAAATACTTATATGTTCCATCTAATGATTGGTTACCAAATCCCTAAAATAATAGATAGAGTTGAATAATTTATTCTTAAATTCTTAAACTAAGGCAAACTTAAAATATTTAATAGTTCAAATTTGTTAAAATTTTATGTAAGTGTTAGTAAGTGTATGGTTATTATGTAACTAATTGTAAGGGGATAATCCGTAAATAATGATATAATTACTATTTTACCCTTAAAAATGGTTGTATCTTATGCATTAAGACAAGTGTGTGTTCTTAATTTTAAAGTATCTTAAAATACTCATCTTAAATGTTTTATATATAGTATAAATGAAACCTAAAGAAAATCAAGTTTGGACTATTTGAAGAAATGTGGGTATGTCTATAACATGAAGATGTTTGTAAACAATGATCCGCGACCACTGTTATCTCAAAAACCGATAATGAACTTGAACACCGAAAATGCACAAACCACTATGGAATGATGCATTTTTTTAAAGGTAAAATGATATTACTCCTAAATTATACCACCTAAATTACTCTTTATCAGGTTTAAACATATGCTAACACTAACGAAACTTTGGCTCCTATCACGTCCTACAACCCAAAATTGCTTAATAAATTAAATCAGGAGCTATGATTTTTATAGGAAGCACCCAAAAGATTTGTAGCATAAGAGGTTCTCTTCATTTAAAAGACTACTAATATAACAGAAATTAGTTATTTAGTTTTCTAATTTTAAAAGATGATTATTCATCTGAAGGGCATAAAACAATTCTTGATTATAAGTATTATGTTTCTACATAAAATCATATTTATCCTTGTTCTATGATTTTTAGTTTTTATTTATGTTCATGATTTTTTTTAACCAAAAGTATTTCTTTTAGTATTTTAATTTGTTGTATGTTGAATCATAAAATATATACCGTCACCTACGTCTCCGATTGCCAATCTCCACCACCATATCACGACTATTAATTCACTACAAAAACAAATATAGCACAAATACAACTGGTGAAATCGTTCTTAACAAAATCTAATTTGACTCGAATCCTCTTTAGTCTTTACGCTATCTAATTAAAAAAACTGTCTTTTTAAACGACCCCGACATATTTGAAGTGGATAGTCATGAAAAACAAGAGCTAGTCGATTCGATGGACAAACAAACACGAAAGGATATTTAATATTTTAATTATCATGATACACGCTAGTCATAAAAAATAGAACGTTATTTCATGTGTATCCATATTCAAAAGAATATTATATGTACAATCTCATAATCAAACGAATAGCGACATTACGTGTTCATTATTGCATCACCTCCTGAAGTTGAAATATGGTCTTTATCCTTTTTATTGTATAACAATTTAAACGTTGGTTTTGTTATAGATGGATTGATGTGATATGAAGCGTGTCGTAGTAGTTACAATATATATACGTCAACATGCTGTATTTTAAAGAGCTATGATATCTAGACATCCTCTGACTATAAACTATAAATTAACACTTTAAATTTTTATATGGGTCGTATAGCACCACACGCGTCGTATAGGTGGGTCGTATAGCACTATACGGGGGGCTATAACCCCTTTGACAGCCCTCTTAAGGGGGTCGTATAGGGCTATATGGAGCGTATAGCCCTCTGACAACCCCCCCCCCTGAATTTTCCTCGTTTTAGTGTCTTCGACCCTATACGCTTCTATGGTGCTATACAAGGCGTATAGTGGATATCAATTTATAAAGTGGAGTGTTTTTTTAATTAATTACGAAAACTGTACATATCTTTTTAATGTATCATATTGGAAGGTTTACTAATAATTTTTATAAAAAGATTTATTAAATCATTTTATATGACTATTTTACTCTTTGAAGCGTATTTATTACATTATCATTTATGTAATTAACTTCAGCTAGAGACAAATTATGTAAATTAAAAAATATATTTTAAAAACAACCCAAACCCCCTCCCTTCTCTTGCATTTTCTGATCGACTCTCCAACAGACTTATAAATCCCCGGGCCACTAATTACACTATCCAAGCATGTTTTCATGTGCTAATTACTTAAATTCTCGAGTGTGAATCAAGAAAATTACAATGATCATTAGCCCAACTAGTTAAGGTGAGGTACCAATGACATGTAAATATTGAGAGGTCATGGATTAAAGTCTCACTCTGAACAAAATGTTTAGAGTTGAGACAACAGGTTTTCAATAAACTTGATAGTGCCCATTATTGCCATTTCAATCAAATTGAAGGTGCCCACTAGTTCAATCTATTGGCCTAAGTCTCTACGACTTAACAATCAGCTTTGTCACTATAGCTTTTGTAATCATGGCCCGCACTCTCACGCGACATATATCTGTTTCCGCTCCTCCTCCCTCTCTTTGGACCTATCGTTGCGAGTGATCAAACCAAAATGGCGAGCCTTGGTATTATCGATTTGAAGATCGGTTTATAGGTTAACTTTTTGTAAAGTTAAGGGAGAAGAAGACGACTCAACATATCTATTAAACAAAGTACGTCCTCGAAAAATACATTCGTGAGAAATCACAATTTTAGGTTGTCGATCGGGTAGATATTCTTGAGCTACATTTTTTTTCTTTTAGTCTTGAATAGGAATTTATATGAAAAAGAGACATGAGTCTTTTAGAAGATGAACAAATTGAAAAATCAAATGTGTTTTTTTATTAAAAGTATGAAGATAAACATGAACAAACGATTCGGAATGTTTTCACGGAGAAAACGTGGTTAGGTTTTCATATTTTATTGTTTTTTTAATATTAAGGGTTATTTATTATTTAAGAAAAGTTAACAAGTCTTTGAAGAAAGATGGTTTAAGACCCAACAATGTTACAAGTTGGCTCAAATTCAAAACTAATCTTTTAAAGTTAAATATTTAATCTCTTATTTTCATTGAATCACATGTGCTATTCGTACAAGTATGCAGGAAAATTATATATATTTTAGAACGGGAAATGTACGATCATATTTTGAAGGATATGTGTTATTTTAATTGTGTTCATCTATTCGTTTTCTAGTCGGGATCGCACCCTCAACCCAATTAGGATGAAATCCACAACTGGGAAAACCATTTGATTCAATCCAAAATTTTTGTTTTGAGTGAGACTTGAACGCAAGAACTCTCCATTTTCAGTTGTCATGGATGACTCAACTAAATTATTTGGACTAAAGATAATTAGTAATTAAATTATATAAATATACAATTTGATCAAACAACTTACTTAAATGATATTTTGACTAAATTATGAAATAATCTAACATTATGACTTTTTATTAAAAAATCAATCAAAAGTTATAAATGTATCAAAAAAAAATGAAAAAATGTAGACTAAAAGTAATATATATATATAGATTTTTTTAACAGCAAATTTTATTAATAATAAAATAAGGACATAAATTTTTTTTAAACAAAGATCTTTTTTTAGGAACTTCCCGCCAATAAACTATTTTTTTTCGACCTCCTTTAGGAGAAATTTTGGTTCACATGTTCAGGGGTTATGAAGAATTGACAAGTCCTTGACCATGTAAGACACTAGCACATGGTGAAAATTTTCTAGATTTTATTCTTGTGATTCATTGTTGCATGTGACCAGGCAAAAAGGGATCATTCACCATAACTTTATGCAATAGTTTTATTGATAATTTGTATGAAAATGTTAGTTGTCTTTACAATAGCTTTGATTGTAAAAAATCTCTAATCCATATAACAGCTGAGGAGCAGTGCCGGCTCAACATTTTATGGGGCCCCAATCGAACTAAAAAATTAAGGCATATTTTAAAAAACGCAATATAAACATAAGCAACTTAATCAAATTTCATTGAACAAAATAAAAAAATCAAAGAAAAATTCGTATACTAACCTTTAGTTATTGATAGTTGATTTCTTTGAAAAAAAAAGGTAAAAAAAGGTTAGTAGATCATCAAAATTTTAATCTAAACTTAACTATCAAGTTTTATTCCCGCTTCAAAATTTCATTGGCTCATATAATACCAAAACACAATATAAGTTTTTTTTATAAAATGGGGGCCCTTATTTTTTAGGGGCTCCAAACTCAATGCGTCACAAATTACACTATAAAGATGGCCATGCTGAGGAGTTTAAATCACGTGATATGTAAACATGCCGAAAATTTATCATATATGTGGCAATAGTTTTATCGTCAAATTAATCATGTAGGCAAATGCAGTTGTTTTTTTCACACGCTCAAGTCAACCACATAATAGCAACATGATAATCGGGTTCAAAGATCTATTAAACATACATTAAATGCAAGTTTAAATTTTCGTAATCGATGTGCATGGTTTCTCTTCGTATTTATTTATGTAGGCCTTTAATTATGCAACTTGCTAATAGGCTTATTAATGTTGCATTGTATTATTATTTATTTTATTTTCATACATCTGTTGTTTTTCTTCCTTTGAGCATTTATAACTTATTCCACATCTTTATCCGTATAATTACATTAAAATCACTATTTTTTCTTTCTTTTTTCAACTTTATCATTACTTTTTTCTTTCTCTTTCACTCACAACCACTTAAAATATATTAAAAACATTATATAGTTTTAAACAGTATTTCCTCAAAATATAGATTGAACAGTAAATTTACCATATCCTTCACTCACAACCACTTATAACAATACAATATAATATAAAAAATACTATGTTTACTTTTCTAGAAAGAAAATACCACTTCCTTTATCCCCATCAATATTTCAAAATCAGACTGAATAAATGAATTGAGAATTCTACGTACCCCACCCTGCTTAAACGACTTGTACGTTCCTTCAACACAATTGTACAACCAACCCAAGCCTAATATATATACCACACATCTATATATAAACATATTACACTTCTCTCACCATCCCCACTTTCCCATTAACAATGGCCGGAGTTCATCTTCATCTTCTCCGACCAAATCTCCACCGTTCAACCACCGCAACGCCGCCGTGCGCCACCACCGGCCGCCAATACCTCGCCGGAGCCACCCACCACCTCTCATACTGGGACTCCATACATTCCGACATCGACACCCACCTGAAAAAAACCATCACAATCCGTGACCCCACCACCGTCTTCGAGCCAATGCACCACTTAACATTCGCGCCGCCTAAAACCTCGGCGTCGGCGCTGTGTGTCGCCGCCTGCGAGGTCGTAGGCGGCGACCGTGCAGACGCTGTTGTAGCAGCGTCTGCTATTCACCTCATGCATGCAACAATTTACACGCATGATCGTCTCTTAATGAGAGATCGTTCCGGGTCCGGACCTGAGTCTGTACCCGGGTCCGGACCCGAGCCCCATAAGTTTGGGGCGAACATCGAGTTGCTCATCGGCGACGGAATCATGCCGTTTGGGTTTGAGTTGCTGGCTGGTTCCGGCGCCGGTGACAACTCGGAGAAGATACTACAGGTGATCATAGAGATCACCAGAGCAATTGGTGCTCAAGGGATGATCGCTGGCGGTACAGATTCTGCACCGCCAGCGAGACAGCTCCACGGGTGTGGGGCCGCCTGTGGCGCAATAATAGGTGGTGGGACTGCTGAAGAGATTGAAAGGCTGAAAAGATATGGAGTGTATGTGGGGAAAATACAGGGACTGGTAGGTGATAAAGGTGAAAGTGGAGGGGGTGAAATGGAATTAGTCGAGAAATGGAGGGCCTTGGCTTTGAAAGAGTTGGAGTATTTTGATAGTGAGAAGATTGAGCTGATTTCTAGTATTGTAAGAGGTTAATGTTTTGTTAATTTGGTGTTATTGATTTACTATTGCTTTTGTAATAAGTGAGTTAAAGTTAAGAGGTAATTAGGAGGATGGTTTATGGTATTGTGAGATTACGGTTTGGTCCTTAATTCTATATGTATAAAAAACATGTCTATGGTAACAAAATTAATTTTATATTAAATGTGTGTTTAGTATAAGTTTGGGAGCTCAAATTACAAACACTATGTAGTACTAATAATACAATATTTTTCTAACTTATAATTTGCCCCCTCATGTCTTACATTTTGGCCCCTCAAACTTATAATATGACTCTTTAAGACTTTTTCATATAATTTTTTCTTATTTATTTCCCTTGATGTTGGCCTCTTTCCACTTGTAAGTTTCTATATTTCTTTTTTGTTTTCGTTCATAATTTACAAAATGTTATAAATTCTCAAACATACTGTTGAGCATACTTATTTTATCTATATTTTGATATATTTAAAGACTTATATACAGGTCTTTAAGCTTATATACATAAATCCGTTTTAAAAGTTAGTTTGGAATTTTATATTATGACTATTGAAAACTTATAATATGGCTCCTTGAATACTTAAAATATGTCCCCTAGACTTTTCAATCATCGATGGATGAGTGATGGATCAACTTAAGCGAAGCGTTCTTCAATCAGCAGCAGGTGTGGTTGTGATGTTTAGTAACGGTGGATCAATGTGACAACGGATCAGTGGATCAAACGCGTGTTGGCCGCGTATCAATCGGTGGATGTAGTTTTTCGACGTTGTATGTGGATCGATCACCGGCAAGATGTTCTTTAATAGAAAGGAAAAAAAACTAATTCGGGTAGGTTGAAAATGGAGTAACTATGAGTCTATGAGAGACAGTGATTAGTAAATCTATACAAATAATGTGATTGAATCAGAAAAAGAAAAAAAAAACAATCTACCCACAAATCTCCACCACTCATTTTATCTAGATTAAATATCGACCACGCATTCAACTTTCACGCATTTCTCTAAAAACGACCACTCAACTTTGTGTATATTCGTAGAAAAAAGTTACGGTATAAAGTGTTTTTTCGTGCGAAACGTACGAAGTTATCACGCAATAATGGATGTTACAGGTGGAATTATAACGCAATGATAAAAATTAATCACGCAGAGATGAAATTATCACGCAAAGGTGAAATTATTACGCAAGAAGGTATTCTTGCATGATAATTCCATCTCTGCGTGATAATTTCACACGAGTGTAATTTGTCTTGCGTAATTATCACTTTGTTCTTGCGTGATTACTATTGTTCTTCCGTGATAATTCCACCTCAAAACTTCGTACGCTTCGCACGAAAAAAACACTTTATATAGTAACCGGCCCCTATAATTGTATATATAATGTTTTATTTAGATTGCAAGTCATTGCAATGCGCGTGTATAACTTGCTAGTTTTAGTTATTTATAAAAATTTAACAGAATAATTAGCGTACCCGCTTAAGGGCTAAATGTGTTACCCGTTAACAAACTGTATGAACTAAAGATGTCATAATAAACGTGTTCACTGTGGGTGTAGGACTAAGGGAGCTGATTAGGGGAATGAGAATATGATTAAAGCACAAATTTGTCAAACTAATTAAATTTACACATGCATGTATAAGAGAGTGAGGTTAATTTTTGTTTTTTAATACACGCTGTATTTTCATCAATTAACATAATATTAACAGAAAAACTACATGATGTCATAGAGCTAGACTGAGATAACAAGAATGGAGAACCACAATTTCTATCAAGCAAAAAATTAAAAAATGTTGAATTAGAAGTTAGAACAGCTACTTCCATGGGAAAAAAACCGTATTTAACTATAAAAAAATATAAGTAAAATATAAGAGAATAATAATACATCGGGACTACACCTCTGATTTGTAACATACCAAAGTAATAATAAAAAAGTAGTTTTATACACACGTTTAAAACCTGAAAACTAAATAGATCTGGTTTCATTGTAAAATTTTAAAATAAGAAATTAGTTTTATAATCCAATAATAATACATCGAGAGTACATCTTTGATTTAAAAAATTAAAATACAAAATAAATATTACAAACACGTTGAAAAGATGAAAGCTACACACTAACTTTTTACTTATAATTTCAGGTACTTGTTTTTCATTTAATAGCTTATAAGTGAAGATTTGCCAGATCGCCAAGCACTCTGATAGAAGGTAAAACCACCCAAACATTGAAAGACAATTATCATCGTTGTTTAAGTTTCAATTTTTTTTATGTCGCCACAAAGCAGAAGACCTCTTTACGTGTTTTATTTTTGCATCTTGAGTTATGCTCGGCTTCTTAACCTTCACAAATATTGATATGAAACGAGCTTTGTGGTTATAACAAAAAAATCAAAAAGACCCATTAGCCGGTTAAACGAACAGAGATATTTATATAATTAAACAAAAGATTAGAAATTTTAGGAAAAAAATAACAAGATATGTGTTTATTGAATATATTTATGAATCAGCTGTTAATTTAATTTGGAGTTCTAGACTTCTAGCCAAGCTCAACAAATTGGAATTACTGCCCCATTTTGTCTATTCATGAAATTAAAAGTAGCTACATTAACTAACTCAATGTTGTCAGATCATGATAAAACGTGACAATTTATAAATCATAAAATACCTCTCACGAAACATCATGTACTTCGTACTTTCATATTTTTTCTGTACAACTAATTTTTTTATACCATTTCAACTAGCACGTGAAATTTGTCTGGAATATTGAAGTACTTAAACATATTATTTGTCATGGACTTAAATAGAGAGTACCGGATTGACACGTATAAGGGTGGGCGAGGCACGTCCGTCTTGAGGTCATGGGCATGCCAGTGCGCCGCACGGCAACACCACCACCGCCACCGTCCTCCTCCACACCGTGTTTTGGGTGTTTCACTGCACACCCATGCCGTGACACTCCCCTTGTGAAATGTGACCGTTGCAAACTAGTCGTCTCCACCCCCTCCCCCTCCAACAACAACTTTTTAGAAAGAAAATTCTCAAACATTATTTTACTGGCTACGGTGTGACGACACACCCACTCCACCCTAAAAGATTTCACGTTTAGGAGTTGAAAGATTAATAGATAAAAGTTAAATACTACTCATATATTTAAGCATGCCAAAGGCATTAACTATAGTGCTATTTAATGAGCTAGCCTGAGTCGAGTAGAGCCAACTTTAGCTTAGATTCGGTGGCTCGACTCGGCCTTAAAGTTAACATGCTAGCTCGGCTTGTTTATTTTTTTTCCTTTCTAAAACAACCTATATATTATCACCTTGGTCAACAACAAGCTAAAAGGGATGAAACCAAAAGTTATATCGAGACTAACCGGTTTTAACCAATGTACGAAACTTATTTAGCTTTTATTTACTTACTAGACGTCATTGATAACATTCAGTAAGTGATACGTCACAACGGTATAATCATAATTTTCACGGTTACATCTAAACCTTAAACTTAAACAGATTGTGTTCAGGTTATCTCATTTAAGTTTGGTTTGGGTCACATTTGATCTTCCACCATCATTGCTTAATTAGTCATTATTTTAAAACTTTTGGGACAATGGTTATGACACGTCAAAATTTTAAATACATTTAATTAACTAAAATTATACTTATACTTAAAATTGAAGGTCGGTGAGTGTTATTAATTTTTTATTCTTACTAAACTACTGTTATATAGCTTATGTTTCAACAATCTTAACTTAGTGTTGTGTAGTTGGAATGGTTAGAGTGCAGTGTTTTTGGACCTATCCTCCCGGGTTCAACTCCCGTGACGTGCAACTTTGTGTTTTTGGTTTTCTCTTTTTTTTTTTTTTTCTGTTTTTTCTTTTACTCTTTTGAATTTTCTTTTTTTCAGACACTTTTATTTTACTTGAGCGATAGCCGTTTCAACTTTAGGTTTTATTTACGCTGCAACGTACTAGACATAATACTCTTTTATATCTATATTAAATCGTCCCAAATTCACACGTGTACGGGGTTTGAAAATGCGCCACATCACGCGAGTTAAAAAATTTTAAGAGAGAATTGCTTTACGTTTAAACGTTCATTTAGTTCGAAAACGAGTGGGGAGATTGTAATCCATAGTTTATCATGCCGCATAAGGCATCGTTGCAAGTGCTCTTTTATTTACGTTTAGAGTAGGTTTATGTTTCGACATAAATTTTATTTGAAAAATAGTCGGGTCTAATATTCATTCAACGTATAAATTCAAGTTAATTTACGTTTTGACGTAAATTTAGTTTGAAAATGAGTTGAGTTGATTGTAATCTATACTTTAGCACGTCGCATCCAATGCCGCGGCAACGCGCGGGGTATAAAATCTAGTTGTATCATAATATCGAATATATGCATTTTTCCCATGTGATATACTCATAAGTTGTGCATTTGATGCAACACCCTTATTATAAAACGGGTGATGTTACATTTCACTTGATGTCTATTTTCCTTCATATTTACTAACAAGCAATCAAATTTTATTGAACAAAACAAAAGATATAACATAAAATCACGAGAATAGTGATGTTGACTTACCAAAAAGTTATTTATCTTATTTTATTTTTAAAACCCTTAAATGAACAAAAAGACGGTTAATACTTGACATGCAAATCATATTTACTCAAAACCAAGTCATATTAACGTAAAAGTACCATCACTTTCATGTTAAATAGACACTGACAAAAAATTACTTCTATTTTTGGCGACGTTTACGTAGAATTTTTTGGTCTCCTTGTCACTCATTCTTACGCCTATAACAATCAAAATGATAATTTTAGAAAAGTAATTAGGTATTATGATAAACACATTTGATTAAATATTTATTATTTTGATTTTCTATATAAAACAATTTAAAGCCCACATCTACACTCTCTTTTGCATGAAGCAGAACAAAGGAACAAAACAGTTGGCTACAAGAACCGACCTGCAGAAAATGCAGTGATGCAGATAAAACGATTTACACTGCAAATGCATGTGTTGGGATTGTAATCAACAATGGATAACACAAGAATGTCTATTGGTTATACCATAAATTTTATATTAAATGTTCTGGCAAACATTTATTTGTTTATAATAAAAAGATTAATCTTCCACTTGTTTTGGAACGATATTTAATAGAATGTTGTTAGCTAAAAGTTGGTAATAAATATTCGTTGTTAGCCAATGGGTTTACCCGGGTGACCGGACTGTAAAAATTATTCGTTGGCCGTTCAAAAAAAAATAATAATAACTACGGTAGATCTCTCGCGTCCGAGTCTGGCAAAACAACATAAAAGTTGTTGTAGTTTTTGTTTTTCGTTAAATCAGAATCACCACCTGATAATATGGAAACTGATTAAAGTTAGGTGCTTTAAAACTAGGGGTGTTCATCGAATCGATTTTGGGTTTATTCGAATCGGTTTACTCGATTTTGACATTTTTTAAACTGGAGTCGAACTTGAACCGATTCCATTTGAAATACGCACAAATCGATTCGAATATGGTTTTATTCGAATTCTCTCAGATCGGGAAAAAATACAGAAAAATAAATAGAAGTACCCCCCATCATAGTGAACCTCTCCTTGTGATCGGGATGAGGTAGATGCCTCCCAGCTGGGGGGGGGGGGGGGGGGGGGGGGGATCGAATCGGAGTTTCCTTAGGTAGCCACCGACCTACAGTTATCCTTAAACTTCCGTGCTTGGTGGAGAAGAAGCGAACAAAGGTACGCTCGCTTGCTGTCTTGTTCTCTGTCGCGAACTGGGATCGCTCGCCAGCTAGGTCAGATTGGAGCAACATTGTATGAGAACATATTACCCATATTCGGGGACAAGGGGCGAAACGACCTCTCGATCTACTTACTGCAACCCAGGAATGAAAACGTCGTCTAGGCGTTACCTGTTGCTCTGATCTCCCCTACGCCTAGGACGTTGTCTGGGCCCACCAAGAGCCATAGTTAGTTGCTGTTTCCATTTGGTAGTTTTTTTCTCGTTGTTGATACCGGCAAGACCCAAAACGGCATACTTGAAACGACAGCCACTATGTTAATTCGGTGTGTTTAAAATTTTAAATTGGTTGGTTGATCATATTTAATTAACTTGTTTATATGAAAAGTTAAATCATATATATAAAGCTAAAACAAATATCATATGTATAAAACTAGTATTGATACCCCGAGCTATGCGGCGGGGCTAGTAATCTTTATTGTAATTGTAGTCGTTAAATTACGATTTGGCCACTTGATTTCACCAGCGATTTGGCCACTTGATTTCACCAACGGTTTTCATATCAGAGTGTCCCGCTTTCATTAACAAAGCAACCAATGTGTTGTAGTTTGCATCAAACACAATGGTATAGAGACAATTTTTGTGACTAAATTGGGTTGATTCGACACGTCAATGAACACAAAATTGGTAGGATAATACGGGTTACAACAGGTCCTAAGAAATGGGCATATATTAACCATGAAAGGCACGTCATTGGAATCAAGAAACTAAATAATTTCTATGGTTGCATCTTTGATCTCAGTAGCTATGATTGATATTATAAGTTAATATCCAAACAAAGTAACAGTAGCTACCAATAACATGATATGTCATTACTAATCAATTTGTCTGTTGTAACAACATAGATACAGCAGCATCCAATACGATCATATATTTTGTACTCATCATCCAAATGATATATTTTCAACCATGATCAAATTTCAGCAATTTTTTTAAATTCTTCATGCCTACTTTGTCTTGCTTAGCATATTATTTGTTGTTCACTTAAAATTTGAATTTTGATCATATAAAAATGTAAATATACATATAGAACACCTGATTTATAGCTTCATTCAGGACCAGATTTGTGGCAAATGATAGACTTTTTTTTTTTACTTATGAACCGCTTGATTTAGATTACGCTTCTCTCTAACAGTTTGTTCAAAAAAAATAAAATGAAAAACATTACCTTGAAAGGGAATGAGTCAAACTGGGCAAAAGGGGTAAAAAGTTGCACAAAAAGTTCTCCGAAATAATTCTCGCTAGGAGAATCTTAAAAACAGAAACCATTAAAAACCTATGTAAATACACATGGAGATTAGCATAAGCAGAATTAAAGCACGCTTTTGATTAATAAAAAAATTTAAAAAACAACATTAAAACACTCACCTCGTTTTTTTCTAAAATTGGTTCTTGTAGTTGCAAGATGCCTCTACTATCCTTCGTGCATCCAAGGCTAATTAGTTCTACCCTTAACTTCATTTCCTTTAAATCCCCCTCGCTTAACATAAATAGACATATATGAGTGAGAGAGCGGCCCAAAACGGACAAAACAAATTAACAAATAATTGTTAAAGTAAAGTAAATTAACATTTTTGAACCCATACATCAGTGTAGAAGTCATGAGAACAATGTCTGATGATGTTAGATGTATAATCTATGTAGATTTCAAAGCAAACAAAACAGAATCACCGCATAAAAAAATATTCATGTAGAATAAGAAGAAAGGTACACTTTTCATTTTTGGTTATCCCAAATAATGCAAAGTTTAACTTTTAGGTAAACTTTACATTTACAATACTTTTATGACCCTCACTAATTACTAATTGAAATCAAACTATGTGCCTTATGGACATTAAATCAACAGTTTCTTTTTTGTTAAACCATTTGCCTAGCTAAGTTGCATTTTTTTGTGAGCAACATAAATCCTCTAAATAGACAGTTGTGAACGGTCAATGCTCCTACAAAAGTCTCCGTCATACACTTTTATTGTTGTGTATCTAATGGGAGGATGATTGTAAAATATAATTTAGAGGATTTTAACATGTTCATTTTAACCATACATATAGGTTTACACAAATACGTACATTATAAAGGTATTCATAGACATCATGTATCATTCAAAAGCTCACAACAAATATAAGAAATTATATAATCACAGAAAAGTAGAGACAATTAGAGGGGGAAATTAACAAGATGAAGTGAGGGCGACCATTTTCAAGAATATGCAAACCATCATAGCTCACTAATTTGCACATAGTCATTAGTAACACCTCCAACTCTTTCTAACTACTTATTTACGTTAGTGGCTCATCACTTATTCACAAAAACAAAACTAAAATTTTAAAGAAAAATAGAAAATACATTCTACGCAAACCCCATTAGCAAGATGAATCCCAATTTTGTATTGATAATATTAAAATGAATCATCAATTGAATAGGTTACCTTGAGTCTTGAGATATGAAATGCACAATGCTTCAATTTAGGACACATTTTAAATAAGAGATCAATTCCGAAACCAACAATCTCCAAACACCACTTCAAACTCATCTACCTACATCCGTCAGTCTCATACATTTATCCGTCTTAATCTCCTTAACTCCATCACAAATGAAAGAATAAACCATACTCTGCAACACTTAGGTTTGATTACCCATGAGTGAACTATAGACGGGAAAGAGATGCGAGAAATTACATACAATCGCGAATAATCTTAATCCCCAACTCAAAAACCTATACCTGCCGACACTAGTTACATAATCGGCTAAAAGAGGCAGTAACCGCCCTCAGAAACCTTAAGTTTACCTACCACGACACTTAGGGTTCAAAAATCCGACGGCTCTAAATTACAGGGTGTAGGTTGAAGACACACATATGGCGGAGATGTTCGAACTATATGTACCATATGTTTAAGCTGTTGTACTTTAATATTAACGTTAGTTTCAAATGTTATAGTTTATAATATTTAAATTACAATACATACATAAAAACTATATACATATGTGTGTTGTGACGGTGACATGATTGTGGTTAGTTACATCAAAGAAACATATGAAGTTGTAGTGACTCGGTTATAGATCGGAACATAAATAGAAAACAATTATATAACATAGTGATGTTCTTTGGTCGGTTCATTCATCACGAGCAAACATGTTTTCATCTGTCGATGTAATGTACGAAATAAAAACCATGTTTTAAATACTATTCCTTGTGTAAAATTTATACTGGGATGCCAAGAAGAAAAAACATTGTAAAAAATAGGTTTTTTAAATTGACAAACGATAATTATTGAAGAGCAACTAAATTAATAAGAATTGATATATTAAAACAAGTATATTACATATAGTATAGGGTTCAACTTGTAACATTAGATAATCAAATGTTATGTTTGAAAATAATATAGGGTTAATTTAAAAAAATTTTATGGGCCTCCACCAGTCCATAACTACGATGTATATAATGGACCTTCATAATTACGATATATAATGCTAAATTGATGGAGATGGACCAATGTGACAAAGATGCAAAGGGAAATCTGAATTATTAAGGGGCTGTTTGATCACACTGACTCAGTAAGATCTGACTGAGTCAGAAGCTGACCCAGTAAGATGTTCTGACTGGGTATGCGTCTGACTGAAACTTGGTTGTTTGATTCGGTATCTGACTGACTCAAAAACCGTCTCTGCAAATCACCACCACCACCACCAGCATCACCGCCACCACCACCAGCATCACCGCCACCACCTGCAGCATCACCGCCACCACCTCCAGCATCACCGCCACCACCTGCAGCATCACCGCCACCACCTCCAGCATCACCGCCACCACCTGCAGCATCACCGCCACCACCTCTAGCATCACCGCCACCACCTGCAGCATCACCGCCACCACCTCCAGCATCACCGCCACCACCTGCAGCATCACCGCCACCACCTGCAGCATCACCACCACCACCTGCAGCATCACCGCCACCACCTCCAGCGGTGGCCGAGCGAGCGAGCGGTCGGGGGTTGCAACACTTACCGGGTCAGAGATTAAAAAATCAAGGTCTGGGTCAGCAACACTTACCGGGTCAGACCACCCAGTCAGACCAATCAAACACCCTGACTGGCTGACCGGGTCAGCCAGTCAGTGGTCAGCTCGTGGGTCAGACCAATCAAACACAGCCTAAGTGAGTTTTCTTTCGGTGTAGCCAGGGGAATTTATCAGTAATGGGTTTCTTCCTGAGGGGTTGGGATACGATCCCGGCCAGGAAACAAATAAATATGTTTGACTAAAATAACACATATCATTCAAAGCAGAATCGTACATATACCTATATGTTTTTTGTTAAATGTTTGTAACGAAACTATATGTTAAACGTGCAATCAAAAAGTTAAATAAAATATTTTCTAGTTTTTTTATCATAATACAAATAAAATAAGGGTACGCATACAATAATATTAATATTAATTAATTTTACTAATTGTTTAATAGTTGTCGTTTAAGAAAAGTCTAACACTCTAGTCTCTAACCAGTAATATGAACAAAAGGCATACCTATATATTGGGCCAAGATATAATCGGGCCTAACACCTTTTAGGCTTTTAAGCGTACAGAACCTAGTAAAACCCTTGGTCGGCTGTGTTTATTTAGTCCGTATTAAAAGCAGCCAGAAAACGATCCGAGGCTTAGGTTGTGTTAACGTACTCTTTTTTTCTTTCATTCTATGTACCTTTTATTATATCGATATGTAAGATGTCATGTACGAGCACATAAAAGGTCATAAAAGTCGTATTCAAGGTGTTAACAAGGGCAAAGAGGCGTAAATAACCATTTACATGGATAAATACGACGGTCTACAATATCCGATATGGACGTGTAGGATTGTAAGGCTAAAAACAATCAAATTAATACAACAAGTGCTTTGGCCAAACCCTTAAATATATACTACAAAACATTTAGTCCAATAGCATTCGAATTTCTAATCTAAGGGTTCAAATCGTACTAAAACCATCTCATGTGAGTTTTAGATGTAAGTTATGATTAGTTGTTGAGGATCACATCTAGACTAGAGGTTAGGTCAAGTGCTCTGTGCGTGGGTTACCAATGCATTCTTAGCATCACCCAATTCGGGATCTAACGGGATTATACGTAATCTTAGGGCCGGCAAAACATGCATTATCGTGTTTAACATGTTAAAGATGACGCGAGTAATACAAGTATACTACCTATTTTTTATGCCTATGATTTTTTTTAAAATGTTTTTACTCACAAAAAATGAGAAATAATGAAGTTTAGCATCCTATTTAAACTATCTTAAAAAATGTAAGAAATTACAAAATATTTTTTTATTTAACAGGTTTAATCGTGTTATAAATAAATCAGACATTGCCAACCCTCCGTAATCCCCAGGGTACAAGTGGTGCATCATTTGGAAACATTTCATCAATCGGAGGAAAAAACAAGTTTAGAACAAGCTATCACAACATTTGCATCAATTCCATTGCATTTAAGCAAGAGATGAACGTCACGTGAAGTAAAAGGATCCTCTTGTCCATGTGCATGACCTTCTCAAGTCTTACAGCTTCAAGCATTTTGCCGTTCTCAACCCAAAATAGTTTAAATGAGATACTTTAAGACTTTATAAAAATATGTAAGATTATTGAGTTCAAGTATTACATATGAAAAAAGTTTTTAGTTGAACCATAAGATTGTCTTCCAAATACGTACTCAAATAATAAAGATAAAAGATGATCGTAGTTACTCGTCAGTAATTCAAGTAACCCTCGGAAAAAAACATGAGTCCTTGGAAAAAAAACCTTTTCTACATGTATAACCTAAATGTTGTTTGTTTCTAAAAACCAAACACGACGACTGTACTCACCTCATCGTTTCTGTAATCAGGCCCTGGGCTTTTTGATCAGTTTTCTTCAATTGATTTGCCCTAATTTCACCCACAGCGTATTCATCCTTTCGTTTGTTCACGAAAACAGTGTGAATTTGAAGGCAGTGTTGACTCTCGTGGGGGAGAAATGTCGAAACTATGGTCGAGGTTATCCGCAATGTTCAGAAATCGGACGTTCGTGGGAGCCGATAAAGCAGGAAATCAATACTACGTTCGTACTGAACAGATCGACGGTATCAGTAAGTGCGTTCTCTTTCCTGCTCTTAATCGAGTTTGTGGTTCAGTTCCTAACTTGCTATCATATATATTTTAGTTGAAATGAGAATTGAATGATGTATGATCTGTGTAGTTGATATTGTTCTCTAATTGAGCTTAGTTTGTAGGCATTTGTTTGGTAGTCGTGACTTGTGTTGTCGATTACAGTATATATGACAGTTAGAAGCAACATGATCTATGTAATTCGTACTTGTTATACGAATCAATGTTAGTTTGCCCTGTATTAGTTGCTAATTATAACCTGTATCTTTGATATACTTAAAGCTTTTAGAAAAATGAATCTTTAGCATCATGAGCATTGAGTAGTGCTTTATTCAATTTGAATTTCACAGGGTTATTTTTTTTTTTATAAAAATAAACATACAGTAGTGTTTGCTGCCTTTTAGACTGGGAAATGTCTACATTGTAAGTGAATGATGTTTGAATGGGAAATCGTATTTGTGAACATTTCTGTTCTAATCTGCAGAAATTGTATAGTTGGTATTAGGGTTATCATGAACTTGTGCAAGGCCATAAATATAAAAGGGCAAACCCGGTGCATAAGGCTTGTGCATGTGCAGGCGGAGCACTTGGGCCTGATTCATGCATCCTTACCCTGCATTTCTGTAAGGCCGTAAATATATTTTTCAAAATTGTGACTCCATATTGGTGTGTGTATTTAGATTACAGCTCTTGTTGACTGAGCATCAAATTACTTGCTTGTTGCTTCATAAACAATCTAGATGGTTTTATGCTGTTGGTAGGAAGTAGGAACAGGGCAGCTCACTGGAACCTCATGTAGGTAGGATAAAAAATGGTTATATTCAGAAATTTCATTGAGCCACATGTATCTTAGAGATGTGGTGCACATTTAATCATCATATCGCTGACACTAGGTGGAAATACATCATATCAATATATCTTATATGACAATACCCTTTTGTTGCAACAGTGAAAGAGAAGCGATGGGTAGAATTCAAAGGGGAAGTTGATTCGACCTCCATTCCAGGCAAGTCTGTACAACAAATAGAAGTTTATTTTTTTTTCAGGCATTCTATTACTGGTCCTTAGAACTAATAAAGTTGCTGCAGTTATGAATGCTAAACGGGATAACCATCAGAAAGTTATATTCTGTGCTCTGCAACTCTACCACATTCAGTTCTCATGTAGGATCAATACCTACAGTGCTACTGGCGAATTAGTTACCATTCAATTATTTAATTTAGGAGGTTTTATAGCATACTTTCAGTTCCATGCTTATATTTCTAACCATTATCATGGTCTGAACTAAGAATGTCAGGTTTGCATCTACTGCAATGTAGTATATTCCATATCTTGAGAAGAAAATGATTCTTTATTATTTTTTAAATGATATAGATATAGTTAATCTTGATATGAACAATAGTTATTTGCTTAAATACTGCATGATTCTTACTCTATAATGTGCTCATGTTTCTATTGCAGAGTAAAAGTTTTTTGCTTGCAAAAGTATGAATCACTCAATCACCGTGCTTGTTTAGGCTTTAATTAAAAAAAGGTTATGCATATTATTTTTGCAATCATATTGAAGCATTGTTTGACTTTCTCTGTAGTCGAATGGATATGCTGGCTGAATGGGCAGCGCAAGATAGCTCCTACACCTGAGGTAAATTCCAACCTTTGACTAGTTCGACCATATATCTTTTTGGCTGTTTTTGGCCTTAGAGTCTTTGTAAGAAAGATGACATAGAGCGGGAGAAAGAGCAGAAAACTCAGTTCTTTTGTAGAGAAAATAGACAAAAACAGAAAGATAGTGCTCATTCCTAAAAAAGTGTGGGGTTAAAATTCACAGGATGTGAACTCTCGTATGCAGCTAATCCCTAAAACTAGGGACTGTAATTAGACTAATTTTTACACCCCCTTTAAGCTGGGTATGGTTGTATGGATATCAATTATTCCCAGCTTGCTTTTCTCAAAGTTAAACTTGTTTTTTGGTAGAGCCTTTCACCTTTGTAAGCATATCAGTTAACTGGATATCTGAGGGAACATAAGTTAATTGTAGTCATCCTTCATCTAGCTTTTCTTTAGTGAAGTGTGGGTTAATTTTGACTTGCTTTGCTCGATCCTGGTGACCTGGGTTCTTTGCAATTTCAGCTGCCACCTTGCCGACTTGTTGATGCATAATAGTTTCAGTGGTCCACTTCACTTTATTTTTAGTTCCTTAAGTATCCTTTCCAATCAAGTTCCCTCGCATATACTCTGACACGCTGCTGTAAAATTGTTTTCAACTCTACTTGCAACAGAAGATTGTTTTTTTCCATTTTCCAAGCTACAAATGTTTCTCCGTTAAAAATGCCGTAGTAATAAATGTTGTAGGATTGAGTGAACTCTTTAGCTACTAGTCTAGCCTTGAACCTTTTCAAACTTCCAATCGTGTTGTATTTTACCGAGAACATCCATTTGTAGCCAACTGTTTTTTCCTGCTGGTAGGCTTGCATATTCACATGTATTATTTGTTTAAAAAGTTTTAGTTTCCTCCGCTACTTCTTCCCTCCAACTAGGTTGAGCAAGTGCTTTCTAGTTGTTTTAGGAACTTGAATTTCTGCCCAAGAGATATCAAAGGCCCTGCATGTGACAACTTATCATATGATATATTTCAATGAGGGTGTGAAGTGTAAGCATTTTTTTCTTGAGTTACGCATTGTTAATTTCTATGTTATTAGGACTATCATGAGTATCCACAGAAGTAGAGGAAGGAGACGTGTTACTTGCATTGCCTATTCATGTTTGGGTAGATTTTGACACAGGAAGTTTTTCTGGCAGTGCTGATATTCTTGAGCAGGCTCCATTCTAGTGGATTGGTGTGATTTTTGTTTTCAAGCGTAGACAATAGGTTGGAGGGATCTGGAACATGCTTATTAGAGTTGGATCTGTGCTCATTGCTCACCGTTTAGCATAAGTGCATTAGCCGTTGGGAGTTGAGAGATTTGGCAAGGGTCCAAAAGAAACAGACTTATAGGTGGGCACATTTAGATTCAAAGTGGGTAGTTCTGGAGTCAAAGAATTGGGCAGATCCAGAAATCGATATTCCTAGTGGTGGTTCTCACCCTGAAAGTCGGTTTGTGGATGAAATGTTTACTCCCAAAAGTCTAACATTTACAGAATGATAAGCTTTCTTAGTGGTTGGGAAATAACATTTATAACCACATTGAGTAGCAAAATATCCTAGAGAAATACACTTTACAGATGACGGACCGAGCCTTGTGTTTGTTCAGATTCGGCGCTTTGTTGTCATCAAAATATAGTGCAACTGAATATTTTAAGTGGTGATAGACATGGTGAGGGTGCTTGGAGTTTGACGATATGAGAGGTAATGGGTATATGAGGTAGGCTGCGGTCATTAATTAGGTTTGAGACCGAGTTTGTTATAAAGTAACCGGATATCCTTGAGTAAGTGTCTAATTCTTTTTTCCACAACCCCCTTTTGTTACGGTGTATCGACACATGACTATGGTGGATGATTCCTTGTTGATCTAATTAGGATCCTAAGTCAGTGTGAAAAATATTCTTGCATCATCAGACTTATGATTTGGATTTTTCTTCTATAAAGGAATCCTAGGCTAAAACGGAAAGATAGGGAACTACTGGTGCTTATTTTTATAAAAGAGTGGGAATATTTACCAGATGTGAACTGTGCTATGACTCAATGCAGCTAATCTCTAAAAACTAAGACCTAACATTTGACCATCTACAGTAGATATCGTAAATCTTGTCTGTGAAGATGTATTTCGAGTCTCCTTTATTACTTGTTGACAGAATTATTCATTCGTTTTCAGGAGATGGCTATGTTGGAGGCAAGGCGTCAACGTGTTAAAGAAAATGTTGCCCGTAAGTGTCATCTTGGCTTTGTTGGTATCCTAATTATCATCTATTATTATTTCATACTTGATTATATGCTATCCCTAAGTAATAATTTTTGTATATGATAAAGTTCTCAAGAAGGAAGAGGAAGAAAGGAAAGCCAGGGAAGGCAGCAGTCGTAAAATAACAAGCATGGGTACACTGCATTTTTCTTTTTTCTTTTTCAATTATAAATCGCAACTTTAACAGAAAAATGTGGATCCATAACCTATGCTTATGCCGTTATGCATCTCAATTTCTTACAGGTAAAGGCGATGGTCCAGATCTAAAAAGTTTCATTCAGCAACTACCAGTTGCCTCAGAAGGTAAAGTGTTACCCATAACTTGCACACTAATCATGTATAAAGATGTTTGTTGGCAGAAAGTGTTTCAGGCCAACCTAACCTGTTTTGACCCGAACAGAAATCATCTGTTTGGACCAATCTGCCTGTGTTTTCATCTCGAAAAATGTTGGCCTTAATATTATCAAGATATTTAGTAATAGAGTTATTAGTTATGTAAATATTTCACATGTGAAACTCTATGGGTCAAGTAGATATTAACGGGTTATATGGCAGTTGGTCAACCCACCATGTTGGTGCCAGAATTAACCACAATATAACCTCCTATAACTGTCTGTATCTGTCCAAACAGGAGGGTATAAATACCCTCAGTATGCTGTATTCTATGATCGTAGTGTGTTGTGTAAATTCCCTGCGCTAATCCAAAGTGGCCTGTGTGTTATTGTATTCGAGAAGTGACCCTACAAGCCACAGATCTGTTTAAGCTTTCATTAGTTTCATACAGGAGAGCACACTAAAAACTTGATAGCAAATTGTTATTTCAGTCGTTTTAGAAAATATCTATAACTTGACATCTTATGTTATGAATGTTTCTTTTAAGTTGATAAGTCTGGGGAAGCATCTAAAGCAACAAGTAGCAAGCGGTAAGTCAGTTGACCAATTAATCCATATTTAGTCTGCTTTAGCTCATTAGCATATTGATTATCGACCTTCCTTTTACATAAATCAACAGGAGTACCAAAGTACAAAAGGAGAAAGAGGTCCAAGATCAAGCTAAACAAGAACCAGAGTAATTGCTTTATTCTTTTCCTCTCCACATATTCTTGACAGGCAAATTAAAATAAAGTAGGCAAAAAGGGAATGGGCCAACTCAACCTTGTCTCGATCCCTACCAAAAATGACCTGTTTTAAGGCGAATTTGTTTTGACTCGTTACCCAATCTGATCATCTTTACTACCGTTAATATAATGTTTCAACCAAGTGCCTAATATACTCGTTTACAGGTCAGCAGAGCCAACAGGATCGGGTGCCTCATTTAGACCAGGAACATGGCAACCGCCTACATGATTATAATCCCATGTTTCAGATCTTTTTTTTACTCTTGTGGTTAATCAATCAACGATAACTGCAAATTATATGGCTTGTGATTGTGTGTTCGTAAACTCGAATTTATAAACTCATGTTGTTGATTCTTGCAATATGACCCAGGAATGGGTCTGGCAGTGGGCAAAGGTTTAGGTGTTATGTTAAACACCTTTTTTTTGTTTGTGTATCGCCTAACTAAATGTAATCTTTGCAATATCTTTTACATAATGAGAATAACACCCAAATTGGACTTGGATACCTCAGCCACATGTAATGTTATTGGTGTAGGTACAACAAACAGCCTTTTTTTGTGTATAAATATACTAATCATTAAAAGTGTAATTATTAGCTTGTTTAAAACAAATAAAGTAAAAAAGCACAAATCGATTTAATTTATGTTTAAACGAATTTTCTTATATAATAATGAAAAGCTCATTAAAATATACAATGTGAGACATCTAACAGTATATACAATTGTAATATCATTATATTGTTTAGTGATTGTTTTTTACGTGAGTTTGAAACATTCACTGGTGATTAGAAGAAATAAAATGTTATAAAAAATTGTTAACATCTCTAGAGTTTTTGAAATATATTAAAATCATTTTATCATCTACTCTTTTCATATTAAAGTAACTTATATTTTAGAAAAGAAAACAGATAGATAAAATAAAATGGTACATGAAAATAAATATATAAAAAATTAAAAAAAAACTAAAGTAACTTTTCAACGGTAAAAGTTACAAGAAGTCTTAGGGTAAAATAATCTTTAACAACAATTTGAGAGCATCTTTGGAATTGAAAAAAAAGACTAACCTGACTTTCACTTTCAAAAAAAAATAAAACTGGACTTGCACTTTAAGAAACGGAAGTTGATTTCCGATTTCAATGTCAGCTCCAGGTTTTGGGCGGCCCATCTGGTTAGTTCAACGGTAGCCCCTCCGGTTGTTCGGCTGCGTACTCCTCGTCCGCCTATCTCAAACTCCCGAAACATATTTTTATTTCATATTGATTTTCCTTCGCCCGTCCATTCCTATCAAGCGACCTTAGACTCGTTACGTTGTTCGACTGAACTCGTTGGCTCCGCGCTTAAAAATAACTAAATATTACTTTTCACCATCTACTCCTTTCACTGTTTCTTTTAAATCGTATAGAACCAACTAATTATTTTATAATATAAAACAAATACACAAAATAAAAAGGATACAGAAAATAATAATTACATAAGATCAGATAATATATTTTTTCATGATTTTCTCAAGAAAAAACCAGGTAAATTGAAGTATGTGCAACCCACACGCCACAACAATTCTATCTTTAGCCGAGCCGTGCCGACCCAAGCCGACTCAAACAAATCTTATCCAGTAAAGCACCCTTCAGACACGAACAAAATACACCACCACCACACCACCGTCGATCCCCCCACACACAAATCCCACCGTCCCTTTCCCCTCACCCACTCGCCCTCACCCTCCTCCCCTACACCCCCCCACACCCAATCCCATTTCCCCACTCACAGGCGGCACCCATGAAAGACTTTCATCTCTCTCATCACTTTTAATCTTTAGGGTTTTTATTTTTCTTTTTTTTACTTTTGTTTTCATCGTGATGCATATAGCGATTACCACTTCACCAACTTCATCTGCAGTATTTATAGCTTCTTCTGGTGCTCGTTTTTCATCTTCTGTTCTACCAAAACCCTCACTCGCCGGAGTTTCTGTTCCGATTAGATCGATTTGTACGTCGCCGGCGATCCGTACTGTTTCGCGGTGGTGTCACGGTGGTGATTGGCGATCGTGTGCGACTCCTAGGGCTCAGATCGGAACCGTTACGCCTGTTGTTCAGCAGTTTCACCGGAAGATCGCTTCCATGGGTATATCTGTGATTCTATGCATATTCTATTCATCTGTAGTTCTGTATTGCTTTGAGATCGATTATTTTGATGATTTGACGTTGTGAGATGGATTGTGAGAATATAGCGGTTTTTAACTTGTTTTAGCACCGGATGCTTGATTTTATGGTCTTTCATTTATTATAAATTTAGTCGTTGTCGACTGATGTCTGATGGCCTACGAACACACGCAAAGCTGAGTTATCTATGAATCGTATTGTTTTTTAATTGGAATAAGGTGTTACTAGGCTGAATTTTTGAGATTTGACCTAAAACGCCTTTGAATTGATGTTGATCTGGATTTGACGGAATCAACGAGGAGTTTATTTTACTTGTAGTAGCTACTGTATTGAATCGAAGTGTGTAAATGTTTCTTTTATTGAAACAGAGGTGAATATTGGCTTTATAGTACTGATAAATACTTTATACGATTCTCTTTTGTTGTTCGCTTTGGAAAAATGTTTTGACTGCCTTACTTAAAGGGTTGCTTAGAGACTTTTATATTTTGATTGCTTGGAATCGAATCAATCACTTTGAATATTGACTTTATGGACTGTTTTTTATTGGGTCTTGGAACTTTTCATAGGCATAATGGGATGAAGGGAGCAAAGATTGTTACATTTTGGTGCTTGAAGTTCTTTATTTATTCTGCCTTTCTTCTTGTTTCCTTTTATATTAAGTTTTTGTTAAACTGTGTGCAGCTTCTGAGAATCCTTTCAAGGGCATATTCACCACACTCCCCAGGCCTGGAGGAGGCGAGTTTGGAAAGTTCTACAGTCTTCCTGCTCTAAATGATCCCAGGATTGGTATGAACATAAAACTTGTGCTCATCGAATTCAGTTCTTTGTAATCTGATCACATAGCTTTGCAAATAATCCTCTAATGCTACTGCATATAGCATATTCTTTTGTTAAAGTCTGGTTCTTAGTCAGTTAATACGCGCTGACAAAAATTATAAACTAGTGTTTATCTTATAATTAAGCAGAGTAGTTATTGGAAGGAGGATCATCCATCCTGCTCTTACTATATGTTGGCAGCTACCTTTTCATTCCAAATCACTCTCTTTAAAATGTAAATTCATATGTTTGCAGACAAGCTCCCATATTCTATCCGGATTCTTTTGGAGTCTGCCATACGCAATTGTGATAACTTTCAAGTTACTCCAAACGATGTTGAAAAGATCATTGACTGGGAAAATACTTCACCAAAGCAAGTGGAGATTCCATTTAAACCTGCTCGTGTTCTCTTACAGGTAATATCATCAAATACACTGGTATAGAGTTTGCAGCCGTTTATGCTCTTCTAATAATTCATGATATTTCTTTAGGATTTTACTGGAGTTCCAGCTGTAGTTGACCTTGCTTGTATGCGAGATGCTATGAACAAGCTTGGTGGTGACTCTAAGAAGATCAATCCATTGGTTAGTACTATCTAGTTCATACCTTTTTTCAAACTAAGTTCCTCATAAATTGGAAATAATAACCCATGATGGCATATTTTGAAAATACCTACATATCTCATACTTAAAAAATCGGTATTTTGCAGGTGCCAGTGGACCTTGTGATTGACCATTCTGTACAGGTTGATGTTGCAAGAAGTGCAAATGCTGTTCAGGCAAACATGGACCTTGAATTTCAGCGCAACAACGAGAGGTTTGCATTTTTAAAATGGGGGTCACATGCTTTTGATAACATGCTTGTAGTTCCTCCAGGTTCTGGTATTGTTCACCAGGTAAAGTTGTAAGCATTCAAACCATATGATTATGATCATGTATCTTGGAACTATTGAATATGAAAATGTTCATTTTATATTCATTTATCCAGGTGAATTTGGAGTATCTTGGACGGGTTGTTTTCAATACTGATGGCATTCTATATCCCGATAGTGTTGTTGGAACTGATTCCCACACAACCATGATTGATGGATTGGGAGTAGCTGGTTGGGGAGTAGGGGGAATTGAAGCAGAGGCAACAATGCTTGGTCAGGTATAAATGTATAATAATTTTGAAGTTATCCAACTTATGTCTTCTAAGTTGCAGTACAATCAATCTTATGTGGATGGCTTTTTCCTCATATTGGCAGCCCATGAGCATGGTTTTGCCTGGTGTAGTTGGATTCAAATTGTCTGGAAAGTTGCAAAATGGTGTCACAGCCACTGATTTGGTGTTAACCGTGACCCAAATGTTAAGAAAGCATGGTGTTGTTGGCAAGTTTGTTGAGTTCTTTGGTAATGTCTTTGCAGTCAGGCCTCAAATCTTTTTTAATAGACCATTTCTTAACTGTTCATCACATCACACTATAAATTGACATGCAGGTGAGGGCATGAGTGAACTGTCGTTGGCTGATAGAGCAACTATTGCAAATATGTCACCTGAGTATGGTGCAACCATGGGCTTCTTCCCTGTAGATCACGTTACCCTGCAGTACCTTAAGTTAACAGGAAGAAGTGATGATACTGTAAGCTTTCTTATCTGTATTGAGAAATAATTTCAACTTTAGTTGATAAAAAATCTTATTAATTTAGAGTTTGTGAGTTCATCAGTTTTATGGTGCTATATCTCTTGATTGCTTTTAGGTTGCTATGATTGAAGCATACCTACGAGCAAACAAAATGTTTGTTGATTACAGTGAGGTTAGTGCCATGTTTTCCTTACCTTTTTTTTTTTTGGCAAGTCATGAATCTGGCGGTACTTTTTTCACTCATCTCTAATTATCATGTGTAATCAGCCACAACAAGAGAAAGTTTACTCATCTTATCTGCAACTGGACCTAGGTGATGTTGAACCCTGTATTTCTGGTCCCAAAAGGTATTGATGTCTGTTGGAAACTTGTATTATATTCTTTATTATATAAATTTTTACCTTCTTCATTCTCTCTGAAATCCATGATTACTCTCATGCTAACAGGCCACATGACCGTGTTCCCATAAAGGATATGAAGGCCGACTGGCATGCATGCCTGGATAACAAAGTTGGATTTAAGGTGAGAGAATATTTTTTTTTTGCTTCTAGAAGTATGTGATTTCCCCCTTCCGGATCACCATTATTGCTGATGCTTTGTTTAATGGACATAAAATCATGGATTGATAAGAGATAAATTTGTTCTTGTATAATTAGGCGCTTAGTGTTCTGAAATTTTGTACGCAGGGCTTCGCTGTACCAAAGGAGGCACAAGAGAAAGTTGTCAGCTTTCCATTTCACGGACAAACTGCTGAACTGAAACATGGTAGTGTTGTGATAGCAGCCATCACAAGTTGTACAAATACATCAAACCCTAGCGTCATGCTTGGGGCTGGTCTTGTTGCGAAGAAGGCTTGTGAACTTGGTTTGGAGGTTGGTATACTATTTTGAATGTTCTGTACTTCAGTTAATGTCGAATGTTGATGAGGATTGGTTTATGCTATTCATGGTGAGTGATTTTTTTTTAACTATCTATTATCTGCCAGGTTAAACCATGGGTAAAAACAAGCCTTGCTCCCGGTTCTGGGGTTGTTACTAAGTACTTGCTCAAGAGGTAATTACATTTGGTTAATTTTATATTAACCATTTTATAATTAATTCAATTTTGCTTATCCTTCTTTCTTTTTTTTAGTGGCCTGCAAAAGTACTTGGACCAGCAGGGATTCAACATAGTCGGTTATGGCTGCACCACATGTATTGGGAATTCAGGAGATCTTGATGAGTCGGTTGCTGCTGCAATTGCAGACAATGGTATTATCTTTGTTGAGTTGTTCATTAATTATTAAACTGTCTGTGTTATTGTGAAATTATCTTCAGCATTCTCTTGTGTTCGTTTTTGCAGATATTGTTGCTGCAGCTGTGCTTTCTGGAAACCGTAATTTTGAAGGTCGTGTTCATCCATTAACAAGAGCCAACTATCTTGCTTCACCTCCCTTGGTTGTGGCATATGCACTTGCTGGCACGGTATGTTGAAATACTGAATGTTGAAAGACAGAAATCTTAGGTAGTTTGGACAGAGGACATTAAAAGGTTTGCATGTTGTAATATCTTAGGTTGACATCGACTTTGAGAAGGAGCCAATTGGAACCACAAAGGATGGAAAGAGTGTGTACTTTAAGGATGTTTGGCCAAGTAACGAAGAAATTGCTGAGGTACTCGCAGCTCTTAAAATCATCTTTTAATTCTGATCTTGGTCAAAGTAAATGTCAACAGGACTTAGAAAAATATTCTGATTTCACAGGTGGTTCAATCAAGTGTGCTGCCAGATATGTTCAAGAGCACCTATGAAGCCATCACCCAGGGCAACCCAATGTGGAATAAATTATCTGTCTCTTCGTCCAGTCTCTATTCATGGGATCCTAACTCAACCTACATTCACGAACCACCATATTTCAAGGACATGACCATGGAACCACCTGGTCCACACGGAGTGAAGGATGCTTACTGTTTGCTCAATTTTGGTGACAGTATCACCACTGACCATATATCGCCAGCTGGCAGTATCCATAAAGACAGCCCTGCTGCAAAATACCTCCTTGAACGTGGTGTTGACCGTAAGGACTTCAACTCTTATGGTAGCCGTCGTGGTAATGATGAAGTTATGGCCAGAGGAACCTTTGCCAATATCCGCATTGTTAATAAGCTATTAAATGGGGAGGTGGGCCCTAAAACCATTCACATTCCCACTGGAGATAAGCTTCCTGTGTTTGACGTAGCGATGGTATGTACTGTCACAGGACACTTTTAAATGTTTCTCTTGCTTCTATCATTTTCGCGTTCGTTTGGTGGGATCTAAATTTCTTTGTTATTAAAATGTTGCAGAGGTACAAAGAAGCTGGGCAGGACACTATTGTTTTGGCTGGAGCTGAATATGGAAGTGGCAGTTCACGAGACTGGGCTGCTAAAGGTCCAATGCTACAGGTTTGTGATTATTTCAATAATTTCAGTGATTAATTTGACAATGAATGTTAAGTTCGAATTTATGGTGGTTTCACAGGGTGTGAAAGCAGTGATAGCCAAGAGTTTTGAGAGAATCCATAGGAGCAACCTGGTCGGAATGGGTATCATTCCACTTTGTTTCAAGGCCGGTGAGGATGCAGATACACTTGGTTTGACCGGCCATGAACGTTACACCATTGACCTACCTTCAAAAGTCAGCGACATTAAACCTGGTCAAGATGTTACTGTTACCACCGACAACGGTAAATCCTTCACATGTACAGTCAGATTTGACACGCAGGTATGATGTGTTTCCTTACAATAAGATGTTTATTTTATTTTTTTTAAAATCAAGTAGAACATGAGTTGAGATTTGAAAGCCCATATGTTTGTGTTTGCAGGTAGAATTGACGTACTTTGATCATGGCGGCATCCTTCAATACGTGATCAGGAACCTCATCAAGAAATAAATAAAGTAAAAGACAACCAACATGTTCGAGTTTCAATTCACATCTCGACGCGTTCCCTTTTCATCTAAATAAAGTCAAAATCACTCTCGTTCTGATCTTATTCATGTGGATTTTGCGGGTTATGGGCTTTATATTCAGGATTTTTGTAGCAGTTTTACATGGTTTTGTGACGTGATTGTGCACCTTTTTTTCTCGTTTTAATAAAGTTGTTCGCTATATATCAGCAGTAGATCCCAGATCAGGCTTTGTAGTACTGAGATAGTATGTTCCCCAGCGTTTTTGACTGACCAAGATGCCCTCATTTACCATTAAGGGCTCGCAATAGACGAGTTTTATGGGTTTTGTTTAACATGACATGCTTAACATTATTATTGAACGCTTGCACATTTTGGAGTCTTTTTTTAAGCACTAGCATAGACATTCTTGGTTAACAAGTTTAGCAACACATTTAATACGACTAAATATAATAGGTTCAATATCAATATAGGCATAACATATTTAACACAAATAAAGGTAACAAGTTCATAAGAAAAATGACCCATTTAACATTATTATCTACTTTATTTGCTAAACAAGTTGAAAAAATAGGGCAACCCTCTAGTCCAGACTATAGACCGGATGACTGGATAAGTGATTGCGAGGTTCAGTGGTAAAAAGAACCGTAAACAATAGACACTTCAACTCTTTAAGCACGTGACGCTTGAGTCAAGCGCCTGAGAGTGGTTGAGATTATGGTTTCAAATAGTTGTGTCGGTACATGTAGAAAGATGCCAACAATAATGTGCTAAAACAATCAATGCAAGAAGTCTTGCCCGTATGCGTGTTCGTCCTCGATGAATAACGCCATTTACCAATAGGTAAATCCTGTGACCATTGGATACAAGACCGACTAGCAGTGTGCTACATCAACATAAAGAACTCAATTAGTTGCTGCAGAAGCTGCTCAAAGATTAAGACTGACTTAAATTTCAAATGATGGTGAGGTTCATGAGGACAAAATAGAAAAAAATGAGTGTATTATCAAGAAGTTCTGCTGGTACAAGCACCAGTATCACAATAAGCTCAAACTCAAGTAATTACATGAACATTTCTTCGATTAACAATAATGCTTCTGATGCTGCAGTTGGTGGCGTTCCTAATCGTTTTCTTGGAATAACACCTGGTTAATTGTGACATATTCAGGTCCAACATGCAACATTGGCTATGGTAAGATATGTTTATCAGTCTAAAAATTATAGTGTGTGTGTGTGTGTTTTGACTTTGCAGATATTCTCATTTGTTGTAGGCTGAATACCAAATGCCACTTGTTTGTTAGATTGAGTTTCATTGAAGTCTAAATGTGACAAGATATCTCACTATAAAATATGGTAAAAAGTATAAAAAGGCTCAAGTTTATTAAATTCCCCTGTGCTGCAGACAATTCAAGTCAAAATTCAAGTGCTAGGCTTCCAGAAAGGTTTGCACTTTGTAATTTTAAGTAACAACTAGTTTTTTCCCCGCGCTACGCGGCGGGATCCCGATCATTCTTCCCAAACGTAATGCCATGTTACTTTAATCGTTATCTGTCCATCTCATCGAAATCCATAAAATCAAAGTTTGATGTTGAAATTCAAAAATACTAAATTTTAGCGGAGAAACTCGGAAAAATAAAACTTCATTATAAATAGTTTATTAGCTACACTCTAGGTTTCTAAATTTTAAAATACACAAAAAAAATCAATGAAGATACTCTAAGATCTTAAACTTTAGTGGTTAAAGTTAAATAATTATACATTAGGGTAAAATGTGAATAAACTTAAAACTTATGTGGCTAGCAAAGCTAAGCAAACATTTTTTTAAAAAAAACACCAATCAACAAAGATACACTATAGAAAAATAAGTATCGCTGACAGCTTGTTATCAGTGAATGAGATTCGTTAATTACCAACACATCAACGACAAAACTCAAAAAGTTAACAATTGTCTAAAATAAAAATGCAGTATTATTTATTAAAACATGTTATTTTGCTAGTGAAAACCTTGGTGGTAAATTTTAAAACATGCAAAAGTAAAATGTAGATTTTAAAACTTACAAAAGTATAATGTAGCTAAAGTTTATCTATTATATATAGTATAATGTATGTTATAAGAACCAATTGTTTTAGCTGAATTTTGTTTGCAGTCTATTACAGGTGGCGTTTTCAACCCAACGACATATCAATAGTCGATTCAGGTTATGTTTAGGTCAAACGGGTAAGCAAAATGATTTAACTAAAATGAAAAGTACGTTGAATCTCGTTCAAGGTGTATTAAAATGCTTAAGAACCTCTTAAGTCTTTATTATAAAAAAGTTAGATTAGTTCTGTGCTATAGTCTTTATAATCATATTTTGCACATTAATAATCTTAAAAGTTAGAAAGTACGTTAATGTTATTAAGCATTTAAAAAAAAAAAACAACAATAGTGATGATAATAATTATATGTGAACAAGATGTCGTGTTAAACTGTTACGTTAATTAATTAAAAATATGACAGATCAAGGTCACATATCAAGCATTTTAACAATAAATCTTAGCATATTGTCTCATTCAGGACTCATGAAAAATTACAATGACATTGTAAAACAATAAACCCGAATATATTAAAGCTTAAATATTTTCATTAGGATAATAGCATATGTGCGGAAAAGACAAGAACAACTTAATGCAAAAACATCTTGATAACAAAAGATAAGATATGAAGTTGAGACAGTTAAGAAAAAGTTGTAAGGTATGGAGAAGAAGTTAAGATATAATAATGTAATATTATAAAAATAAAAACTTGTGATCACCAAACAAATGTTAATAAAATTTAAACGTTTTTATGTGTGTGTGGAGGGTAAGGTCGGGAAGGTGTGGCCTCGGCTTCGGGAAGAGAGGCTGAGATGGCTAAATTCACCCTCGTAAATACCGCTCTCTTTATCGGTTTTTACTCGGCCATTTGGTGGAGGGTGTGCGATACTGTCCACCCTAGTAGATCAAATATTACTTTTTAAGTTTTTATAATAAATCTTTTTTAATAAAAAACAGGTTAAGGTGTAAAAAAGAAAATTTAATTAATTTTTCAACGTAGTGTTTTAAATAGACAAACACACACTCATCTAATCATACTTTTAAATAGTTGTAGTATGAAAGAGAGTTTTTAATAAATCTTCTATCAGGGTACTTAATTTCCCTTCTAAAATATAATGGCTTGGAGCACATGGAGCAATATTTTTATTTTTCTATCACAAATAAAAATGACGAGCTAGTCGATATTTATTATTCAATGGAAGAGTCTAATGCACAAAATATGTATGTCATGTGTTTGAAACGGTTCAAATTATTTTGATAATAATAAATTTGATATGTTTTACTCAAAAGATCTACGATTCTAGTCTGTATAGTCCTATAAAATAAAAACCAAATAAAAAAGTATTTGAATACAAAAATTACATCCTTTTTTTCATTTGAGTTCAACTTTATTGTTTTGACTGACAAATTAGAAGAATTTGTTCATAAAATGGTTTTTTTATTGTATTTCTTTTAAAACAAATGTATGGGATACACCCCGCGTATGAGATGTTCAAAAGGCGACCCGTTTTACCAATCGTTTGGTTGTTATGCCATTACGAAGTTTACCCAATCATTGAGTAACTTTGGAAGACAACCCAATCAATGAAGCTTCAAAAACCCTACATACTCCTAAGAAGAAAGTCCTTCACCGACTGCCGGGAGAAGGGAAGAAACAATTGTAAAGAGAAGACTATAGAGAGGGCAACGCCGGTCCACGAGGGTTTTAAGGTTGCGTACTTCAGTAATAAAGATGATCTGTTGTACCAGTAAACCATCAGTGATCCAATTAACCGCTTAAAAAAATAGTCATTTGCTAATGTGGACTCGTTGATTATGAGTGGTAAAACCTAAATGTAGATTTTAAGCATTAATAAGAGGACCATGACAAGTCCATATAAATTTTCTCTTTTGGGCCCTACCTTCTATAATTCCACTAGCCGCTGGTTTGCACTTTGCACACTGTTTTTGTGTCCATGTTTTATTAAAGGAATTTAGAAGCCAATAATATTATTCAAACTTTTATTAAACGTGAGTGTGAAATCATATCATATCATGTATAATCTTTTAAACTATTCCTTCATATAAATTTGGATAACATTAATGTTGATAACTTCTACATTAAAGAAATTAAAACTTTACCAATGTTGTTATTTTTCACCGGTTTATAGTAAACTCAAATTAACTTTTGATAGTAACTCGAGTCTTCTTTTAAGTAGACAAATATTCTTCTTCTGTACCACAAATTACCCATCTCAACATTGTCTATAGCATTAACAATAATATTTTTGGATACCTTTGACTGTGTCGTATATAACTTCGAGTTTTTCTTATCTCTTACCGCGATCAAAGAACCAAGAATGAGGTTTCCATAATCCGTTACCAAAGTTCCCATAGTAACCATCATCACCAAGTAAGCATATAGAAACAACAAGTCGCATTTATGGGACGTGTTTTACATTCTACAAACCATAAACCTTTGATAACCTGCATCCTAACACACCATAATCACACAGAGCGTAAAGCGAGTAGAAATACGGTTATGATATGACATGACACGAAGTATCATTATTAACCACCCAACGCGAATCATCGCATGCAATGGTGACCATGGCATATTCCCAATAAAAATAATGTACGGTATCTTGTTGGTGAAGTATAGTCAATATTAGACCTTTATAAAAGTACAAGATTACCAAGAAACATGCCCCCAAATGGTCAAGGTATCAACATGGTAAAGTGATAATATGTGAAGGGTAGTGTGATCATTTCATCAATAAGTGTTTAAGTTGTTTTTTCAATTGAAATAACTTTACACAAACACTATATTTTACTAAAACTATAGTCACTTATTAAAAAGTGTTTCAATTTCTATGTAATATGTATCAAATATTTAAATTCTCTACAAATTAAACTAAAATATATATCAATCTTTGTTACTATTTATTAATTATTTGTTACAAATTCACTTAAACTTAACCACTATGAAACTTGATTATTATTTAGTTAAAAAAAATTCACTACTACTTTCTACTTCAAGTTAATTGAAAAAAAACATTCATTAAGTTTCAAATATGTCCATTCGTCTCACTTAATTTTAACAATCTTAGACTTTATAAAAACTTACATATGATAGAAATTAACACGTTGTGAAAATCAAGTAGTACTAAAAGTACGAAAAAACAACAAGTGACTTAAATAAAACACTTGAGAAACTTGGTATCGACTTAACATTTCCCGTCTATCGTGTTTACTATATACATATAACATGTTTTGTATACAACTTAGTTTCGTTAGTAAAAAAAGAATCAAGAGTCTTTAGGCAAATATCAAGTAAATTAAATAACTCTGTAACCTGTGGATATATGCGTCGTGCATGTATGGCATGTGGATACCTACGTAGCTTTCTGAAAACCCACCATTAATGCACTCTCCTCTATAAATCAATACACACACCTCTATCTTCTTCATCCCCATTTCACTCACTTCACATCTTTTCAACAATGCCTCATGATTCTCAATTCAACACTTTCTTCAACAGAGTTTTCATGGCTTCTGTCACCTGCATCGTCGCTCTAGGTACCCTTTTTCATCTTCATCTTCTTCTTTGATCTTTACCACGAAGTAATCTTGCAATTTGGTGGTTCTTGTTTCTTTGGCATTTCGTCGAACACCTGGTGGGTGTGGGATAATGGGTGTGAATAACATGTTGAATCTTGAGTTTCAGGTGGAGCTATTGTGGGGATTGTAGGTGGGGCGATCAAAGGACCCACTACGGAAATGGGTTTGGTTCGTGGAGCTTGTGTGGGTGCGATCACTGGTGCGATCACAGCCTTGCAGCTCATGGATATGATCATCGATGGCGAACCATTCTCCAAGGTCAATCTTCAAATGATCAATCATCAAATGATCAAATCATCAAATGATGAAATGATCTAATGATCAAATCTGCTGATACCCAAATAACCCAACAATCTAACGTGTTAATTGTTCTACAGGTGTCGTTTTTATGCAGTCTTGTGAATGGTCAAGTGTTTGCAGATTGGGTCACTCCTGCAGTGCTCAAAGCCTACCAGTGGCAAGTAAGCAGCAATCTTTCTTCTAAAAACACACAAAAATCAAAGCTTTAATCTTGTAAGCAACAATCTTTCTTCAAAAAACACACAAAAATCAAAGCTTTAATCTTGTAAGCAACAATCTTTCTTCTAAAAACACACAAAAAATGAAGCTTTAATCTTGTTTTGTGATCAGAATTTGGGTCTGAATGTCTGATTGTGCAGATTAGTGGGATTGAAACGAGTTTTGCGGATCTTTTTGACGTGTGTGAGAACAGTGGGTCGAAGGGGCTGTGTGAAGATTCGATAAACAGATTACCAAAATGCATGTTGGAGGATTACTGTAAAAGGGTTGGAGGAAATGGGAGCCATGAGAGCACCTGTGCGATTTGCTTGCAGAGGTTGAAGAAGATGGAAGAAGGAAGAGAATTGCCGAAGTGTAGGCATGTGTTTCATTTGAGGTGTATAGATGAGTGGTTGATTAGGAGTGGGTCTTGCCCTGTTTGTAGAAGAAATGTTTAGGGGGTGATTGGTTAGAATGTGAAACTTGAAGGGGTTGTTTGTCATGGTTTTGGAAGTATAAATGGATTTAGAGACTTTAAAAACACTCAAACACAAGACCAGTTCTGTCATGCGTTATTGACACAATTGAAATGCGTATGTAAGGGTAAAAACTATTTAACCCGTTTTGACACGCATGACATGTAACTTATATGGGGTGATGTAATGGTAGTAATTATCAGATTCTCTTTTAGTATGATTTTGTTTCTACTATTTTCTATCATCTATCTAACCCAAACTACAATTTATCTAGTCTCACTCTCAGCAAAAAAATGCTTAGAGTTGAGCCAGCGGTTTTTTTCAGCAATGAGTTTCCTCCTGAGGGGGTTGGGGTTGCGGTCCCGGCTGGGAAACGGATAGATGGGTCCGATTAAGATAACACCTATCGAAGCAGGGTCGCACATTTGCCGTTAAAAAAAATTTTAAAAAAAGAAGTTAGCAATCTATTTATAGACCTCTTATAGTTTTCCAGTAACAACCTATTTATTATGGTTGCAAGACACGTTTGGACTCGTTCATCAAAATGATATAGTTTTATTTGTGATAAACTAGATTGTAAATTTTTATTGGTTTTAGGGGCTGTTTGACAGCATCTTAATCAGCTTTTTATTGGTTCAGATGTTTAAATGTTTCAGCATTTAATGGTTCAGACTGTTTGTGTCGCGGGCAAATGTCTGAATGGTTAAGACATTTGCCTCTGAATGGTTAAACATTATACTAATGTTGAATGGATAAGAGATCTAATGTTGAATGGTTAAGACCTCTTATATGAATTAGTCAGACATTTGCATTTGAATAATTAAACGATATGCTGGCTCTTAATGGTTCAGACCTTTTAATGGTTCAGACCTCTTAATGGTTCAGCACTTAATGGTTCAGAGTTCTTATTGATTCAGCACTTAATCATTCAGAAGTTGCCAAACAGCCCCTTAGTTTTATCTTATTGATTATGTCTTATTATTTCTTAATTTTGTTTAGTTACTCGTGACAACGACTGTGTTAAACGTGTCGTACCATTTATGTTACTAAGCTAATTACACTTATTCGTATTAAACTTGTCGTGTCATTGAACTGCTTACATCTAATCGTGTTAAACTTGACATGTCTGACTCATCTAACACGACACAATATACTTTCAATGTAGACTTCACAACCATCAATTAATGGCCATGTTTGGGATTGTTTAATTTGATTAAAAAGAACTTTTGACAAAAAAAATTATTAACTTATGACTTTTCAAAAAGAGTTTTTAAAAAAATATTTGGATTAGCTTATAAACCAAGATATTGTAAAATAACTAAAAAGACATACTTTTAAAAACAAGAGGTTTTAATAGAAAGTAATAGAGGGGTATAATAGAAAATTAAATCAAAATAAGTTTTCAAAAATCAGTAAGTAACCTCCTCCTTACTTTTCAAAACATTCTTTTTACCCTATATAAAAAATCAGCTCAAACAGTTTTTTTTATTAACTTCTAAAAAATTAATAAATTAAAAGTTAAAAAAAATAAACAATCTCAAACATACACAATATTAAAGTGGCTAAACATACCTCCTATATATTACCAAACCTCCTCCTCTTATGAAAAAGAATATTATATTTTTATAATATTATAACAGGGAGGAGCCCAACAAATAAGAGGTTGGTACACTTAACGTCACCAAAAATCAAAATATATAATCGATTTTCCAAATATTTCCAAAAAAAAAAAAAAAGCCTAATAACATGGGTTGATTAACGGATTAAAAACCCATTCAAATACTCTCAACGGGCCCATCGTAAGCCCAATAACTTTCCTTTTTCTCACATAGCGTTCTCGTTCTTCGACTCTCACTTCACCAAAATTGCGTATCGACAAAGAGCAAAACAATGGTGTGGACTACATCTGGCATAGCGTTAAGGTCGTTTAACGTGCCGGCGATTGACTCCGGCGTCCTCCGCCACCGTGCTCCGATCATCGCCGCCGTAGGTTGCGCCTCCGTCGCCGCCTCCAGAGTGTTGAAGTCTTCTATGCCTCTGTTCTCCAGTCGATCAACTCCTTTTGCTTGTTTCAGCGTTTCTACTGATGCTAGTGAGCAATCTGTTGTTCTATAGTTTGAATGATCAATTGTTTGCATATTTCGTTGGATGATCGTGTGCTGATTGTATTGAGTTCGGATTTTTGTGAAATTTGAGTTGTTTGTGTTTACCTAACCTTTGCATCTGTTAATTTGGGATGTTAAGTGAGATGATCGCTTTCTTCTGTTCAATAGATTGTGAAACACGTTGCATTTTGACGTCGTGTAGATGAATTTGTGATTTATGAACTTTTGATGTTTATTTGTTTACTTTTGAGTTTTGAGTGTTAAATTACTTTTTGATACATGTGCATTATATTGAAATAGACAGATGAAATTGTGATAGATAAAATTTTGATGGTTATTTGTTTGCTTTTGAGTGTTATGTTACTTTTTGATTCATGTGCATTATATTGAAATAGACAGATGAATTTTGTGATATATGAAATTTTGATGGTTATTTGTTTGCTTTTAAGTGTTATGGTACTTCTTGATTCATGTACATTATATTGAAATAGAGAGATGAATTTGTGATATATGAACGTATGATGATTATATGGTTTGCTTTTAAGTGTTTCGTTACATCTTGATTCATGTGCATTATGTTAAAATTGCTAGTAAACATGGACTATATGAGTATAGGAATAATAGGATGAATATTTGATGTCAGTTATATATTCAGCATGATTGTTAAGATACATGTATTTACCTTGGTCAGTTCTCTCTAAGTTATAGTGTGTCATTAATGAGGCTTTTTGTTTGACTTGATATGAATTGTAAATGGTAAGGTATTTGTATCGCGTGTAGGTATTAAGGAAGCTGTTGTAACAGACAAGGCTCCGGCAGCTCTTGGTCCATATTCACAAGCAATTAAGGCTAATAATACTCTATTTGTGTCTGGTGTTCTTGGTCTTATTCCTGAGGTTTTACTCTTGTTATTTTTTTATACTTGAACATGTAAGCGACTAAGCGTAAGATTTATGTGTTAGTTATGTTATGATATGTGTGCAGACGGGGAAGTTTGTTTCAGACAATGTAGAGGAACAAACAGAGCAGGTATTAATCTATCAATTTGCATAAAACTTGCAGTTGGTGCTATGGGATTTCTTTCTCTTTTCAAAACAATCTTGAATCGATTATAGAAGTACAAATTATGTTTCTTTTATGTCAATTTTGCTTATATTTGTCAGGTTCTCAAGAACATGGGAGAGATACTGAAGGCTAGTGGAGCTAGCTATTCTTCAGTTGTTAAGACAACAATCATGTAAATTGGCTTTTTATTGTGTGCATATGTAATATTTGCAAAAGAACCTAAATTTAATTTTTTTAAACTATGATTCTCTTGTTTCAGGTTGGCTGACCTGAAGGACTTTAAGAAAGTCAATGAGATCTATGCTAAATGTGAGTACATTGTAAACATCTTCTGTTTTTTTCCCACATCCAAAAAGACTGAAGTGTGCTGAAAGGCCGAAACCTGAAGGGAAAAAAATATAAAAATTAAAAAAAAATGATGTCTTCCAGGTTCCTGATTATTTACAAATTCAAATTACAATTATTGAAATTGGTGTTGCAGATTTCCCGGCACCAGCTCCTGCACGATCAACATACCAGGTTGCAGCATTACCGCTTGATGCTAGGATTGAGATTGAATGCATAGCTGCACTCTAGTGTTTATTTGACCCCAGGCTTTTCTGCTAGAATGGTGACATGTAATAAGGTAACCGTGTTGTATATCTGATCCTTTATAAGAAAAGCGATTGGTTATTGTTATCTAAGGTTGAGTTCGCTGAGATTTCGATATTGCTTAAATTATGTTGTTATTCTATGTGTTGCTATATCACTGCGTTGCATATCTTATCCCCTCTTACTATTGGCTTGGTTTTGATAAAGCACGTGGAACTTCAATGGATATTTTGCCCAACGGTATTCAGGTGTGTATATGGGCTCTCTTTCTTGGAGGTCGAGAGTTTAAATCATATAGGAGGCAAGTTATGTGGATTTAGGAGTAAATTACGAGACGTTGAAACTGTTTCTTACACATGGACGTATGTCCAAGATTTTAAATTCTCTCTTGTAGCACATTGGATTTCGAGATTAGATCGCATATGTGCAATTTAAAAAAATGTCGTGGGGTGAGGACGACCTTCCTCCTCCTAGTATACGTTTGCCCCTGTCCTCAACGATGAACAAACAATTAGTTCAAAATGAATGCATAACACAATATAACAATTCGGTACAATGAAGATGAAGTTGGAACAACAATGTTGATTATTTGGGTGTTTTATCAGGTTTCAGATCGGATCGAAAATTGGTAAACTATTACCAAGGATCGGACCATGAAGTGTTATATGGGCCGATATCAGACCGGTCATGGTTCGGCCACCGACATTTGCTCGTTCCCGACCCATGTCGGCTACCGCCATCGTTATTTGCTTAACCTAATTAGTCTACTTAAAGAAGCACAATCTCAAGCTCTCTCTATTCTCTTTCTCATATTAACGCAACTCTGTAGAAGAAGTGTCTCAAGCTCTCTCTATTCTTTTTCACTTAGGCAAAAAGGCATGAACATAAAAAAACATAAGATCATCATACATAGTTCACCCATCTTTAATTAGTCAAAGAGCAGCATAGATTATGCATTTGTGAATATGTTTAAACAATCTAAAAGTGAAAGTGACTGAACCAATTAATGAAGTTGACAAATTTGACTATGCTGAACCAATGTAAATTGTAAAGTTATAAATAGTTTGCTTGAAAATGAAATCAAAAGAAAATTTACATCTTTAAATTAGTTGTAAAATCATTATTTGCAAGCAAAACAGGCAAGGGCGTTTGGTCTAGTGGTATGATTCTCGCTTTGGGTGCGAGAGGTCCCGAGTTCGATTCTCGGAACGCCCCTTTTTTGATATATAACAAAAAAAATTGTGTTATTATATTACTCAATGTCTCAATGCGAACTTTTTAACTAATTTATATAAAATCAGAACTTTATTTTACATGTTTGAAAGAAAGTGACGAGAGACAATTTATGTTGGATTTGTTTGAATCAAAATATATGATTTTGACTATCATATTGAAGACTCATCGCTCATGGATTCCCTTTTTATTTCCTTCTATAAGAAGAACTAGAAATTTTGTTTTTATAAAGTAAAAAAAAATATCAGTTTAGAACTCAAATTAATTTGTTATGTTAAAAACGAACATAGCTTAAATAATTTCACAGTTATCTCACTTATAACATCAGTATTTGTAGAAATTTGTTATGTTACAAATGAGTTAGTATGTGTTTTCAAACATTCAAAACCTTCAAATAATAGGGGGGAATGCATGAGAGAGGAAGACAAGGAAAGGGACCCTAATGTTAAGCAATGTCTTCGGAAAGTCAGAGATGGGCATTTCACGGCTGCGATTAAGGTCCTATGCTCTAGTGGAGTTGCCCCTTTTGGTGAGTCGACCTTGAAAGCTCTTATTGATAAACACCCAGTGGTGCCACCCCCGTCTTTGCCTTCCAACCCTTTAGCCCAACCCACTCTTGTTGTTGATGAGGAGTGTGTGTTCAAATGTATCCGATCCTTCCCCAAAGGGACGTCATGTGGTAGGGACGGGATGCGGGCCCAACACTTGTTAGATGCTATTGGTGGCGAGGGCTCTGTGACCCCCTCAGGTTTGCTTACGAGCATTACTGAAGTTGTTAACTTATTGCTTGAGGGATCTTGTCCTAAAGTGCTTGCTGAGTTTGTTGCGTCGGCCCCCCTCACCCCCTTATTGAAGCCTGATAAAGGAATTCGGCCTATTGCTGTGGGGTGTATTTGGCGAAGGTTGGTTTCTAAGGTGGTGATGAAGAAGGTCGGGAAAGACATGGCCCAGCACTTGGGGGACTTTCAATTTGGGGTAGGGATGCCTAATGGTGCAGAGGCGGTGCTTCACAGTGCAAACAGGTTTCTCAACTCTTGTCATGAAGACGGCTCCTTGGCCTTGCTTACTGTGGATTTCTCTAATGCTTTTAACACGGTCGACCGCACAACCTTCCTTCAAGAGGTTCATCAGCATTGCCCGTCAATCTATCGGTGGGTCCAATTTCTTTATGCTCAGCCTGCTAAGTTGTATGTTGGTAATGATTGTATTGGGGCTACTACCGGAGTACAACAAGGAGATCCCTTAGGGCCCCTTCTCTTTGCCCTTGCCTTACACCCCCTTATTCTTCGGGTCCAGGACCGTTGTAACCTTTTGTTTCATGCTTGGTATTTGGATGATGGAACGATTATCGGCAACGCGTCTGAGGTTGCTAAGGCCTTAGACATCATCAACGTGGAAGGGCCATCTCTGGGGCTTTATCTCAACATTAAGAAAACAGAGGTTTTTTGGCCGACATGCGATGGGCGTAAAGTTCAGGACGGACTTTTCCCGAGAGGGATTGGTAGACCAGAGAGGGGGGTTAAGCTCCTTGGTGGAGCTGTTAGCCGTGATCCTAGCTTTATTGAGGAGTTGGCTGGGCGGCGGGCCTCGGGAGCGGTTGACCTCATGAAACTCTTGCCCTGCCTTAGGAATCCCCAATGTGAACTACTTTTGCTAAGGTCGTGCATGGGAGTTGCTAAGTTACTTTTTGGGTTGCGCACTTGTCAACCCCATTTGATGGAGGATGCGGTATCTCGATTCGATGATGGCCTCAGGGAGGCTATAGAAGACATTGTCGTGGGTGGTGGCCCTTTTTTTGGTGATCTCCAATGGCGTTTGGCATCTTTGCCAATGCGTCTCGGTGGTTTGGGACTCCTTTCAGCTCGAGATGTTGGGGCTTATGCTTTTGTGGCCTCTAGAGCTCAGTCTTGGGAACTACAAGATCATATCCTTCGAAACAGTGGGGTCTTCGGGCTTGACCCGGACTATCAGCAGGCGCTTGAACGCTTACATGTCCTTCTCCCAGACTTGGATATTGGCGGTTTCTCTAATAAGGACACCGCCCCCTCGAAGCCACAAACAACTTTGGCGAATGCTCTGTTTAGCAAAATCGCTCAAAGCCTGGGAGAAGTTTTTTCTTTGTCATCCCGCCAAAAGGCGGTGTTTGAGTGCCTGAAGGGCCCCCATGCTCAGGACTTTTTGACCGTTATCCCGATTGAAGGGTTGGGACAGTGCATGTCTCCAGTAGAATATAGAGCAATTCTCAAATACCGGTTGATGATCCCTATGTACCCGGAAGATGAAACATGTCCGATATGTCGTAAAGCTTGTATGGATAAATATGGGGAGCACGCCCTTCACTGTAAAGAGCTACCTGGGTTCAAATATCGGCATGACTGGGTACGAGATGTTTTGGGGGACATCCTAAGAAGAGCTGGGATTTCTGCTAAGAAAGAAGCCCCTGTGAATTTCCTCACGGACCCTATGGAGGGGAGGTCTACTTTGCGACCAGCGGATCTGCTCGTCTTTGGCTGGGCTGGGGGCAAACATGCTTGCGTGGACCTCACAGGGGTTTCCCCTTTGGTTGGTTTACGCGAAAACGGTTTTGTAGCTGGTCAAGCGGCAAGAAAGGCAGAATCAAAGAAAGTGGATAAACATGCTAAAGCTTGCGCAGAGAACCAGCACGTTTTTGTTCCCTTTGCCTTTGATACATTTGGCTCCCTAGCGCCAGAAGCTATCAACTTTTTGACCAGGGTCCAACGTGTCATAGACAACCATTGCTCAACCTCGGGGAGGCAAGGATTTGTTTTTGGAAGGTTAGGATTTGCTATTCAGAAAGGGGTGGCGGCGCAGCTTGTTGCCCGTCTACCTTCTATTTTGATGTAACTTGACAAAACATTTATCAGAATAACTAATGTTGAGTTTTACTTAGTTTTTCAAATAATTGATATTCGCCATAGTATATAGAAACAAAATAATCATACGGCATAATGTAGTTCGAATATTAAGTTACCAACTGTTTTCTATTTATGTAACCAATATATAAATTGCATTGTCCATTATTCTTCCTACGTTTTTATGTTATAACTATTTTTAATTGAGTGTCTTTTTATATTGGTTTTGCTCCTTATTAATATTTTTGTATAGGTTATCTTGTTTTGTTGTAGATAATAGTTTTTAATTTTTTATAGAGAATATTGACTATAATATAATAATAATATTTTTCAAAAATAGAGATTACTAACATATTCTTTAATTATGACATGAACATCAAACATTATATATATTATACTTCCATATTTGTTTAATATGCACGTTTAGGTTTGAAGAAAGGTGGCTTAAGAATAAATTATTTTCAAATTAAGCCGACATTTTTTTAAAATTTTATGTGTAAATCTTTCATATATGCTTGTTCACATGACATCTTCGTTTTTCCCATGCAATTGCTTTTTAGATAGAAGTCAATATAGAATGTTTGTATATAAATAAGTCTAGACCCTAAAGGGCAACATATAATCCCATGCGTACTCAAGGATTCATCGATAAGTATCATCAAGATACAAAATGCATAATTATTAATTTCAATATAATAAGGTAAATAGTAGTCTGCGTTAATATATTTAAGATGCTATGACATAAAAACTAGAACCAGAATTCAAACTAGAACCTCTCAAGGGGCAGGCATTGACCAGGGATACATCATTTAAAAGTGTTAGAGCATGTTTGGTTAAGCTTATGAAAAGACATAAGAACTTCAGTAAAAGGACTTATTAACTTATGACTTTTGAAAATGGAGTTTTTAAAAAAATGCTTGGATTAGCTTATGAGGTGTGAAAACCAATAAGTTAATAAGTTGTTTTCTGAAAAGTGTTTGGATAAGCTTATTTATGTAAAAAGGGTAATTAGGGCTTTGTGTGGAATAGTGTGGGATAAGGAGAAGTTGTTTTAATAAGTTAGGGAAACCCAACTTATGGATTTCTCATTTTCAAATTAAGTTGATAAGTTAAAATGAGAAAGACTTATGCCTTTGCCAAACACTTTTTAGAATGTATAAGGACTTATGGCTAAGCCATAAGTCATAAGGAGGTTCTAATAAACTTAGCTAAAAACACTCTTAACTTCTTGTTTTATAACTTCTATAAAAATATAGAAGAATTTATTGTCGGCCTTTAAGCGGATAGTAAAATTACTAATTTGTGACCTTAAGATCATGGGTTCAAACTGTGAAAAACAACTTTCTAAATAAATGTAAGGTAAGATCGTGTAGATCAAGAAGATATTTAACATCTGCACAAAACAAGAGGCGAGAGCTGAATAAATACTAGTGTACACTTTTTTTAAGAGAGAACTTTTTTTAACGTCAAATGTACGACCATGCTTCGAAGGATAAATGTTATCTTAATCGGGCTCACCTACCCGTTTCCCGGTCGGGACCGCACCCCAACTCCCTCAAGAAGAAACTCATTGCTGAGAAAACTCACTGGCTCAACTTTGAGCATTTTGCTCAGAGTGAGACTTGAACTCATGACCTCCCCTTATTTACATGTCATGAACTTTTTAACTAGAGATTTATTTATACCAAGTTAAATGGAAACAAAAGCAAATAAATAAACTTAAAATTAGTAAGACCGCCTATTATTAAAAGCACACGTTTCTTATGATTTCAAGACCCACGACATTATTAAAATCATCTTAAAACAACTCTACCTTTAATGATGATGATTATGATTATTATCGTTATTGTTATTATTATTTAATATTGATATTATGCTAAAAACTATACGTTCCACCATTCGCGGAAAGTGGTTTTATTGTCTTTTTAACCATTTAAACGTCAATCAACGAATTAACTTTTGAAATGCAGTATACTATAAATCAAAGGATTAAATTGACTGCCTAATTAAACTTAGAACTCAAACCTTAAATTCAAATTCATATTTTTCTTGTCAAAATATTGAGTTTAAGCATTTTTGTGACTATGGTCGTACTACTAAAGCGTTATAAGAATATAGTATAAAAAGAAAATTTAAGAGTAAGAGAACAAGATCTTTTATGAGGTTACAATATTTTCATTGTCTATAGACTAATAAAAACAAACTTACAAATATAAAAGATTGTATAAAAATTTAAAAAAACCAATATATATATATATATATGAATACCAAGAACAAGAATTTGATAATATACTAACCTCAGATAATATACCGCAATCACAATTATATCAACGTTAGGATGGGAAAAGAAAGCCGAACTTGACGTAAAAGCTCGAAGTTCAAAATATTTAGGATGAGTAATAAGATAGGTATTCAAATATCGGACCAGATATGATATTAGTTTTAGACATTTTTATTTGTTTATGACAAGTATGAGATTAGATGATACTCGTTTGATTACCCGAACTCATTTATCTAAATATATTAATATATTATACAATATATAAAATATATAACAAACACTATATTAAAGCTGATAGAAACTTAAAATTCTAAAAATAATAAACTTTTTAGAAGTGTAGTTGAGTATTTAATATTTGTTGTCAACTACTATTATGCCCCCGCGTTGCGGCGGGCACAAAACCATGCTAATTAAGTAGTATCAATGTCACACTGTAGCTAGCGACCCCAACACCGGAAAGACTCGAAAAACACAAGAAATAAAAATAAAAATAAAACGTAGACGTAAAAACATTGAACTACTCACGCCCGGTGCGGCTTGTTAATGTGCAAAAATTAGACCGAAACATAAAACACAACAGGACCATTAAATAGAAAAAGTAGAGATAAAAACGTTAAACCACATACGCATGTTGTGACATGTTAACTTTAAAATTTTAAATCGAAACATAAAAACAAAAAATATATAAAAGATGAAAAAATATGAGATCAACGTTAAAGTGAAAAAAATATTAGTGTTAAATATAAAAGATGAAAGCTATTAGAGTTAAAAGTATAAGTTTTTTTTTGAAAAAGAAAACAAAAGTACAACCTATTAAGCATGATGTAAAACTAAAAATGCATAACTAAGTTAAAATTTAGTAATATATATAATTGTGTTGAAGTGAATTTAAGATTAGATTTTGGGTAATGACGATCTCAATACATATTTTTAACCATCCATATAAAATCATAAACGAGCATACATGTGTACTTAATGGGCATTGAGTAACTTGTCAAATATATATAAGAAAATTTTTATAACCGTATACAAGAATGTGATTTCTAATATCATGGGCCAACCCAAATGTTTATTATTGTTATTTTATCTTCTCCCTCGATCACAAATGTAATTATTTATCTTTTGTTTTAACAGTGAGTCTATACATCCCTTAAAATATATTTTCTTGATCCACATTTTGTGGTATTTAAACCCTATTTTGTCCATTTTGTGGGATTTAAAACCTGTTTTAATTTGACTAGAATAAACATTGGATCACATTAAACCAAAAGTCATCAATATTTATCTCCTTTTTCTATTGCTATTGTTTTATTTTTGTGCACCAAAGCCAACACAAAACTAAAACTATATATTCCGTCGAAATGAAAAACAATCCAACCCTAAACAAACTTTAAACAAAATATTTAAGTAACAAATACCACGTATCTGGACACCTAAGATTAGTAACACCCATGAAAATTGTTCCTCATCTGAGGTTCGTGAGGAGTCGTTGGGGTCTAGTGGTAGGAGCGAAGTCATGTAACTAACTAATAAGATGTTAGTCGTCGAGAAAAATAATAGACGTTAAAAAACAATGAAAAGTGCCCTTCGTCAATACCAAATTACCAATCTCATATCCTACCGACCCACTGTTATCGCTAATTAACCGATGGCTGCAACAAACGTAGAGAGTCAAATAATCACGCTTTTTCTCCTTTTTTATATCAAAGTTAATATTTTATAATACTTTTTTATAAAAGTGCTGATACGAAGACTAAAAGTTGCTGGACCCATCATCACTTTAATAATTTATATCATAGCATCACTTCCAACGGTCGTACTACACATCTAGTCAATTTGAGAGGGCGTAACAAATTCTCATTTGACATCTTTGAAAATGCCTTCATGATTGAACCGGCCGAACTATAGTAAAAACGTAAGAACGTAACCGATGTTTAACTTATCTTTTTTTTTACATAAAATTTGAGAGGGACTAGATAGTTTCACAATCTAATGTATGTGTTTCTACTTTTATATTTTATGTAGGAGTCTGTTTTTCACTGATTAAACCATAACCTCAAAGTCATAAATCATCGACCTTATCAGTTGTTATAAGAAACTCCCTCTACCGGTTGAACTAAAATAATAGTTAAAAAGCCCGGTTTCTAAATAGACCAACTGGTTGCGAGTGGGTCACAAGTCCGATCTAGCGCAACTCGTTTTGTAGCCAAAGCAGCGGGAATTGGTTTAGACCAGATTTTTTCGACATTAATAATAATAATAATAATAATAATATATAATAATAATAATAATAATAATAATAATAATAATAATAATAATAATAATAATAATAATAATAATAATTAATTATACAACCCACCCGTTAAATCCATTAAAATAAAAACTAATAAAATAATAATAATAATAACAATAAATAATAATAATAATAATAATAATAATAATAATAATAATAATAATTATTATTATTATTATTATTATTATTATTATTATTATTATTATTATTATTATTATTATTATTATTATAATTTTCATTTTAATGGGTATAACGGGTGGGTTGTACAATGAATTGTGAAATTGAACATAAAAATATTGTTGAGTTTTATATATAACTGTAAAATACATATATAAACATTATATTGAATTATATATATATATATATAATTAAGACGTCATGTGATTCTTAAATCAGATCAATCGTCATACTCACTCGTACACTACGATTCTAAAAACATTGTTTTAGCTTAACCGATTAGATCCGTACGGAACTACAACACTGTAAATCGAGGCTACGACAGTAGGTCAAACTTTTGCATGCAACTACTACAACTTTTCTAATCCGACGTGGCAGTCTAATTCCAACTTCTATCTCTTATATTTATATATTCACAACCCAACTCATCTTTTGCTTATCATTATCAATTATTACTATTATTATCATCGTCCAATAATGTGGAATTGTATGAAAAAGCAACCTGCAGTTCAATCCGCAGGTGGCGACTGGGGATATCCGGCGACATCGCCGGAGAAAGAGTTGTTTTCCGGCGACCACCGCGAGAAATCGGTAACTAAGGAGGTGAAGATTAAGATATCTAAGAAAAAGCTAGAGGAGTTGTTGGGAAGTACGGATGTGCAGGGGCTAACGGTGGAGCAGGTGCTTGCTCGGTTGGTTAGGGCCGGTGAACGAGTTGAACCGGACCAACGGTCATGGCGGCCTGCTCTTAGGAGCATACCTGAGTGACCGTTGGAAGTATATATACTCCGAATCAGGTTTACCTGATTATGAGAGTTTTTTTTTTTTGTTTTTTTTATGTAATTTATTTGGGAATCGTACATATGATTTTCATGTTTTATATAAGGGTGATTTTGTTTGCAACGAGTATTGATGGTTATATGCATTTAACTTTGATAATACTATCATATATATTATATAACTGATGATGGTAAAAGTTATATATATATAGCAGTATATAATTATATATAATATATAATATATAAACATGATACATGGTGGTTTTCAAATTTTCATCATTCGTTTGAGTCGGGATAAATTCTAGCAACGAATTTGAGAGAGAAAGAGGGATTACATAAGTGTAGGAGCTTCATAGAGTTCAATAGGAATAGGAATTTGAGTATTAACCATTTGACACTTGAAGGCTTGAACTTGAATTTTCACATGTTTCGAACTCTGGCCTTCTTTTTTTTCTTCTTTCTTTAAAACATGATATAAACATGTTTGTCTATTTTTTATTTAAATAAACATCGACTTTTTTATACTTTCTAAAAAGAGTTATCTGTTAACGAGCCAATTAAAACACGATAAGTAGGTGGAGTCAGTTGTTGGAGTAGAGCCGGCTCAAAGAAAAATTAAAACATCGGGCCCATGACGAAGGCAAATAAAACAATGCCATGTGTGCAAGCCGACTACACAAGAGCTTATCAGCACATTTGGCCAACGAACCACGAGTCACGTAAAACTATAATCAAAAATTATTTTTAACTATAGTGTTATGTGTTGGCTCTAGGCTAGCCGCCAAGGGATAAGTCGGCTCTAGTGTTTTGTTGTAGCATACGCAGACACATGTCGATCCCCCGCTAGTTGTTGCGTAAGTCCCATTTGGTTTTCTATGCCAGCTTTAGAAACTTCCTCCTTAACCAACTTGTGGTACTTGATAAGTTTTGATTGGGCCCAAATACAAGGACAATACTTAAAAGTATGTTGTCCATTTTGTGTTATTCGTGTATTGCGTATGGTTCATACTTAGAGTTATGTTTACTTACCGTAAAGTTAATAAATTATTTTATTTCAAGTATAAATGAAGCTCATTAACCTTCTCCAATACGAGGGATAAGAGTTATGTAGGTGTGTTTGCGACTTAGATAGTGAAGAGATCCATGTACACACTTAGGTGGTAAAGAGATTCACGGAAGAAGTATAGGTGGTAAAGAGAAAGACGAGCATATGTTTGTGGCTACAATAAACCAGGCATTGGATGTGTGAGAGAGATAGGGAAACAAAAAAAGAAAGGGTGAAGTGATGTGTGAGGAGGGTGGCTCTCGTAGAGGGAGACGGAGAGGGAGAGGGGGAGAGAGAGGGAGAGAGAGAGAGAGAGAGAGAGAGAGGAAGAAGGAGCGAGTGTGGTTGGAGATGCTATTAAGTGTATTCTAAACTTGGTTTATCCTGACCCATTTAATAATAAGTACATTATTTACATGGTAAACTAAACATTACCATTGCGTTTAAGTCTTTTAGATAATGATGTGAATAATATTTACTAATCCTTATGCTTTATAAGGGTTCACCCGAGACGATATTGTAAGTCTTAAATCGATTGATGGGTGATGGGGTGAATGAGATCTCCTTATAAGGAGGTCGAAACATTCTCTATCAGGACGTTCTTCTTCTATGTGAACAACTCATCAAGTGAAAACATTAACCATGAGCTTCTAAATGGGCAACACATCATGGTAAAACAGACAATATCCTGAAATAATTTACTTGGGTTGTTATAGATGGTATTAGTGCCATGGCCCGAAATGTAAGTCTAATATCAATAGAAGGAACCCTTCCTTATAAGTGGTAGACACATTCCCTACTAGGACACTTTTTGCTTAAACGAACAACTTGTCGGGCGAAAATAAACTCGCGAGTTCCTAGATGATCGACACATAAAACATTTGGAGAACACAGATAATATCCTGACAGGATTTGTATGGGATGTTATAACCAATTATTATGTCTAAAAGCTTCCTAACCCTAGTTATTAAACTTTGATGCAAGGCTCTAAACACAAAATCCTCTATCCATAATTCATGTGATTAGATTATAAATAGGCATGGAACCCTTCTGTAGCCTTAAAGCATTCACATCCAATCCATCGTCATCATTCATATAATTACAAAACAAGCTAGGGGTGTGCATCGGTCGATTTGATCGGCTTTAGCCTAAAACCGCAACCAAAAACAAATATTTCGGTTTCTAGGTTATTAAAACCATTTGGTTACGACTTTTTGGTTTTTAGTTCTTGCTTTTCCCTTTGATTTTGGTATTTTTCGGTTTCACCATTTGGGCTTCAAGTTTTTAAAGAAAAGATTGGTCCAAAGTAATGAATTTAAGATACAAACTTTGTCTTACATCATTTTATTGATCTTTGAATATAATCTATATATATATATTCTTATATATATTCTTATAAATTACTTGAGATTTAAATTAATTACAATTCAAAAAATACAATAACAAAAAAATTAATAAAACATTTTAACTTTAAATATAATTCTTGAAACCTAAATATTTAATATTTTTCACATAACATAAGTTAAATAAGTAATGTTTATATATGTATGAATACACCTCTAAACTACAAGTTTGGTTGTATGGTTTTGGTTTGTTTTTTCGATTTTTGTTACATGCAAAATTGAAAGTGAACTGAAAAGTAAAAACTATCAAACCAAACAGTCGGTTTCTTATTGGTTTCGGTTTTTCCGGTTAGGTTGTGTCGGTTATTTAGGTTACAGTTTGGTTTTTTTGGTTTATTGCACACTCACCACTACTTTTTCTCTCTCATTTTTAATTAAATAATATATTTTTATACATTTATCATTATTTTTTTATTTCTCATTCACAAAAACTTTAAAAAAATTATTAACAAGTTTACAAGGGTGAAAATTGTTTACCCCAAATATACATATGAACAATATCATATTCTTTTTTATTCACTCACAACCATTGACAACCATACTTTATAATATAAGATACACACTCATAAATAATTAAAATAAACAAATAGAATGGGATATAAATGCTCTTTTAAGTCTTAGCTAACATAATAATGGTAAGACAATTTATTGTCATTAAAACAAGTGTTGACCTCAATAAAATACTTATTTTCTAATTATATAAGACTAAGATACACGCATGTCTACAACCATTTTCCTAATCGACATTTTTATGAAAGCAAAATGATACTTCATGTGTATCTTATGCTTAGAAAATCTTCAATAGATTAATTCACAAGGTTATACACTCACGCGGAGAAGTAAACACATCGAGTTACAATACAATACAATATAACATAACATACATAGTATGTACTATTTAATAAAAAAATAACTAGAGTTGCCACGTGACGCGTTTCTAGGCTCCCTCACATTAATTTCCTCGCCCAAATCATTTTCCTCCTCAACCTCATTCTTCCCTTAATTAAAAGACATTTAATTCTCATTGTTATAAATGATCATAGTATAAGTATCTATTTCAATTTAATGAAAAGTTTTTTTTGGGTTTTATCATTCACGTTATTAAAAGCAATAAAGTTATGCAATTAACATAAAAATCTTTTTAGTAGTATACATCAAAGTTATTCTATCACTAACTTTTTGTTGTTGTTTGTTATATTTATTGTTGTTTTTTATATTTGTATTGTTGTTATTATGTTTATTGATGTTTTCATTACTTTCACAGCTAGGATCTCAATGTGTAACAGGCAATGAAATAAATATAAAATTGTATTAAAATCTTCATTACTAATTATATAATACTTAGTTCTTTTATTCAACCCGTGTAGTACACAAGATTCTAACCTAGTACAAGCAATATATAATGCATTACAATACAATGCAATATGGAATGACATGTACATTTTTATAAAATGCAACTGTAATGTAATGAAGTATACCATGATATAACTAAATGTAATATTACATGTAATGTGATATATCATAACAAAATGAAATGAATTATAACATAATACAGCAAAACGTCATGCTAACGTAATGTGATGCAAATGTAATTTAATGTGATTCAACATGATATGATGCGATACAACGTAATGGTGACCCTATAAAACACAAGGCAATGTAATAAAACGTAATGAGATGTAATACATTGTAATATGATGTAACATAGTGTAATGTGGTGCAATAAAGCGTAATATGATATAATATTGTGTAATGTGATGTAATATTGTGTAATGTGATGTAATATTGCATAATGTTATGCAATACAACATACTAATATGTAACAACGAGTAACACAAAACGTAATATGATGTAATACAACTAATGTGATGTAAATACTATGAATGTGATATAACCATGTTTTAATATACAAACTATGACTCCCTATTAATTACCTGATAATAATCCGTAATAAAATTTTAGCCAATGATATTCATAACTAAAATCACTTAAAGTATTTTTGTATCAATAAATATTCATCGGGTGTTTTGAACTTATAATGTTTTTTTATAAATGTTATATTTTAAATTAAAAGACATTAATAAAAATGTATGAAAGTTAATTAATATCTAGTGATTTCTTTTTTTAAATTTATTTTGAAGTTGAAGGTACAATAGTAATGAAAAAAATACTAAATACTAACTAAGTTTTATACTTTAATTTAAATTAAAAAATGTTATTAAGTTTTTGTTTGGAACGGCAAATAAAAAAATGTTATTAAGTAGTAATCAAAATTAACACATGTTTAATGTAGTTCTATTAATTTTATAAATATTTGATTTGTCCCTATTCTAATAAAAAAGTATATAGGATGGACACATGTCACACCATATTATTACTCACCAATTTTTTTATCGCTTCTCTCTCTTAATTTAATAATCACATTAATTACTAATAATATTATTTTTTTATATCAAAATAGATTAAGAAAGAGATTTTTTTAGTAATGTTATTTCTAAGAAAATATTTGTTCACAAATTTTGAAATTTTTTTAGAACATCAAAATTTTTTAAAAATACAATATATTTTATAATTGGTGCTTTTAAAAAGTAAAACTTTAAAAAAAATAATTAAAATTGAGAGTTATAATAAAAAAGTTTTTAAGTATAACATTTTCTAAAACGTTTGTTGTGAAATAAAATTTATATTTTATTTATTATAAAAAAATTTTAGTCATGTCTTATTTTAGAATATCAATTTATAATTAATAAAATTTTATTTTATTTAATACTTTTTATTCAACCCATGTAATACACGAGTTTACTAAAACTAGTTTATTATAAACTTTTAAAATTTAAAACATTTACTAAAAGTTGAGTGATTTTATTAGAAGTGAATTTAATTAACTCTTGCATGCTGAAATTATACTTACTATTAGGTAAGGGTGTTCAAATTTAGATATTTGAAAATTTTTTAAAGTGGATTTCACTATTCAAATATGAATCCGAATTTTTGGATTCAAATTTGGATATCTGAATTCCGAAAAATTTTGTATTAATTAATAAATTTTATAAAAATATAATAATTTCTATTGAAAAAGTTTTCGGATATCCGAAGTTTTTAAAAAAAATTCCAAAATATCTGAAAATATCCAAAAAAATTTAATTAATATTTATTATTTCATAATTTTATTAAAATATTTTGGATAATTAGGATATCTGAATATCCAAAAATTCTCAAAATAACTATCCGAATCCTTCGAAATTTGATATTTGAATTTCAGATATTTTGGATTTTGGTTTCGGATTCAGATTTTTTAAAACACCCCTACTATCAGTTGAGATTTTCAGATAAGTAGACATAACAAGAGAGATTAAGAGAGTTAAGGGCAAACTATGATAGAAAACCGTTTTTCCTTACCATGTATCGTAACTGAAACAATACATGTTAGGTGACTTTGGTTATCGAAGTTAATTATATGTTGTTAGGTTATTGCAACATTGAGGAATTAATTCTTTTGAAAGTATGAAAATGATCACGCCAAAGAAATGAATTCAAAAAAAGTGCGCCAATGGACAATTGTTAGGAAAAATAAAAACCTGTGGTAAATGTAGAGAACAAGGATTTTGAACAACCCACTACATCAAATACTGATTACATGTAAGTGTGCCTCTAGTTAACTGTATTATAACTTATAAGTTACCATTTTTAATACCGATTACATGTAAGTGTGGCTCAAGTTAATTGTATGATGAATTACCATTTTTTATGTGGTGACAAATCTAACTAAGTTGGTATAACTAATACAAATGAAACAAGCTTAAGGAATGAGTTAAAATAATTAAAAAAAATTCAACATTGCAAGGTTTTATGAATCCAAAGCTTAATAGTGACAAACAAGCTTCAAAAGATGTTGCATTTGTTATAATAATCATTGTAGTTTTCTATATTATTATAGAAACTAAAACAATATCTCAACTAGTTATTAGTCCTTATCAATTGTATCAGCTTATTTTGATTTGCGTCACTAGTCCGTTTAAATGTTTACGTTTAGATCTTCTTATTTATGTGCATATGTCTTTCTATATCGGTTGAATCATCTAAACTTCAGTATTCTTTTACCTTATGGCTTACGTCAGTAATAACGTGCAAGAGTTGCTGGTTGAGCTGCCTACATTCTTTACAAAAGTGTATTTGTGCTGAGATTTCGATAAATACCATATATTTGGATTAAACATCAGGTACGGAGCCAGTCTAAATGAACGAATGTACACGAATTTACATAAAGACAAACGTAATGGTCAACCCTAATGGGCTTAATTCTGGTTGTCTTAACCCTAACGGGTCTAACCATATACTCAAATTTGATCTCCTTCTATACTTCGCAAGCAGCAACTAGTTCAAGACTCCATTTAGTAGCCTCACGGATAATCTCATTACCCTCATGAGTACCCCCTGAATATACAGACAGAACACCTGGTAGAGAGACCCAATCTTGGGTGAAATAAATGCTGCAACTTCTATCTTTTTCAATAAAATCATCACGCGGTAAAGCAAGAAAGCCCAAAGTGATTTCTGTTTCCCCTTCAAGTTTACCTATTACGGTACCATAATGAATGTGATATCCACCAGACATACGTAACGCTTTAGCCAGTACACGGAAGTGCACACCATGATTCTTTTATCTATCAATAACGGCATGCATTGCGCGGTGGATGTGAAGAAGTAGGCCGTTAACCCTAACGGGCTAACCATATATTACACACATCATTTATCAGATTTGTTTCCAGAATAACATATTTTGTTTAGTTATATAATTGATCAACTTCATGGTTAATCACTATTATTTCAGCAGGAAAGTGGAGCGCAACATAAAAATAAAGAAAACCAAGAAACCTTTCATCAAGAAGAAATGAAGGTCGATTGCAGATACGTGATTATATTGTAAGTGTTTGCCATGTTAGACAATATTTTCAGCATATTCACGTGGCATGTAACCAAGTGGAGCAAAAGACCTGGCCATCATCTATTGCTTCTTTTGATACATGTTTATGGGCAAGCCGTGTACAAAGTTTTTAAGTGTATGTTAAAACATGTCAGGACGACCGTAAATACTTTTTGTTCAATGTTGTTCAAACATATAAATAATTACTTTGTTAAACATGAATTCATAAACTCTATTATTACAATGTTACCTTTTTAAATACTATACATGCTTCATAAATATATCCAATCCGAACACTCTCTTGTTACATGTGTAACTCTATACACACTAAAAAGTGAAGATATTGATGCAACAAAGAAGTAAAGAAAGGGGTGATTATGAACACATATAAGATTTTTTACCTTTTATATCATATGATGGTTAGATATTGTCAATAAATTAGAGGTGGTGGGAATAATATGAAAAGCAAAGAGTTCAAAAAGGGCAATGTTATTTATCCACTTCTTAAAAATAGTTTATTAAATGTGCCATACACCCATATAGCTTGTGAAATTTGTTTGTATAACATACGTATACACATATATATAAGAGGAATACGTTTGTATACACGTGCTATGTGTCCGTATCATTAGGGGATATATGTTTAATCAACCCAAAAAACCAAAGACTGTTGATTTTTATTATACATTTTTATTGTATTACAGACACAACTTTATATAATTGACCAAGAACATGTTTTGTGATTATATATATCATTTTTGGTTTATATTTCTATGCTTAGACTAGAATACTTACAAATATTCAAATTAAACGAAACCGACTAATACTCAAATAAGTTTATAATCCTAATAGTAAAACAATGCACATTCAACTAGAAGTTATAGATTCAAATCATTTAGAGTACAAAAATAATAACTTTATAAGTAGATAGTGTGCATTCGCACGTAAATGAAAACCTTAATGCGTTTTCGTATTTTGTTATCTAAAAGCTTAAAGATGCCAACACAAATCATTTAACAAACATTCTTTTCACAAAGCTTTTTCATTTTGAAGCTCCCGTAAACCCTAGTTTCTTTTTGACCTGAAGACGATGACGATGAGCTAATTTAACATTGCTGACAAATATGAATAATCACATTACACCATTATCATCCTTCTGAGTGCTGGTTTGTTTACATCAATATCCTCTGTTTTTCTGCTGTTATACTGCCATATGATGCACTGATTTCTGTTTTCAGTAACTATTAGCTTAACCTTAGTTTAAGAGTTAATTGTTGATGTTGAATCCCTAATCATCTTGAGTTTGAAGAACATTGTGCTTCATATCTATACTCGCATCATATTATCTCTTAATCGTATGCATTATCATCAATTGGGAGTTGGGGGATGGAAGGTACTAGAAAGGAAACAAACATGCCATATTTGCTTAATTAGGTGAAATTAATTAGTTTCCAGAACTTAATCGAGTTATTGTGGATTATCATTCTATAGAAAGCTCATTGTGGTGGTTGTAACTTTGACTTTCTTTGAATGATTCAGGTATATAATTTGTTTCCTTTGCTCATGGATTTTAGCTCTTAATTCCCAAATTTAATTGCCAGTTTTGTAATCTTTACACTGTTTCACAAATTAAACAAGAAAAGGGAAGTAAATGGAAGCTGATCTATAGAGTTCTTCGAAGCGCATATGTGAAAATGTTAAGATTTTGGACTTCTGAGGTCAGAGAAACTAGCGTTCAACTTCAAAATCAAATCACATAGTGAATTTTGTTGAAGTTTGATGAGTACATCCAAGTTAATGACAACTATTACATGCTATTATTCATATTCTTTACCTCATGATTACACGATGATATACCCCAATTACATTGTGATCTTAGTTTATAGGTATTCATCTTCTTGTATGATGTTGAAGGCTCGTAAACCTGATTGTTGCTATAAAGTAAGATTTGCGTGCAGGTGTTAACCTTGTTAGTTTACTTATTTGTATTTACTCGCATTGGTTAATTTACTTATATTGGTCCGCCTCACAACATTTTCCATTATTGTAGAAAGATTGTAGCCTTGAAGAGAGATAATGTTTACTCACTCGGCGATGACACACCAGCACTCAAAATTTCATGTGTTGAGAAATCAGGATTTTGGGAAGAGGCACTTGAAGCCGAGGAAACAAGTCAAATCTGGATGACTAGGTAACCTAGTTATCTCATTGGTAAGTTTTTTTATAGAAATATATTTATTATACTTGGAGGATATGTTAGTGGTGATTTTTGTGAACCTTTTTATAAAATAGTTTGAGGCATTCTTCAAAAGCTTATCTATATACATAATAAAAGGATATATAGATGGCTAGATAGTTGCCCAAAGCTTGATTAATGATTAATCATAACATTAACATTGTTAACCTAATAATATCAACACCTCTCTTCAGGTCAACGCATTTATATCACATATGCGCAACATGTCACATATAGGGCTTGGGTCATTGCTTATATTAGTTGATATCCTGCTATGACACTAGATAACATGCCTACACCATAATTATTATTATTTTCATAGATTCCCACCCAAGATAATTCCATAATTTTTTTGAAACATCCACTATAAGGACACGGTGCATGGCTTGCATCTAAACATTTGTTAACTGTGTATGACCATGATCAGAGTACACAAACCCTTTTTTAGGTGTTCTCTTTAGATATCTTAGTATATGAATCATATCACCTAAGTGACTAGTTTTGAGAGAGGACTCAGAGGACATTGATTGGTTAATAACAGTAAATAAGGAAACAATATCTATGGTGTTTGCAATAAGGTAATATAACTTATCCACTAATCTAGGATAGGAGTATGTGGAGACGTTGGATTAAGGTTAAAGACATCTAGGCGTAAAGGTGTCTTATATGGTCTTATCTAGTATCCATTACATGTTGGCATATAATTGCTTGTATGTTCTTGTGCATCTTGCGCTTGTTAAGCCATCATCTCTGAGTGCGCTTATTGGAGGTAAGGGTCTTGCAGGAAGCAACCACTCTATCCCCTGAGATAGGGATAAGGTATGCCTACATCTCACCCTCCCCAGACCCTATTTGTAACCTTGCTATGGATGGGATATACTGGGTATGGTTATGATAGTGTAAGACTTTGAAGATCTTTACTTCGAAACTCTTTCTGAATAAAAAATTAGGTGCAAAATTTATTATGATCTTCATCCGTTCTCCATTTCATTCCAAAATACTTAATAATTATGTGCAATTCAGGTAGGATAAAGGTTTTAAGGCTTCAAAAAAAAGAGTAGACCAGAATTGTGAACATGTTTTGAACCATAATGGGACATGGCGACATGCCTTGAGTGACTCTTTGATTCACAAATTTAGAGGTTGCTTCATATACACCTACGGTCTACCTAGGGAAACATCCTTGATATTGAGCTAATGTAAAGTCCAATATGGCAACTTAAGCTACAATAAGATGGAAATACCATCTTGGAAACTAGACTAATGTTCCCTCATAATGCTCATTGTATGTTTGAGAGTAGCCTGATGATAACTTGCTCAAATAAGTGAATGAAAAACAATTGAAAATAGTAAAATAGGCTGATTGAATTTTGAGAGGTCAATCGCCACTCCTGTTAAATTATTTCGGCTAGGTAAGCCTTATCCCAACTATAAGGAATCATTTTCAATATCAAGCTAAAATCAATTATAATGCTCTTGACTTCTCTACGTGTTTCTTAATTACTACTAAAGATAACACCTATCTAATTAATAACAAAACAATATCTAGTCTTATCTAATAACAAACTTATAAGGGAACTATCTTGGGTTCAAATGATAAACTGAAGAAACCAAGTCTAATCATTACTCATGCCCAACTGTCCTCAAGGCTTAGCTTCAAAAGTTTACCTTATTTAATTTGATTCGAGAATCCCATGTGTAGTTGTCAACACAATGAACGTCTAGTCAATCATATTGAAGACATTCAGTATCAAACTTCTATTGAAGGCGAGATTAACAACCCCATTACGCTTTGCATGCTTATGGGGCTATGGGCTAAGCCCAAGAACTCTACTACCCTTTAATGAACTAATGTTATCCAGATATCTTATATGCTTCACACTGTGAGTGCTCACAAGACTGTTGTTGCTGTTCATATTGCTCTTCTGATAATTATTGTAGGGTTTTAATGTAAGTAAATCGAGGTTTAGGTTTCTCTAAATCACCTATTTTTGATTGCCTACTCCAGTTATCTGAAGAAAGTTTGTCATCCTTTTTTCTTCCAAGTTGAAAAAGCTTTCTTGTTAAAGTCATAAAGTGGTGTATATTACTCGTGACTCTTAAAATCATTTGGGGTACAACTTATTACTATATCACATTGAAAACACCTAAGTCTTAAGCGTCTGGTTTTTCTTTATAGTTATTGTGTTTAGTGTAATGCCTATTTTGATTACTTTTTTACACCTTAATGTGATTGTAGTTTGATGATTAATAGATATACTGCATGTTCGGAAAGGATTAAGTGTTTGATCATTCAAATGTTATGTGCCATTTTGGCTATCCGTACTCCGTCTTACAATTTAAACATGAAAAAAGAAACTATACAGAACTTGATTTAGAAATATTCTAAAGTTCTCTTAGAAGTTTTTACTTCTGAGCTTGGTAAAACTAGCTTTCAAATTTCAATATTAAACTGTTCTGTGAATCTTTCTGAAGCTTGATGGCTACATTAAAGTTGATCACATTCTTTCGTGTTCTTGTAGAGTGATTGTAATCATGAAGAGAGAGATGCGTGTTCACTCAACGGTGTGGAAAATCTTGAAAACTAGGCAATTTACTTTCCCCTTTGGTAACTTCTTATCAGAATTACTTTATTCTATTTTCAAGTATATCTTGTTGATGCTCTTTGGTAATCATGTTTCTCCACATATGGTGATTTATCTTATCCTTTTGTGCAAAAGATGGACGTGTTACATTATGAAATAGACCAATAGTTGATGTTTTGCTTTTGAATAAACAATTGCAGTTATACTAATATAGTTCTTTTGTTCAGATAATAGTCCATATCCTATGAGTTATTTTGATTGATTTATTTATTAATAATCTTGTCTTAAATGCTCATTTAAGTTTGTAATCTTATGCTAGGGGTATAAACACGCCCAAACATATGACATAAGATATTTGAGTTGACTTTTTACAGTCCTGAATAGCTCTTTTTTTCTGTTCGCTAAAATGTACTGCCTTTGTATTGTGAAATCTTCAAAAGTTCAAATATATATAATGATTTTGGGAATGCTCTGAAATTGCACATTTATAATTATTGAGTTTCAATTTGAAGTTTACTTTCCTGATTATTATCATTCATTTTTTCCTTCCAATTTCTTGGTCTCCACAATAATAAAAAATATATAAGTTGCATTTAGTCTCATTTTATTATTTTTGAATAATAAGTTTAGTCATAAATGCTTATATATGTATGCATGTATGTTGGGGTGTGTGTGTGTATATATATATAATTATATATTATTTGCAATGATGTGTTATCTTTAAAAGAAGTTTGTTGCATTAAATCCACCAATAAAACTTACTTTCTATTGTAATCAGTGGCGGATCTTGAACATTCTCGTAAGGGCGACGGGGGCGAACTCGATATTTATATAAAAATTTACACTATTGGGTCAAAATTTTACACTACTGGACTAAAATTTAACACTACCGACGAAAAAAAGGGGGGGGGGGGGGGTGCGGCGGCCCCCCTCGGTCTCCACTATACTTCGTCCCTTATTGTAATAATCTTATAAGAATTCCATACCACGTTGTTAAACTAGGTATGCTCGTGTGCGTATACTGAAATAATATTTGTAATGTTTTGTAGGATAAAAATAAAATTTAGTTGCCGTGGTGCATTCTTGATTCCTTGAAAACATCTATTATTATACTGCACGCCTTGCTTTAAAATCCTAGATCCGCCACTCGTTGCATTTAGCTTGCACATCATGGTAGATGTATTAAGCTTAACTTTTTACAATCTTTAAGTGCTCCTCCTTTGAACTTGTGTAATTATGAATTTGTTTATAACTAATTTGGCATTTATTACCCTATTAAATTACATAATCCAAGATCCAAAATTCTATTTAAACCACAAGTTCTAGCACTTTTTACCACAAGTTCTATCCTTCCTAGCATATAAGGTTTCTCTATATTTCCCTTTCTGATTTCTTGCTATTGAGTTTGCAAAAATGTCAAGTAACACCATTTATAAAGAGAGAATTGAAAGGATGGTGGTGTCACCAAACACTCACATGCTTCAAATAGCACGGTTCCTCGTACCGACGCTTTCCATGGGGGGCCGGCCCTCAAGTCGCCCTCCTAAACCCACCTCCACCTTTTCCTCCCTCCCTGCACAGCTTCAACAAGTCAAATTTAGAGGATGGGTGGATCCAAAACCGGAATGGCAAGATTGGGTCGATAGCATGAAACCAGCGCATAGTCCCGTGTGGAAGAGAGTTGGAATTCATGATGCTATTATGAATTCTCTTTTAATTTTCCCCAAAAACAAGAGCCTGGTTTTCTGGTTTGCTGAGAAATGGTCACCGAAGACCAACACATTTATCCTCCCATGGGGGGAGATAACCATCACTCTAGAAGACATGATGGTTTTAGGAGGTTTTTCTGTTGTGGGAGGTCCTCCTGCCACCTGTCATGTCGAGCATCCCCAGGAGTGTTGCGCTTTATATAAATTAAATAAAGCGTACTTAAAATTAGTTAGATCTCGTTCTAAAAAGGCCTCGTGCAAAGCATGGATGGAAAAGTTCAAGGGTAGAAATAAAACTCATGAACACGAGGCATTTTTAGCGCTATGGTTGTCGAAATATTTATTCGCATCTGTAAAAGACACAATTTCACCTGAAACTTTTAAGCTAGCTATTCTGTTGTCTAGAGGGCAGAGAATTGCTATGGCGCCTGCTGTCCTAGCAACTTTGTATAGGGACCTGCACATTTTACAGAATGCTATATTAGATGTGCAAGAAGGAGTTAATGAAATTGTTTTGCAGGAAGTATTTTCCCCTATGTATTTTATCCAGGTTTGGGTTTGGGAAAGGTTTCCATGTTTGAGACCTCATGATTTCTGCAACACTAGCGATGATGAAACTAGATTGGCCCGATGGGCTGGGCTGAATAATGAGGGTACAGAATTTAGTACCTTAGAATTTGGTACAAGGAAGGAACTTTTTGTGTGGCGGCCTTATGTAAAGAACACTAATCATTTCCTTGCTCACAAAGTTTACAATGAAAATGGGTTGTCTAGAAGAATAGATAATGAAAAAGTGGAATCATTTGCTAGGTGTTTGAGAGTGTGTAAATTAGTTGGTTTAAACATTAATCAACATTACTACCCACATCGTGTTTGCAGGCAATTTGGGTATAGTCAGGATATTCCAACTGATATTTTACTACTTGAAGACGGGGAAGATGCTTGGGTTGACTATTCTACACCGCTGGGGACTGGAAATGTATACATTCCATCAAGAGAGTTTAAAGGGCATGTGACTGTAAGGTATGAGGAATGGTGGGAGAAGGGGGCCGTCTCACCTGCGGGCCCACGGGTCCAACCTCCACCAAAAAGACGACGTAGAAAGATAAGGGCAGATTAGTTTCTATATAGTAAACCTGCAGGCCTTCTATTAGTTAAATAAAGTTGATCAAGTAATATTATGTGGTGTGTTCTTGCTTTTCTTTTTTATAGATAGTAATAATTATGTTGTTATAGAAGGTCGAATATTATGCTTTTGATTATCTCGTGTTTTTCAATCTTTTCTTATTACCTGACATTTTCAGATACCATATTAGATCCTTTTTGCATTTGGTTTCTTTGTGTTTGCATACAAATGGTTTCCAGAAGCTTGTTGTATTGATTAGAGAAACAATGTACATATATGATACAACATCTGCATACCGTAATTACCAAACCCTAAGGTGCAATTAACATAAATCGATGGATCCGAGCTTTGTGAATTTAGTCAGCCAAAGATTAAACACAATAATTATTAAAAAAAAGACACCACCAGATTACCATTATGACTGCCTTTTTTCTCTTCATGGGAAATAAAAGTAAACATATATGCTTATTTTCAGGATGTGCATTAACTGTTTTGTCATTCTCATTCATAAACTATGATGGTACATTGGTACTTTATGGCTGGTGGAATTTTATGTTTGGCACTCAAACATAAGAGAAAATCCTGAAATCAATCATTTTTTGTGTGTTATACTTATATAGTCATGTTAGAAACAAATCACTTATTTAGCAATGGGATACGTGACTTTCCTTACTCGTGTATTGGACTTTTTTCCGTCAATAATGACTTAAAACTAAGGTGATACGTGACACCATATCGCGCATAGATTTGCATATGTAATGTTATTCACATATGTATTATTATTCATGTATAGAATGAATATTTTGGGTATAGGTGAGTAAATGTAGATACATGATTAAAAGTAGATACGTACCAAAAATTTACGTATCTCATGGTTATATGCGTGAAATTGTTGTGACATGACCATAATTGAAAAGTGCCTACTTTCGTGATTTTCTTCAAATATAATATATGATTTTTTTTTTGTTGTCATTCACCTTTCTCATTCTAATGAGCAGGGACGTGTATGGAATTTTAAGAGCTTGTTTGATATTTAGAACTTTGGTACCAAAGACTACAGTGGACTCAACATGGACAAATGGCATATCAAATTAAGGTTTCTGGGAATCAGGAATTTGGGTTCGCCTGGGAAAGTAAGTTCACTTTTAGTGTTTAATCTCTTAAATGCCATCATAACAGATTTGGGGAAAAATTTAAAAAGAAATAGAATTTGATAATAGTCCTAACGATAATAAAGTGGAGACATTTAAGACTAAATAAATGTTTGTATTAAATTAAGAGATTTAAAATTCTAGAAATTCAATTATTTAAGAAAATAGAAATAAAAGTATATAAATTACAATTGCATTACATGAATGTTCCTCTTGTATGCTCATATTTCGGATCTCATTTCTAACTATCACAAAGTAAACCTAGGGGTGCAAACGAGCCGAGCCGAGCCCGAGCTCGGCTCGTGATGACTTAGGAGAGCTCGAGCTCGAGCTAAGCTCGTTTATTTATTTAAAAAATATTTTTAATATTTTTATATTTATTTTTGATATATATTTATAGCTTTATACTTTATAAATAACATTATACATATTTTTAATTGTTTTTATCATAACTTCATATATAATAAATATTATTTATATAATGTATTTAATAAATTTTATATATATATATATATATATATATATATATATATTTATTTATTTATTTATATATATATAAAGCTCGTTTAGGCTCGCGAGCCGGCTCAAGCTCAATACGTGAAGCTCGGGCTCGATAATTAAATGAGCTTTTATTCAAGCTCGAACTCGGCTCCAGCTCAATAAAGCTCGGCTCGTTTCGAGCTTTATATCGATCCGATCTCGAGTAGTTCGCGAGCGGCTCGGCTCGTTTGCACCCCTAATTACACCTTTAGTCTCATACTCTCGTTTGTTTGGTACGTTTGATTGGGTTTGGTCCTTAACACTAAGACCATGTGTAATGGGGCGTTAAGCCCATACATAACGCCACATAATGCCCCATCACCATTACGGTGGGGCGTTATATTTAAAGGGGCATTATTATTATAACGCCATAAATCACCAAATTCATAATGATGAAGGGGCGTCAACCATTACTTATGTTTTTAACAAAAAAGTAATGGTGACTTGGCGCTGATGTGGCAAAAAATGCCCCTTAATGGACATTAACCATTACACATGGTCTAATTGACTTAAAAAGTAAATGTTAAATGAGGTAAATTACAAGTCTACCCTTTTTATTCAAGTGTCAAAGTTTTTAGAAAGATATTACTAACAAATCAAGTCTAGATTCATTTTGTTAAACATAATCTGTTTGGAACTTTTTTTCCCTAAAATCATTTTGTGCATTTAATTTTTAAATTTTGTTGTGTCTTTTGAAAAATAACAAGATGAACTGAAATTTACTGAACTTTCGACTTTCGAGTATTAGCGCCTTTAATTCTTGATAACTTCTACTTTGAACCATGGCATTTCATAATTAAAAAAAAGTTTTGTTTGAAAAGTAAAGATTTATAAAGATATTAGCTTATTACATTGTCAACCTTTTGATACTGTAAGATTTGTACGTCTATATATTGTATCTGTTCAATAAGTGTTTGACTTAGTCACATTTATTTCTCCGCGTCACTTAATTGGGGCTTTCTTATCAGCACTAAATAGTGTGAATTCTAGGAGTGATAGGAGGAAGGAGATGGCCATTAGATTTAGTAAGAAATATTTATTAGCTTTGTTGCTGTTATAACATTGTGAGAATTTAATTATTTAAGTTGAAGTTATCTTTCGTTAGTGTTTATCTATCTACGATTCTAGAATGTGAAACGTCAGCTCATTGCACGACGTATCTACTTTGTCCTGTTGTTACCCATCATAGTTGTTCATGTAGTCGTTATAGAAAGATATCATGTATCTACATCAAGAATCATGTAACCAATATAATGGTAAAATCTATGGTTTTGAAAACCAGACATTGGGAATCAACCTCTTCACCTGTCTAAAGGGATATCTACACCAACCGCAAGGGAAAAGAAGTCTTTTTTGTTTTGGTTTCCTTACTCACCAAATTTTTTCCCATTTTCTTTTTATTTTCTTTTTATTCTTTTTATTATTATTTTTTCTTTTCCTTCAATGAATTTCAGCTATGACCAATGGACCCCTACCTGAATAGGCGTAAGAAAGCTACCTGAAAAAAAAAACAAGGTGCACCTTGGATTGAACTTTACGAATTGCGTTTTACCAGATAGTCTTCATCTCCCCGATAACCTTCTCATACATCATTCTTATTTGAAAGTCTGAATGTGTAAAGTGAGAGAAGTGAAAAAGGTTTTCGCAAAGTTAGGAATTAGGATTGGAGCCCTTCATCGCTGAGCTCTGTCGGAATTCTTCCGGTACTCTGACGATGATATCATTGTAGACGAAGTTTGTTGAAGATTTAGCGACTTACCTTTTTCACCGAATTTATTGCAAAGTAGCAACCATTGTTTCTCTCGCAATATTTGACTTTCACGAGACCGGATATCTTGTATGCGTTTCAACAAGTGTGCATATATATGCATGCACCCAGATCCTCTAATAGTAATGCATCAAATGTATATTAAAAGGACTACATGTTTAGGTCTTTACTTGCATTGTGGCCCTTTGTCTATCCTAATCTCTTATACGGATGTAGATTAGGCAAGTTGTCCGACCACCCGTAGGTCTACTTCCAGTTACTACATATACTTGGGGGATAATCTTTTGTCATGGTCTTCTAAACGTCAAAAACCACATCTCGATCTAGTGTTAAAACCGAATACCTCGAGGTGGCAAATATGGTCTTCGAAATATGATGGTTGCGTAATCTTCTTCCTAACTTGGTTGTCCTCCTCAACATACATCACTTGTTATTGTGATAATGCGAATGCAATATACATGGCGAGCAACCCTGTACAACATCAATGAATCAAGCATATCGAAATCAACATACATTTTGTTTGAGAGAAAGTTTGTCTAAGGTCAAGTTCGAATCATACATGCTCCTTCTCGCTATCAAATAGTCCACATCTTCACGAAAGGGTTGTCTCGTGTCCTCTTTAAAAACTTTAGATCCGGTTTAAGTTTACCTTAGGCTAAAGGGGTATATTTGATATATATTGTGATTGTATTGTACTCATAGAATTATATTACATTTTTCTAGAAAAGAGATATTCATTGTAATATAAATTTGAGTTAGCGACTTATCCTTTTCACCGAATCTTTTGCAAAGTAGCAACCATCATTTCTCTCACAAAGCAGCAATTTCGCCTACAAAGGTTGAGATCACGGTAAGATTTCAATCACAGATGGTTTCGAGGTCTAATCGAGTATTAGAAACACTTTGAGATAATAACCACAATTATCAAAAAGCTTGAAGGGGAAGTTAAGATTGGGGGCGAATTTTATACCAAAAGGATGGAGGGAAAACATAGTAAAGGAATTATTTGGGGAGATTGATGGAGAGAAATTGTTAAAAGTTCCACAATGTTATTTATCATTGAGTGCAGGCCCGACTACAGGAATACTCTTCATCTCCACTCAAAACCTTGCTTTCTACAATGTACGATACATAAAATTGTGTTCATCAATCAGGGTTCCATTCGGAGCCCTTATAAGGTAACTCTAACACCTTTGGTAATGCCATTTTGTGCCAAACATTGTAAATCATGCATCTTCGCGTAAATGCATAGTTATGACATGTATTAAATTAGATGGCGTGACCATTTTATATTTCTGTATCAGACTAACTTCCGTTACTACCTACTTAAAATCATTTAACACAACCTCAATCTTGTGTATCATGTGGTTTTATGCTTGTATGTATAACTTGTGAATTGTGTGTGATATTTCGGGAAACAAACTGTATGCTATAGATTTTTCCTTACATTGAGCGAGTTGGATATCTGCTAAAATCTGCTCATTGGATTTGATCAATTGATTCTGAGGTATATTTTCGTGACGATTTATGTTACTATCTGCCAATTATGTGAACTATTCTATTACTGTTATTGCATCATGTGATTGTTTTAAAATTTCTCTACTAATATCAGGGAATTTAAAGAGAATAGCATACAGGAACAACCAAGAATTCATGGGAATATGCCACTACAAGGTTTCCGTCACAACGATTACAGCTCTACACCACCCACTATGGACAATTCAAAGCAATTTATCTCGTGGAGCTTGTGGATGTTGGGTCAGTTGTTCTTCTAGTTGGAGTGATAAAGATAGGGGCTCATAATCTGATATGTATCCAGGTTTTTTTCGAGTGAATAGTATACTATTGTTGATAAATCATAATGCACATTATTTTATCATCATTTATGTAATTTGCTTTATAGTAACCTACAACTCAGACTATTGAAATTCTGTTGTATTTAATTTAACTCAAGGTTTTTCTAATTGAAATCAGATCGGGGTAGTTTTTTCTAAATTTACTACTAGTGTTTTGGATTTTTTAATGCAGCCTTTGTTCCAATATAATTTTTTATTCCTTGATTTATGTTAAAGCATGTCGTTAGTAGAAATACAGCCAATCATGTAAGTTATTGCATTGATGATATACTGGAATAATAATATGATTTTTCTAAGTGAAATGGCCTCCTAGACATTTTTATCAGCTATTAATCAGTGAGAATTAAAAGCCTGCTTGTGCTGATATGGATACTAATAGCTATTACAAGATATTCACGTCCTTACACTATAATCTTTGTCTTACCTTTTATAAGTTCCATTTACCAAATAGGCTACTCTTTTAAGGAAAAAGACTGCCATTGGTGGATCTTCCCATTTGACTTTTGGTTTCAGTTTTGCGTGAAACCAAATAATGTATTAGTTCTTTTTGTTTCTGTGTTTCCTGACCCAATGTTTTTGTTCTTTTTGTTTGTATTCTTGGTTGATCGAATCCAATTATAGTAGCAGGCCCTTGGTGTTGGAGTATTAAATTAAATGGTGTTGGTCATCGGCATGCTTGGATCTTCAATGTTGAAATGGATGTTGTTGGAGCTTGATCTCGGGTGTTTTTGTGGTGAAAACAACACTCAAAATCGCCTTCAACATGTCCAAAATTCACAGGTGTGGAAGTTGAATTCGAAACCCTAGAGTTATCTTTAAATAATGCTTAAAAACCCAAAAATTCTGGAGCTGTTGGAGGCCAGCGCACAGCGCTGGATAGTGTGCTGGTCTGTGCGCTAGTAGGAGAGCATAGTGCGATGGGTCATTTGGGTGTTCTGCATTGCGCTAGTTAAGACATCCAAATTATGATCTTTAAGCTTTAAACACCTGCAACACAAACCTGTCTCAAAGTAACCTTGTTTTTTGTTCACAAATATATTAAAACACGAAGTTAACTATGTTTAACACCAATGAAATAACACCCGATCAGGTTGCAAGAAGGAAGAGTGGCGGAGAAGAGGGAATGCAATTAATTGAACCGGTGAAATATGAGATCGAAAGAACTTTCCGTGAAGGTAATTTTTGTAAAGTTAAATACGCTAAAAACATCAAAATTGGACATTATTTGATGTCAAGATCCTTGGGAAATTCTCAATTTCTCAGGAGGTCTGATTTTATAACTGTTGTTTGTGATCAAACTTTTTTCATCTGGGTCGGTTATGAACTTTGATCGTTTGCTTGCTTGTGTGTGCTCTTTTATGATGAAATTTACGTGTTTTCTCTATAATGGTGATTTGATTGAATTTAGTTATTTGTATAAGCTCTACAGTTTTCCTCTTCGTTTTTTGGGATATGGGTTGGGTTTTTGCAGGTGATATTATGTTGATATGACATTTGTTTTGCTGTTGCCTGCAAACAGATGGGCCTTTTCCTGCAAACAGATGATGTTGCTCTGACACTCGTGTTGCTGTTACCTGATGTTATTATGCATATGGATGTTGGATTTTGTTGTTTTAAGCTGGTGATTTAGATCATTACTGTTGCTTTTAGCTATCCAGATATGTAATACATGGTTGCTGAAGTTGACTTCTGGTTGACTTTTTGATAAGAGTATGGAATTAAAGATAGATATCATTAGAAGAGAATTGCAATGGGGTTGTCCACTTCGACAAGGACAGGTCTCCAAACCTTTAACAGTAATAAAACAATTCAAAAAAACACACTCCAAAAGAAAAACAACTCTGCTACTAAAGAAAAAGAAATAACTAAATTTGGTAAACTTCTCAATTGTTTCTCCACTAAATCAACTTCTCCGTGAATAGCAATTTCTCCATAATTCTCTCCACTAAATCAGCTGCTCCATTAATAATAATTGCAGGTCAGTTTTAGGGACATATGAGTCACGTGGGTTACCCATTAAATACTCGAATTGGATCACCGGGTCAGTTGGGTCTGGGTTATCATTTGATCCAATTAACTGGGATTTCTTCCTACGTGAATACACTTTAACAGGGGTTGTTGTATCAATACTTCCCTCCCGGTAAAACGACTTGTCCTCAAGTCGGAAAGAAGGAAATTGTCCCGCAAGTAAATCATAATTTTCCCACGTAGCTTCTTCCACTGGACGACTGACCCAAGAGATAAGCAGCTCTAAAGTATGAACACCAGCTTCAATAACCCAATGGTGAGCTAACACTTCTTTAGGAATAAGATCAATTTCCCAGTCCTTAGTTACTGGTAAAGGAGCAGCAGGGGTAGCAGGGAGCTGGCCACGTGCTGGTTTCAACATAGAGACATGAAATACGGGATGAACACGTGATCCTGGTGGGAGGTCTAACTCATAAGCTACCGCCCCCACTTTTTGCTTGATTCGATCGGGCCCAAAGAAGCGAGGGGATAACTTTTCACAGCGGCTTCGTGCAAGGCTTTTCTGCCTTTCTGGCGATAGGGCTGAATCCGTAAAAAGACAACATCATCTACTTCAAAGGTTAAGTCCTTGCGTTTTTTATTTGCTTGTGCTTTCATTCTGTTCTGGGCCTTCTGTAGGTTAGTGTGTAGGAGTTGTAGCATGTCATCTCTAGCAAGGAGCTGGCCTTCTAATTCGGCATTGTTTGTATCCCCAACAACATAAAGGCTGAACAGGAGGAACCATAAACTGCTGTGAAAGGAGTTGTACCTGTAGACGAGTGAACACTCTTATTGTAGGAATATTCTGCCCATGGAAGACAGGAATTCCACTTGGTAGGTTGTTCATGGGCGAAACAGCGAAGGTAGGCTTCAAGACAACGGTTTAAAACTTCGGATTGCCCATCGGTTTGGGGACGATAACTAGTACTCATTTTTAAAGAAGTCTTGGCTAATCGAAAAAGCTCTTGCTAGAAATTACTCAAGAAGACGACGTCACGATTAGAGACAATGGAGCGGGGAAACCCATGTAATCAGACAATTTCTTTACAAAAGGCTGAAGTGGAACATGTATTTTGGAACCAACCTCAGGTTCAATGGCCAAATGTTGAAATGCAGAGGACTTTTGGGGTCCGGTTGATATCCCCTGTAGTTTGTATTGCTTTCCCGCTATTGAAAATATCATGTACATTTCTTTCCAGTTAGCTTGTACAGTGCTTAAGGTGGCTAACCACTGAATTCCGAGCACGAGATCAGCCTCGCTATAGAAAAAAGGTGAAATTTTTGGATAATCTTCAAGTCGTTCACTTGAACGGGGAGATTTCTACACACTTGACTGCATCGAATCACATCCCCATTGCCAATTTGGACACCAAAAGGGGGTACTGATTGGGTGGGTAATTCCATCTCCTTCACCAACACATCAGAAATAAAGTTATGCATGGAGCCTCCGTCAATTAGAATAAGAACCTTGGTGGAGTTGAGCAGCCCATGAACCTTCATGGTGGTGGGATGCGAATTTCCTAGAATTGCATTCAAACTTATCTCAACGACCTCATCCTTTTCATTAATATTATCCCCCGTTTCTACTTCAAGCGGTTCCTCCGGTTCGTCATGTAGTTCATACAACTTAAGAGTACCCGTCTTGCATCGATGCCCAGGTCCATACTTGTCGCCACATCGGAAACATTCACCACGGAGGTAGTGAGATTGCTTTTCTGTATCAGAGATACGAACAGGAGGCTTGGGGTGGGTAGTTGGTTGACCTGGTATGGATGTTGTCGTTTTGGAATCAGATTGGGATGATTTGGAATGGGTGGGCCACGTTGAACTCTTTCCTGACTTTGTATGGTTAATTTTGGATTCGTATTCAAGGGCGATACTTATGGCTTTGTATACGGTTCATGGCTTGTGAAGCCTGACATCTACCTTGAGTTCCTCTTTGAGGCCATATAGAAATACCCCTAGCAAACAGTGATCGGGCCAATTAGAAACCCGTGAAGAGCGTTTTGCAAAGTCGTGACGATATTCTTGTATGGATTCGGTTTGTCGGATACTACATAAGTGTTCGTCGGGATTTTGAAATTCGGCAGGTCCGAAATGTTTCTGGAAAGCATGGGTCAAGTCTTCCCATAACTCAATTTCCCGGTCGGTTGACAGCCACGAGAATAGATCTAATGCGTCTCCCTCTAAATGCATCGAAGCTATATCAACTTTTTCTTCTTCAGGTATGTGATAATACCGAAAATACTTTTCGGCTTTAAGAATCCACCCACGTGGATCACCCTCGCTGTACGTGGGAAACTAGATTTTGTTGTATGGCCGAAATTGGCGGCCACGGTTTCTGGAGGATTCACCCTCGTTATGATTGCCTGGACCGCTACTGAATTTTTCGACATGTGACTTCAAAACAGCCACATCGTCTTTCAGCTTCTCCATCTCTTCGAGTTTAGCAGCAATAGCCGCTAACTGTGTTGCAACTGGATCAGGGTTGTTGTTTCCGAATTCCGGGTCTGCACCATCTTTGCCTTCGATTTCCCGGCAATGGAACCAATGATAAGAGTATGGAATTAAAGATAGATATTATTAGAAGAGAATTGCAATGGGATTGTCCACTTCGAGAAGGACAGGTCTCCAAAACTTAACAGTAATAAAACAATTAAAAAAACACACTCCAAAAGAAAAACAACTCTGCTAATAAAGAAAAAGAAATAACTAAATTTGGTAAACTTCTCAATTGTTTCTCCACTAAATCAACTCCTCCGTGAATAGCAATTTCTCCATAATTCTCTCCACTAAATCAGCTGCTCCATTAATAATAATTGCAGGTACGTGGGTTACCCATTAAATACTCGAATTGGATCACCGGGTCAGTTGGGTCTGGGTTATCATTTGATCCAATTGACTGGGCTTTCTTCCTGCGTGAACACACTTTAACAGGGGCTGTTGTATCACTTTTGTTTTTGGATTCTTATATGATCATGATGATGATTTGAGTTTCTCATAGCAAGCTTTGATTTTATCCCTGCAATTTGTTTTATTGATCTTTACTGTTGGTTACCAAATTGGTCCATGGTTCCTATCATGTGGAGTTATTTTGGTGTATTCATTGGCTTCCTAATGTTCAAAACAAGTGTTTTTGTTGCTGTCATTACTATGTGGATGTATCTAGTCTGTACATTGCATGAGATTACAAGGCTAAGATGCCATATAGGATTGATTACCACTGGTAGATGTTACTGGTGTTTTGTCATATAGTTATTTTGGTCTATGGCTGCTGCTACTTTGACCTTATGTTCATAAGTGTGTATCCTGAGAACTCTGTTTGGTGTTTTGTCATGTAAAAGAAAAGGTAAATTTTATGTTATTTGATTCGTATGGTTTACATGAGCAAGTTAAGGAAATGACATCAAATTGCTAAGCTAATATTATTGAGTTTGATATGTTTGCAAAAACCTTTTTTTTTTCTTTTGACATGGTAAACTTTTTGCTTTCTTAGTGTGCTATGTTATGCTGTTTAAATGCCTAATTCGTTTTTTCGTTCCATTACATTGAAATAGCCGACCAGCTGAAGGGTACAAACCGAAAACCCTGTTAAGGTAGAACCTCTTTTAGCTTTGTTATATGTTTTATATTTTATTGTGAATTGTTGGTTATCTAATTTTTTTTTTAAATTCCATTTTTTTAATATATTTGTTATGAGTAAAATTTTACATTGACTATAATAAATAATGCCGTCCGGTTCTTTAACATAGTTTTCGACCGGTCTGATTTTCGATTTTAAAAACATTTCTCTTTCATTTTGTTTTCTTAATTAAACCTTCTTGAATCGTCTTATATCTAGCCGCAAAAATCATGGCCAACCAATTTTGACTTGTCAAAAGATAAAGTTGAAAAGTGATCATGTCAGAAATATGTCAAAATTAATAGTATCTAAAGTCAAGAAACTATATCTGCAAATCAAACTTGTATTCAAATATAGATTTCTTAGATGTGAAGAACTCAAGTTTGACTTTTTGGTTGATTTTTACTAATTTCAGTTAAGTTGACTTTTATACCATAAGCAAAGTTGGACTTCTTGGTTTCAAACATCAATTCTGCTTGTTAGAAACTATTAATTTAATCTATGCACTGCTTGCAGCTTCAAGTTCTTTAATGGCAGATGCAGGTCATGCAGTGGAACTGCAAATAAGAGGTACATATAAATCCTTTTTTTAAACTGTTAGATTTTCAAACTGATCATACAAATAAACAAACATACCCAGTAGATCCCACTCATAGCAACGTTATTTGCAGGGTCTGGACTCTCGTATTCAAATCGATTATAAGTTCATAAATTAACTTATTTTCTATAAATCTTGGCAGCTAAAGATGAAATCACCAATGAAGCATCAAGTTCTACCAATTCAATCCAGAGTCCAGAAACCAAACACTACAGATGGTGGTTGCGAGTGGCGGTTTATATCATCTTTCTTTTAGCCGGTCAAGCAACCGCCACCCTCTTGGGTGGACTTTACTATGACAAAGGTGGCAACAGTAAATGGATGGCTACTTTTGTCCAATCAGCTGGTTTCCCAATCTTGATCCCCATCCTACTTTTCACCCCACCATCCACTGCCACCGCCACAACACCGCCACGCGCCACCACCCTCTTCCTCCTTTACTTATTTTTCGGCCTACTTTTAACAGGCGATAACTTGATGTATTCATACGGTCTCCTATACCTTCCTGTCTCAACATACTCCTTACTTTGTGCAACACAGTTAGCCTTCAACGCGCTCTTTTCATTTCTGTTCAACTCGCAAAAATTCACTGCTTTGATTATGAATTCTCTGTTTCTGTTGACGGTTTCTGCCTCGCTTGTTGCAGTGAATTCAGACTCGGATAACTCATCAAACATCCCGAAAGGGAAATACATAATCGGGTTCTTCTGCACATTAGGTGCATCAGCTGCATACTCTTTGTATCTTTCACTTTTGCAGGTATCATTTGAAAAAGTAATCAAAAGTGAAAACTTTAGAGTTGTGCTAGAAATGCAGATATACCCTTCGATGGTGGCGGCCTGCGGTTCATTGGTGGGACTTTTCGCTAGCGGCGAATGGAACGGGTTGAAAATGGAGATGAGGGGTTATGAAAAGGGGTCTGTATCCTACATAATGACACTTTTATGGACGGCGATCGCATGGCAAATATGTTCTGTTGGGATTTTGGGGTTAATATTTGAAGTGTCGTCTCTTTTTACAAATGTGATTAGTACATTGGGGCTGCCTATTGTTCCTGTTCTTGCGGTTATATTTTTCGGGGATAAGATGGATGGCGTGAAGGCAATCGCGTTGCTTGTTGCCATTTGGGGATCGGTTTCGTATGTGTATCAACATTACCTTGATGACTTGAAACTCAAGGCACAAAAGAGGTTACTTGTAAGTGCCAATGATGGTTGTGATAATGCTTAAACACACTTCATATATTTCTTATTTTATTTTTATTATTTTCAATTTTTTTAATTCTATGAACGATCTATATGTCATCAAACTTGATTGTTAGGCGGTTTTTGTATTCAAAAAGTATAATTTATAACACAAAAATATGTCCCCAAGGGGATATCGGATTAAATGATGCACTAAAAGATTGGAGGTTTAAATCCTGTAGAATACAAGTTATAGTTTATTTATCCTAAAAAGTATAATAATTGTTGTGACAAAGGAAGCATGAAAATATATATATATATATTTTATTTTATGTACTTGCCTTTAGTTGTGGAATTACTTTATATCTCGGTTTTAAGATATTTTGATTTTATCAAGGTTGGCCAGCTACTTGTTTATGGGGTGTTACAAATTGTATTAAAGCAATAATGCTTGAGGTGTAAGCGAGTTGAAAACTCTTTCTTCTTATCTTGTATTGATTTATGAGCGTTTAGTTAATTGTTAAAGTAGAAGATTTGTAACTCCTACAAAATAGGGCATCTATTGTATTATAAATAGGAGATTATCAATGAGAATGAGATTAGATTTGTTTCTACTTTCATGGTATCACAGCTTATTTCATCCATCCTTACGCAACCGACTTCTCAACCAGGTATCCAACAACCCGCCACTAGCCTCAATCCACGCCTACAGCGACCTCCAGCAAACCTGATGATATTCAAGCCAATACAACAACCATTACTCCTAATTGTTACAACACCCCCGATACGACAACTCTTTTCCAATTCACCCATTGTACTTCTTGTTAGTCCATACTAAGCCCTCTTTCAATTGGGAAATCAAGATAAGTTTTATCTTGTTTTTAAGTTTTCTTAATGTTACTGAGGCGGGTCTGTTGCTTTACGCGAGTTGAAAACTCTTGCTTCTTATCGCGTATTGATTTATGGGGTTTTTGTAAAGTGTTTAGTAAGAGAGTTGGAGCGACTCATCCTATATGGATAGAAAAATTTGAAGTTTATGGATTGGGACAAACCTTTTTATCACTTTACATACCTTGAGTTGCAAGTACTAATTTCAATCATAATTGACATGATTTTTTTTTAAAAACAAAAAATTGTAGGGTATGATAAATTTATCACTTAATTAATACGTGAAGGTTTAGTTTAATTCAAAATTTTGTAACTTTACAAAGCAATGTATTCATATTGAAATAAGTATCTAGGAGGTGATCTAGGACGTATAGCAACTAAGAAATGAATTCAAAGAGGTATATTAAATAAAGTTGAATCTTTGATAAATTTTCTAGTGAACATCACCCACTCTCGTTTTTTATATCAATCATATATCTATACTATATAACAATAGATATGAGAGGAATAAAAAGACAATTTTACATAATTTTAAAAGTTTAAACAGTTATAGAGTTTAGAACATATGTTACAATCCTTTATAGCTAAATTATTAAAACAAAAAAATAAATAGTTATAAACCGACTATTAATAAAATACTATTTAAACAGAAATCACAAATAACTTTTAAATTGAAACTGAATTACAAATAAAAGTAATTATAAAGAAATATATTGTACATAGATATAGTACAAATCAAGTCAATTAAATCAAGAGAGCAGGACTCGCGCGGCGCGAGAGCGCGAGAGAGAGAGCAGCGAGAGAGAGAGAGAGCGCGAGAGAGAGAGAGAGAGAGAGAGAGAGAGAGAGAGAGCGAGAGAGAGAGAGAGAGAGAGAGAGCGAGAGCGAGAGAGAGAGAAGAGAGAGCGAGAGAGAGAAGAAAGATAGATAGCTCTCTCTCCCTCTCGAGAGCTCTCTCTCTCTATCTCTCTCTCTCTCTCTCTCTCTCTCTCTCTCTCTCTCTCTCTCTCTCTCTCTCTCTCTCTCCCTCCCTCCCTCCCTCCCCGTTAACATCTCAATTTCCAGCCATGGTTTCTTTTCTTCCAAATGTTTTACTTACGTTCGTGTTACTATGTTGTGTTTTCCGTCGTATCGCGTGAACACCCTTATATTTTTTTAGTATCAGATTTAGGTTTTAAGCATGTATGAGATTTGCTTTTAAAGTTGAATTTAAGTCTTAAATTCAGGTTTTGGTTGCGTTTGATCTTGAAATATCGTTTTAGTTATGATTTAGTTTATTTCTTATCTTAAAAAATATTGATTTGCGGCTTACTCACAAGTATATACTTTGTTTCATAGCTTTGTTGGTGATAGGTTCGCATTTAATTTTGCTGTCTACAGTGAATATAAAAAAATGATATTTGATGATTTTTACGATGATGATTAACTTGGTGACATATAGAAATTAGAACCATAACATGATGATAATTATACTCTATATATGAATTAAGTGACAAACATGAATCGTAGATTGGTTATGTTAGGTCTTCTTAGTTGCCTTGAATCATACGAATCTACCCAGTCTCTAAAACTATGTTTGTTCGTTTAGTTTTTAAGGTTTAAATTTCATTTCTTTTCACTTTTCAATAAATTAAAAGAGATATAATGGATTTTTTGGCATGATCCCTATGTTTGTGTTGAATATGTAGTAACAATCCTGCAAACCGGGCATGTATTGTTCATCTCTCTCCGATCCTTTTTGATATTTGTGTATTTGTTGACTGATGTTTAATAACCATTAATAAATGGAGTCGATTTGATTTAATTCAATGATAATCATGTAATTTACGGTGATTACCATGAGAACAAGTACGATTATATGGCAATGATATAGATTACCATATAGTTTCTCCTGATTTCTCATGGCCATATGATTATACTTTACCACCTGCTCCATTCCTTTTATACGAGGTGATAAAGTTAAACTCAATTCCTTTAATATTTAAGTAATCTATGTTTAATCATACTGTAGATGCTGTTAATTTGTTAGTAATTCTATGTTGATCAATAAGAGTTCTAATGGTTGTTTATGTTTACATTTGCATTTCTATCTTTTGTATTCCACATTTTATTTTTGTTGTATTTGTTTTTCATCACTTTTTGTTTATCTATATTAATCTTTATCATTATAGTATCAAAAGTTGGTAAACTTTCACTATTAAGTATTCTTCATGAACCATTTTTCCTCAAAAACACATTGCTTATTCTTTTGTTACGATGATAAGTTGTTTCTATTATTATCAAAGTGTTTTGTTACTTGAGTATGTTATGTTTTCCAGATTGTTCTTGGTTTAGCTTTAGCTTGCTATTTGTCCGAAGAAAATAGAAGGGGCTAGGATTTCTTCCCCATTACACACCTTTGTCGTCACAGGGACAAATTTATACACATTCGCGACTCAATTTCCTTCTTTTTCATGTTCGTATTCAGGTGAAAGAGGCTTACAAGAAAAAGAAAACATGGAAATTAGCAATGCTATTTATTTAAGCTCAATCTTAAAAACCATTTGAATCATTCACGGTAATAATTTAAAAAACCATTATTTAATTAGCATAATATAAATGTTATCATTCATTAATAGAAACCATGGCATGGTTAAGGTGTAGGGCAAAAGGACATTCATAATGAAGAGAATTCATAAATAGCTACATTACAGATAATTCAGTAACAAGGTTATTGTCAAGTGTGTTATTTACATTCATGAAATGTGAAGTTATTTGTTGGTCAGATTAGAAGGTCTTATACAAAACTCAATCTAGTGAAAGTTGCAAATGGTGGTTAAAGCAAGAGTGAATATGGTTTTTCAAATAAATATTTTAAGGAAATTTAGTTACTGGAATAGATGATTTTGCTTCAGTGTGTTTTCTTAGGCAATCTTGAATATTTATATAGGTTTTGTAACAAAACAGTATGTAACAGATGATGTTTTGAACGTTATTTGAGTGGTTGAAAAATTACATTTAAAAATCTTCTCCACATGTTGGGATAACCAATGTCCATAACCGCACAAATCCAAGGAAAGAAGAACCAAACTTCATTATACTACAGATCAACTACCATCTATACTAGAAAATAGTCTTACTATAACCCGAAATCCACCGCAAAGCGCGAATGTATTTTACTAGTAATATTAATAATAAGGGCAAAATAATGGATTATTTAATAATAACACATTATTTTTTTAGAAATATTAAAGTCAGTACTGATAATAAAATTTTAGAAAAGTAGTAAAAGGTTTGAAAGTTAAAGAGAATATTTAATATAAAGTTTTACAGAATTACTAAAAGTTAAAAAGGGATTCACGTACATACATGACATAGAAAACCAAAAAAAGGATTCCTTTAAACATAAATTTTTACAATTTTTTTTTATTACTCATATAGATTCATGCTTTGTGGCGTTCGACAATTATGTCATCAGTCATTAGGATTGTTGACCTTTAAAACAATTTTTATGATATTTGTGCGTTACTATAACTTTTTATACGTTAACTAGTTTAAAAATTCATGCATTACACATGGGTTGAATATTTAAAATTTTTTAATCATAAATCTGTATATACTTGTAATTACTGAAATCATTAGGATTTTTGACCTTTAACACAATTTTTATGATATTTTTGCGTTACTATAACTTTTTATACGTTAACTAGTTTAAAAATTCATGCATTACACATGGGTTGAATATTTAAAATTTTTTAATCATAAATCTGTATATACTTGTAATTACTGAAATCAATTATTCCTTCTGAAAGACGAATAGAATAGAAATTTCTTATGAACATTGGAAGTAACAGTTATATGATGATAATATCATTTATACAATTATAATACTTTTTACGGTTGTTTTAAATATCTATAAATATGCAAAATCTAAATCTTTCATTTGAAATCAATATGGTCTGTTCTTTTTAGTTTTTCATGATGAGATCTTTTATATTAAAAAATCAACAATGACACCCATCAAATCTATACAACAAACAAACAAAAAAAAGGTTAGTTTAGTATATTGAGGTGCCTTAAGGCACTGATATAAATTTTATTTTATATTATAAAATTTTTAATACATGAGAAAACTCTCCACAAACCCATGCTTCCATAATCAAACAGGGCACAGTCCAAAATAGATTGGAAAAATGGTAAAATTAAACCTATATATGACACAAGCATTTTAATAAAATTATGGTGTAATATATAACGTTTGGCTTTTTATTAATGAAGCAGTTTTTCTCTACCAAAACATTTCAAACCAAAAAATATTTGTTCAAACACATTAGCTTGGCATTTATTACTGTGAAACAAAAAAAAAGAGTGAATTGTCGTTTTCATCCATGTGGTTTGGTCATATTTGTCATTTTCATCCAAAAAAGTTTTTTCTTACATTTGGCTCCCTAAGGTTTGAAAAAATTGTTATTTTCATCCAAAAACATGAATTCCATGGTAAAATTTTCTATTAACAACACATAAACATAATTAGAATTTTGTTTTTATATAAAACTTTACGTAAGTACCCTTTTAACGATGAATATTTAACATTCTAAAACAATGTAGCTAAGATTTTTGGATGAAAATGGCAACGTTTTCCAAACCTTGAGGAGCCAATGACAAGAAAAAAATATTTTTGGATGAAAATGACAAATGTGATCAAACCACAGGGAGAAAAATGACAATTCACTCCAAAAAAATAGAAACATATTGTAATATATAAACTTGGCAAGTATGGAAAAATGAAATGAGTTTTTGATTTAAACTAGTAAATTTCCCGTGCGGTGCGCATGAATCTGTTAAACCTTGTGACCGTTAACACATCTCGCTTCTGAATAAAATTCATATCAATTTGTAGAAAAAATAAAGAATGTTATCAATATATTTAAAATTTTATAAAATGTTATATAAATAAAGTTATGAAAAAGAGTTTTTTTTCAAAGAAAAAAACAAATTACATGCTACTGGATTATTAATATATATTATATAAAGTTATGATTTTTTATTATTATTTCTCAAGTAAAAAACAAATTACATGCTACTATATTATTAATATATAAACTTATACTATATATCATCCAATAAATTAGGGGTGAATGTGAAACATGATGTCACACCCCGACCAAAGCGGCGGAACATGCCGGGGCGCAACTAAGATTGTTCAAATGCACACGACACTATTAAAGTGACAATATTTAATCAACTCATTCATTTCATAACATGTTCTTACAAATACAAGAAAATAAATAGTTCTTAACTAATAACCTAACGGTCCAAAATAAAGTAACGTCTTTAAATCTTCAATCAACCGATAATTAAACCTGTAGCATTGCATAAAATATGTTTTGTCAACATGTATGTTGGTGAGCAATTCCATGACTTTATTAATATAATATAAGGCAAAAATCCACAACTCAAATATGTGAAACCGTAAATAAAAGCGACAATTGAGGTATATAAATCATAAATAAATGAGGCTCCTTTCTAATTGATAAAACTACCATATTACAAGGAGGAGCGTATGATCATACTTATTGAGGATGAGGATGAGGCTAACCGAGTAAAAGCAATAAACATGTAGCAATTAATTATGAGGTATATAACATACAATTAGACAATTATTCTAAGCAACACATAACCTAGAGGTTGTGGGTTGAGGATCTAGGTGTTAAATATGTTTTTTTTTGGTTGAGTAAGTATGATTGCTACCCCCAAAGTATAGAAGAGAAAACGGGGATGAAATTACTCACATAAAAAAAAACGGCGTTGATGAATAACTCAGAATAAAATCCTCAAGCAAGCGAGTCCGACGGTTTAACGTGCGTGTCCTAAATTGAAAGATCTTAAGTAAGTATTGAGTCTTGAAGATGAAATATAAATGGTATAAAAGTTCATAAAAGTAAGGCTTGGGTTTTCGGGAGTTTTAGTTATATTTTAAAAAGTGTGTTTAAATAACGTAAGTATAAAATGAGTTTTACAAGAAAACGGGTCCTTGATGTTTAGTTTTACTCAACCATTGTTAAGTTTTACATACGGGAGTTGGTTTAGTGCTAGTGTGCACGATCCCGTTAATGTAAGCATCAAGATCCGACTTACACTCTCTTAAACCCGAGTTTGAGACTTTAATTAATAAAGAAATTCGCTTAAACCCGATCTTAGTATAAAACCAAGTTAGGTTCCGTCATACCAAAATCTTATTACTATAAATAATATAAAGTGAAACATAAGTAAAACAAATAGTTAGGAAATATTGTTTTGGCGTTTTGAACGGTGACTAGCCGTTAAGACGATAAGTTCGACTTTTACTCGGGTTTATTTTTACCCGAAACTTGGTTTGAGCTAATATTTGTTCTAACACTTCCAAAATCTTAAGTAATATGAGTAATATAAAGTAAAACATAACTAAAAAGATAGGTTGAACTTTTGGTGGTTTGAACATTGACTAACTCGTTAAAACGGGTGTTCGGTTTTACTCGGTTTTTACCCGAAACTTGGGTTCAGCCAAGATTTGTTCTATACCTCCATATCAACCATATAATAACTAAAATATCAAGAAAAACTCAGATCTAAAGTGTTTGATGTAACATGGTCGCTTAAAAGTTATTTAAAGTGCTTAAACGAGCGTTCGGTTTGGTTCGGTCTTTGACTCGGTATGAACCGAGGATGGTCACCACATGTCCAAAACCATTGAACTAAAAATAAGGTAAAATTTCCAGATCTAAACTCAAACAAGAAAGTTAAGCGAGTAAAGTTCCCGAAAACGACCCAAACGGGTCTAAAATGCATAAATATGAGTTTGAATACCCACAAGCCTTAAATAAAGAGGAAAATGGTTTTGTAAACATAAAATAACTTAGAAAAACTGAAAATATCCAAAAACACATACCCGAAATGATTTGAAATGCAAGATTCGGTTCCGTTGACTTTTTAAAGTCAAACTTAAGCAAAACTAGCTAGAACAACTTACAAGATCAAAACTTTTGGGAGAAGAAGATGAAAATGTGCAGGTGAAATGGTTGAGAATGAGTGGTATTTATAGGGAAAAATTAGGGTTTGAGGAAATGGGTAATGCGTTTGTCCGGTGGGTAAAAGGGTGCACTTTGATTCTTTTATTTAAAATTAATTTTGATTTAAATAAATTATGACCAGGTATCTACATGTTTGGAGGGTTCTAGAATAGTTATGGGTTAAGTCTTGGTTGGTTTGGATGGTTAAAATACAAGTCCGGACCTTAAACGAACCGAAAACGTTAAAAAAACGGATTTTGCTGAAACGAACTGTGGGTCACGCCACGACAAGTATGAAACATGATTACAACATAAAATCCATCATTTTATTAATATTCAAATATCCGAAGACCAAAACGAGTCGGGTTCACAATACAGAATAACAAATACAAAAATAGTCGAAAATGACGAATGTCACAGTATTCCCTACTTTTGGAAATTTCGTCCCGAAATTAGGAAGAAGCTACGACGAAAAGATGCGGGTACTTTTCCTTCATGGCGTCTTCTCTTTCCCAAGTAAATTCGGCACCACGTCTTGATTCCCAGCGTACTTTCACTAACCGAATACGGCTTCGTTTGGTTCGTTTCTCGTTGCGATCCATAATTTCTACGGGTCTTTCAACAAATTGCAATGTCTCATCGATATGTACTTCGTCGATTGGTATATGGAGATTACCCTCGGCTAAGCATTTCTTAAGGTTTGAGACATGAAAGGTAGGATGAACACCGGAAAGTTCTTTCGGTAAATCGAGTCTATAAGCCACTTTTCCAATCCTTTCGAGGATCTTGAATGGGCCTACGAAACGAGGAGCTAGTTTTCCTTTCTTTCCAAAACGGACTACCCCCTTCCAAGGAGATACTTTGAGGAGGACAAGGTCATCGACGTGAAATTCTAGAGGCTTTCGTCGTTTATCGGCATAATTCTTTTGACGGCTTCTAGCGGCGAGTAGATTCTTGCGGATTTGATCGATACGATCGGTAGTGTCTTGAACCATCTCAGGACCGGTGATTTGAGTTTCACCAATCTCGTTCCAACAAATCGGAGAACGACACTTGCGACCATAGAGAGCTTCAAACGGAGCCATACCAATGCTAGAATGGAAACTATTGTTGTAGGAGAACTCAATAAGCGGAATATGAGAGTCCCAATTTCCACCAAAGTCGAGTACGCATGATCGAAGCATATCCTCAAGGGTTTGGATTGTACGCTCGGATTGGCCATCGGTTTGAGGGTGATAAGCGGTACTAAGGTCAAGTCGAGTACCCAAAGCATTTTGAAGCGATTTCCAAAAATGAGACGTGAAACGAGCATCACGATCGGAGATGATGGTCACTGGTATACCATGGCGGCACACTATTTCTCGGACATAGATTTGAGCTAGTTGTTCCACGGAATACTTTTCTCGGATTGGAATGAAGTGAGCCGATTTGGTCAATCGATCGATGATTACCCAAATACTATCATTTTGGTTTCGGGTATTTGGGAGCTTAGTGATAAAATCCATGGCAATGTCTTCCCATTTCCAAACAGGAATCGGGGGTTGCTCGAGTAACCCGAAAGGTCTTTGATGCTCGGCTTTAACCTTTGAGCATGTAAGACATTTTGAAACGTAAAGTGCCACATCCTTTTTCATACCGGGCCACCAATAAATGGGACGAAGATCGAAGTACATTTTATCCGCACCGGGATGCACAGAATAACGTGACTTATGAGCCTCGTCAAGAATGAAAGTACGAAGTTCGTCACGATCGGGAACCCATAAACGATTGAGAAAGTAAAGTAAGCCATCGGGTTTAGTTTCGAGTTGAAGTTCGGCTCCACACGACATTTCGTCGTACATGTTACCTTCATTAACGGAGGTGCACTGTGCTCGATAGATGCGGTTTTGAAGATCGGTTTGGATGATAATGCTATGAAGCATAATGGATTTGACATTAACTTTTCGACTAAGGGCATCGGCCACGACATTCGCTTTACCGGGATGGTAGCGAATTTCGCAATCGTAGTCACTAAGTAGTTCGGCCCATCGCCGTTGTCTCATGTTCAGATCTTTTTGGTCGAAAATGTGTTGAAGACTTTTATGATCGGTGAATACTACACATTTTGTACCATAAAGATAGTGTCTCCAGATTTTTAAAGCAAAAACGACGGCACCAAGTTCAAGATCGTGAGTTGTGTAATTTTTCTCGTGAACTTTAAGTTGTCTTGAGGCATAAGCGATAACTTGACCTCGTTGCATGAGAACGCAACCGAGACCTTGTTTGGATGCATCGCAAAATACCACAAAATCGTTGTTTCCTTCAGGGAGGGCTAAGATAGGAGCATTGCAAAGCATATTCTTTAGAGTTTGGAAAGCTTCTTCTTGTTTCGGTCCCCATTCGTAAGATTTTCCCTTATGAGTTAATGCGGTGAGGGGTAGCGCGATTTTGGAGAAGTTTAGAATGAAACGCCGATAATACCCGGCCAAACCAAGGAAGGATCGAACTTCGGTAGGTGTGGACGGAGTCTTCCAATCTTTTACGGCCTCAATTTTAGCGGGATCAACATGAATACCTTTATCGTTAACGATGTGACCCAAAAATTGAACTTCTTTTAGCCAAAATTCACATTTCGAAAATTTGGCATAAAGTTGTTCTTTTCTTAGGAGATCGAGTATGGAACGTAAATGATGCTCATGCTCGGCTTCGGATTTAGAAAAAATGAGGATGTCGTCAATAAATACAATTACGAATTTATCCAAAAATGGTTTACAAACACGGTTCATGAGGTCCATGAATACCGCGGGTGCATTGGTTAATCCAAATGGCATAACCATGAACTCGTAATGTCCATACCGCGTACGAAAAGCAGTTTTGGGAATGTCATCTTCGTGAACACGCAATTGATGATAACCCGATCGAAGATCGATTTTGGAGAAGCAAGTTGCACCTTGGAGTTGATCGAAGAGGTCGTCGATTCGAGGCAAAGGGTAACGATTCTTTATGGTGAGTTTATTGAGCTCACGGTAGTCGATACACATGCGAAACGAGCCATCTTTCTTTTTCACGAAGAGAACGGGTGCACCCCAAGGAGATGAGCTTGGACGGATAAAACCCTTATCTGAGAGTTCTTGGAGTTGGTTTGACAATTCTTGCATTTCAGAAGGAGCTAAACGATAGGGAGCCTTGGCTACGGGAGTTGCTCCGGGCACAAGGTCGATTCGAAATTTGACGGGACGGATGGGTGGAAGACCGGAGATGTCGTCGGGAAAAACATCAGGAAAATCACAAACAACGTGAATGTCTTGAATTTTCCTTTCCCCGGGGTCTTTTGCCACCGCTTGAGCTAGGAATGGAACGTACTTTTGGCGTACGTACTTTTGAGATTGAGAACACGACATGAGGTTGAGCTTTTTGGGAGACGTTTTGCCAAAGATTTTGAGAGTTTTACCATTGGCGAGTGGAATTCGAATGAACTTATCATAGCAAACAATTTCAGCACGATGCAAGGCTAACCAATCCATGCCTACTATGATGTCGAAACTTCCCATTTGCATCGGGATGAGGTCAATTGAGAATTTATGCTTACAAAGAGTGAGTATGCAATCGCGGATGACCGAATCGATAGTGATTGAGCTACCATTGGCGACTTCGACAGAAAAAGGTCGAGAAAGTTTAGTACGGGGTACGGCAAGGGTTGATTCAAATTTAAATGAAATAAAACTCCTATCAGCTCCGGTATCAAATAAAATTGAAGCAAAATGCTCGTTAATTAAAAACGTACCGTTCACCACATCGTTGGCAACTTGGGCTTGGTTAACATTCATCATAAAAGCACGCCCTTGGTTGCCGTGGGTGACTTGTGGAGCTTGCGAAGGCGGGGGAGGAGGAGCTTGAATTGATTGGGGCGGTTGAACCGGAGGAGCCATGAGTTGTGGGACTTGAGGTTGGTAAGTTTGCAATTGGTAGGCTTGAGTTGTGTAGTATGGTGCGGGCATGATTTGGGCTTGATTTGCAAAAGTGAGTCGGGGACAAGCATTGCGGAAATGATTCGGGTCTCCACAATTGAAACAAGCTCTTGGTTGAGGAGGAGTTTGAGCAAAAGGCATGGGTCGGTTTTGAGGATTATGCGGAACAAACCTTGGTAGAGTGGTTTGTCCACGGGAGGCTTCACGACACACATTGCTAAGGTGACCGTAACGATTGCAATTTGAGCATTGGCGACAAGCAGAGTAAGATGGGTGGTGGCGTTGACAAGTGTTGCACAAAGGATGGGGACCGGTGTAAGGTTTTCGATTTTGGGCAGCTTGAGATTGAGATTGGGGTTGAGTTTGGTGAGTGACGGCAAAGTTTCGATGGTTCGGTTTATGCTTCTTTTTAGAGTGGTGAGATGAGTTGGAGTAATTGATGGATTGGGGTTGGGATTCAACTTTGGAGCTTGGAGATGGATCGGTGATGGCCTTGACATTTGGTTTCTTGGAATCCTTTCGGGATAAAGTCCCCGCTTTGACATGGTTCTCCGAAAGGGCGGCGGCAAGAGTGATCGCATCATTAAGTGTTTGTGGCTTGCTACTCATGACGGAATCTCGAATTTGCATTGGCAAACCCGAAACGTACTTGTCGATTGCCCTCTCGAGTGGGGTAACCAAATGGGGCACTAGAAGGCTAAGCTCGTGGAAGCGGTTTGAGTAAGCGGAGTTGTTACCGCTATCTTGTTTAAGATCCCAAAATTCGGCCTCCAATTTTTGAATTTCATGCTTGGGGCAAAACTTTTTGAGCATGATATCCTTCAGTTCATCCCAAGGGAGAGTCATAGCGACTTCCGCTCCTTTGGCATTCATGATGCTATTCCACCACGTTAGGGCGGTTAGCTCAAACACACTTGATGCGAAAGTGGTTCGCTTGGCCTCTGGGCATTCACAATGCAAGAACACGCTTTCCATGCGTTCAAACCATTGAAGGAGCGTGGTAGCACACTCCTCACCCACAAATTTCGGTGGATTGGCGCCCGTAAACTGTTTATAAGTAAAGGTAGCATGAGAGGGTGTGGCTTGAGTAGCAACAGGTTGCGGTTGGATAGCTTGAATTTGAGCAACAAGGGTGGGGAGTACAGCGGCCATTTGAGTTGTAACCAATTCGGCTATCTTAAGGTCGGAGTTCTTGGGGCGACGGGTTCGACGTGCTTGACGAGCTTGACGATGAAGGGGAGGCATTCTAAAATAATAAAAGTGAGACAATATGAGATTTTGGGTAACTAGTGTAAATATGATGGTGATAAATGTAAATATGAGATTGTAGTGAAATATTTTGTGAACCTTAAAAAAAAACCATTTTAACACATGAATATATATATATTTGAAATTTGAATCGTTAAGATTTGAGGCGGGAAATACATACATGAATCACCATGACTTGTTGTCCCGACAGTAATCTTAAAGAAATACGAGGTAATGCGGGGAGTCGAAACGTTGCGCGAATCACCGCGTCTTTCATGTTCCAACCAAGATCATAAAATGGGATAAAATGAGAAGTCAAAAACACTAGTTCACGTATCACCGTGGCTTTCATGATTCAACTCAAAACAAATCAAAATCGAGGGATGGATCAAAACACTAGTCCACGTATCACCGTGGCTTTCATATTTCAATCCAACAATATTAATAGAGGTAACCGAACGGTTACGGTGACTGCTTAAAGTTAGCAACCCATATAACGCGCATTCGCTTTGGCCTATAAGGTCAAACCTTGACTTGAACCTTCCAGGTAAGTAAATCACCTTTGATTCTCGGAATCGTTTTGCCAAAGGTTCACATCTAGGTATTTTCCCTCTTCCAGTTAGTACGAACCCGTTATAATGTCACGCTTTAAGGAGATGAGAAATATCGAAAAATTTGATACCCAAACTCAAATTTTGAGATCCATAATTTGATTTTATTTATTTTTTATTTATTAATTTTTTTGAGGTAAGGTAAGGATACCTTGGATTTCTATAAGAGTGTGTGTGCGTGTACATGAGGGTAAATGAAACAAATAAGTAAAGAGCAAATAAACAATCAAGTAGGGTAACACGTATAGGCAACACGTTTTGGACCCTAAAGCATAAACTATAATAGGTCGTTACGTCTAACCACCTATGCTATAGTCATGGCTCTGATACCAATCTGTCACACCCCGACCAAAGCGGCGGAACATGCCGGGGCGCAACTAAGATTGTTCAAATGCACACGACACTATTAAAGTGACAATATTTAATCAACTCATTCATTTCATAACATGTTCTTACAAATACAAGAAAATAAATAGTTCTTAACTAATAACCTAACGGTCCAAAATAAAGTAACGTCTTTAAATCTTCAATCAACCGATAATCAAACCTGTAGCATTGCATAAAATATGTTTTGTCAACATGTATGTTGGTGAGCAATTCCATGACTTTATTAATATAATATAAGGCAAAAATCCACAACTCAAATATGTGAAACCGTAAATAAAAGCGACAATTGAGGTATATAAATCATAAATAAATGAGGCTCCTTTCTAATTGATAAAACTACCATATTACAAGGAGGAGCGTATGATCATACTTATTGAGGATGAGGATGAGGCTAACCGAGTAAAAGCAATAAACATGTAGCAATTAATCATATGAGGTATATAACATACAATTGGACAATTATTCTAAGCAACACATAACCTAGAGGTTGTGGGTTGAGGATCTAGGTGTTAAATATGTTTTTTTTGGTTGAGTAAGTATGCTTGCTACCCCCAAAGTATAGAAGAGAAAACGGGGATGAAATTACTCACATAAAAAAAATGGCGTTGATGAATAACTTAGAATAAAATCCTCAAGCAAGCGAGTCCGACGGTTTAACGTGCGTGTCCTAAATTGAAAGATCTTAAGTAAGTATTGAGTCTTGAAGATGAAATATAATGGTATAAAAGTTCATAAAAGTAAGGCTTGGGTTTTCGGGAGTTTTAGTTATATTTAAAAAGTGTGTTTAAATAACGTAAGTATAAAATGAGTTTTACAAGAAAACGGGTCCTTGATGTTTAGTTTTACTCAACCATTGTTAAGTTTTACATACGGGAGTTGGTTTAGTGCTAGTGTGCACGATCCCGTTAATGTAAGCATCAAGATCCGACTTACACTCTCTTAAACCCGAGTTTGAGACTTTAATTAATAAAGAAATTCGCTTAAACCCGATCTTAGTATAAAACCAAGTTTGGTTCCGTCATACCAAAATCTTATTACTATAAATAATATAAAGTGAAACATAAGTAAAAAATAGTTAGGAAATATTGTTTTGGCGTTTTGAACGGTGACTAGCTCGTTAAGACGATAAGTTCGACTTTTACTCGGGTTTATTTTTACCCGAAACTTGGTTTGAGCTAATATTTGTTCTAACACTTCCAAAATCTTAAGTAATATGAGTAATATAAAGTAAAACATAACTAAAAAGATAGGTTGAACTTTTGGTGGTTTGAACATTGACTAACTCGTTAAAACGGGTGTTCGGTTTTACTCGGTTTTTACCCGAAACTTGGGTTCAAGCCAAGATTTGTTCTATACCTCCATATCAACCATATAATAACTAAAATATCAAGAAAAACTCAGATCTAAAGTGTTTGATGTAACATGGTCGCTTAAAAGTTATTTAAAGTGCTTAAACGAGCGTTCGGTTTGGTTCGGTCTTTGACTCGGTATGAACCGAGGATGGTCACCACATGTCCAAAACCATTGAACTAAAAATAAGGTAAAATTTCCAGATCTAAACTCAAACAAGAAAGTTAAGCGAGTAAAGTTCCCGAAAACGACCCAAACGGGTCTAAAATGCATAAATATGAGTTGAATACCCACAAGCCTTAAATAAAGAGGAAAATGGTTTTGTAAACATAAATAACTTAGAAAAACTGAAAATATCCAAAAACACATACCCGAAATGATTTGAAATGCAAGATTCGGTTCCGTTGACTTTTTAAAGTCAAACTTAAGCAAAACTAGCTAGAACAACTTACAAGATCAAAACTTTTGGGAGAAGAAGATGAAAATGTGCAGGTGAAATGGTTGAGAATGAGTGGTATTTATAGGGAAAAATTAGGGTTTGAGGAAATGGGTAATTCGTGTCCGGTGGGTAAAAGGGTGCACTTTGATTCTTTTATTTAAAATTAATTTTGATTTAAATAAATTATGACCAGGTATCTACATGTTTGGAGGGTTCTAGAATAGTTATGGGTTAAGTCTTGGTTGGTTTGGATGGTTAAAATACAAGTCTGGACCTTAAACGAACCGAAAACGTTAAAAAAACGGATTTTGCTGAAACGAACTGTGGGTCACGCCACGACAAGTATGAAACATGATTACAACATAAAATCCATCATTTTATTAATATTCAAATATCCGAAGACCAAAATGAGTCGGGTTCACAATACAGAATAACAAATACAAAGATAGTCGAAAATGACGAATGTCACACATGATAAAAAGTTATGTGGCAGAACTATGAAGATTTTAAAGTCAATTGTAGCTAAGATTCATGGTTTATATGGAGTATAATGCTACTTTTCAAATTTAATAGGTAATCTGTTAAAAACAAATATTTCAATATGGAATGACACGTAAACCATTTGTATACTTTTGCTATAATTATATGACAAAAAAATATGTTGTGATTCACTATATAATAACAAATATTAGATATTTGAGTATGTAAATATATGATTGAATTTTTTAATGGGATCTTTTCTACCGATAAAATTATTCTCATGTATAATTTAAATATATATGATTCAACAATTTAATTAATGATAAACAAAGCTTTGAATACAAAAATATACAGATTAAAACTGAAACGAATTATTAATTTAGTTTACTAAAAATTATTAGAGTTGATTAAAATGATAATGTAATTCAGTTACCTAAAATTGAGTAAAAAGTAAAATAATTGTATTAATTTTTTTAAAAAATTGGAAATAAGTTTGGGCGGGAAACAAAGTTGAAGAGTTACTATATGATGACACGTGACACTTTTCATATTTTTTTATTAGAGTGGGAAGACATCTTATGAAAAAACTACATTATAAAAGTAAATTTTTTTTAATTTTTTAATTTCAGTATGATATTGCTATAGTTTTTTAATAAAAAAAAATTTACATGTTGTGTTTCCCACGTTGAATCGTACGGCATCCTTCTAGTTCGCTATATAGAAACCATATTTGATTCATCGCTATATCTTTGGCCATTACACCCGGAGTTGTTTTTGTCAACTGTGACGTCCACAAGTCGTGAACTTCTTTTCGTATAACTATTTGCTGAAGCTTTAGGATGTAAAAATATATAGGTAGGAGAAATCCCCTTGACGGAAGCGTGTAACATTCACACCAAGAATTCAAACATCATAACATATTAAACAAAAGATACATGCTACACTAACAACAAATTCATAAGAGGGGATCTTTAGCTTTTGTAATTTGTGTATGTTTGATGTCGTTTTTAATCGTGTCAAACACTTTCAGATTGAAATACTTTGTTGGTACGCATTAAATTTTCAATCAAATAAGACATACAAATTGTCAAGAATGATTATGAAAGTTTTTGTTATGCAAAAGGTACTGGAATTCGTATTGATTTGATCCTTAGACCAAACTACATGAGTTTTATATAGTGAAAGAAAAATCAATGTGAATCGCTATAAACCTTCATGCAAAGGGTTGACAGTTAACGTTTATAATCGCATGTGATTACATAAGTGGAAAGCCACATTAGTAGTAACGAAGATACTACTGATGAGTTGGTACCCATCTTCTGTTGCTACCAATCATCATAGTTGCAACCGAATTACGTAGTTTCTATCGAAGTCATAGTTGCTATCGAACTTAATGGCTGTTAGTAGCAAATTACTACTTTTTTATCACTTCTATTAATCATTAAAATTCATGCAACTATATATATATATATATTTTAATTCTATTTTCAACACCACCACCTACAATTTTTCTGATTGTGAGACATCTTTATTTTTTTTATCATTAGGTTTCCAACACCCTGTCCATTATATTCTAATTTCTTATTTAATCTAAAACAAATAAAATATATTAAAATAATCATAATAATAATATTGAATTCAGGGTGGAGGGGACACTCTCGCCAGACCCACCACTCTACACCATGTCACACTATGTCACACTACGCCATACACATAAACATACGAGCAACGGTCAAGGCGACAACATGCCGCGAACGAGACAAATTTCGGCGCCAGTAGGCGGCGGCTGTGTTGCCGCTCAGCGTCGTCCCACGTCGTAAGCTCACGACAGGTGCGCCCCACCCACACTCAGTAATGGAAGTTTCGATTACTGAATATGTAAATACATCTTTACAACTTAAAATCATCATTTGACACACGTTAATGTTCGATCTATCATATAAAACCCATTTTCCACGAGATTAATTGTTATAAAAAGAATATCCACGTGGCAGACGCTCATAGGACATCCCAAAATAATAATAAAGCGTAAGCTTGCAGTTGCAGGAATCAGCAAACCTTTCAAGACCGCTCTTTTCTTCCCACCACCCTCATAATATTATTGTAATAATAAAGCTACAATAATATTTTATTCGATCAAAAGTCTTCACAGATCTTTATAAACTCAACACATGAATTGTTTGGTGGGCTCCCATTTCCAATTTACATCTCCCCACCCAACATTTGCACCAAACCCCATCAAAGATCACACCTTTCTCTAACAATTTTAAGTTTTTTTCAGTCAAAACCCACAATTAACGCTTGATCTTACAAGGGTTTACACGATTTTCTTGATCTTGATACATGATGATGTGTTCTTTGAAGCAATCTTATGCACTGGGGTGTGATTCCACTGGTGTAATTAATCGCCTGAGAAAACCCCTCGTTCAATTTTCGGTTTCATCGTCGATTTCGACGCCCAAAAGCCCCAATTTGTCTGCTATTTCTGTCTCAAAGCCTTTGCATATTTCGTCAATTGAGGGTTTTGGGTCGTTGAAAGTGCAACATAGAAGGAAATCGGTGATTAAAGCGTATGATGCTGATCGATCCGAAGGAGAAGGAGTTGTTGAGAAGGCTGAAGCTGCTAGAAAAGTGAAGATCGGTTTCTATTTTGCAACATGGTGGTTCTTGAATGTGATTTTTAATATTTATAATAAGAAGGTTTTGAATGCTTTTCCATTTCCATGGTTGACGTCTACTTTGTCACTTGCTGCTGGATCACTCATCATGTTGATCTCTTGGGCTACAAAAGCTGTTGAAGCACCTCATACTGATCTAGAGTTTTGGAAATCATTGTTTCCTGTGAGTAATGTTAGGGTTTTTAGGGTTTAATTTGATCATTTACATGTTTATCTATGTGGGTTTTGTTTGATTCTTCATTTTATACATGGGTTTTGTTTTTATGTTGATATTGTATAAGGGTTTTTGAAATCTTGAATTTTGATGTGTTTTTAGGTTGCATTGGCTCATACAATTGGTCATGTGGCTGCAACTGTGAGTATGTCAAAGGTTGCTGTTTCTTTCACTCACATCATTAAAAGTGGTGAGCCTGCTTTCAGTGTTTTGGTTTCAAGGTTCATTTTGGGCGAAACGTTTCCTATGCCGGTTTACTTGTCACTCGTGCCGATTATTGGTGGTTGTGGTCTTGCTGCTCTTACTGAACTCAACTTCAACATGACTGGTAATCACAAGTTCATTGTTCAATTAAGTAAATTTTTTCTATTTTTGGGTGAATTGTGTTGGGAAAATGATGTATTTGTGCAGCTTTTGATATGGTTTTGTGTTTAAATTTTCAGGATTTATGGGAGCAATGATTTCTAATTTGGCATTTGTGTTTAGGAACATATTTTCAAAAAGAGGGATGAAGGGGAAGTCTGTTAGTGGGATGAATTATTATGCTTGTTTATCATTGCTTTCTCTCTTGATCCTTACTCCATTTGCAATTGCTGTGGAGGGTCCTCAATTATGGGCAGTTGGGTGGCAGAAAGCCATCACTGAAATTGGACCCAATTTCATTTGGTAATTCACATGACATCTACCTACTCTTTTTGTCAATTTCGATTTGTCTGCTCATTTATATTTATATTAGTTTTAATTTACAATTTGGATCAACAAGTCTTGTTACTTACAAGTCTGTAAAAAAAGAAACTTGTATGATATTTTTTGGGCATGCATATGTACATACACCTCTCATGATTTAAAATACAATATAAATTTTAAGTAAAATTGATAGAACCACATAAGCACTTGTATCTATTGCTTTCACTGTGATATATATGATGGTTATGTAGCTGCACAACCGTTGTTTCTCCCGCCCATTATATCTTAAAAACACTATGTACAAGTGCTTATATGGTTTTCACGGTTCTCTACGTAAAAATACAAAATACTCTAGTTAAAATTGGTTCTATAGTGAACATGCCTTACCAAACAATCCTCCAAGTTCCTAAAATATCCGTTAGTGAAGTGTCTTTTGAAAACAATTATAAGATTTCAATATTTGGATTCAAAATCAGATAATCAGTAAGTTCTTACATGTTCCTCTAAATATGACCGTAACTAACAAAATAATCAAAATCATAATCTCTTTTATACATACGATCGAAAGTGATTTAATTTAAAAGCATATCCAACCACCCTTAAATTTTTTGGTTTTTCATCAAAATCATGATTGACTTACAAGCTTCAATCTAATACATCCTTGTTTCTTTCCATAATGTCCTTTGTGTAAGGCTATTTCAATAACTTGCATAATCTTGTGGTCCATTTTCTTATAATATACTTACATGTTTGATGTTCTTATCTATTGAGACAATCTCACATTCTTTGTTATTATCGGCTGAAATGCTTAAATAATATCTTTTTGTTGGTTTATATTTTTGAATAATAGGTGGGTGGCAGCTCAAAGTATCTTCTACCACTTGTACAACCAAGTTTCCTACATGTCACTTGACGAAATCTCACCTTTGACGTTTAGCATTGGAAACACAATGAAACGTATATCTGTCATAGTATCATCCATCATCATCTTCCGTACGCCTGTCCAACCGATCAATGCTCTTGGAGCTGCAATCGCTGTCCTTGGAACTTTCTTGTATTCTCAGGTAATCTTTTTGTTTTCATCCATGAATTGGCTTGCATCTATGCTGACCACTTGAGAATTGCATGTAGTTGGTCCATTAGTCAAATCACATTTGTCTTGTGTTATTTTGGACCACATGAGAATTGCATTATAATTTGTCCATTTGTCAAATTGTATTTGATATTGATATTTGTGAGTAAAAACAAAAGTTTTTGTAGTTTTTTTTTATAAAAGGTAATTAACTGTAGTCTGATTTTATTTTGGGTAACACTTTTTCACCTATAACATTCTAAAAGTTCTCACTTATGGTAATCTTGTAAGTTATCGGATGACAATTTGTAGATTTATTAGAAGAAATTGATCACGAGAAGTTTATTGACAATAAATTTTTAATATTTTTATAAAACAAACCCCAAAATAACTTCTTGCTTAGGCCTCAAAATAGATTGAGCTGCTCATCCCGTAAGTAGATAATGTTGGTTACTTTTTTATGCAACAAGGTATCATCGTGTCGTCACATGTACATGATACAGTAACAACATGTGTGATGTTAGTTAGCATCATCGCTTGTCGTCTTCACATGTACATGATATAACTAACATCATGTGACATGATATAACTAACATTCTAACCTTCGTCTCTTGATTTTTTTCAGGCGAAGCAATAAAGTTTGGATGACGAAGAGATTTTTTTTTGTTTGTAACATAAAAAAAGAGGCTGAAGTTTATCATTTTGTAGATAGTAAAGATGATAATAATGAAATGGCAAGTAGTTACATGTCATGAACCATGGCTACAGTTACTACTGAACCTTGTATCTTTGTTCTTTGAATAAACAAAGGCAAGACGAGTATTATCTTTACAGAGTACAACTCTGTTACATTTTGTCTATATTTTAAAGAATCTGTTTGTATTTTTTTTCATTTATTCATGTAATCATCAAACAAAACAAATGCATGCAATTGTAAGATGGAGAAACTGGAAGAAGCCAACACATTATGATTTCATATTATAAATTGTTTAAGAAATCTTTATTCTCAGATACAACATGAAAACATCTGCAAAAGCATAATCTTTTCCTGTATAACCAACTGTTTTGGAGGTCAACATCAAACCTGCAAGTGTTTTATAGCAGTATGAACATCTTTGTCTCCCCTCCCACTGCAGTTGAGAACAACTTTGGTTCCATTTGGTAGTGTGGGGCATAGTTTCTCCAAATAAGCAAGTGCATGTGATGTTTCCAGAGCTGGGATGATGCCCTCTAGTCTAGATAATCTCTTAAAGGCTGCATATCACACAAGAAAAGAAAATTAACAAACGGCGACCAAAGAGACGAAAAAATCTACAGCAATACAATACTCAAATTAAAGGGAATAAAAGACTCGTTTAAGGTATACTAAAAATGACATTGACATGTTTCAACTTGAAACCCTTCTGACCCATTAACTAACCATTCGCATTGTCCCCTCTAGTAATTGCAACTCTACAAAATAGTTTCGAATAATGATTGCCAAAGATACAAAGCATTTCAACTCCCAAATGACATCATTTCTGTTAGCAATAAGACGTGACGATTTCAACCTATTTACCTAAAATTGGTAGAAACGGATTAAATTTTATCTTCAATGGGTCAAATATATGAAATTAAAAAATCTAGCTCGAAGAAAACATGTCAAACGGGCTTGACCATGTTGAACTTCCCAAAGTGTATTCAAAGTATATTGTTCTAGTAACAAAAAACTTGACTGTTATTTTATATTGCAGATTTGCAGTTCTGTAATCCTAATTAATACATTGATTATTTATTAAAAAAAAGAGAGAGAGTGAACAAAAGATATCTGAGGGTGACCCTGAGCTGTATTAAAATGTTGCCCACTTTGACCAATTGCCCAACCCACTCATTTTGCCAACCTCTATTTTACACACATTTTACATATTCAGCATATAAAATTAGGCTTCCATACCTTCCAATGCTTCTTCATCAGTGATGCTATAATATTCGGCACGACCTATATCTTTCAAAAAGCTATGCTCAGGTCCAACTCCAGGATAATCCAACCTATAGAACACAAAGAATTAGAAGTTAAAGGCTAAAATTGCTCAAACGAATATATATGGAAAATGAAGTAAAATCATTCATGTCTACCCTGCACTAATAGAATGAGGCTCAATTATCTGTCCATCATCATCCTGTAACAAATAGCTCATTGCACCATGCAACACCCCAACTTCACCTTTTGTCAAGGTGGCTGCATGTTTTCCACTATCAAGACCAAAGCCCGCAGCCTCCACACCAATCAATCTGACATCTTTATCGTCGACAAACTCATGAAACAGGCCCATTGCATTTGACCCGCCACCAACACAAGCAACTAGCACATCAGGCTTTCCACCCCATTTTTCTAAGGCTTGCTTTCGTGTTTCTTTACCGATTACAGCATGGAACTCGCGTACCATCATGGGGTAGGGATGTGGGCCCGCAACAGAACCCAATATGTAATGGGTTGTTTCGACATTCGTCACCCAGTCCCTTATGGCTTCTGATGTAGCATCCTTCAGTGTGGCTGTCCCAGAATGAACTGCTCTAACCTGCATCAACAATTTAAAAGAAAAAGAGACAAAAATGTGTTTTCAAATTGCTTATTCTGAATTGAAAAACTAGAATCACATAATCATCTATCTTTATAATCAATCTCTTAACACAACTCCTAACATGACAATGCAAATTTGATAATTTCAAACCTAAAAATACATAAAAATCATAAACACAGTCATAATCAAACCTCTGCTCCAAGTAGTTTCATTCTGAACACATTAAGTGCTTGTCTCTCCATATCTTGAGCACCCATATAAATAATACATTTCAACCCAAACCGCGCGCAAACAGTCGCAGTCGCGACACCATGCTGACCAGCCCCTGTCTCAGCAATAATTCGTTCTTTACCCAACTTCTTAGCCAGCAAAGCTTGAGCAACTGCATTGTTGATCTTATGTGCACCTGTATGGTTCAGATCTTCCCTCTTAAGATAAATTTCAGGCCCTTCACCATTAGAACGCTTATAATGCTCTGTAAGTCTTTCAGCATAATAAAGAGGGCTCTCCCTACCAACATAGTCCCTTAGTATGCCATCTAACTCCTTCTGCAATTACAAAACACAAAAGAGTGTTTAAATATGCGTTTTGGAAACACTACAGTTCAATCAAATCCTTATTCAAACATTCAAGATTGATGGTAATTGATTCAAGATTCACAAATCCCTTATTGGGTTATACAAACTGCATCAGATTACTTCAATAAACTGAAAAAAAGATCAACAATCTCAATCAAAAACCTGAAAATCATGGTCGGTGGCAAGGGCTCGAAATGCAGTTTCAAGTTCGGTGAGAGCATACATAAGGGTTTCAGGAACATACTTTCCACCAAATTGACCAAACCGACCGAGGGAGTCAGGGCGGAGGACCGCCGATTGACCACCCGCCGTCGCCGTCGCCGCCGCATCCTCCGGTGAACTTGTTGATTGTTGGGTCATGACGCAAGAAATTGGGTACAATTTGGGTCGAAAGGATGAAACTTTATTGAATTTGAGGGATGATTGTGAAGGATAAGATCTGGGGTAGACTGAAGATGAGGGGTTTGCAATGGTGGTGGCTCTGAAAGTCGAAATGTTGGAGGAGAGTGACATTTTTATAGGGGTTGTGATTTTCAGTGATGAATCTTGAAGATGGTATTTATAGCATGTGTTACTGAGAGTTGGTAGCGACTAAAAAGATTATCTTTTGGTTTAATTAGTGAATCGAATTAAAAGGTAACAATGTAGGAATTAATTTTGTGTACATCTCCCATAGTCACAATTACATCCTAGATTCCTATGATTATATTTACTATCTTTTGAGATTTCGTTAAATATAATTATTTTTTTTAAGCGTTTGATAACACTGATTTCAGTTTATAAGTTTGATTGTTTGTTTTAACTTCAGTTTAAAAGTTTTATATCTTTAGATTGAAATTAAAACTACTAATAAAATTTTAAAATTAAGTTTAAAACAATTGATTGTAAATTATAGATTTAATTTTATGTAGGAAAATGGTTTTTTTTAAAGTTGAGAGAGTAAACTGATTTAGTTCTTTTAGTTTATTTCTATTTTATGAAAAAGGGATGCTAAGTATGTAACATATATAATATGATAGTTTTTAATCTTTTACTTAGTTTTTTTTATTATTTATGATTTGCTTAAATTTAATATGTTTGAAAATGATATGGAAAACTTTTTTCCGGGACAATAAGATTTTGTCCGACATGCTTTATTATAAAAGAATAATAATAAATTAATATAACACAGATGTGTAATCAAAGATCTTATTTAAAAATATTTCTTAATCAGCACTCTTAAACACAGTGAAAACTATGATATATTCTAGAGTAGCTTTGTGATAGTTGATATCATAATTTTGATCTAAAATACAATAACCCAAATAAAATGACTATATTAATTGCACAATAAATTATAATTATAAAAATATTACCATTTCAAGAAAGTAATATTTTCATCTAAATATAGAAAGAGAAACATAACTTGTGCACCTCAAAAAGTAAATCGGTCCCCTGTCTTCACAACCACACGTAAATTGGAAAGAAATCTTGTTAAAAACATTTTTTATAATATTTTTATAAATATTTATTATTACTTTTTTTATTCTCCACTTAAAATCATTTTAAAATATATTTAAAAAATTATAAAGGTTGAACATTGTTTTTTAAATTTAAAGATTAATAGTAATATTTTTCTCTCTACTCCACTCACAATCATCATTTATAACATAAGACACATGCCGTAAATATAGAAAACCTACCATCAATGCTCTTAAAAGACAAAAGGAATACAAATTGTTATAATATTATTTTAGAGCGAAAGCTATATACCTTTTAATTTTTATATGAAATATAAACATGTTTATTGAATAAAAAGTCAGTGAAGAGTGCTAGTAATTCTTCTCACAATATGAGTAATGTTGGTTGTATTTGATGAACAAGAAATTTACACAACGTTGTGACTTAAAATTTAGAAGGTTCGAAAGACTAATGAGTACAAAGGTATAATGTTATATATTTTAAACACGAAAATGAATCATGAAAATTGAACATAACTCAATTAAAACAATCTCATCATTAAATTGCATTATTAGTCTCCAAAGTGCAACCCAAGAGCCAAGAGGTATTCTATTACTACAAATAACAAAAAGAAATTAACAAGCAACCAAGAAGAAAGTAGATCCAGACTGGTTATTTTGATCCTCGTGTTACTTCGTGTTATTTTGATCCCTTCGAATTCTCACTTTTGAACCCTTGATATTCTAATTGTTCAAGGATCAATGAGTCGCTAAATGCCATTACAATTCAGTTCGACTTGTCCTTTCCCTCGAAAGCATGCTTTAGTGAAATAGTTTATGTACGTCTCGATTCCATTGGATTTTGTCAGTATCTTGAATAGTTTCTTGTTTCCACAAGAATGTATTTTATGCAGACTCGCATACCAAATGGCGTTCTAATCCCTCCATTCGTCCTTTTCACTAAAAATTCAGAGAATTGGATTAGGTTTATACATACTTGTTCTAATCCCCTCCCGTTCGTCCCCTTGACCGAATCCAAGTGTTGGATACAACAACGTAACGTCTATGCCATCAACACTTCCAACCACATACTGATCCTTAATTCTATGATTTTTTTTGTGATAGAAACAAACTTCCACATGCTTCCTTCCAAGAGAGTCACGCTCTGATACCACTTATTGTATCCATGACTTTAAAGTTATAAAACAACAACCTTACTAGTTGCTTCGAAGCCCATCCTTTAAATTAAAAGTCAAACAATTTTTGAATCTTAATAGTGTGGCATCCGTGTCACGTTTATTTCTTTGATTGAATCTTTGTTTGTTTAGAATATTATGTATTAATGATCGTATAATATTATGCAAAAAGCAATATTTATTTGCGACCGTATTACTACCAAAATTCATATTTTGTTTCAGTTTACATATATTTTTTTCTTTGCATTTACGACTTATTTGCGAATTGGGGTACGGTTCTGCAACTGCCAACTTGGCATTTGGTAATATACATCTTCTAAATTAACTTTTTTCAAAAGTTTGTGATTGGTTTGCCTCTTGTATACGTTTTATATCTTTATACAACCGGTGTTTATAACTTCATTTTAGTTACCGACTTTTTCTTAATTTTGTGATTGTTTTCATATTTATACGGTCACATGTTTTGCGACTGTTTTAGCTTTAGGGTTGTGTTATACAAACATCTTTTTTTGTTATTTAAACACCCTATTGACTCTATCTCTCTCCATGTATCTATATGTATGTATAGAGAGAGATAGAAAGGTGAAATTAAATAAGGTGTATCTATAACATACCCCCAGTTTACTAGTAGGGTGATTATACAACCAAATCATGAAAAAATGATATAGAACCGAAGAAAAAGTACATGTGGATAAATTAAGCAAACACAAACAACAACTAACACGTACATATTATTATAAAACTAACATGTTTCATGCTGATAATATTATCTTTAAACGGATCACCTGATCTTGAAAACAAAAGATCTCCATAGTAGACGTTATGAACATAAAAATGAAGGCTACCCAACACGCGAAATCGATAAAAGATCGATTCTTGAAGCTCGATTTCAACCTAAACCTGCAATCTTCGCACATCAGCTTTAAGACTCCTATAACCAAACCCTGAAACCACCTTAGGCCCATTGTGATCAGCTACATCAATAGCAGAACATATGCTGGGCACAAACTTACTGCTTCTTTTCTTCCTTTTAGGCGTAACGATCACCGAATCGATCTTCGGTTTCGGTTGATCACCAGTTGATGTTGCAGCTGCTTCTGGGACTTGTAACACATGCTTGTTTGAGTGTACTTCAAGCCTGTTGAAGTACTCAATCTCTTTCATCATGAGGTATCCCACAGTCCCCTTTGTGCCAATCTTGATTGGGGCTTCTGCAACCATTTTTGAAGGTACTAATGGAATATTGTTGGCTGTAGGTTTGAAAGTCATGTTTTTTAGGTGGTTAACAGTGGTGATTTGATGGTGTGTGTTGTTTTTTTTCAAAGGTTTTGGTGGGATCATGTGGTACTGTTGTGTTCATGGGTTTGCAGTGGAAAATTTATGTTTTGCATGGGGGCCTCCTGATGTTCACCTGCTAACCACTTGACACGTCATCATTTAGGGTAAAGATCACGTGATAGGGGTAAAATTGTCACTTTGTGAGGGGATGGGAGCCCTTAAAGATGAACTTATGTAAGGGGAAAAGTTGTCTTTTTTCAACTTTTTTGGTTTCTTTTTCTGGCAAAGATCATGTGTCATGGGTAAAAGTGTCAATTTTGTCTAATTATGGATGTGAAACATTAGAGATTAGAACTCTTTAAAATGTAATTATACCCTGCTAACTAGTGAGATCGATCAGGTAAAATGCTGATTGTGCATATTGTGAAACTTGGTATATATGGTTATAAGAAGACTCGGACGCTTACTATTATATCATCATATTCTACTATCATTCATGTGTTGATTGAAAAATACTTTATGGTCAAGATTATGTGTTATGGTAAAATTTAAACCGCTATGTGGTTGTGATAACTTTAAAATGGGAGGTATATTAAAATAATTCCTGATGGTATACATCATGTGACTAGCTAGCATTCTTGAATTTATGTTATAGATATATGTTTCATCAAACAAGCGTCTCTTTGTATTGAGTAAATTTAATGAGAGTCCTTAAAGATGTACCTTGCCTCTCATCTAAGTCAATAAGTTGTCTTCTTTTAACCTTTTTGGTTTCTTTTCCCGGCAAAGATCATGTGTCATGGGTAAGGATGTCATTATAGCCTAATTATTATTGTGAACCCTTAAAAAAGATTCTTAATATCCTTAGTATCATTGTCCTTTTGCCTAAAAGGTATGTTGTTGTCAAGATCATGTGCCATGGTTAGGAATGTCATTATAGTTTAATTAAATGTGGTAGTGATGGCTATAAAAACTAAAAAGGGAGGTGATTTAAGTCTTTCCTAGTGATATACATCATGTTACTAACATTTTTGAATTTATGTTATGAATATATATGAATTTATGTTATGAATATATGTATTATTTAACAAGTCTCTATATGTAAGAGGTTATTTTTAGCATTAGATGCTACATATATAGCACATGATACTATACTAATGTATGCATAATTGATTATTATATTAAGTAATTTGAATGTTATACAATGATACAATACTAATGTATGCATAATTGATGATTATATTAAGTAATTTGAATGTTATACAAGATGATATTTAGTGGTGCAAACGAGTTGAGCCACTCGCGAGCTACTTGAGATCGGATCAATAAAAAGCTCGAAACAAGCCGAGCTTTATCGAGCTCGAGCTTGAATAAAAGCTCATTTAATTATCGAGCTCGAGCCCGAGCTTCACGTATCGAGCTCGAGGGAAGCTCGGGCTCGAGCTGGCTCGCGAGCCTAAACGAGCTTAATATATATATTATTCAATTTATTAGATACATTATATAAATAATATTAATTAGATATGAAGTTATGATAAAAACAATTAAAAAATATGTATAATGTTATTTATAAAATATATAATTATAAATATATATCAAAATTAAATATAAAGATATTAAAAATAATTTTTAAATAAATAACGAGCCGAGCCCGAGCCGAGCTCGAGCTTGAAATAGTATTTGTCGAGCCGAGCTCGAGCTTTAAAAATGAAGCTCGAAACGAGCCGAGCTCGAGCTTTAAAAATAAAGCTCGAAACGAGCCGAGCTCGAGTTCGAGCTCTCCTAAGTCATCACGAGCTGAGCTCGAGCTCGGCTCTGCTCGTTTGCACCCCTAATGATATTATAGAATTAGACTTTATTCAGCAACTAACATCTTTTATTCTTTTCACGAATAAACTTAGTTTGTTGTCACATCAACTTTGTACTCATACTTCTTAGAGTACTCACAGTGAATTTTTTATTTTTATCCGTATAATTACATTAAAAATCACTATTTTTCTTTTTTTCAATTAAATAATACATTTTATACATTTATCATTACTTTTTTCATTCTTCTCCACTCACAACCACTTTCAAAAATATTAAAAAATTTATAGAGATTGAACAGTGATTCCTCAAATATACAAATGAAAGAAAACATTTTTTTTCCCTTCATTCACAATCACTCAGAATCATTCCCTATAATACAGAAAACAGAAACACACTCACATAATTTTAGAATTGTCTCATATACTCATTTTACATCTTACCCGACAAACACTTCACATTTACACATCATCACCACTTGTACAAGTGTTAAACAAATGGTATATGCTAGTTTGATTAAAAAAACTTAACGCACATTACATTTGGGGGCAGACAAATGCTAGTAGGATGTGTGCTCAAATGCAGAAATTTGTGCTTGTGGGACGTGTTTCTTGACCTTGTAGATATGAGAAGGAAATCTCTATGGGTTGGAGTCTCGAAGAAAGGTCAATATTTCATATGGCTCTAGAGTTTAGTGGGTCATATCTTCTTTAATTTTATCGGAATTCTTTGATTGCTCCGTACGAATTTACAATGAAATTATGTTCGTTGTAAGATCAGTTATCCCAGTCCATGAAAAAAACTTTATTTTTCCACCTTTTATGATAGATACTACTCAAATGTTTAATAGAATGGTCCAACATTAGTTTTATTGCTTTGTTTCACTTCTTATTTTTCTTATATTAATCGTTTTTGTTGAATCTACATATAATTAGAAATAGAGGTGATGATTACAACTCTATCATTGAGAATTTGATAATTTGAGTACAAGAGTGATTGTGAAACTTTTTCTTCTTTATCTTTATCTAATAAAATTATACAATGGGTCAACGAGTTATGTCTACTTAAATTATATATACAATTAGATCAATGTAAAACTTGCGGAATTGAAATGAGTCTAGATGGTGAGCATCACGTGCCACCATTATGTATCACCAACACACCACAATATCTGTCACATCACCACCACCATGGCCACCTTCATCACCGTTAGCGCCTCCGTTATCATTTGTCATCACTAGCCGTCATAAACACACACGTGCACCTACACACTTATACATAGCGTTTCAAACCCCTTTGATACCCTTATTTAAAACGTTCTATTAAACATAAACAATCTAAACTACAACACTACCAAAACGAAACGCCTGTGAAAATAAACGTTTAGGTTTTCAAGTGTTTTTGGTTCCGAGTATGTCAAGTTTGAGTTCGTTTGTAATATCCTTCGATTATTGTATATATATAGCTTCTCAAAATTTCCCTAGAGTTGATACTTTAGTTGGCTATCTAACTAATACAGTAATACTCAATAACTTATATTGCAACATTTGTTAAATCAAATATTACACAGTTCCTTCTTTATTTATCAAATTACACTTTTGACTCACGTAGCAAACAATAACCAAAAGCACATGGTGACCCAAACAACCCCAGAAAAAGATAAGGATCAAAAAGATAAAAGAGAGAAAGTTGATGGGCCGGTTTTGTAACAAAAACTACGGAAAAAAGTGGTTGTGGAAGCATTTCTCTAATATCAGAGCCAGGTTTCGATCCTGGGACCTGTGGGTTATGGGCCCACCACGCTTCCGCTGCGCCACTCTGATTTATGTTATATGTTTAAAACTATTATTTTATAATACAATGGTGGACTCTGTTTCTTTGTAGAATCTTGAAGTCAATAGGGAGTCAAGGGTCTTGGGTTCCATTGACGAAACCAGAGGTCTTATTTGACTGTATTGTTATAGAAAAGATTTGATAACCTACCGTTTTATTAAGTTATGTAACACGACTAAGGTACTGATGACTTGTTGAAACTTAAATCTTCTACATCTTTTTTATAGCAAATTAGCTAGGAGATGGTGGAATATGAGCTTTTATTTAACAAAATAAACACCGAAGGCTATCGAAGACCTACAAAAGCGAACGGGTGTTTGGGAGAAACTTGAATATGCGATGCGCCCTTTACAAATGTGAGAAATGAACCAACTTTAAATAAACATTTGTATCGAAACGTAATTCTAATTTAAGCATGGCGACACTATACTTTTGAATTCTATATAACACGATATATGAAAAGTTATAAGAAAATGAAATTGTATAAAAAAATAAAGAAATAATAATTAGTTATATTTGACTAGATTCATTTTGAATAAATATAATATCAAATTGTTGATAAAATCGCAACAATATGTATTCAGAATTTTATAAACATTATAAATTAAAAGTTATTAGATAAAAACAAATTTGTTTAAAATAATTAAAATATTCAAAGCGAAAATGACATACGCTCACAAGCTGCAACGAGTTTCTTGAAGTTGTTAGAATATCACTAGACTTGGTTTTGATACGGATTACAATCTTTTTCATCATAATGAAAAGATGAAGTAGGTGACAAAATACTGATCATAGTTCAATACAAAACAAGCACTATTAATTAACCACAACACATACTAAAAGGTTCAAATTCAACCATCTGTTCATCAAGAAGTTAATCAGATGTAACCACAACACCATCCATAACTTGTTCCATTATTCCTTTTGATTCTTGAAGCAACTTAATGCTGCTTTCAAGCCGCTCTCGCTTTCTAGCCAAAGAGGGCGGTTCATCCAACATTTTTTCGATACCACCACCACGCACCATCACCTCATTCACTATCTCCGTTTCCATCTCATCATTCACCATCTTCTGCATAAAATATCGCAGTTGGAGCGCCAAACAATCCACCATACGTCTCAAAACAATGTTCCAGTACGCAGTGATCCTCATTTTCAGGTCCAAAGCTTGTTCCCTTGTGTTTGTTGAAACACTCGTGAGATGCGAGGTGTCAATCGTCCCATAACCTTTCTCGTTTATAGTATAGCTGCAGCCGCTGCTCATGTAGCTCGAAAGTTGATCGCGATGGCCCATTAGCTTGTTATAAGAAGCAATAAACTCAGGATCACAGGTGTAGTCTGTGATCTTTTCCATCTCTATCATCTCAACAACCCTTTCCAAAAACTTGACTTTCGTTTTCTCCATCACATGTTGAGTTGCATTCCTAATTGAAGGAAGCACTTGTGGGTAGTTCCCGCAACGATCAATCAATACTCTACCACAAACGGTTTCAAGATAACCACACACATTGTCGACAAAGCAAACAGGCAGATCAGAGATATTGTTCACTCGTCTCACAAGCAACGTGTGAAACACCGAGTGAGGAAGAAATTTAGGCAACCGAATCCCATTAGCTTCCTCTAAAACCTCCATCTCCTCAACCAAGAAATCTTCAGAAAACTTGACACGCGATTGAAGATCGTCCAATAACTTGTTTACCATTTCTGCCAAACGCGCATTGCAATGCATCTGTTTATCATTCTCATAGTCTTCAAGCTCACCTCGGATCAAGATCCTTTGAAGAGTTTCTTTAAACGACCCAACAATCTGCATAAATGCAACCATTGCATCAGAGATACTTGCAAGATTCCGTGGTAATTTGTTGAGGTCCAAAACCGAAGCGTTGAGCCTCTCGTTGATCTTCTTGACAATATCCGGCAAACACTTTGATATGATTACTGATTGGATCTCAACAAGCCTATGGGCCAAAGCAGGAATACCCACCATGGATTTGTCAATCTTGGACAGCAAAGGGTTGGTTTCAAAGAGTGTGGCTTCTTCGTTTCGAGCTTCTTCATACGACTCATTGTTGATCCTGTTTCGAACACAAATGTAGCCGAGGCCAATGTTGACCTCATTTGTGGTCACTTTTTCAAGCAAACCATCAGGGGATCGATCGCATTTGGTAACAACGGCTAGTGTCCTCTCACCGGTGCTGTCCACACTTCGTGACATGCAAATTGATTCGCATGTAGTGAAATCAACAGAAGCAGAGAGAACATTCAGTATGATGCTTTCTTCTGGCTTTATGTACTCCATTATCATACCTTAAAACATGCATAAACAAATATAACAGATATAACAACTTTATCATATGAATATATGATAAACAATTTGGGCCTTGGTTACTTGAACACCCATTTGGTTATTGAGGCATCATATAGGGAGTCTCAATAAACAATTAGTGTTCTGATAATAACCCTTTTATATAATACTAACCTTAAAAAAACTCGCGTATTACATAATGTATGACATATATAATATTTTTCCATTTGCAAATGAGAAAAAAATTAGTAAACATTGAGTTGTTTCTTTCAATAAACATAATCAAAACGATAGTTGTAAAAGAGTGAATAAATTACGAATTTTTTTTAAAAATAGGGTTTTTTGAAAGGTGATGTTGACAAGAGGGGAAAACCTCGGGTGATGTTGACAAGAGGGGTACCCGCCCTTGCCAAGGGCGGGTTCTGGGTCTTTGACTGCTTTTCCCCATGTGACACACAACCGACAAAAGACAGATGTGACAAGTGCTCAGGAGACCGCGCCCCTGCCAAGGGCGGGTTCTCCGGTTTATTTACTCACCGTCCGATCCACCTAAACCCAATCTCATCCGTCCGATTTAAATCAGACCACGCCCTTACTATGGGCGGGTTCTGATTTTTGTGCACCACGACCTAACTCATTTATTCACATACCCACTCAATTCAACACTATTTATTCATCAACCTTTCACCCCGTAAACCACCGAACAATTCGTTCAAAATCTTCTCAATCTTATTTCTTAGTATTTTCGAAGTTATTTTTGTATAATTTCTTACTAATTTTGAAAATGAGCTGGAGAATTACACCAGGTCCACTAAATAACGATTTGTTATTTTTAAGTGGTCAACATAGAGCTGATTACTATTTTCGAGATCCAGAAAGCGATGAAGGAATTTTACGTGCTAGACGAGGTGATAAAGCATTTTGGGATTACATTGATGAAGTGCCTATCCCTGAAAATGTTATGAGATATATAAGGTTGGCTGGTTTTGCGGGTGTGATCGAGTGTGGTTATCGAAAACTTGATCGTGCTCTTATTTCAGCTTTAGTGGAGAGATGGAGGCCAGAGACACACACATTTCATTTACCGGTTGGTGAGACCACAATAACCCTTCAAGATGTTCAAGTTTTATGGGGTTTGCCGGTTGAAGGTGATGTTGTTTCTGGCACTGATTATGCTATGAGTGTATCCGAAATTATAATAAGGTTTGAGTATTTAACCGGTTGTACACTCGCTACAAGCGCTGTAAGTGGTTATAAGTTAAACCTAAGGTTTATTTTAAATGAAATAATTAAACCATTTCCTGATAATGCCACTGATTTTCAGTGTATTCAACGAGCTAGATTAATTTTATTTTTTATGATTGGTGCCACTTTATTTCCTGATACTTCTAGCAACTGGGTGCACGTAAATTATTTAAGTCATATTGAAAACTTAAATAACTGTGGTAGACTTAGTTGGGGAAGTGCAGTTTTAGCATTTTTGTATAGACAGTTATGTAAGGCAACGAGTGTCACAAATCGAGAAGTTGGTGGACCTTTATTCTTGTTGCAATTATGGACATGGGAAAGATTACCTACTATGTGTCCCAAGAATACGAGATCTATTGATTTCAGGTTACCATATGGTGCACGATATGTTTAAAAAACTTATGTATTAACTATTTATCTGTAATCTTATATTTATTCTAGTTAACCTGGTATATTTCAAAAACTTGATTACAGATGGAATGGTGAACTTAGTTATGTAAACACCACTCCGCATTGTTTGAGTGCGTATCGATCTCAGCTGCATTCATTAAGCGAGGCCACGGTATTAATATTAATCTGATATTATTTTGTATATATTAACATTTTGTAAACATATTAATTCATATTTTTATATCAGTTTAATTGGAGGCCTTATGATAATATTATCCACCTTCTACCTGATATCTGCACAAGTGGACATCAAAGCTGGAGAAGTGACACATACCTTATATGTTGGGAAGTTGTTGAGCCTCACATTCCAAGTAGGGTTTTAAGACAGTTTGGAATGTTTCAACCAATCCCTACAAGTGTGTTACTAACCCGGGAGCAACATACAAATCTGCATTCGACTGCTCGTAAAGGTGGTAGAAATAAAAACTGGTTACAACATCATAATATCTTTGTTCAAGCATGGGCGTCTCGGCTTAATTCAATTGCTAATGAAGCGTATACTGATTCGCCAATTGCTTCTGAAGCATACATGAGGTGGTATCTAGAGCGTACTGTTGTGTATACAACAAACCCGGCTCATCAAGACACGAACCCTCATGGCTTCCAAAATGATGGACAAAGATTGAGAATGATGGTATTATTATTAATAATTTTATTATTATTATTGTTATTGTTATTATTATTTTTTTTAAATTAATCTTTCATAATGTTATTTATAGATGGACGGGATGAGTCAGTTTTATCAAAGACCAGGGGATGAAACGGGGAGAAATATGGCGAGCCGTTATATGGATTTGGCACATGCAAACCATATAAGTTATCTACCAACGCATGTGACACAGAATGTTGATGATACTCAACTTCCTCCTATCCCTCAACGTTTACCTAGAAGGGGTAGAGGACGAGGGCGGGTTGGTAGACAGGTTGGTGATGATAATGTTGTTGTGCAACAGAATATGACAGGACAAAGGGATTTCACGGAACAACAGCTTGACTCCCCCTTTTTTAGCCAAATGGGCAACCAAGATTTTTTTTATGGTGGTACCTCAAGTACTCAGTTTCCACATTTTAGTCAAATGGGGACTCAGAATTTCGAAGAAGGGGGGCCGTCAAATCCTTATCAAAGCCCTGATAATAGTTATCAACAATCATTTCACCATTCTTCCCCGTTACCTTATTACCCTGAATTTCAAGATACGACTCAATCAGTTGACCGGTTTTTTAATCCATCTCCTTGCCTGTTCGACTTAAATGATGAAGCAACAAACGATAATGATGACACTCGTTAGATATTATTTCTTTTATATTTTTAGTGATGTAATTTACCTTTTTAATTATGAATTTTTTATACTTTTTTCTATTAATTATATAATGCAATTATTATAGAATACGAACTTAAGCTACAATATTATTAGAAATAATTATACAAAAACAAACAAGTAGTACAATAAAAGTAACAAGTAAAACGGTAATACAACAAAAAATGTCACTTGCGGGTCTTGCGTTTGATTGTCTTTTCTGTGAACCATTCAGGGTGGCTATATGTATAACGATACTGATAAAACTCTTTTGCCATATAGCGCCGATATCTTGCACAAGTGTCTTTAAAATCTCCCTCCAAAGTTAAAGTTTTTCCTTGAACTAGCTTTTGCATTAACATACAAATAAAAACCCCTGAATCACCACCAAGGTCACTCCCACCTTTAGGCAAGTACTCCTCAGTAGTTGTGAAAAACATATGATCCCTTTTATCAGGATGAATAAACGGTCCAGTATAATTTTTTTTCCAGTAACCAATCTGTTCCATCAGACAGTAAAAATTACATGGAATATAGGAAGAACTAACTCATGATATAGTTCACGATATAAGTTATTTGACCAATACTGAAGGATCTCCATTGTATGCAAGTTGATTCGGATAAGTAACCAATCTTCTATTGCATTTATAAGAATTGGAATATAAACATATTGCACCTCCCAAAATGGAGGGTACAACTCATCAGTTCCATTGGCATATTTGACAGGCTTGACATCTTCCCACACACATAATTCATCCCGAAACTGAGGTGGTAAAATTGTCCAATTCAACCCTGATGGTCCAAATTTCGCAAGCTTTTCACGTCTCATCCGCATCATCCGTTTTACCCAACCTTCTATATGCTGTGATATAAAATATTATCATCTAATAAACATTATATAAAACTAATTTATTTAACTGAAAAATATATAATATTTTTACCAATGGAGAAAGACGACCGTCGCGTTCGTACCCTAATAAAACACCCCAAAAATCCTTCCCAAGCCAGTTACCACCAAATAGAACTGAAACACAATATGGCGCATCCCCGTTCTTGTAGAAGTCAATAGCATCTTTTGACCAGTTTTTAGATTCTTCTTCATCTGCAACTGAAAATGGTATATGCACTGGGTTGATTTCTGACGAAGACGATTCATGTGCCTTCTTAGGCCGCCTCAAACTTTGTAGAATTGAACTCGTCGATCGGAGTTCATGAACTGGTTCTTTACCGGGTCGGTGTGCCATTTGAAATGTGGCTTCTTATGTAGTGTTTTTTTGGAAGTGTGGTGGTATTTGAAATGTGGTTATTATGATGATAAGGGTGGGGTATTTATAGGAGTTTTTTTTGAATAAAATTAATATTTTTTTATAACATAAAACTAGTATTATAATATTAAACAATAAAAACTAGTACACATCAAATAAAATTATAATACAACAATCTCCTTATGAATATGAGTTTGGACAAGTGTTCATGTTATGACCTGTTTGTCTACATATTGAACATCTACGTATAACAGGTGCATCTGGATGATGAACATCCATCTCGTTGTGTATCCTTCTCGTGCGTCTCCTACCTCGTGACGTGGTGATTTTTGAAGGATCACCTCTTATCCTCCAACCCGGGTTCGTCCAATAATCAATGTGTTGAAGCGGGTAAAAATGTCCATTATACTGTTCTTGATAAACAACAGTACTATAGACCTGATGAACAATGTTATGAGGTGATTCACCTCTATGGCGGCAAACTGCAATTGCATGTGAGCATGGAAATCTTTGCATCTGCCATTTACCACACGTGCAAGTTCTGTTTTTGAATTCGACGGTATAATCATTTCCACCAGCTTCATTTGTTTGTATCTTTGACAGAACTCTATACCTCGCCTCTCTGTAATCAAACTCTGTTATGATATGCTCTTGCGAGTTAATTTCACGTGTGTTAAATAAACGCCATATGCGAGGGGGTAACGCGGTGTTACAGTTGGCTGCGATGTCAGTGTGCTTTCTGAATTGTTCGACTGTTTTCTCGAACGTACAATTAATAATAGCTTTTATTGGCATAAGCCTGACACCTCGCAACGTATTGTTGAAGCTTTCTGAAATGTTCGTCGTCAGGTTACCCCACCGACGATGATTTTTATCATGTAGAAGCGTCCATTTACTCTCTTTAATAGTTTTTAAATATTCCCACGCTTCTAGATTGATGCTTGTCATTTGACTTACACAGTAGTTATACTTCCTTTGTTGGGTGGTGCTTCCGATAGACCAACATAGCCTTTTTAAGCTAGAAACCTTGAACTTTTGCATGAGGTTACTTCGAACATGTCGGAGACAAAATCGATGCACAGCATTATTTTTCCACTCTTCAAGAGTATTCATTGCACGAATAATTCCTTTGTGCCTATCAGAAATAACACATAACTTTTTTCCCGAACCAATATAATTATGGTGAACTGCAATGTGTGACCAGAATTGGTGGAAAAACCAACTCCAACTTTCTACCGTCTCTTCGTCTACAATTGCATAAGCTATCGGCATTACGTAGTTGTTTGCGTTTTTTGCAACTGCAATTAACATTTTACCACGGTAAGAACCTTTCAAGAAAGTACCGTCAACAGATATCACAGGCTGACAATAGCTGAACGCTTTAATTATTGGACCGAATGCCCAAAACACATATTTAAATGTGTAATAAGCAGATGTACCGGTCGGATGATGTAACCATTCCACGATAACATGGTTCTTCTCTTGTAATGCGTTGATGTACGTAGGTAGTTCCTCAAAATTACTGTCCCAACTACCATAAATATTCTCAATAGCAGCTTTTCTTGCTCGCCAGGCTTTATTATACGAAACATCAACATTCAACGTGTCTTTCAAATGCGCTTGAATTTGCTTGATGGGAAAAGCAATATCTTGACGAATAAAATGGATGATACGGGTAACAATATCTCTGCATTTGAAACTTCTATTGTTGTTACCAACAACAGTACCAAAGCAGTTGTGGGAATTCACCCATCTTGAAATTCTCCACATGTGATGATCATGGTTCTTGGAAGCATAAACATACCATGAACATGGAGGACCACTATGAAGATTATTGTTGTAATTAGGGCTGGTGCTGTAGCACTTTGCTCTCCATCTTGTACGTTTACTTTCAACTACAACAGCCTCTCTGTTACGTGCAAGATTCCATAACCGCACTGCATGCATCACTTCATCTTTTGATTTAAAATACATTCCAACACGAATTTCTTTTGACTCTTCATTCCATATATCCATATGGTCTTCATCGTCAAAATCAGCAGCTTCATAATCTCTTAACTCCTGAGGATCTTCAGAATAGTTCACCTCCCCGTAAGATCCTGGATTAACACCAGAATTATAATTGTTTGAAACTCCATAAGTGTTGTTGTCATCATCACTGGATTCTTCTTGTGATGGAATGAGTTCAGTATCTTCATTGCTGTCTGAACGACCATCATCCGACTTATCAAAACCTCCATTGTCATCATCGACTTGATGATGGGAACTAGTTGACGGACCGGCTTGATAATCATGTGATCTTACATTGCTTTGATGATAAGAATTGCTTGACGTATCAAGTGCTTGAGATACAGAGAAACCGCGTACGAGATCCATATAATTGGATTGTTGTACATACAATTTTGGCTCAATGATAACATAAACATTTGCTCGAAAATTTTCAACATTTTCTCCCAAATAATACAAAACATCTAGACTTGAGTCATTGAAAATTTCAGAACTTTGAGAGAAACCAGCATATGAGTAATATAATTTTAATTTCAAATTATAATACTCTTTTTGAACCTGAAGATGATTATAAATCAAATCTACAAACTCTTCGTATGAAACTCTATTACGAAGAATAATAGTTGAACTTCTAGTAGAAACATCACATATGATATTTCCATTTTCGAATGAAATATCACCACCCCAATAGATTTGTAAAAAGTAAGGCCGAGACATTATAATTATTTGTTTTTTTTGAAAGTGTGAATTGATCGAGTGAATTCGTTTGAGTATAAATATAAGAAAGTAGGTTAATTGGGTGGATGGTGTTATTTGAGAACCCGCCCTTGCCAAGGGCGAGATCTCAAAAAGTTTGACAGTCCATCACTCGTCAGTAATTTTGTGGACTCAATTGTTGCATTTAAGAACCCGCCCTTGGCAAGGGCGAGTTCTCGGAATCCAATGTGTCACATCTAATCAGTGGTCATCAAAAGGAGTCTCGGTTGTGTGTCACATGGGGAAAAGCAGTCAAAGACCCAGAACCCGCCCTTGGCAAGGGCGGGTACCCCTCTTGTCAACATCACCCGAGGTTTTCCCCTCTTGTCAACATCACCTTTCAAAAAGCCCTATTTTTAAAAAAAATTCATAAATTACAGTTTTATTACTAATTGCCATAAGAAAAGTGAAAGTAGTTTCAAAGGGAAATGAAAATTTTGATAGTCAAATCGTGTCAAATGTCATCTTAAATTACTTTAATTTTTCTATCCTAATAAAAGAGTAATTAGGAGAATATGTGACAACATCACAATTCAGTTTGCGAAAACTTTTTTTGTTTCTCTCTCATATTAAATGTTTACATTTATTACTAATAGTATTACTTTTATATCTAAAATAGTTTTATAAATTAATTAAGAAATAGATCTGTTTATTGATGTAATTTATAAATAAACAAACTTTTATAAAATAAGAAATTTTTTTAAAACGACAAACTTTTTAAAAAATATAATTATTTTAAAATTGGTTTTTTTTAAATAATTTTTTTTCTAAAATAATATTTTTAAAACGGTATGTTTTGAAACAAAATGTTTAAATTTACAAAAAAAAAAGAACTTAAAAAATAAAAGTTTAAAATATTGTTATCTTATCTTAGAACATTATTTTATAATTAATAATATTTTATTTTATTTAACATTTTATTTATTTAACTCATTTAATAAATGTATTATTATACCTAGTATAAGATAAGAGTAGAAAAGAAAATAAAATTTCATAATGGTTTGACAAGTTATAAGTTAGGTCCCTAGTGTTTAGAAGCCGCAAAGTTAGCTCCCTATTTTAAAACAAAAATAGGGGCGAATATAAAAAACCAATTGTATATCAATTAAAAAACTTTATATCAAACCCACTTTTAACTTTTAATTTTTATATAAGACACCCGGCAAAATTAATTTATGATACTAAGTGGGTGTTTGGAAGTGCTTTTTTTTCTTATTAACTTATTAATTTTTAAAAAGTTAATAAGTCATTTTATAGTGTTTGGCAATATGATGGTTGTGAGTGAAATAAGTTAATAAGTCACTCCATACTAAGTTATTAACTTATTAAAAAAGTCAATAAGTCAAAAAATTATTTTAATAAGGAAACCCAAACATGCCCTAAACACATCTAAAAACCAAAATAAATAACATATGAGGTAAACCAGTCATTCCTCAAATCAAACATATAACCTGTTTAGTTAAACGGGTTCATGATCCGACCCAAAACAAACCCGACCCGACTAAAAGTCTAAAAGTAAACAAGCATACTAATGTTATATTGCACAAGCCACAAACAACTGTGCATCGTCTTCTTCAACAAGAATACATATAGAGAAGATCAGTACCTGAAATCCGTTCATAAATGTCTTTAGGTTGATCACCAACGGGGACTCGAGTGATTCCGGGCAAGTCAACCATGGTCAAATCCGGCACACCTTTCTTCTTCACCACCAGAGTCATCGGAATATTCGATATACCCTTAGAGTTTCCGGCGACCTCCACCGTAGCCTCACTAATAGCCTCACTTATCTTGCATTCATCACCGATCTCAACCGACTTTTTTAAAAACTCCAGTCGGAACTCCGGCAAGGGGTCTTCATGGTGTTGAAGCCTCATTACAAGGGGCACCCTCGTGCAGATGTCCTGCCCACGTGGCAGACTTATTCCGGCGAGTGACTCTAGGACGCTGGACTTGCCGGAGGACTGGTCTCCGACGACGACGATGGTGGGGAGAGGGATGCCTTGTTGGGTGACGTTGAGTCGCCGGAGCTTGTCGACGGCGTCTAGAATGGGGCGTATTTTGTGGTTGTAGGATGCGACGAGAGGTGGGAAGTTGTGGGTGTTGTCGTCGACGGCGAGATCGATGAGTTCACCACCGTGGGTTGGTGTTGTTTTGGAGTCTGTTTCAGACATTGTTGCCGGAGGTGATGACTGATGAGAGTGGAGGTGATGATGCATAGGGAAAGTGAGAATGGATCAATGGATGCTGTGATTTTGTATTGTTGGAAAAGGAAAAGAAAAAGGTGTGTTTGTATATAGAGTAATAAACTAGCTTAAGAGTTAAGACATAAGAAAGACTAGTGTAAGAAAAACTAGTGTTCCGGTTGTGTTGGTAGCTCATTTGATAAATGTTTTGTTTTTTTATAGGGGAGGTCATGGGTTTAAATTTAGGGATTTGTATAATTTGATGTAATTTAGGAGTAGGAGTAAAATTATGATAGATTTGTCGTTCAAAAAAATAATAATTTTTAAGATCTTCGCGTTGTGATGGGGCGTAAAACTAACATCGAAACGGTGCAACGCATCTGCTTGTTGAAGGGTGTGAGGGGCATAATATCGCAAAAGAACTAACGTTTAAAAACATGGTTGCGAACCCGTGAGGTAAAGGTGGTGAGAGCAATAAGCCATGCAAGAACCTAATATCGAAATGTTAACATAAACCTATGAGTTGAAGTTGACATTGATAATATACGTAATTTCGTATAAGAAACGAATATCGTTGATAACACTTAGAACTTAATATAAAACACAAAAATATCACAAATTCGTCACTTGACTGCAGGAGTGTTGACAATACTTCCAAGTTTATAAAAAAATGAGACTGCTAACAAAATTAGTTTGAACGTTGACAAAAAGTAGCGTGTTGCAAGTGCAAAAGGGTAAAAGTTCAAAATATTAATGTTGATAAAATTTGATTATAAAATAACATATTTAAAAGTTATAACAGGAAAAGAAAAACTATAAACCTTAAGCGCAAAAGGGTAAAGGCTCCTCATATTTTTACTATTTCAATTCATATTATTTATTTATTTCTCTTCTACTCACATCTGCTAATAAAATATTTTAAAAAAATATGGGAGAAAAAAACTATAAACCTTAAGAAATGGATTTAATTTCAAACATAATATGGTTGTTCTGTAATGTCCGATTGAAAATTTTTTAATAGATGTAAAATTATGTTTTTCTTAATTATGTTTAGCGATCATTAGTGTCAAGGTATAATAGTCAATTTACACTTATTTAATAGAAATATAATGGTTATTAATGTTAAGGATTAAATGTGTTATGTTTTTTTTATTATAAATTCTGCCAAATCTGTAATATTTGAAAGGTAGAAACAAAATGTGAAATTTTAACATACTCAAAGGACATTTTGTGTAATTTACTCTTGTATTAATGTATATAAAGAAAGTGTACTTGTGAATAATGTTGTATAATACACTAAAGCATGTAAATGTAAAGGCTTGAGTCCAAGTGTAAGTGTGTAACCCTCCCACTATTTTAGGAGGTTTCAATTCCAATGATGTAATGATTTTAAATTTCATCTACCGCAATCCATCCTTCGATTATCTTTCTTTACTGAAGTTTCGAAACCATTCAATACCTGAGCGAAAATTTCTGAAACAGAATGCAACCATTTATATTGATTTTGACGTTTCAATTCTGACTTTAGAAATACCATTAAGAAGTAAACTCACCGATGATGTGAAAAAAAAACCATTGAATCAGGTTTAAACATTAGACCTTAAAAATCTCGACCTCAAACCTTCACCTCCATGCCATTAAACCGGAAGATCTTTGGCAAATCCTTTGATCATCTACCAAGATGCAATATTCACCCCTATATTACTCATTTAACTCCGTGTTACTCTCTTGCTATATAGAAAAGATCACTTCCTAGTTTATTTCGAAGGCGTGAAATGATCTCATTTTCAACTCTAAGGCATTGTGAATGTTGAAGGTGGTTGACGAAGTTAAATACAATTTGTTCTCGTGGATGATGTACCGGGCCAATATTTCGGGTGCTTGTGTTGTATTTAGTCCTAGAATATTGTTAATGGACACTTTTTAGTTTTTATAAAACTGTCGTTAAAAAGGAATAGGAAACATAGTTTCGATATTACTTTTAAATATAACTATTAGAAAATAAATAATTTTGTATACTAATAGTTTAATTTTATTCTTAATTTCAGTATGTGTATAGTAAATTTCATCATCCACGTATAACATTTTCGACCCCCCTCTTTAAAACTAAGTCGATTTAAGTTTCAGCATAACTTAATCAATTTAATTCTTTCTTTAGATACCGATAGGGGTTTTCACACTCATCCTTCACGGAGTGACTTCTTATTTGTTTCCTAATAAACTGTTCAATATGTTTTTTTATTAGCGTTTTGATATTCTGAATCAATCTGTCGCAACTTTATAAGCTACACTTTACGTAACTAACAACGTCAATGTCACTGCCGCAATGCGCGACATATTTTTACTATTTTAAAAATAAATATTTTTAACAGCAATAACTCTTAATAAAACAAGCGGGGAGGTAACAAAATTATAAATATTGAGAAACAGAACTTACTAAACACTATGATGGAAATCAGCTTAATGGAGAACAACTCCAGCTTTGAGACACTATATTCTTGAACTTTGATCAATGTCTTATCCATATTCTTAAACATTTGGTTAAATTTAACACCAAAATATTTATTGCTTTCCATATGATCTAAAATGACCTAATTAATCGCATGAAGAAGCTTCTTTAATTTCCCTCTTTTAATTTCATGTTTATGCCGAGCTCGTTTGCTTGTTAATTGATTCACTGTGTTTTTTTTAGGTGAGCACACTAATTAATATACAAGTGCTTTACTATTTTAATAATCACACGTATATTTTGTAATATATAAAACTATTTGTTAAATAGTACGTTATTCTATCATAGCAAAAATAAATAAATGAAAGGTTTATTGTGTTAAGTAAAGTAAATTACTTTTTATATAAAGTAAATTATTGCCGTACAAAAAAAAGTAAAGTAAATTACTTTTTCAAATCACTTCCCGGCAATGGTGGATGATTCTATGATAAATCTGATGTATAGATTTGAATCTTTGATATATTACTTGATACACTAGTGCTAATAATTCTTGACTTAATGTTTAAGATTAAATTACAAGATACGTAAAGATGAGAATATTTTGAGTTCAAGTCTCACTCTTAACAAAAATGCTTAGTGTGAGTTAGTCAGTTTTAACAGTTGTGTGTTTACTCATGAGTAGGTTGGGGGTGTGGTCTAGTCTGGGAAACAAATAGATGAGTCTGATTCAGAAAACACATATTTTGCGAAACGCTGTCGTATAATTGCGGTTAAAAAGAAAAAGAAAGAAACGGATAGGTGGTTTTAGAGTTTTGTCGAAATGTAGAGTTACCTGATTTTATATCATTGAACGAAAACATATTATATTTGACATTAGTTGTTTATTATAAGTCGAAAAGTAGACTAACTTAAACGTACATAATTACTAACATGAAATCATTTCATATTTGACCAAGTTCGTGTCTGAACAAAACTTGAATTTAGATCAACACATACATATAAAAAATGACTTAAGAAAATAAGATTTTGAAGTAAGATTGTACAAAAGGTAAACCCAAGGTTTTAAAAACTCAAGAAGATTAAAGTGGCATTTTTTTAAGGTTTAGAAAAAATATAGAGAGGGTTTCTAGCCAGTGGCAAATGCTACTAACCTTTGTAATTGTGTAGGAGTATAATTAAACGAGGGGGACTAAGCTTTGTCGAAGTATCATCATTCATCTTTAGATTTCAAAAATTATGGATTTAATCTCAAACGTATGGTTCCTAACATGAATAATCATTAAAATCTTTTTTAATGGATACGGTTTTGGTTATGGTCATCGTGCATATATGTAAGGTTATGTTTTTCTTGATTATGTTTAACGAACATTCATGTCTAAGGTATAACATTATAAGTCCATATATATATCAGTCAATTAACAATCATTTAATAGAAATATTTACGGTTATTAATATTAGGAATTAAATGTGTTATGATTTTTAAAATAGTTGAAACCAAATATATAATATTGAAGGTTAGAAACAAAGTGTGGAATTTTAACATACTTGTATCACCAAGGTTATTCTTTATATACGTATAGAATAAATTTAAATGTTAATTTAAATTATAAATAATAAAATATATAATGTAATGAATTAACTAATTTCATATTATTAATAATGTATCAATAATATGAATACATTAATGTATTAATTAGAAGAATTTTATTAAATGAGAGACAAATAAAAATAACTGCAAATAACATTTGTACATAATGCTAAAAAGTTGTATAAAATTTCTTAACTTTTTTTCTGAAATTACATTTGTACAACCACATTATATCACATCATATTTATAAATCAACAACAACATTTTAGTTATTTAGTTATTTGTATATATAATTACTCGAAGATTTACCTCGAAATCGTAATCAATCAAAAAGATTGTGAATGAATGAGTGCGTATCTTTGTTTGGGGACCGACAACTCAAACTCCAAATGTCCATGATAATCAGCAGTTATATAACATCCTTGCCAAAAACAACCACACAACGTTCATTACTCTAGATTGCGGGTGAGTAACAATGTTCATTATAAAGAGTAAATTCCCAAAAGTAACATATGGAAAGTTAATTTCATCAAAAATAAACATTGGAAAATCAACTAACATAATTAATATAAAGGAAGATCATCATTTATCAATGGTGTATCTTTGCAGATCAGTTGTATGACCATAACACTGCTGCTTTTTCTTATCAACACAAAGATTATATATCATTATACATTATACTTTGTGTTTGGTAAAGATTAATTAAAATCCATTTCATCATATAGATTAAAACCAGAAACTTGTGGAAAAAATATACTGATGATTAGTATTCATACAAAACAAACACAAACACAATTAACCAAAACATATAGTTAGAAGGCCTATTTCAACCATAAGTTCAACTAACAAAAACAAATAGCAGGAAATTAGTCTGTTACTTAAGAAGCTAATCAGATGTAACCTCGATGCCATCCATGACTTGTTCGATTATTTTCTTCGATTCTTTGAGCAAGCTAATACTGCTTTGAAGCCGCTCCCTCTTTTTAGCGACAGAAGGTGGTTCATCCAACATCTTCTCTAAACCACCACCACGCGTCATCACCTCATTCATTATCTCCGTCTCCATCTCCTTGTTCGCCACTTTTTGCATAAAAAACCACAGTTGAAGCGTTAAAGAGTCCACAATACGCTTTAGAACAATTTTCCAATAAGCTGTCATCCTCATCTTGAGATCAAAAGCTTGATCCCATGTGTTAGGCGGAACGTTAATCAGATGCTTAGTGTTAACTGTCCCATAACCTTCAACGTTTGTGTTACAACTAACGCTGCTCATCGACTTCAAAACCTGATCGCGCTTACCCATTAGCTTGTTATAAGAGTTGATGAAATCAGGATCACATGTGTAGTCTATAATCTTCTCCATTTCTATCATTTCATCAACTCTTTCCACAAACTTTACTTTTATCTTCTCCATCACATGTTGTGTTGCTTTCCTCATTGAAGGAAGCAGTTGTGGGTAATTCCCACAACGATCGATCAATACTCTAGCGCAAACGGTTTCAAGATAATCCCACACTTTGTCTACGAATGTAACGGGCAAATCAGATATGTTATTCACTTTTTTCTTAAGCAAGGTGAGAAACACCGAGTGAGGGAGGAAATGCGGCAACCGAATCCCATTAGCTTCCTCTAAAACCTTCATTTCCTCAACCAAGAAATCTTCACAAAAGTTAACACTTGATTGAAGGTCTTTTGATAACTTGTCTACCATTTCTGCCAATCGCGCGCTGCAATGCATCTGTTTATCGTTCTCATAGTCTTCAAGCTCGCCTCGGATCAAGACCCTTTGAAGAGTTTCTTTAAAGGACCCAACAATTTGCATAAATGCAACCATTGCTTCAGAAATGCTTGCAAGACTACGCGGTAATCTGTTGAAGTCCAAAACCGAAGCATTGAGCCTCTCATTGATCTTCTTGACAATATCCGGCAAACACCTTGATATGATAACCGACTGTATTTGAACAAGCTTATGTGCCAAAACAGGAATACCCACCATAGATTTATCAATCTTGGACAGTAAAGCATGATTTTCAAATAGCGCGCCTTCTTCATATCGCGCTTCTTCATAACTTTCATCGTTGATCCTGTTTCTAACACAAACGTAACCAAGCCCAATGTTGACATCATTTGTGGTCACCTTTTCAAGTAAACCATCGGGGAATCGGTCGCATTTGGTCACAACGGCTAGCGTCCTCTTCCCCGTGCTGTCCACACTTCGCGACATGCAAATTGATTCGCATGTAGTGAAATCAACAGAAGCAGAAAGAACATTCAGTATGATGCTTTCTTCTGGCTTTATGTACTCCATTATCATACCTTCAAACACGTACCCACGAACAAATATAATTATCAATCTTTTACAACATTACTATATTGATCAACTTAACTAGAAACAACCTATTAGTTGACAATATTATTAATTTTAAGTAGAAAACTGCGAGAACCGTAATATATAAACACTCGTACCTGAGATTTGTTCGTAAATGTCTTTCGGTTGATCACCAACCGGAACCCGAGTGATACCGGGCAAATCAACCATGGTAAGATCCGGCACACCTTTCTTCTTCACCACCAGAGTCATCGGAATATTCGATATACCCTTAGAGTTTCCGGCGACCTCCACCGTAGCCTTACCAATGGCTTCCGATATCTTACATTCATCACCGATCTCAACCGACTTTTTCAGAAACTCCAGCCGGAACTCCGGCACGGGGTCTTGATGGTGTTGAAGCCTCATTACAAGGGGTACCCTCGTGCAGATATCCTGTCCACGTGGCAAACTTATTCCGGCGAGTGACTCTAGGACGCTGGACTTGCCGGAGGACTGATCTCCGACGACGACGATGGTGGGGAGAGGGATGCCTTCTTGGGTGACGTTGAGTCGCCGGAGTTTGTCGACGGCGTCAAGAATGGGGCGGATTTTGTGGTTGTAAGATGCATTTAGAGGTGGGAAGTGGTGGGTGTGGTCGTCGCCGGCGAGATCGATTACTTCACCGCCGTTCATTTTCGCCGGAAGTTGCAGAGTGATGAGAGGTTGAGGGTGATGATGATGTGGAGAATGGAAACGGTTGTTATTATGAGCGATATAGGTGGATATGTGTGTTTGTTTACTTCAACGTGGTTACGTGGGAGATTATTAAGAAAATTGATTATTATTATTTTATTTATAGAATTTGTAGACATAGACAATTGCGGTTAGAATGTAAATAAAACTAAAATTAACTCCTTTGTGTAATGCAAATCTGTGTTAAGTAACACCAATTTTACATCATCATAACGGACCATCAATTCCAAAAAAACAAAATAAAAAATAAGAAAATAAAACCAAACAAACAGTTAATGTAAAAACGTTAAAACTCGCACGTGAAACGTAAATATTAAAAACAATAACTATCTAAACCCGTGTGTTGTGACGGGCCGTTAAACAGGAAAAAACTTGGCGTAAAAACGTTAAACCGCATGCGCACGTTGCACTGTGTTAATTCGTAAAATTTATAACGAAATGTAAAACGAAATATTTATAATAGATTGTAAGTATAGGAAACTAAATTTGACAATGAAAAATTATAAGTGTTAAATTGTAAAAAAATGTAAAAATATTGATGTTGAATTTAAGAAAATTTAAGAAAAAAATGGGTAGAAACCATTAAAGTGTAAATACAACTCATAATACACAAATAAATTGGTAATTAGTATTATATATAATAGAGTTTAAGGGATTTGATATTTTTTTTAAAGGCGGGTTTAGTATCACACCAAGTTAGTAATTCTTTATTGAACCATAAAAAATGCAAAACCTCCGACCTTCCTCTTAACTACTAGATCAAAAGATCACTGAAATATAGTTTTGACGATTGAAAACGAAAAATAGGAGAATGTTATGTTTATGTAGATCTAAATGGTAAGTAGGAGGGAAGATTATATTATTATACTTTTGAAACATTTTTTTTATGTTCGTTTTGTTTTGTGTAAACATGTCATAAATTGTATAAAATATTTGAAAATGAAAAACAAAGTAAATAAACAAAATTTAGATACTACATAGTTTTATAAATTTCGTAACCACAAAAAACAAGTACACGAAAGATAAGCCAGATAAGGCCTTGAAATGAACTACTGTCTACTTTTAACGGAAAGATGCTCACACGTCCCACACATGAGAGAATTTTAGTCATTTTGGGTACCATTCAATTAAGTGTTCTAGACCTATTTCCCTGATGCCCATTAATTGTTATGTTCAATTAAAGAGATTTCCCTCTTAATCAATTTTTTCATCGTCATTTTGTTTCGAAATCTTGATCACTTCAGTGGCTAGAACTTGTCTTTGCTCACAAAACTCTACATTAAAATGTTTGGCACCTAAGAGGCTCGATCAGTGAACTTGTACCAAATGAGGCTTACGATACGATTCCAAAATAAAAAATTTGTGTTCCTTATTTTGCGATGGAACAGGTTGTTTTGGTTTTAGAAAAAAATGTATATTAAATAGGCAAATTGAATTTTAATAATCCAAACTACTAATTATTGACCTATAAGAATTCATATTATTGATTTATCTGGTAACAATTCTAATTTTCATTTTTATTACTAACAACAATCCTAATAGTATAATTATTATACATTCACACTCGATATATATATATTTTTAGACTCGATTTAACTTGTATGTTTTTTTCATTTTGTTTATAATTATTATTGTGAACAAATTCGAGTCAAAATCAAGCGTAAATTTTTAGTACTTATGTTAATGTGACTGTTGGTAATAAAAATAAAAATTTGGATTGTTACTAGTCAAACCAATAGTACGAAGTTTTGCCTATTAAATACCAGGTTGATTTTGATTACAAAGAACTAGCTTAGTAATGGTGAAACAAAGGCTGTTGAACCATTAGGTGGTTTTGATGAAAACTTTGGGTGGTGATCAGGGTAATGTGGTTGCTAATCAGATAACTTGAATTTGTAGGTTTTGTGACTGAGATTTTGATGATATTGGCCTCTAATAGTTTGTATCATAGTCAGGATAATGACTACATAGATGAATAACTACAAACGTTGGTACCAACAAATTGTTTTCCAAATTAACAAAAAAAGTAAATAAGATCCCAAATTTCAAACTAACTTCAAATTACCAAAAACTGTCATTGTTCAACCAACCATTACTTAAAGAAGTTGAAAGTGCATATTCTAATCAGTGATAAGAATGTCATCCATCACTTGCTCGATGATTTCTTTAGATTCCTGAAGCAACGCAATGTTTCGCTGAAGCCGCTCTCTATTTTTAGCCACAGACGATGGTTCGTCCAACATCTTTTCTATACCACCACCATGTAGCATCACCTCATTCACTATCTCCGCCTCCATTTCCTCGTTAACAACTCTTTGAATCCTATAACGAAGCTGAAGCGCTAACCAATCCACCATTCGTTTCACCACAATCTTCCAATACGCGATCATCCTCAATTTCAAATCAAACGCTTGATCCCTTACGTTTGCAGGTACATCAAACAAATGCTTAACGTTAAGTGATCCATACCCCGTAATATTAATATTTTCCACACGATTGGATATCGCTTGTGATAATATACCATGATTATCAGCCTTTAATCGGTTCCACGAAACAATAAAATCAGGATCACATGTGTAATCTGTTATCTTCTCCATCTCTATCATTTCAACAACCCTTTTCAAAAACTTGTTCTTTGAAGGGGTATCACCCCAAAAGACAAGCAAAGCCCGAACTGATAAAACGTAAGGTCGGGCTGTAAGCCTCAGCCGCCGATCACCCAAGTCGCGGCCCAAATGGGCTGTAAGCCCCAGCTGCGGAACACCCCAGCCGCGGAACACCCCAGCCGCGGAACACCCCAGTCGCGGAACACCCCAGCCGCGGAACACCCCAGCCGCGGAACACCCCAGCCGCGGAACACCCCAGCCGCGGAACACCCCAGCCGCGGAACACCCCAGCCGCAGAACACCCCAGTCACGGAACACCCCAGCCGCGGCTCACTCGGGCTGCAAGCCCAAGCCGCGTTTCACCCTGGCTGGGGGCCCGAGCCGCAGTTCACCCTGCCCCAAGCCGCGCTACAAGCCTAAGTTGCGTTTCGCCCGTGAAATAAGCCCAAGCCGCGACCAGAAGAATGGACCCAAGCTGCGGCTGGGTAGTTAGCTCAATGTCACAAGGCGATTTACCTCACCTATGACACTTAGAAGATCTTTATGAAAAGCCCAAGCAAGACAAACGTGGTAACCAAGAAAGCCATTCATTGGTTACAAGGCAATAAGAAAGAAACACAAGATGACAAAACGAATAAAGCCAAAACATTGGCAGAAGTTCAGAGCAGCCCCCAAAATCCCCAAGTCAACTACAAAGACAAATTGCATTAATGCCAGTCAGAAACCCTTTACACCAGAAAGGTATAAAACCTCTGGCTAGGGGATCTCAGTCCCATATCATTGACCACAGGCTTCCAAGAATAGAACCATGTCATATTATGTTTCCATCCACAAACACTATAAATACCTCTCCCATTTCACAGGTAGAGGGGACACACATCTTCTCACATTCTGAGAACATTCACACTACAAGCCAATCACTTACTAATCTTTCCCTTCAAGTTCTCTCAATACATATACTTATTCTCACGCCGGAGTGTGGTCTCGGGGGGAAAACCCTTTCTGCCCGAGGCGAGGCTCACGGTGTTATTTTTGTCTCACAGATATTCCAGTCAGCTGAAGTTCACACCAAGTCCCAGCCAGATCTTTGATACTCTGCTCATCCAAAGCCAAGCTCAGCCGAAGCCAGGCCTCAGCCGAAGCCAAGCTCAGCCGAAGCCAGGCCTCAGCCGAAGCCAAGCTCAGCCGAAGTCAGGCCCAGCCGAATCCCAGCCCAGCCGCATCCTGATTCTCAGCCGCATCCAGATTCTCAGCCGCATCCTGGTTCCTAACGGTCAAAGTCAAGGCCAAGTTCCGGCCTGATCCTTGGTAGCAACCCCATTCTCGCACTGCTCTCAAGTCTTAATCCCTTGATTAGGATTCGTGTAGCAACATTTGGCGCCATCCGTGGGACCGAAACAAAACAGGTTTCGTGCTCTCTTACAACGGCTAGATTGGTGTTCTTGTGTTCTGCACGAGACACCGCCACCTATCGATATGGCTCCAAGTTTCAGGTTCTAAACTCTTACTATCTGCATAACAACTTTAATAGTGTTTATGTCGTATACACGACTCGTTTTAATGGGTTTCAAATCTCACATTCTCTTCACTATGAATGCTCTAAATCTTTAGATTTAGCGTACCAATGCATATCCGAAATATTTTCATGGTTATATTCTACATGTCATATATTACTCATATCGCTTGTATTTCTCATATGGGTAAAAACACAGATGGAATGTAAAAACAACTTGGGTAATGCATTTAAGTTTCATTTCATGTATGTACGTAGGTTTGAACTGAATGAATACATGGGAAGCATTTAAGACAACAAAAAAATAGATATGTTAGATATATTTTTAAGGAAAACTTATCACACTCTCTTTCTTTGAAAACTTAATATGACCACTTTTTCCTCATGATAACTAGTTTACAGCTCAGCTCATGTACAACAATAGCTCGTTTGATTGCTTTGCCTATATCATACATAATAGAAGCGCAAAATATACAAAACAAAAGATGTGAAAGATAATGGCTACGTTTTCTCATCACAAATGTTTTAGAAAACAAATGGGAACCATCAGATTTTATTCTATGTAACCATTTCGCCTATAGCCTCGAATAACCATCCAACCTAAATAGTTTTGAAACACTCATACACTTTCTTACCCACGTCAACACTCAACACCGAGACCCGCATCCTTTCTTCCAAACATAGTTCCGTTGAGCCAGCCTCGTTCACCCTAGATCATAACCAATTAACCAATCGAAGCTAAACCCGGTTCCTTAGTCAAACTCAGATCTAACAAGATGTGAGGCGATTTGCCGCGGCTGAATGTTACGAGCCGCGACTAAAGGGTTACGAGATGCGGCTGGTGTTAGCTGCAACTGGTGTTAAGATTCGGCTGGTGTAAGCTTCAGCTGGTACTGAGAAGTGGCTGGTGTAAGCTTCAGCTGGTACTGAGATGTGGCTGATGTGAGCTTTAGCTAGTGTTGAGATTTGGCTAGTGTAAGTTTCAGCTGGTGCTGAGATTTGGCTGGTGCTCAGCTGCAGTTGGTGGGAGCTGCAACTAGTGTTGAGATTCGACTGGTGCAACTAGTGCTAAGATTTGGCTGGTGTAAGCTTCAGCTTGTACTGAGATGCGGCTGGTGTGAGCTTTAACTAGTGTTGAGATTCAGCTGGTGTGAGCTGCAACTAGTGTTGAGATTCGGCTGGTGTAAGCTTCAGCTTGTACTGAGATGCGGCTGGTGTGAGCTTTAGCTAGTGTTGAGATTTGGCTAGTGTAAGTTTCAGCTGGTGCTGAGATTTGGCTGGTGCTCAGCTGCAGCTGGTGGGAGCTGCAACTAGTGTTGAGATTCGACTGGTGCAACTAGTGCTAAGATTTGGCTGGTGTAAGCTTCAGCTTGTACTGAGATGCGGCTGGTGTGAGCTTTAACTAGTGTTGAGATTCAGCTGGTGTGAGCTGCAACTAGTGTTGAGATTCGGCTGGTGTAAGCTTCAGCTTGTACTGAGATGCGGCTGGTGTGAGCTTTAGCTAGTGTTGAGATTTGGCTAGTGTAAGTTTCAGCTGGTGCTCAGCTGCAGCTGGTGGGAGCTGCAACTAGTGTTGAGATTCGGCTGGTGTAAGCTTCAGTTTGTACTGAGATGCGGCTGGTGTGAGCTTTAGCTAGTGTTGAGATTTGGCTAGTGTAAGTTTCAGCTGGTGCTGAGATTTGGCTGGTGCTCAGCTGGAGCTGGTGTGAGCTGCAACTGATGCTAAGTTGCGGCTGTCGTAAGCTTTAACTGGTGCTAAACTACGGTTGGTGTTGAGCTGCGACTGATATAATATTTTACTAGTGTTAAGATGCAATTGATGTGAGCTTTGGCTAGTGCTTCGCTCCGTTTGATATGAGCTGCTGGTGGTTAGCGGCAGTTGATAGTGAATTGCATATATGTTGACTTTTAATAAGATTCAAAGGAACCTAACATCTGGTGGGTTATAGCAAAGTCACGAATCAATGGATTCGATGCAAAAATGCCTAAGTTAAAGTCGTTATTTAACCAAGGAAGATGGGAACAATGGCACATACAAACTCCCTCAACTAGATCTTACCACCATCCTGCATACATGAAATGGAGCTCAGCTTTAAAGGTATTACATGTATTTATATGTAACTAAATGATGTATTTCAACTTTTATAAGTAGATAAGCCACCCAACCACGTCTGGGAAAACAACACTAAAAGAAATTAAGTCACCCAGACACGTCTGGGTGGACAACTTTGAAAACAATTAAGTTACCTAGCCACGTCTAGGTGAAAAACATTGAAAGCACCTAAGTCAGCCAGCCACGTCTAGTAGACAACTTTCAAATCACTTAAGTCAATCGACCAAGCTTAGGTAGATGATGTTACGAGCAACCAAGTAACACTCAATCATGTTTGAGTTAGTAGCCATGAAACCAAGCAAGTAACCAATCTTGAGTAGATAATGTTGCATACAACCAGGTAACTCAACCATGTTTGAGTAAACAATGAAATCAAGCAAGTAACCAAGCTTGAGTAGATAATGTTACAAGCAACCAAGTAACTCAATCATATCTATGTTAACAACTATGAAATCAAGCAAATAACTAAGCTTAACTAGATGATGTTACAAGCAACCAAGTAACTCAATCATATCTATGTTAATAACTATGAAATCAGGCAAATAACCAAGCTTGAGTAGATGATGTTACAAGCAACCAAGTAACTCAATCATATATATGTTAATAACCATGAAATCAAGCAAGTAACCAAGCTTGAGTATATGATGTTACAAGCAAACAAGTAAATCATGTTCAAGTTTTGTAACAATAAAACCAAGCAAGTAACTAGGCTTGGGTATATGATGTTAAAAGCAAGCACACTCATTTTGGGTTAGTAACTATATGTAATCAAGCAAGTTACCAAGCTTCGTAGATGATGTTGAAAGCAACCAAATGAATAAATCATGCTTGAGTTGCAATCATGATATACGTTGAATCGCCTAACGATGTTTGGGCAAATAATGCATTCAAAAAACTCAGCCAGGTCTAGTCAATGACCATGAAAATGATTGGATCACCCAACCATTGTTGGGTAGATAAGGTTGAAGTCATTTGAATCACTCAACCATGTTAGAGTTGATAACTTGAAATCATTTGAATCAACCATGCTTGAGCTAAAAATATCAAAGGCAACTAATTTCAATATATGAGTTAGTCCAAACACCCGATCATGTTTGGATAGAAAGTACTACAAGATCAAAATTTGCTCAACCATAACAATTTGAAATCAAATAAAATACTTACGTATATTTGGGCAAATAATGTCTCTAGCAAACATGTTACTTAATCGAGTGATCTTCTGGTACCTCACTCAGGTCCCAGGTGAGTTTTCTTGTTCTTTCTTGGCTCAGTCACAACGAGATCGAAGAGATGTATTCTTATCTTTCAACTCAGACAACTATTTTTTAAGCTCTCTCATTTCTTTAATGCATTCTATCTAACAATCATGAATCTCTATGAAAGAAAAGAAAACTATTCATAACTACTTAGCACCCAACGTTCAACATTTGTTTATTTCTCAAACTTTTGCCATAGTTAATCTTGGCTAGAGCGAGAGTCAAAAAATGAACTCCCTGCATAATTCAGGTGTTCTTAAGAATAGTACCATTAGTCAAGTCCAGTCGGGGTTAACAATGTCAAAAGTGGACGTATGGTATTAAAAAGTCGGTTGGGTGATAGCCGAAGAAAAGCAATGGAACAAAGAGTTGGCATTAACAATGTCAGAACGATAACGTAAAGTCAGCGTCGCGACCGAAGTTACGAGTCGCGGCCAAAGTTAGAGTCGTGGCCGAAGTCACGAGCCGTGACCGAACCCATGCGTACTTATGTGCAGAAGGTATTAAGTCAAGAACCAAGTTGCAGTAAAGAAAGTCGAGCAAACCCAATGACCAAGCACGATTTAAAAACATACATATAAGGTGCCAAAGTTTAAATACCATTACAAAAAGAGACAACATAAAGTCGAGTACAAGATTGATACAAATACAAAAACAACACCCAAAGATAAACCAGGTAAACACGAGCAGGGTCTTCAACTAGAGGGTCCAGGAATGACCTACTTTCCTCAATGCTCGAATCACACATAGCAGCAATAGTATCAACCATGGGAAAAATGGCTTTATCAAAGCAATCATATTCAACCATGGGAAAAATGGCTTTATCCAACATACCCCTTCATGTAAGATGAGCTACTCGTATTGTACCCCACCTTGTCTGAAAGACTGTTGATCCTGGCCAAAGCATCAAGAAACTCGTCACTATCGCGTATCTTATTAAAAGCCAAACCGACACCATCCGAGATGATCCATTTCCTCTCAAACGTAAGATGAGCTACTCGCTCCTCAAGGCTAGCAATTCGACTTTCAGAAGCCATTTTATTATCCTTTAAATCCAAAGAAAGTGTTTTCACTGCAACATGTTGAATACAAAGCTCATCTTGGGCACCACTGAGATCTCGAGTAAGTTTTTTAGCAAGCTCAGACACATCACAACGAGACTTGAGGGACGCGTTCTCAGCCTCCAATTTTGACACTTGCTTCTTGAGATCACGAATCTCATTGACACCATCAACCCAATGACCATGAATCTCAACAAAAGAGGATAAACTGTTCACCATGGCCAAACAACCAGCATTCGATAATTCTCTATTTTTCAGACCTTCCCCACGGTAAAACTCAGCAGGCGTGCGAGACGCGAACATAAAGTCCCTACACGACTCCGGAGTTTCAAAGGTAGTTCCATTAGTCAAATCCCAGTCAGGAACAAATTTCTCCTCCACATTTAGGTTAGTATCCTCAGAAGAAAAGGTCGTTTTCCCTTTATCAAAGTCACTAAAGGGGCGATTGATGTAGACAAACCCGTAACTCGAGAAAGGGTATACAATGATGTGATTGATGGAGACTAGGGTTGGGGCTCGAGGAAAATATAACATGAGCATTGGTAAGAACAGTCATCATAATTATTATTCCAATGACATGGTTGATATCATAACATTGGACTGGGGGGACATGAAGGGGTATCACCCCAAAAGACAAGCAAAGCCCGAACTGATAAAACGTAAGGTCGGGCTGTAAGCCTCAGCCGCCGATCACCCAAGTCGCGGCCCAAATGGGCTGTAAGCCCCAGCCGCGGAACACCCCAGCCGCGAAACACCCCAGCCGCGGAACACCCCAGCCGCGGAACACCCCAGCCGCGGAACACCCCAGCCGCGGAACACCCCAGCCGCGGAACACCCCAGCCGCGGAACACCCCAGCCGCGGAACACCCCAGCCGCAGAACACCCCAGTCACGGAACACCCCAGCCGCGGCTCACTCGGGCTGCAAGCCCAAGCCGCGTTTCACCCTGGCTGGGGGCCCGAGCCGCAGTTCACCCTGCCCCAAGCCGCGCTACAAGCCTAAGTTGCGTTTCGCCCGTGAAATAAGCCCAAGCCGCGACCAGAAGAATGGACCCAAGCTGCGGCTGGGTAGTTAGCTCAATGTCACAAGGCGATTTACCTCACCTATGACACTTAGAAGATCTTTATGAAAAGCCCAAGCAAGACAAACGTGGTAACCAAGAAAGCCATTCATTGGTTACAAGGCAATAAGAAAGAAACACAAGATGACAAAACGAATAAAGCCAAAACATTGGCAGAAGTTCAGAGCAGCCCCCAAAATCCCCAAGTCAACTACAAAGACAAATTGCATTAATGCCAGTCAGAAACCCTTTACACCAGAAAGGTATAAAACCTCTGGCTAAGGGATCTCAGTCCCATATCATTGACCACAGGCTTCCAAGAATAGAACCATGTCATATTATGTTTCCATCCACAAACACTATAAATACCTCTCCCATTTCACAGGTAGAGGGGACACACATCTTCTCACATTCTGAGAACATTCACACTACAAGCCAATCACTTACTAATCTTTCCCTTCAAGTTCTCTCAATACATATACTTATTCTCACGCCGGAGTGTGGTCTCGGGGGGAAAACCCTTTCTGCCCGAGGCGAGGCTCACGGTGTTATTTTTGTCTCACAGATATTCCAGTCAGCTGAAGTTCACACCAAGTCCCAGCCAGATCTTTGATACTCTGCTCATCCAAAGCCAAGCTCAGCCGAAGCCAGGCCTCAGCCGAAGCCAAGCTCAGCCGAAGCCAGGCCTCAGCCGAAGCCAAGCTCAGCCGAAGTCAGGCCCAGCCGAATCCCAGCCCAGCCGCATCCTGATTCTCAGCCGCATCCAGATTCTCAGCCGCATCCTGGTTCCTAACGGTCAAAGTCAAGGCCAAGTTCCGGCCTGATCCTTGGTAGCAACCCCATTCTCGCACTGCTCTCAAGTCTTAATCCCTTGATTAGGATTCGTGTAGCAACATTTGGCGCCATCCGTGGGACCGAAACAAAACAGGTTTCGTGCTCTCTTACAACGGCTAGATTGGTGTTCTTGTCTTCTGCACGAGACACCGCCACCTATCGATATGGCTCCAAGTTTCAGGTTCTAAACTCTTACTATCTGCATAACAACTTTAATAGTGTTTATGTCGTATACACGACTCGTTTTAATGGGTTTCAAATCTCACATTCTCTTCACTATGAATGCTCTAAATCTTTAGATTTAGCGTACCAATGCATATCCGAAATATTTTCATGGTTATATTCTACATGTCATATATTACTCATATCGCTTGTATTTCTCATATGGGTAAAAACACAGATGGAATGTAAAAACAACTTGGGTAATGCATTTAAGTTTCATTTCATGTATGTACGTAGGTTTGAACTGAATGAATACATGGGAAGCATTTAAGACAACAAAAAAATAGATATGTTAGATATATTTTTAAGGAAAACTTATCACACTCTCTTTCTTTGAAAACTTAATATGACCACTTTTTCCTCATGATAACTAGTTTACAGCTCAGCTCATGTACAACAATAGCTCGTTTGATTGCTTTGCCTATATCATACATAATAGAAGCGCAAAATATACAAAACAAAAGATGTGAAAGATAATGGCTACGTTTTCTCATCACAAATGTTTTAGAAAACAAATGGGAACCATCAGATTTTATTCTATGTAACCATTTCGCCTATAGCCTCGAATAACCATCCAACCTAAATAGTTTTGAAACACTCATACACTTTCTTACCCACGTCAACACTCAACACCGAGACCCGCATCCTTTCTTCCAAACATAGTTCCGTTGAGCCAGCCTCGTTCACCCTAGATCATAACCAATTAACCAATCGAAGCTAAACCCGGTTCCTTAGTCAAACTCAGATCTAACAAGATGTGAGGCGATTTGCCGCGGCTGAATGTTACGAGCCGCGACTAAAGGGTTACGAGATGCGGCTGGTGTTAGCTGCAACTGGTGTTAAGATTCGGCTGGTGTAAGCTTCAGCTGGTACTGAGAAGTGGCTGGTGTAAGCTTCAGCTGGTACTGAGATGTGGCTGATGTGAGCTTTAGCTAGTGTTGAGATTTGGCTAGTGTAAGTTTCAGCTGGTGCTGAGATTTGGCTGGTGCTCAGCTGCAGCTGGTGGGAGCTGCAACTAGTGTTGAGATTCGACTGGTGCAACTAGTGCTAAGATTTGGCTGGTGTAAGCTTCAGCTTGTACTGAGATGCGGCTGGTGTGAGCTTTAACTAGTGTTGAGATTCAGCTGGTGTGAGCTGCAACTAGTGTTGAGATTCGGCTGGTGTAAGCTTCAGCTTGTACTGAGATGCGGCTGGTGTGAGCTTTAGCTAGTGTTGAGATTTGGCTAGTGTAAGTTTCAGCTGGTGCTGAGATTTGGCTGGTGCTCAGCTGCAGCTGGTGGGAGCTGCAACTAGTGTTGAGATTCGACTGGTGCAACTAGTGCTAAGATTTGGCTGGTGTAAGCTTCAGCTTGTACTGAGATGCGGCTGGTGTGAGCTTTAACTAGTGTTGAGATTCAGCTGGTGTGAGCTGCAACTAGTGTTGAGATTCGGCTGGTGTAAGCTTCAGCTTGTACTGAGATGCGGCTGGTGTGAGCTTTAGCTAGTGTTGAGATTTGGCTAGTGTAAGTTTCAGCTGGTGCTCAGCTGCAGCTGGTGGGAGCTGCAACTAGTGTTGAGATTCGGCTGGTGTAAGCTTCAGTTTGTACTGAGATGCGGCTGGTGTGAGCTTTAGCTAGTGTTGAGATTTGGCTAGTGTAAGTTTCAGCTGGTGCTGAGATTTGGCTGGTGCTCAGCTGGAGCTGGTATGAGCTGCAACTGATGCTAAGTTGCGGCTGTCGTAAGCTTTAACTGGTGCTAAACTACGGTTGGTGTTGAGCTGCGACTGATATAATATTTTACTAGTGTTAAGATGCAATTGATGTGAGCTTTGGCTAGTGCTTCGCTCCGTTTGATATGAGCTGCTGGTGGTTAGCGGCAGTTGATAGTGAATTGCATATATGTTGACTTTTAATAAGATTCAAAGGAACCTAACATCTGGTGGGTTATAGCAAAGTCACGAATCAATGGATTCGATGCAAAAATGCCTAAGTTAAAGTCGTTATTTAACCAAGGAAGATGGGAACAATGGCACATACAAACTCCCTCAACTAGATCTTACCACCATCCTGCATACATGAAATGGAGCTCAGCTTTAAAGGTATTACATGTATTTATATGTAACTAAATGATGTATTTCAACTTTTATAAGTAGATAAGCCACCCAACCACGTCTGGGAAAACAACACTAAAAGAAATTAAGTCACCCAGACACGTCTGGGTGGACAACTTTGAAAACAATTAAGTTACCTAGCCACGTCTAGGTGAAAAACATTGAAAGCACCTAAGTCAGCCAGCCACGTCTAGTAGACAACTTTCAAATCACTTAAGTCAATCGACCAAGCTTAGGTAGATGATGTTACGAGCAACCAAGTAACACTCAATCATGTTTGAGTTAGTAGCCATGAAACCAAGCAAGTAACCAATCTTGAGTAGATAATGTTGCATACAACCAGGTAACTCAACCATGTTTGAGTAAACAATGAAATCAAGCAAGTAACCAAGCTTGAGTAGATAATGTTACAAGCAACCAAGTAACTCAATCATATCTATGTTAACAACTATGAAATCAAGCAAATAACTAAGCTTAACTAGATGATGTTACAAGCAACCAAGTAACTCAATCATATCTATGTTAATAACTATGAAATCAGGCAAATAACCAAGCTTGAGTAGATGATGTTACAAGCAACCAAGTAACTCAATCATATATATGTTAATAACCATGAAATCAAGCAAGTAACCAAGCTTGAGTATATGATGTTACAAGCAAACAAGTAAATCATGTTCAAGTTTTGTAACAATAAAACCAAGCAAGTAACTAGGCTTGGGTATATGATGTTAAAAGCAAGCACACTCATTTTGGGTTAGTAACTATATGTAATCAAGCAAGTTACCAAGCTTCGTAGATGATGTTGAAAGCAACCAAATGAATAAATCATGCTTGAGTTGCAATCATGATATACGTTGAATCGCCTAACGATGTTTGGGCAAATAATGCATTCAAAAAACTCAGCCAGGTCTAGTCAATGACCATGAAAATGATTGGATCACCCAACCATTGTTGGGTAGATAAGGTTGAAGTCATTTGAATCACTCAACCATGTTAGAGTTGATAACTTGAAATCATTTGAATCAACCATGCTTGAGCTAAAAATATCAAAGGCAACTAATTTCAATATATGAGTTAGTCCAAACACCCGATCATGTTTGGATAGAAAGTACTACAAGATCAAAATTTGCTCAACCATAACAATTTGAAATCAAATAAAATACTTACGTATATTTGGGCAAATAATGTCTCTAGCAAACATGTTACTTAATCGAGTGATCTTCTGGTACCTCACTCAGGTCCCAGGTGAGTTTTCTTGTTCTTTCTTGGCTCAGTCACAACGAGATCGAAGAGATGTATTCTTATCTTTCAACTCAGACAACTATTTTTTAAGCTCTCTCATTTCTTTAATGCATTCTATCTAACAATCATGAATCTCTATGAAAGAAAAGAAAACTATTCATAACTACTTAGCACCCAACGTTCAACATTTGTTTATTTCTCAAACTTTTGCCATAGTTAATCTTGGCTAGAGCGAGAGTCAAAAAATGAACTCCCTGCATAATTCAGGTGTTCTTAAGAATAGTACCATTAGTCAAGTCCAGTCGGGGTTAACAATGTCAAAAGTGGACGTATGGTATTAAAAAGTCGGTTGGGTGATAGCCGAAGAAAAGCAATGGAACAAAGAGTTGGCATTAACAATGTCAGAACGATAACGTAAAGTCAGCGTCGCGACCGAAGTTACGAGTCGCGGCCAAAGTTAGAGTCGTGGCCGAAGTCACGAGCCGTGACCGAACCCATGCGTACTTATGTGCAGAAGGTATTAAGTCAAGAACCAAGTTGCAGTAAAGAAAGTCGAGCAAACCCAATGACCAAGCACGATTTAAAAACATACATATAAGGTGCCAAAGTTTAAATACCATTACAAAAAGAGACAACATAAAGTCGAGTACAAGATTGATACAAATACAAAAACAACACCCAAAGATAAACCAGGTAAACACGAGCAGGGTCTTCAACTGGAGGGTCCAGGAATGACCTACTTTCCTCAATGCTCGAATCACACATAGCAGCAATAGTATCAACCATGGGAAAAATGGCTTTATCAAAGCAATCATATTCAACCATGGGAAAAATGGCTTTATCCAACATACCCCTTCATGTAAGATGAGCTACTCGCATTGTACCCCACCTTGTCTGAAAGACTGTTGATCCTGGCCAAAGCATCAAGAAACTCGTCACTATCGCGTATCTTATTAAAAGCCAAACCGACACCATCCGAGATGATCCATTTCCTCTCAAACGTAAGATGAGCTACTCGCTCCTCAAGGCTAGCAATTCGACTTTCAGAAGCCATTTTATTATCCTTTAAATCCAAAGAAAGTGTTTTCACTGCAACATGTTGAATACAAAGCTCATCTTGGGCACCACTGAGATCTCGAGTAAGTTTTTTAGCAAGCTCAGACACATCACAACGAGACTTGAGGGACGCGTTCTCAGCCTCCAATTTTGACACTTGCTTCTTGAGATCACGAATCTCATTGACACCATCAACCCAATGACCATGAATCTCAACAAAAGAGGATAAACTGTTCACCATGGCCAAACAACCAGCATTCGATAATTCTCTATTTTTCAGACCTTCCCCACGGTAAAACTCAGCAGGCATGCGAGACGCGAACATAAAGTCCCTACACGACTCCGGAGTTTCAAAGGTAGTTCCATTAGTCAAATCCCAGTCAGGAACAAATTTCTCCTCCACATTTAGGTTAGTATCCTCAGAAGAAAAGGTCGTTTTCCCTTTATCAAAGTCACTAAAGGGGCGATTGATGTAGACAAACCCGTAACTCGAGAAAGGGTATACAATGATGTGATTGATGGAGACTAGGGTTGGGGCTCGAGGAAAATATAACATGAGCATTGGTAAGAACAGTCATCATAATTATTATTCCAATGACATGGTTGATATCATAACATTGGACTGGGGGGACATGAAGGGGTATCACCCCAAAAGACAAGCAAAGCCCGAACTGATAAAACGTAAGGTCGGGCTGTAAGCCTCAGCCGCCGATCACCCAAGTTGCGGCCCAAATGGGCTGTAAGCCCCAGCCGTGGAACACCCCAGCCGCGGAACACCCCAGCCGCGGAACACCCCAGCCGCTGAACACCCCAGCCGCGGAACACCCCAGCCGCGGAACACCCCAGCCGCGGAACACCCCAGCCGTGGAACACCCCAGCCGCAGAACACCCCAGTCACGGAACACCCCAGCCGCGGCTCACTCGGGCTGCAAGCCCAAGCCGCGTTTCACCCTGGCTGGGGGCCCGAGCCGCAGTTCACCCTGCCCCAAGCCGCGCTACAAGCCTAAGTTGCGTTTCGCCCGTGAAATAAGCCCAAGCCGCGACCAGAAGAATGGACCCAAGCTGCGGCTGGGTAGTTAGCTCAATGTCACAAGGCGATTTACCTCACCTATGACACTTAGAAGATCTTTATGAAAAGCCCAAGCAAGACAAACGTGGTAACCAAGAAAGCCATTCATTGGTTACAAGGCAATAAGAAAGAAACACAAGATGACAAAACGAATAAAGCCAAAACATTGGCAGAAGTTCAGAGCAGCCCCCAAAATCCCCAAGTCAACTACAAAGACAAATTGCATTAATGCCAGTCAGAAACCCTTTACACCAGAAAGGTATAAAACCTCTGGCTAGGGGATCTCAGTCCCATATCATTGACCACAGGCTTCCAAGAATAGAACCATGTCATATTATGTTTCCATCCACAAACACTATAAATACCTCTCCCATTTCACAGGTAGAGGGGACACACATCTTCTCACATTCTGAGAACATTCACACTACAAGCCAATCACTTACTAATCTTTCCCTTCAAGTTCTCTCAATACATATACTTATTCTCACGCCGGAGTGTGGTCTCGGGGGGAAAACCCTTTCTGCCCGAGGCGAGGCTCACGGTGTTATTTTTGTCTCACAGATATTCCAGTCAGCTGAAGTTCACACCAAGTCCCAGCCAGATCTTTGATACTCTGCTCATCCAAAGCCAAGCTCAGCCGAAGCCAGGCCTCAGCCGAAGCCAAGCTCAGCCGAAGCCAGGCCTCAGCCGAAGCCAAGCTCAGCCGAAGTCAGGCCCAGCCGAATCCCAGCCCAGCCGCATCCTGATTCTCAGCCGCATCCAGATTCTCAGCCGCATCCTGGTTCCTAACGGTCAAAGTCAAGGCCAAGTTCCGGCCTGATCCTTGGTAGCAACCCCATTCTCGCACTGCTCTCAAGTCTTAATCCCTTGATTAGGATTCGTGTAGCAACATTGTAACACCCCGAAAAGTCAAAACGAGTCATTAAGGACAATGGGCTTAATTAATGGGTATTTAATAAAAGAAGGAAATGGGTTATGGGCCAAATTGGGTTTATGGACAAGAGCCTAAGTGATTAAGGCCCATAATCAGCCCTTAACCTACCCAAATCAGCTCCATCTCCATCATTACAACCCTAGCCACCAAAATTCGTAGAGAGAGAAAGTAGAGAGAGAAAGTGAAGAAAACTCAAGATTTGAAGCTTGGAAGGTGAAGAGATTGAAGATCTGGGTGTTGGAGCATCAAGATCTAAGAAAGGAGCAACAAATCCAGGTAAGAATCGACCTATAAACCCTTCTGTAGATCAAACCCGGATTCTAGGGTTTTGGGTTTTGAAAAGTTGCAAAGAATCGCATAAAGGTCACATTTTTACGTATGAAAACATGTATAAAGCTTAGATTTAGCCTCATGGATGATAAACAAACGGATTGGACGTAAAAAGTTATGATTTTGGGTTAAAAATGGTCTGGTCCGTAATTTTTATGCGATCTGCGAAACTGCGTGTTCATCCAGCGAATTTGCATATTCAATCAGCGAAACTGTGGATCTTCCTGCGAAACTATAGTTTCGCAGGTAGTTTCGCAGACATGGTTTTCCAACGAAAGTTGGGCGAAACTGGCAGTGAAACTGGCAGCGAAGATGCCAGCGAAACTGCCAGCGAAGGTGCTAGCGAAACTAGCAGCGAAACTGCTGGTGAAACTAGCAGCGAAACTGCTGGCGAACCTAGCTGCGAAATTGCTGATCTTGCAGCGAAATTAGCAGCGAATTTAGGTAGAAATTAACCCCTTTAAGTGTTAGCTATTCTGCAGGCTGTGTAGAGAGATCCTAGCCTTGTAAGCTTAGCTTAGAAGTTATTCGTGGTATCAAGGTGAGTTCTAGATCCCCTATTTATAAGTTTTTCCATGTTTTGGGGCTATTATGCATACTAAATTTAAGTTTTTAAATGACCAAGATTTTAAGGGGTTTTAACAGGAAGAACGATTTTTCTATAAGTAAATGTGCTATATAAATGTTTAAATATAAAATTTTTTCGCGCTGACCTGGCAGCCCGGCCCCAGCCAGGGGCGTTGCCCCTTGGACCCCACTAGGGGCTGCTGCCCCTAGGACCCCGCTGTCAGGGGCTGCCGCCCCCGAACCCCCGCTGTCCCGCGGCGGTTCGGTTATGTTTTATGATGATTTTACTTGGCATGATGTGTACTTAATAAGTTAAGTATTATATATACTAAAGTGGAAGATGATATTAATGAAAAGCGAAACTTAATGAATGTTACCCCCGGGCCCGTATGATGATGAAAAGTCTTGCAAGCACTATGATAGACTTCACTTATGTGAGTCTGATGTATGATGATGGATCTGTATTCATGAGCGGGCTATGTGCCTTGCAGTGTGGATCAACTGTCGGGGGTTAGCTACCGTTTTCATGTGTACCGACAGGGATTGGCATTTGTTGTCAATCAACATGGAGCTCTTGCTTTGTGCAATCTCGTTTATGATGAAAGTGAAAGATAATGAAAGAATGAAAGATAATGAACATGCTTATTATGATGCAAGTAACGTTATATTCTATGTTGTACGCATGGTCATTATATGAAGGATAAAGATTATATTTTCTTATAATATTTAAAACTAGAACTCGCTCAGCGAAGCTGACTTTTATGCATAATAGTTGGCAGGTAAGTGCTGATGCTGAGGATGGCACACGGAGCTACTTGGGGAGCTATGGATGGCATTCCTACTTATGAAATCTTTATTGTAATTTAAGAACAATTAGCATGTTTTGTTTGAAATTAAAGGACAAGTGTATGAGAACAATATGATTTCTATGTTTTAAATGAATGTCTAATTACTTCCGCTGCAATGTTTTATTATTAAACTGATTTTATGCTATGATTAACCAACTGTGAGGCTTCCCGGGAACGGGGTCTTACAAGTTGGTATCAGAGCTAAAGTTTAAGAGAATTGGGTAAACTATTTTCAAAACCTAAACTTAAACTGAAAATGGGACCGAATGAAGGATGCCAATCCAAGTAGCTACGTGCCATCAGGTAAAAGTTTCAAGCAAACCGGAATTATGTGCGTGTGCTATTTGTTTTATGTGCTTTTAGATTTGAATACTGATATGTGTTAGGATAGTGATTGCTTGGGACAGGAGGGTAAGGTAAGTGGTTAATCACACTTGGCCACTGTAATTAAGGACTTACCATACTTATAATGATCTGAGCAATTATCTTGAATAACCACTTTGGTGTTTGAATCTTATAGGAATTAGTTATGGCTGGTAGAAAATCTGGAAAGGCAACCCGAGGAGGTGCTCGTGGCGGGCGTACTACTGAGCCACGTGTCACCCGGAGCAAGGCTAAGGCTCCCGAGACTGTTCATGAGGAGTCAGACCTCCATAGTCACCCGGAGGGGGAGGGGTCAGCCACCCTCAAACCCACTGTGAAGGAGGCTATCGCTGATGAGGTCTACAATGTCATGCAAAATGTCTTACCCTCAGTGGTGACCGAGGTGATCAAAGCAGTTAAGGATGGAGAGAGAGCTGAGAAGAAAGGGAAGGAAAGTGAGAAGAATTCAGGAAAGTCCACTGGGAGGACTGAGGAGTCTGAAGAGGAGCCATCAAACCCTAAGGTGGTAGTCCATGATGACGATAGTGATGAAGAGTCCGAGAGAGAGACTACTAGAGGGTGCAACTATGGGGCATTTCAAAGGTGCAAGCCCCCAACCTTTGACGGTAACGGCACTGCTACTGCCGCTCATCGTTGGGTCAGAGAGATGGAAGCGGTACTGGAAATTAGTGAGTGCCGCGAGGATCAAAAAGTTAAGTTTGCCACTCATTCCTTCGTTGACTCAGCGTTATGCTGGTGGGACAATATTGTCCAGGCTGAGGGGAAGCGATCGATAGCCAAGATGAAGTGGTCTGAGTTGAAGGAGTTAGTACTGGAGGAGTATTGTCCCCATCGGGAATTAGACAAGATTGAAAAGGAGTTCTTGTATTTAAAGGCTGGGAACATGACTCATCAAGAGTATACCTCCAAGTTCAATGAACTTGCAAGACTTGTGCCAGACATGGTGACACCTGCGTCCAGGAAGATCAAAAGATACATACAGGGTTTGCCTGTGGACATCAGGAGGCACATGATTGCAGCCAGACCGGGTACGTTTAGGTCTGTGGTGGATTTAGCTGGGAGGTTGTACGATGAGAGGGACCCAGTGCCTGTACAGAAGAAGGTGGAGAAATGGAATGGGAACAAGAATGGAAATGGGAAGAGGTTCGGAGGTGATAACTTCCGGAGTGGAGAGAAGAGGATGAGGGTGGAGGATCAGTCTGGGAGACAGGGAAATACTGGTGAAGGAGGTGCTTGTAGGAAGTGTGGAAAAGGTCATTCAGGGGAGTGCAGAATGGGGACGGGAAAATGTTTCAAATGTGGAGGCGAGGGCCACTATGCTAGGGATTGCAAGGGGGGAAAGTGTTACCAGTGTGGTGAGATGGGTCATGCGGGAAGAGACTGTAAGAAAGGAAAAGCAGAAGGATCAGGAACTGTTAAAGCTGGAGATAAGGGAAGGGGTGACGGTTCAAGGGCGAAGGCGAGGGCATTCAACATAACTCGCGAGGAGGCCAGGGCAGACCCAGAAGTAGTTTCAGGTATGTTTCTGGTAGACCATGAATATGCTTCTGTGCTCTTTGATTCTGGTGCTAGTAGGAGTTTTGTGTCTGCTGCCTTTTGTCGTTTGTTGCATGATAAGAGTAGAAAGTTAGATGAGCCTTTCTATGTAGAAACAGCCATTGGTAAGTCCACTAAGGTAACTGAGGTGGTTGAGGATTGCCTGATTGAGTTAGAAGATTGTAAGTTTCCTGCTAGGTTGCATGTTATGGCCTTAGGAGGTTTTGATGTGGTGTTAGGCATGGATTGGTTAGCTACCTATGAAGCCAATATAGTATGTAGTAAGAAGATAATTCGTCTAACAGCGCCCGATGGTAGTTCTGTTACGGTTCGTGGAGATAAGGTGTGCTGTGTACCGAAGGTCGTGTCGATGATCACAGCTGAAAAGTATTTGAGACGTGGGTGCAGCGCTTACTTGGCCTATGTAAAAGATGTGGATGCGCCAGAGCCACAATTATCAGACGTGCCAGTAGTGCGCGAGTTTCCTGACGTCTTTCCTGAAGACCTGACCGGTGTGCCGCCTGACCGCGAAATCGAATTCCAAATTGATTTGCTACCGGGAGCACAACCTGTCGCTAAAGCACCGTATCGATTAGCTCCTTCGGAGATGGTAGAACTGAGGGACCAGTTGCAAGATTTATTGGATAAAGGCTTCATCCGACCGAGTATCTCTCCATGGGGTGCTCTGGTTTTATTCGTCAAGAAGAAAGATGGTAGCATGCGGATGTGCATTGACTATCGCGAGCTCAATAAGCTGACCGTAAAGAATCGGTATCCGTTACCACGGATCGACGACCTGTTCGATCAACTTCAGGGTGCCAGCTGGTTTTCAAGGATAGATCTGCGGTCTGGTTACCACCAACTGAAGGTGAAAGAACAAGACATTCCTAAGACAGCATTCCGTACGCGTTATGGACACTACGAATTCCTCGTCATGTCCTTTGGTTTGACCAACGCGCCAGCTGCCTTTATGGATCTTATGAATCGGGTATGTCGGCCGATGTTAGATAAATCGGTGATAGTGTTCATTGATGACATCTTGATTTATTCAAAAGGTGAAGAGGAGCATGCCGATCATATTCGAGAAGTATTGGAGACGCTCAGAAGTGAGAAGCTATATGCTAAGTTCTCTAAATGCGCATTTTGGCTACGAGAAGTTCAATTTCTGGGTCATGTGGTTAATCCTGAAGGGATCAGGGTGGACCCTGCAAAGGTTGAAGCGGTGATGCAATGGGAACCTCCAAAGACGCCATCCGAGATTCGCAGTTTCTTAGGCTTGGCAGGCTACTATAGGAGATTTATCCAGGATTTCTCCAAGATAGCTTCTCCTTTGACAAAGTTGACCCGAAAGGACGTGAAGTATGAATGGGGTACTGATCAAGAGAACGCCTTCCTAGAACTGAAGATAAGGTTAACTCAAGCCCCTGTCTTGACGTTACCTGAAGGGAACGAGGATCTGGTGGTCTACTCGGATGCCTCGTATGCAGGATTGGGTTGCGTGTTAATGCAACGAGGGAAGGTGATAGCCTATGCTTCTAGACAATTAAAGGTTCACGAGGCAAATTATCCCACCCATGATTTGGAGTTGGCTGCGGTGGTGTTTGCATTGAAGATTTGGAGGCACTACCTGTATGGGTGAAGTGCACCATCTTCACTGATCATAAAAGTCTAAAGTATTTCTTTGAACAAAAGGAACTCAATATGAGGCAGAGGATGTGACATCCGTCACTTTAAGGTCCGTCAATTGACGTGTTTGTCCGTCATCTTTTAAATACTTGGTCATTCCTCACCATTATTTGACTCTTTATGTGGGTATCATGTGTGCAATATTATCGTTGTGTGTGCATTCGTTATAACCGTGTGTGAACCTTAAAAAGACCATTAAAAACTTCCATTTTTGAAGACGTTAAATATATCATTTTATAAATATAATAAATGTTTTAATATAACCATTTCTTAAGTCATAATAACATTAAATATACTTTTATAATTAATATAAAACACCTAACGAAGTCGTCTTTCAACCGAACAAATTTGGGAAAACTCGGGGGTTAAGTGCAGGGACTAAACTTGTAATTTTGGAAACTTGGGCTGGGTATAAATACCCCATTTCCAGCCCTAAACCCCCATTTCATCCATCTTCTTCATCTTCATCTTCTCTTCACACACTAAAACTCCATTTTAGCACCAAATCCGACCCGAGAGGTCTCGTTTTCTTCGTCTTGTCACCGTCTACAGCTTAGACTACCCCTCCTTAGCAGGTAGTTGTCTTTGGTTGTCCATTTTTGAGCCTTTTCACGGCTGTCCAAACTAGGGTTTCGGGTGTTCGGGTTCAACCCGAACACACAAGGTCGTATGGGTGCGTGTGAGGTCTCTTTGCTTGTGTTTCATGTTTGTGTATGTTTGTTGAGTGTTTCTGGAGGTCTTTGTGGTGTAAAACCCGTGTTTAGAGCGGCTCGGGGGCTGCTCCTCCCGACCACAGTCGCGATTCTGCAGATCAGGCGACTGGGTCATCCATGCGATTGAGCCGTGCGACTGAGTGGGTCGTGCGACTGGATCATGCGTCTGAGTCAATCGCGCGACTGAGTTGTGCGACTAGGCATGTCGTGCGACTGAGTTGTGCGACTGAGTGTGTGTATGCGATTGAGTCATGCGTGCGATTGAGTGTCTGCGAATGAGTCATGCGATTGAGTGATTGTGTGCGATTGAGTCAGGTGACCGACTGAATGTGTGCGAATGAACGCGATTCGCACGACTGGAGTCCAATCGCACGAATGAAGGTTCAGCCGTACGAAAGTAGCTAATTCGCACGATTGGAGGTTGATTCGTGCGCATGGAAGTTGAGTCGTGCGATTGGGTGTTGTGTGGTACGACTGAAGGCCAATCATACGAATGAAGGCTCAATCGTACGAATGAAGCTGATTCGCACGATTGAGGGTTGATTCACACGAATGGAGGTTGAGTCGTGCGTCTGGCCTTGTATGCGACTGAAATTGTTGTGTTTGACCATTGTGCGTGGCGTGAGTATGTCGTGTGGTGTCGAGGTAACACTAACACAATAATGCCATTGTTTGGCCACGAAAATTAAAGTCAACGCGAGAAAGGGCGCAGAAACTATTTCGAGCAAATTTAACTAACGCTTTTACAACGACCGAATTGACTTTATAACTATCGACACTTATTCAATGTTTCTTCAATAACAACGACACTTTATTAGAACACCATCATTAGTGGCAACAATGTCTTGTACTTGGACCTACATAAGGTCTAGTACGTGTGTCAGTCGTGTGTGTTGTGCGTGACCCATCCGATACGACCCGAACCGACCCATCATTATTGCGCGCTTATACATATATCATATCATTAATGCTATACAATAACTGTCAATAGGTGTTTGACTGTTTATTTGCATTCAACATTTGGGATACATCGCTCATACATACTTACCACTTAACAAGTGAGTTTCGTGGCCCCTTTTCACATTTATACAATATTTCAATCATTTACAAATTGGGGGAAAAGTATGCTTACACAATTTTATGCTGTACAACTTACATACATTTTACATACAAGGAATCAACGTGATACTGTGTTGCAAGTACTATTTGATACATGCTTGGGTCTGCTGTGTGGTTCTATCTTTGCAACTATTTAATTCCAGTGTGGGAACCGACGGTTAGGTATTGGTAGTACTACTGGGTTGACACCCCCACCCTCGTTCGATGGTATACTAGTTGGTACCATCAGTGGCCAGGAACGGGCCCTTGGGTGAATATATGCCGACAATTTCTTTGTGTACGTCGCTAGGTTTGGTTGCAAAGCTCATGTCATGTGATATTTACTTGTGTAATAACTGTATTCACGGTATTCCGACGCGCTTATCTATTACAGCATCACTTACATTTTTATTACATAAACCTGCGAGCTCACCAACAATTTTGTTGACCGTTTTAAGCATATCTTTTCAGGTGATCATGCAAGTCCAGGAATCTAGGTGTGCTGCCTTAGTGGAGACCCTAGGATGCATTTTTGGGACTTAGCTCATGTTTTGTTGAACAATCTTTTGAAACAATGTTATCGCATGTAAACAATTATCAACATTTGAACTTGTTCCCGGGTTGTGGGAATTAACATTTACATTTTCAACATATGTGTATATATGTGATCATCATCATGTTTTGCTATGGCTATGTGTTGTGGACATTGACTAAAACACGACACAAGTCCCCTGGTTGTCGGGTGTCGTCATGACACGCATGTCATCATTTATTTATATGCTCTCTATCGCTTACCATGTGTTATGACGATCCCGGTCTCGTTACATCCCCGTGTTTCCGCTTTTAGCGGGGGTGTGACAGATTGGTATCAGAGCCATTGGTTATAGAGAATTAGGCAATACGCTTGACCTAGACTATAACCTAGGAACCTTCATGTAGATTTGCATGCTAGGACTCTGTATGCATATATATCTCGTGTATGTGTTCCTCGCTGCTTGATTTGTCATCTATTTGTTATGTGATCATTCTACCCTATGAGAGAGCCCCTTGCTGCTCACTCTTTTATGGGGATGCTACTATTGGATCTTCCGTTCCCTCTGCGCGCCGAGTTAGTTAAGATCCGGGTATGAACCCGAAGAGGTCATCACAGATCATGTTATTGCATTACCTTGGACATTGAGATAACTCTGAGGAGGAATATGTCTGAAACCTCGAAGAATGAGGAAATAGACAACCTCCGCTAGACTAACGTGTGATTGTAACATGGTTTGATGGATTAGTAGGATATGATTGTAAAGGAAAGTCGGATGTCATGTAACCGGATCAAGCATCATTCTCGGTACATCGTGGGTGTGGTGGGAACGCTGCGGGGAACCCTATATATAAACACCACCGGTATACCGAGAATATGCTTGAAATGGGCTGCATGGTGGTCTGGCTGACCGGAACATGAACATTGGAATTTGATAAGTGGAATACTTTTGTATCTTATGGTGACTAAAGTTTATATGTTACCTCTTTTATGATTAGAACATGCCGCCTCGAAGAGTCACTCGTAGCAGTAGTGGCGGGAGTGAAGCCCCAAGGGGCAGAGGCGAGGCAGAGGCAGAGCACCAAGAGCAAACGATGCTCCTGCCAGTAACAGTCAAGGGACAGGGAACGCCGATATGGCGGCCCTGATCGCTCAGCAATTGGCCGCGCTTATTCCTACTATTGTGGCCCAAGTGAGCGACGCACTTCAACAACACCACCCTCACGGGGATGGTGGCAACGATGATGGAGCCCAAGGTGGATTGAAACTGAAACGGGAAACGGGAACCCGACTGGAAACGAGAGCAACCAGGAAACCGGGAATGGTGGTACTGCCGGTATCGAGACTGGAGTGGTCAATGCTCGTCGGGGATGCTCGTACAAGGAGTTTGTGGCTTGTAAGCCAAGGGAATTCGATGGGAAAGGTGGGGCGATAGCCCTAACCAGGTGGTTGGAAAAGATGGAGGCAGTGATCGACATCAGTGAGTGCCTCGACAGCCAGAGGATCAAGTATGCTACTTGTTCTCTACAGGGTAAAGCCCTAACCTGGTGGAACACTCAGATTCAAGCTCGAGGAAGAGAGTCCGCGATGCAAATGTCGTGGGACGAGTTCAAAGCCCTATCACCGAGGAATACTGCCCTCTCAACGAGATGCAGAAACTGGAGCATGAGTTCTGGAATCATGCCATGGTGGGGGCAGGGCATGCAGCTTATACTGATCGTTTTCATGAGCTGGCAAGATTGGTTCCGCATCTAGTCACGCCGGAATCAAAGAGGATTGAAAGGTACATTTGGGGACTTGCGCCTCAAATTAGAGCTATGGTCACAGCAGCCGCTCCTCCTACTATTCAGAGCGCAATTTGAAAGCTGGCGCTTGACTGATGAGATGGTTAGAACAGGGGTATTGGGCCGAGGGGCCGAGAAGAGAGAAGGATGTTGGGGAATCGAGCCGGTCGAGTGCCGGAAGGTTTGAGAAGAGGTCTAAGCCGACCAGGAATTTTGTGGCCGTGTCTCAGGCCAGAAGAGAGTATGTGGGCCGCACCCCAAATGTGACAGGTGCAATTATCATCATCCCCCAGGGACACAGTGCCGGGTGTGCGCTAACTGTAAGCGCCCGGGTCATTTGGCAAGAGATTGCAGAACGGCACCGAATCTTGTAGCACCCGTCAACGCGGTTAACCCCGCCGGGAATGCAAGGGCTTGCTTTGAGTGTGGGAGCCCCGATCACTACAGGAACATGTGCCCCAGGCTGAATCGGGCACCGGGTCAACAGGGGAACAACCAGCAGCAGGTGTTGGCTATCGCTGGGAATCAAGGCCCGGCTACTCAGGGAAATGCAGCTCGGGGACGTGCATTTGTCATTGGAGCTAATGATGCTCGTCAGGACCCGAATGTTGTCACGGGTACGCACTTACTCAATCATCACTTCGCATCTATATTATTTGATACTGGAGCAGACAATAGTTTATTTCTTCCGAGTTTGTGCAATTACTTGATTTGAGTCCTAGTAGGCTAGAAACTAGCTACTCTGTAGAAATGGCCAATGGTAGGGTTGCTCAGGCCGATGAGATTATTAGGAAGTGTTCGTTGACGTTGGAGGATCATACATTCGACATAGACTTGATACCCTTCGAGTTAGGGAGCTTCGATGTGATTGTGGGTATGGATTGGTTGTCGCAGAATGGAGCAGAGATTGTTGCCGAGACAAAGTAGTACGTATCCCTATGCCAAACGGGGAAGTACTCAAGGTTCAGGGAGAACGACCGGGTAAGAGCTTAAAGTTGATTTCCTGCATGAAAGCACGCCAGAGTCTACGAAAGCAGTGCTACGCTTTTCTGGCTCATGTAGTTGAAAAGAAAGACGAGGAAAGGAAACTGGTGGATATTCCAGTGGTACGGGATTACCCAGAAGTATTTCCAGATGACTTGTCTGGTTTACCTCCTCCACGACAGGTGGAATTCCGTATTGAGTTGGTTCCTGGAGCTACACCCGTAGCGAAGACGCCTTATCGACTAGCACCATCCGAGATGCAAGAGTTGTCTAGTCAATTACAGGAACTACTGGAGAAGGGTTTTATTCGACCAAGTCATTCACCGTGGGGAGCGCCGGTACTATTTGTCAAGAAGAAGGATGGATCGTTCCGTATGTGCATCGATTACCGTGAACTGAACAAGTTGACGGTGAAGAACCGATATCCTCTCCCCAGGATCGACGATTTATTTGATCAGCTGCAAGGAGCTTCGTATTTTTCAAAGATCGATCTTCGTTCTGGTTATCATCAGCTAAGGGTTTTGAGGACGACATACCGAAGACTGCGTTCAGAACTCGTTATGGGCACTATGAGTTCTTGGTCATGCCGTTCGGATTGACTAACGCACCAGCTGTGTTCATGGATCTAATGAATCGGGTGTGCAAACCATACTTGGATAAGTTCGTGATCGTGTTCATAGACGATATACTTATCTACTCCCGATCAAAGAGGATCATGTAGCACATCTTCGGGCAATTCTGGAGCTGCTACGCGAAGAGAAACTTTTCGCCAAGTTCTCAAAGTGCGAGTTTTGGCTGCGAGAAGTGAAGTTTTTGGGTCATGTGGTTAATGAGACGGGATTCACGTAGATCCCGGCAAATCGAAGCAGTGAAGAAGTGGGATACGCCCCAGACGCCATCAGAGATACGGCAATTCTTAGGATTGGCCGGTTATTATCGTCGCTTCATCGCGAACTTTTCAAAGATCGCGCAGCCGTTGACCCTGCTTACTCAGAAAGACAAGAAGTTTGACTGGGGATTTGCACAAGAACAAGCGTTCCAAACGTTGAAAGAGAAGTTGTGCAACGCGCCAATACTGTCTCTCCCAGACGGAACAGATGATTTTGTGGTTTACTGCGATGCATCACATCAGGGATTAGGATGTGTACTAATGCAGAAGGACAAGGTGATTGCCTACGCTTCGCGACAACTTAAAGTGCACGAAAAGAACTACACCACTCATGATCTTGAGTTGGGCGCTGTAGTATTTGCACTCAAAATTTGGAGGCATTACTTGTATGGCACCAAATGCATCATTTCACCGATCATAAGAGCCTTCAGCATATTCTGGATCAGAAGGAACTCAACATGCGCCAACGACGTTGGGTAGAGCTTCTTAGCGACTACGATTGTGAAATCCGGTATCATCCGGGGAAAGCTAACGTGGTGGCTGATGCCTTAAGCCGTAAAGAACGTGTGAAACCACTACGTGCACGAGCGTTGGGATTGACCATTCAAACCAACTTGAAAGCTCAGATTCAAATTGCACAGAGTGAGGCATTAAAAGAAGAAAACCTTGCGGGAGAAGAGTTCCGGGGGTTAGAAAAACAGATGATTCGCAAGGATGACGGTATTCAGTACTTCATGGATCGCATATGGGTACCCAAATGGGGAGGTGTTCGAACCTTAGTCATGGATGAAGCCCACAAGACGCGATATTCTATTCATCCTGGTGCAGACAAGATGTATCATGATCTCAAGGATCTATACTGGTGGCCAGGCATGAAGAAAGACATTGCCTTATACGTCAGCCATGCTTGACGTGTTCGAAAGTCAAAGCTGAACATCAAAAGCCATCGGGATTATTACAGCAACCTGAAATTCCCGAGTGGAAATGGGAGAACATAGCTATGGATTTCATCACCAAACTCCCTAGAACAACAGCGGTCACGACTCGATATGGGTCATTATTGATCGAATGACGAAGTCAGCACATTTCTTGCCTATCCGGGAAGATTATAAGATGGATAAGTTGGCGAGATTGTACATCAAAGAGGTCGTGACACGGCACGGGGTGCCGGTGTCAATCATATCCGACCGTGATAGCAGATTCACTTCACGTTTTTGGCAGACGCTGCAGAAAGCGATGGGTACTCGGTTAGACATGAGTACAGCCTATCACCCTCAAACAGATGGCCAAAGTGAACGCACTATACAGACGCTAGAGGACATGTTGAGAGCGTGTGTAATTGATTTTGGTGGCAGTTGGGATGCTCATCTGCCGTTGATTGAATTCTCCTACAACAATAGCTACCATACAAGCATTGGATGCGCTCCATTCGAAGCGTTGTATGGAAGGAAATGCAGATCTCGCGTTTGTTGGGCCGAAATTGGTGAAAGTCAGCTGACAGGCCCAGAGATCATCCAAGAGACAACAGATAAGATTTTCCAAATCAAAGATCGACTTAAAGCCGCGCGAGATCGCCAAAAGAGCTACGCCGACAATCGTTGGAAGCCTCTAGAATTCAATGTTGGGGATCGTGTGTTACTCAAAGTTTCCCCTTGGAAAGGAGTCGTTCGATTCGGAAAGAAAGGGAAGTTAGCCCCAAGATACGTTGGACCATTTGAGATCACTGAAAGGATCGGTCCAGTGGCTTACCGGTTAAGGTTGCCACAAGAGCTTAGCGGTGTACATGATACTTTTCACGTGTCAAACCTCAAGAAATGTTTGGCCGATGAATCCCTTCACGTGCCAATCGAGGAAATCAAGATTGACGACAAGCTTCATTTTGTTGAAGAACCCATTGAGATCATGGATCGAAAGGTCAAGCAACTGAAGCGCAGTAGAATACCTATTGTTCGCGTAAGGTGGAATTCAAAACGAGGGCCAGAGTTTACATGGGAACGTGAAGATCAGATGAAACTCAAATATCCACATCTTTTCGAGGATGACACTCTTGGACCTAACTCCAGCTGAATTTCGGGACGAAATTCTCTCAACTGGGGGATACTGTGACATCCGTCACTTTAAGGTCCGTCAATTGACGTGTTTGTCCGTCATCTTTTAAATACTTGGTCATTCCTCACCATTATTTGACTCTTTATGTGGGTATCATGTGTGCAATATTATCGTTGTGTGTGCATTCGTTATAACCGTGTGTGAACCTTAAAAAGACCATTAAAAACTTCCATTTTTGAAGACGTTAAATATATCATTTTATAAATATAATAAATGTTTTAATATAACCATTTCTTAAGTCATAATAACATTAAATATACTTTTATAATTAATATAAAACACCTAACGAAGTCGTCTTTCAACCGAACAAATTTGGGAAAACTCGGGGGTTAAGTGCAGGGACTAAACTTGTAATTTTGGAAACTTGGGCTGGGTATAAATACCCCATTTCCAGCCCTAAACCCCCATTTCATCCATCTTCTTCATCTTCATCTTCTCTTCACACACTAAAACTCCATTTTAGCACCAAATCCGACCCGAGAGGTCTCGTTTTCTTCGTCTTGTCACCGTCTACAGCTTAGACTACCCCTCCTTAGCAGGTAGTTGTCTTTGGTTGTCCATTTTGAGCCTTTTCACGGCTGTCCAAACTAGGGTTTCGGGTGTTCGGGTTCAACCCGAACACACAAGGTCGTATGGGTGCGTGTGAGGTCTCTTTGCTTGTGTTTCATGTTTGTGTATGTTTGTTGAGTGTTTCTGGAGGTCTTTGTGGTGTAAAACCCGTGTTTAGAGCGGCTCGGGGGCTGCTCCTCCCGACCACAGTCGCGATTCTGCAGATCAGGCGACTGGGTCATCCATGCGATTGAGCCGTGCGACTGAGTGGGTCGTGCGACTGGATCATGCGTCTGAGTCAATCGCGCGACTGAGTTGTGCGACTAGGCATGTCGTGCGACTGAGTTGTGCGACTGAGTGTGTGTATGCGATTGAGTCATGCGTGCGATTGAGTGTCTGCGAATGAGTCATGCGATTGAGTGATTGTGTGCGATTGAGTCAGGTGACCGACTGAATGTGTGCGAATGAACGCGATTCGCACGACTGGAGTCCAATCGCACGAATGAAGGTTCAGCCGTACGAAAGTAGCTAATTCGCACGATTGGAGGTTGATTCGTGCGCATGGAAGTTGAGTCGTGCGATTGGGTGTTGTGTGGTACGACTGAAGGCCAATCATACGAATGAAGGCTCAATCGTACGAATGAAGCTGATTCGCACGATTGAGGGTTGATTCGCACGAATGGAGGTTGAGTCGTGCGTCTGGCCTTGTATGCGACTGAAATTGTTGTGTTTGACCATTGTGCGTGGCGTGAGTATGTCGTGTGGTGTCGAGGTAACACTAACACAATAATGCCATTGTTTGGCCACGAAAATTAAAGTCAACGCGAGAAAGGGCGCAGAAACTATTTCGAGCAAATTTAACTAACGCTTTTACAACGACCGAATTGATTTATAACTATCGACACTTATTCAATGTTTCTTCAATAACAACGACACTTTATTAGAACACCATCATTAGTGGCAACAATGTCTTGTACTTGGACCTACATAAGGTCTAGTACGTGTGTCAGTCGGTGTGTGTTGTGCGTGACCCATCCGATACGACCCGAACCGACCCATCATTATTGCGCGCTTATACATATATCATATCATTAATGCTATACAATAACTGTCAATAGGTGTTTGACTGTTTATTTGCATTCAACATTTGGGATACATCGCTCATACATACTTACCACTTAACAAGTGAGTTTCGTGGCCCCTTTTCACATTTATACAATATTTCAATCATTTACAAATTGGGGGAAAAGTATGCTTACACAATTTATATGCTGTACAACTTACATACATTTTACATACAAGGAATCAACGTGATACTGTGTTGCAAGTACTATTTGATACATGCTTGGGTCTGCTGTGTGGTTCTATCTTTGCAACTATTTAATTCCAGTGTGGGAACCGACGGTTAGGTATTGGTAGTACTACTGGGTTGACACCCCCACCCTCGTTCGATGGTATACTAGTTGGTACTATCAGTGGCCAGGAACGGGCCCTTGGGTGAATATATGCCGACAATTTCTTTGTGTACGTCGCTAGGTTTGGTTGCAAAGCTCATGTCATGTGATATTTACTTGTGTAATAACTGTATTCACGGTATTCCGACGCGCTTATCTATTACAGCATCACTTACATTTTTATTACATAAACCTGCGAGCTCACCAACAATTTTGTTGACCGTTTTAAGCATATCTTTTCAGGTGATCATGCAAGTCCAGGAATCTAGGTGTGCTGCCTTAGTGGAGACCCTAGGATGCATTTTTGGGACTTAGCTCATGTTTTGTTGAACAATCTTTTGAAACAATGTTATCGCATGTAAACAATTATCAACATTTGAACTTGTTCCCGGGTTGTGGGAATTAACATTTACATTTTCAACATATGTGTATATATGTTATCATCATCATGTTGCTTATGGCTATGTGTTGTGGACATTGACTAAACACGACACAAGTCCCCTTGTTGTCGGGTGTCGTCATGACACGCATGTCATCATTTATTTATATTGCTCTCTATCGCTTACCATGTGTTATGACGATCCCGGTCTCGTTACATCCCCGTGTTTCCGCTTTTAGCGGGGGTGTGACAGAGGAGGTGGTTGGAACTGATCAAGGATTATGACTGCGAAATTCATTATCATCCAGGCAAAGCCAATGTGGTTGCTGACGCCCTTAGCCGAAAAGGACGACCCGAACCAATTCGGGTGAGAGCTTGCCAGATAATCATGACGCCTGATGTTATGAAACAAGTGAGGGAGTTCCAGGATGAGGCACTAAGAGAGGATAGAGTCAACTCTGAAAGGATGAAAGGACAAGTTTCAGACTTGGGGGAAAACACCTTGGGTATTAGAACCCGATCTGGAAGAATGTGGATCCCTCTCTATGGGGATCTAAGGGAGAAAATCATGGATGAGGCTCACAAAACTCGATATTCCATACACCCCGGTGCCACGAAAATGTATCAGGATCTGAAGAAAGATTACTGGTGGCCGGGAATGAAGCGAGACGTGGCTAAGTACGTGAGCAAGTGCCTGACTTGTCTGCAAGTGAAGGCAGAGCACCAAAAGCCATATGGGAAGATCCAGCCTTTGGATATCCCTGAATGGAAATGGGAACACATCACAATGGACTTCATCACAAAGCTGCCTCGCACGGCAAGGGGAAGCGACGCAATCTAGGTGATTGTTGACCGTCTAACAAAGAGCGCCCATTTCCTACCAATTCGTGAGACGTATTCCTCTGAGAGGTTGGCGGAGCTATTTATCAAGGAAATCGTGGCTCGTCACGGTGTGCCAGTGTCTATCGTTTCGGATAGGGACACGCGGTTTACGTCCAAGTTCTGGAAGAGGTTTAATGACTCAATGGGGACTAGACTGCATATTAGTACGGCTTACCATCCCCAGACAGATGGTCAATCGGAAAGGACGATCCAAACTTTAGAAGACATGCTACGAGCCTGTGTAATCGACTTTGGAGGAAGTTGGGATGAGCACTTACCGTTGGCAGAATTCTCATATAACAATAGTTACCATGCCAGCATTGGTATGCCACCTTACGAGATGTTGTACGGTAGAAAGTGCAGAACGCCCGTGTGTTGGGGTGACATCGGGCAAAAAGAATTGGGGAGTCTTGAAGTAATTGAGGTCACAACTGAGAAGTTAGATAAGATTAAGGCGTTCATGAAGGCCGCAAAGGATCGCCAGAAGTCTTATGCTGATAAGAGGCGTAGACCGATAGAATTTGAAGTTGGTGACAAGGTTATGCTCAAGGTATCGCCCTGGAAAGGGATCATCAGGTTCCGAAAAAGGGGAAAGCTAAGCCCAAGATTCATAGGGCCATTCCGTATTATCGCAAGGGTAGGAGAAGTGGCCTACAGATTAGAACTACCTGATGAGTTGAGTGGAATTCACCCTACGTTCCACGTATCTCATCTCAGGAAATGTCTGGCAGATAATGATGCATTTGTACCATTAGAAGACATTGAAGTCGATGAACGGCTAAATTATGTAGAGCAGCCGGTGGCCATCCTTGATTGGAAAGAGAAGCACTTACGGAATAAAGTGGTTCCACTAGTACGGGTACAGTGGAGACACAGAAAAGGGTCAGAATCTACATGGGAGACTGAGGAGGAGATGAGAAAATTTTACCCTCAATTGTTTGATGACTGACAGGTTTCGAGGACGAAACCTAAATAAGTGGGGGAGACTTGTAACACCCCGAAAAGTCAAAACGAGTCATTAAGGACAATGGGCTTAATTAATGGGTATTTAATAAAAGAAGGAAATGGGTTATGGGCCAAATTGGGTTTATGGACAAGAGCCTAAGTGATTAAGGCCCATAATCAGCCCTTAACCTACCCAAATCAGCTCCATCTCCATCATTACAACCCTAGCCACCAAAATTCGTAGAGAGAGAAAGTAGAGAGAGAAAGTGAAGAAAACTCAAGATTTGAAGCTTGGAAGGTGAAGAGATTGAAGATCTGGGTGTTGGAGCATCAAGATCTAAGAAAGGAGCAACAAATCCAGGTAAGAATCGACCTATAAACCCTTCTGTAGATCAAACCCGGATTCTAGGGTTTTGGGTTTTGAAAAGTTGCAAAGAATCGCATAAAGGTCACATTTTTACGTATGAAAACATGTATAAAGCTTAGATTTAGCCTCATGGATGATAAACAAACGGATTGGACGTAAAAAGTTATGATTTTGGGTTAAAAATGGTCTGGTCCGTAATTTTTATGCGATCTGCGAAACTGCGTGTTCATCCAGCGAATTTGCATATTCAATCAGCGAAACTGTGGATCTTCCTGCGAAACTATAGTTTCGCAAGTAGTTTCGCAGACATGGTTTTCCAACGAAAGTTGGGCGAAACTGGCAGTGAAACTGGCAGCGAAGATGCCAGCGAAACTGCCAGCGAAGGTGCTAGCGAAACTAGCAGCGAAACTGCTGGTGAAACTAGCAGCGAAACTGCTGGCGAACCTAGCTGCGAAATTGCTGATCTTGCAGCGAAATTAGCAGCGAATTTAGGTAGAAATTAACCCCTTTAAGTGTTAGCTATTCTGCAGGCTGTGTAGAGAGATCCTAGCCTTGTAAGCTTAGCTTAGAAGTTATTCGTGGTATCAAGGTGAGTTCTAGATCCCCTATTTATAAGTTTTTCCATGTTTTGGGGCTATTATGCATACTAAATTTAAGTTTTTAAATGACCAAGATTTTAAGGGGTTTTAACAGGAAGAACGATTTTTCTATAAGTAAATGTGCTATATAAATGTTTAAATATAAAATTTTTTCGCGCTGACCTGGCAGCCCGGCCCCAGCCAGGGGCGTTGCCCCTTGGACCCCACTAGGGGCTGCTGCCCCTAGGACCCCGCTGTCAGGGGCTGCCGCCCCCGAACCCCCGCTGTCCCGCGGCGGTTCGGTTATGTTTTATGATGATTTTACTTGGCATGATGTGTACTTAATAAGTTAAGTATTATATATACTAAAGTGGAAGATGATATTAATGAAAAGCGAAACTTAATGAATGTTACCCCCGGGCCCGTATGATGATGAAAAGTCTTGCAAGCACTATGATAGACTTCACTTATGTGAGTCTGATGTATGATGATGGATCTGTATTCATGAGCGGGCTATGTGCCTTGCAGTGTGGATCAACTGTCGGGGGTTAGCTACCGTTTTCATGTGTACCGACAGGGATTGGCATTTGTTGTCAATCAACATGGAGCTCTTGCTTTGTGCAATCTCGTTTATGATGAAAGTGAAAGATAATGAAAGAATGAAAGATAATGAACATGCTTATTATGATGCAAGTAACGTTATATTCTATGTTGTACGCATGGTCATTATATGAAGGATAAAGATTATATTTTCTTATAATATTTAAAACTAGAACTCGCTCAGCGAAGCTGACTTTTATGCATAATAGTTGGCAGGTAAGTGCTGATGCTGAGGATGGCACACGGAGCTACTTGGGGAGCTATGGATGGCATTCTTACTTATGAAATCTTTATTGTAATTTAAGAACAATTAGCATGTTTTGTTTGAAATTAAAGGACAAGTGTATGAGAACCATATGATTTCTATGTTTTAAGTGAATGTCTAATTACTTCCGCTGCAATGTTTTATTATTAAACTGATTTTATGCTATGATTAACCAACTGTGAGGCTTCCCGGGAACGGGGTCTTACAAACATTCTTCATTTTCGCCGTCACATTCTGAGCTGCTTTCCTCATGGAAGAAAGTAACTGAGGGTAATTCGCACAATGATCTATCAACACTTTAACGAAAATGCTCTCAAGATAGCCGCACACTTTGTTTACAAAGCTAACAGGCGAATCAGATACGCCGCTTACTTTTCGTTGTAGCAAGTATAAAAATAGATGATGAGGAAGGTAATTAGGCAACTGGATTCCATTAGCTTCCTCCAAAACGCGCATTTCGTCAAGCAAAAATTCATTAGAATACTTGACACTCGCGTGTAGCTCTTTTGAGAACTTGTCCACCATCTCAGCCAACCGCGCATTGCAACACATTTGTGAGTTTTCCATGTCGTCGTCGAACTCACCTCTTATCAAAATCTTCTGTAGAGTTTCCTTCAAGGATCCAATAACACGCGTAAAAGCAGACATTGCATCAGCGATACTTGTTAGATTCTGAGGTAATTTGTTGAGCTCCAAAACGAAAGCGTTGAGCCTCTCGTTGATCTTCTTGACGATATCCGGCAAACACCTTGATATGATAACTGACTGTATTTGAACAAGCTTATGTGCCAAAACAGGAATACCCACCATAGACTTATCAATCATGGACAATAAAGGATGAGTTTCGAATAGTTTGGCTTCTTCGATACGCGCTTCTTCATACGTTTCATCGTTGATCCGGTTTCTAACACAGACGTACCCGAGGCCAATGTTAACCTCATTTGTGGTCACCTTCTCAAACAGCCCATCCGGTGATCGGTCAGATTTTGTGACCACAGCGAGTGTCCGTTGTCCGGTGCTGTCCACGCGCCGCGACATTCGAATAGATTCGCACGTTGGAAAATCAACAGTGGCAGAAAGTACATTCAGAATGATACTTTCTTCTGGCTTTATGTGCTCCATGATAATTTCTACAATATGAATCAAGAACACATATGATAATAGATCACAGATATTCACAACTATAACAACTTCAATCAACATAAAGAGAGAAAATACCTGAAATTTGTTCGTAAATGTTTTCGGGTTGATCATGAACAGGAACCCGAGTGATCCCAGGTAAATCAACCATAGTAAGATCCGGAACACCATTCTTTTTAACCACCAAAGTTAAAGGAACATTAGATATACCTTTAGAACCTCCAGCAATCTCCACCGTAGCGATATCAATAGCTTCCGATATAAGTCTTTCCTCTTCGATCTTAACGCTTTTGTTCTGATACTCAAGAACAAACTCAGGTACAGAATCTTGATGGTGTTGAAGCCTCATTATAAGAGGTACCCTTGTGCAGATACCTTGTCCACGTGGCAAACTTATGCCCGCGAGCGACTCGAGGACGCTAGACTTCCCCGAGGACTGGTCTCCCACGACGACGATGGTGGGGAGAGGGATGCCTTGTTGGGTGACGTTGAGACGACGAAGTTTGTCTACGGCGTCGAGTATGGGACGTATCTTGTCGTTATAAGTTGAAACGAGTGGTGGAAAGATTTGGTTTTGATCGTCAGGTCGCGTTATAAGCGCACCACTGGTAGATGTTGTGGTAACAATATTGTTAACTTGTAAGGAGAGTTTGCGTTTCTTAACCATTGTAGCTAGAGTTTGTCGATGATCAAATGTTGTAGGTAATGTATATTAAGATGATTAGCTTTATATAGTATTAAAATATTAAATGGTTACAAATAAATCGTTATCGTTTCACTTACCTCCATTAAAACCGACTGTTGCGTACCAAAAGCCCACATCCACCGTTCACGTTTCCATTTCTTTGTATTATTAATCCACTACTGTATTGCATTTTTTTTCATATATAAGTTGTTATTGAAAGGAAACAAAAGAAGAACAATAAAAATTGGAACAAGCTTAAGTCACTTCCTCTTAATTTCTTAGTGTTAGTTACTAGAAAATGCTTATGCGTCTGGGAGATTGACTATCTTGAATAGGTCAGAATTGCCATTTCATGATGGACGGAAGGGCTAAAAATCCGGCATATCATTTTCGGACGATGATGTAACTGATGCCAGTTAATCGACATGTTATTTAAACACCACCTGATCATCAGCTCACGAATTACGTCCATAAAAGGCGTAGTCATTATTAATAAATTACATATGCCATTCATTATTTACTAACAAGAAGCAAAAAAGAAAAATGTTGCAAAAGTAACGTATAGAAAGTAGAAGCGTAGAAAGGGATTGGAGTACTGTGGAGATTTGGTTTAAATATGTGCTAGTTGTCCCGTTTTTTCAAAAAAAATTCAGATGACACGTTATCGTCACGTTAGTTTTTTCATTTCCCCCCATATTTTCCTTGTTTTGTATAATGTTGTCGCAGATTTTTCACGTTTCTCTATTTTTCAAATTAATTTACTTTTTCAGTTTGTCTTTATATTTCATATTTTGTAATTAAATTAAATAAAATACAAAATAAAAATAAACATCATTAATAGGTTTAAATGTTGAGAAGGCGGTTGTGATATTTGAGTTTTTTTGACCAGTCTTTCGAAATTGAGTGGTTTTTTTTGTGCCAATTGGGATGATAACTCCATATTGTTTATAAAAATATGGGATTGAATGACACTTGAGAGAGTAGATAGTTAGAGTAGAGGTAATGTGTTATAAAATTTGAGATTGAGTGATATTTATAGTGTTTATTTATTTATTTATTTGTTTTTTTAATATGTAATGGGTAATGATCGAATTAAGGGGATGAGTCAGTGAAGCCCGATGAATATTTATTGGGTCCTTCTAAGAATGGTGTTCTCACCCGGGGTTGGCATTTCCCCACTCTCTTATGGTTATTGTGTTATCTCGAACACTATGAATTTTAAAAAATACTTGATGAAACGTAATAAAACTATGATGAATAATCTATAGAAATAATAAGTATATATAATCTATAGAAATAATAGCAAAAGTTAACAAAAAATGATCTAAAACGTAAAACACTATGATGAATAGATATAATATATGAAACAATGAGCTGATATTTAACACAATGAGCTGACGTATTTGATACAATAATCAAAATGTCCTTCTCTTTAAAAACAATAGAAGGACACGTGTCAAGCCTACAATTATTCTTAAGCTTTTTATATTAAATACTATTTTTACTATAATGTACCCTAAAATATATCAAAAAATAAAGATTTTCTGGATAGTGATTATCAATGCCATAATTTGTAGAATCAATTATTTATTACTAACAATCTTCTTAATCCTTTTTTGATATCCTAGAAGTCCTATATATATCATTTGCTATAATTCAAAGAAAATGCTACAATTTGATTAAAGAAGACTACAAGATGGCATCAGTCAAATTCGTTGCTCTTCTTGTTGTACTGCTAATTGTATCATCTGTTTCAACTCATGCGTTTGGCACAGGTAAGGTACCTTTTTCATCTTACACGAATCATATATATATTATTTGATCATAATATATTTGTTATTAATCATAGGATCACGAAGAATATTACAAATTCATTGTACAAAAGCATGTTGCAAAGATGTGGACTGCAACGCGTTATGCGAGAAGCGAGGAAGCGGTGCGGGTAGTGGAATTTGTAAACCCGATGAAGCTTGTGTTAGCGGAGAAGTATGTTGTTGTGCCATGTGAAATGACATTATTCTTACACTTGTTATAGTGTCGTTTTTCAATATGTTTTTTTAATAAAGTTCCTTGAATATTTGACTTTAAACATCAGACACACTCTTAAAATTATCTATTGTTCATTTTTTTGGACTTGAAACACTAGTTAGGTAGAGATAAACACCAGGTTTCATTAGATCAAAAGTCTATTAAATTTTTGATTTTTTTTCATTAGTGTATTGATATCGTATGATTATAACAGTAGAATTTAAAACCAGCGTGACTATATTATAACTATAACAATTAGCATTGATATGAACAAAATTATTTGATTGGTCACATGTCACTTAAAGTTTTCTGTTTATTTTTATTTTTGGTGATGCGCTTATAAAGATAATATGAAATGAGTCGCCCTACAAGATCCCTTAGGAAGGGTAAACAAATTGACGTATTACAATTACAGAAAATAAAAAATCAAATATAATTCCATACTGTAAACATAAAAAATGTAAACTAGTAAAAAAGTCTTTGAGTGTGCTTAAACAAGACATTTATACATCAAAATATATAAGATCTCTCGTTTCTAACTTAACAAGCTACACTATCATCCCAAATGGCTTATGATGTGAAAAAAGGCACGTCTAGCTGATCCTATTGCCGAGCTAGCAAATGATAATAGTTAAAAAAACGAACTCAAGTCATGATATATGCTACTGATACTTTGAAACAACTAATGAAATTAGAGAAACTTATACGGTTATATTAAAGTAACTTAAACATATGCCAGTTATTTATTAACATAATTTCTCGTGAAAGTGTCGCTATTCATTGCAATTTAAGAAAAAAGATTTAATAATCAAAATTAGGACGGTTTAAGGAAGCAATAGCCAAAACCGTTATACTAAAATAGTAAAATATGTTTTCTTTAAAAAATTTATTATGTATGTGATTGCAAATATTAGGTTGTATGTGACTTAGTTAACCATGGAAAGCTCATTGAGCGTTACTAGTTCTTAATGAATGCATATTGGTAGTACTAAGTCACTTGGGTATGTTGATAATTTATTTTATATATCTGATAAAATAAATTAATTTTTATCAGATATTATTTTCCAGAACTCATTTTACTACATATCATTAGCATAATAAGCCAACCAGTTAATGATACTACTTATACCATTTATAAATTAAAACACAAATTTGTTATAAAGTAAAATACAACGAACTTTTTATATAAAATAACATTTTAACAAAAGTGTACGCTTTAAATGAAACGTTTAGAATAACGACTTTAAAAACATTTTTTTTAATTCAGAAAAAATTGATATTGTTATTTTATTCATTGAAGTAGCTAATTATACAAAATTTAAATCACATCTTATCTTGAAGTATCGTTTTATAATCCTTAATCTTCATTATTAATTATTTTATATTTTTTATTCAACTTGTGTAACATACATGTTACTAATCTAGTTGGCTAATAATTCAAATAATGTCTTAATATGTTATCTAGGTGATACATAAGTTATGATCAATATGGAAACAGCTTCATAGCATGTAAGTCTTCAAACTCTAATAGTACTACTGACATGAATTTGATCTGCACACCACCATCAACCATCGTTAATGTGCCATAGGAATGGATGTATTCCTTGACAACCCTTCAACACGAGAATGAGTAATTGTATTTCAAAGAATGAGTAATTGTATTTCAAAGTATATAGTTTTTGTAAGAAAGTAGATATATCTATATATATGTTACTTGATTTCTGCTAATTATAGATATATATGATGTATGTTTGTTGTCATAAAGTCGTCTTGTCCATGGTGTGGTCCTTTACTCATGAAAGTGATATGATCTGGACGAACAATTCTAATTAGTGAAGATGTTCCCTCCTCTTTGATGTGTCGCACGTGGTCATATCCATAGATTATTTGTTCGATCTGGTTTTGTGAGATCTAGGTTATATAAATATAGCTATTCATATATCAATTGTTTGAAAACCGGACTCCATTCCTGACCGGTTCGATGCTTAAAACCGTTCTGGTATTGAACCAGTGGTTGGACCGGTCGAACCGGTTTTTCATATATATTTTTTATTTTTTTAGTATTTTTACATATGTATTATAAAATAATTATAATTTTATTCGGTTCTTATATCCAGTCCGATCGGTTGAACCGGTCCGACCAATGAACCAGTAAAACATCCGGTTCACTATTCGATCCACATCTAAAAACATTTTATATCTCTTTAGTTATAATATTTTCTAATCTCTATAATATTTTTTTTCAACTAAAATAAAAATCACAAATTGAAATATATAAAAAAGGTAAAGATTTACCGAATATTTGTTACCAAATTATATTTAATACCATTATGTGTTGAATCAATCATTGATCATTCATTATTAATATTCGTTCACTCCTTTATGATTCTACTCAAGTCCTATATAAATTATATGCTATATGTTCAAAGAAAACACACATTTTATTAAAAATAATACTTAGAAAATGGCATCCGTCAGATTTGTTGCTCTTCTTCTTGTACTGGTAGTTGCCTCCTCTGTTTCATCTCATGGCATTAACATAGGTGAGTTATACCAAGTTATCTTTTTTATGGGCTACAAATAAAATATTTAACTCATGTTTTTCCTTATAAAAAGCTACTTTATAAAAGAGTTTTGACTAATAATGATAATGAAAATGTTGCTTAACTATAGTAAATCTGTTGTTATGTATAGGAGCACCAGGTATATTCAAAAGTGATTGTACAAGAAAATGTTGCAAACACATTGATTGTGATGTGTTATGCTCGAAGCGAAGGAGTGGTGCGAGACATGGACTTTGCAAACCCGATGAAGCATGTGTTAGCGGAGGAGTATGTTGTTGTGTCAAGTGAAATGACACCATTCTTATACGTCTTGTAGTGTTTTCTTATTATATTTTGTTTCTGTAGTGAAAATTATATTAGATATTTGAATTGTTTCGTGAAGCAACATAACATGATCTCGTTTTAATAAATGTTTTTATATAAAACATGACATCATTTTTCAGTCCAGCTCGTTGGAAACCATAAAATCAAAGTTTGGTGGCAAAACTCAAATATACTAAAGTTTAGTGGCCAAACTCTAAAATCTTAAACTTAGTGGTCAAAATCAAAAAACAAATTAGAAATCAAACTCTAAGATTCTAAACTTTAGTGACGAAATTTAAAATAAAAAAAATTGTTGGCCAAACTCTTTTAAATACTTAACTTGAGTGGCCAAATAAGAAAAAAAACAAATCTTAACGGCAAATTGAATATACTAAATTCTAGTGGCTACACTCGGGAAAGTAAAGCTATAATGTAAATAGTTTGGTGGTCAAACTTTATAATCTTAAACTTTAATGTCTAAAGTGAAAATACCAAAAGTTAGTGTTAAATATGAAAAAAATTAAAATTAATGTGTTAAATTTAAAGAAACAAAACAATTCATATCACTTTGAAGTTAATAATAATAGACTAATATTCATATATTACTAATTACCAATTTTCCTATGTTTAATGAGTTGTATAATGTGCTTAATATGTTGTATCTATTTTTGTCTCTTTTTTAATCCTTAACTTTTGCTTATCTTAGGGGCTGTTTGGTAACTTCTGAATGATTAAGTGCTGAACCAATAAGAGGTCTGAACCATTAAGTGCTGAACCATTAAGAGGTCTGAACCATTAAGAGCTAGTATATTGTTTAACTATTCAAATGCAAATGTCTGACCAATTCAGATAAGATGTCTTAACCATTCAGCATTAGACCTCTTAACCATTCAACACTAGTATAATGCTTAACCATTCAGAGGCAAATGTCTGAATCATTCAGACATTTGCTCGCGAAACAAACAGTCTGAACCATTAAGTGCTGAATCATTCAAACATCTGAACCATTAAGAGGCTGATTAAAAGGCTGCCAAACAGCCCCTTAATCTAATACTTTTATATTTTTACAATTTGACCCCAATACTTTTTTTACTTTCAACTTTTATTTCCTATATTTTTCATATTTCACAATTTTTTTGTTTTATGGTTCGGTTTAAAGTTTACGAGTTAACTCACCGCAACTTGCGTGTTTGGTTTAACGTTTTTACAATTATTTTTTTCCTGTTTAACGACACAGTTGTAACGCGTTGTTTTATATGTTTTACTTTTCGCCTACACAGTTCAACATTTTTTCATCTACTTTTCGTTCGTTTTTATTTCTTTTTTAATATATTTTTTTTCGATGTTAGTGATCACTGATAGTGGTGTGTTATTGGAGGTACTTGGTATGATTTTACGTCCCCGCTGCAACACAGGGGGCTTAATACTAGTTAAAACTAACTAGTTTTATACCCGTCCGGTGGCCGGGTTGTTTAACCTAGGAAAACAACCGGCATTTGATCAAAACAGAATTTAAAACCTAACATTCATCTTAAAGTAACAATTCTGGACAACCTACATTTGCCACACGGATGAGTCCCATATTCTTAAAATTATATTTCACATATTATAATTTACAACAACAATCTAACTTTATAAAAGAAGGATATGTTGTTACAACATACATACATAAACTTTAGACGGATTATTTTTGCAAGATAGACATGATTTACTCCCAACCAAATCTCCTAGAAATAGCATTTAACGGTTGACCAATTTCTTCATACATGATAGAAAATAATGTTTTTTTGATTTAGTTCCTATTCTGGCAAATCAATAAAGTAAGACCAATCAGTGACTATGAATATTAGTCTAAATAAACCAATGACACAAAAGGATGCAGAAGAACATTATTAGATAAGATCAAGAAAAGGTTAAATAGCATGCATACATGTGGTATCAAATAATCAAATAGAAGTTGAACATGTAGTTTTTCTTAGACTTGCAGCCAGAAGCAAGTTATCCCACAAGATCTTCTTTTGTAAGTGGGTCTTTAGTAACAAATGCATCCTCTTAGAAGGCCTTGCAACAACACCTACTTCATTACCCCTTTTGAATTCTTCACCAATGGCATCTGCATGCATATTTTGGGTAGCTATTGAGGAATTCCATGGAAACAAAAACCAAGTTTGTTAAATAGAACACAACAAAAAAGAATTTAGTCATGAACACGTGTTTTAGTGGTTACTCCATTAAGTTGTTCAAATTACTAACATACACACAATTGGTGAAGTTATAATCCTCATTTTTAGCAAACAGAGTTGAAAGCATAAAAACTTACTTCTTTCAGTGATAACAAAAGGTGAAAGCACATGTCTTTAATGTATAACCTACCCTCAACCTGCAATTTGAATTAAAAACATCTTAAACTTGTTGGATGAAAACAAAACTTAGAAAACAGAGAGTAAATTATTTTACAATTAGTAAAACCAAAAGCATACCTGAAATTGAAGATATAAATACGGAGCTTTTGTTACCCTTTAGGTTTTGAAGAACATGATTGTGATCAAACTTGCCATTTGTTGTACAGAAATCAGTCTTGACTGGATGAATCTGCAAAGCAAGGAGGCACCAACTCTTTAAATTATGAGAATAGTTGGGAGGCCATCAATATCAATATTAGCAGAAGACCAACACTCTATTCAATAATACAAGAATACAAGAAGAACAACACTCTATTCAATAATTTCGAACAAAGAGACAGCCTTACCTTGGACGAAGATTTAAAGTCGTATTTGGACGTCTGAACCTGTTACGTATGAGAGCTGGATGATGGTAAGGATTCATCATTGTCGATTTGGGATGGTAAGTAGCCCTACGGCGTTTATCTCACCCAATTTGTAGAAAGAAAGGGGGGAATGATTGGAGTATGGTGTATGATGTTCCAATTTATATAAAAGCAGAAGGCGGTTACCGGCGTTTTCGGAGTAAAAGAAGGAAGAAGAATCGTGATTGAGATTCTCGTAACCGCTAAAAACTGGTTCGTAACTGCTCCAACCGTCGAGTTTATACGGCTGAGATTTAATCTCAGCTTGATCTAACGGTGGTGATTTAATCAACCAGCGGTTACACTCACCGCTGGTAATATATTATATAATTACAAGGAGGATTTTTGTTTTTCTAGAAAAAAGTATATTAATCAATAGCACTGTTTTTGAATTTTAGAAGATCAGGATCTTGATTTCACGAGTCAATGATCGAGACAAGGTGAATTAAACAGCACTGTGATCGACATAAAGTTGATGAATTTATGCGAATAATAATATCCATCCAAAAAGTTCCCACAGAATCCATCTTCCATATATAGGAATAGATAAAAATAAAATCTAATATCGGCCTCAATCAAGATTCAATGAACACCCCTGATTTTCAGGCGTAATTGAGTAATTACATTAACTGTAATCCATAGAAATCCGGATCAAATCATTCTTGAACAACAATTAGATTCAATCTTTTAGGTTTTACTTCCCAGATTAATCTTGCCACCATGGTTTCTGCAGCGAAGATAAAATCTATAGATTTTTTCAGGTAGTAATTCCCATTAATCCCTGATTATAAATTCACTGTTAACCCTATTGTTGATTATTTTGTTATGATATGTTGTCATCATTGGTGATTGATTATGTTGCCTATTAAGTGTTTGATAAATTGTCACAATGAAAGAACACAATCTGAAAAATGAAATGCTCCTGCAGAGTACTTTGGTTTATGAAATCAAGCACCATTAATTTGTTTTCGCGGGTCTTTTTGTCAGGAAAACTCCAAGAGATTTGACAGAGGCATCGTTATCGGGTGCTGGGATTTCGATTTTAGCAGCCATTTCCATGATTTTTTTGTTTGGAATGGTAAGAGGCTCACCTTTTGTTTAAGTTTTAATGTTTTATACATTTCATGCTTAGATGTATGTTAATGTTAAATGCAGTTGTAGATGTCTATCTGGTTTCTTATTGAAACATACATTAGCATTATCATGGAAGATGTGTATAATGAACTATATGAATATGTTGTACATAAATGATCATTACTTCGTATTGCAGGAGCTACATAGTTATTTGACTACTAGTACCACAACGGCAATCATAATTGACAAAAGTTCTATTGAGGACACCGTACGTGTAGATTTTAACCTAAGGTATGCTTCATGTCATTTATGACAAGCTTCATTGTTTAGAAGTATAATGTCATTATGTTTGCTTTTGTGGCTGGCTAACATTTTTCTGAAATTTTTTATGCAGTTTCCCATATTTATCATGTGAGTTTGCGTCCGTGGATGTGAGCGATGTGTTGGGAACAGTGAGTTCACTTATCTTAACTTAATTTCCTTGGCTTTTACTTTTACTTTGAATTGCATGTCATATGTGTACCAACACTATCAATTCATTAAGGGTGTTCGTTGGAAATAATACTTAACTATGGTTTTAATTGTGTTCTTTTGATCTTAGATACTTTTTCCTAAGTGGCTCCTTATCAAGGCCTATAATTTTATCTTATTTGCAGAACAGGTTAAACATAACAAAAACCGTTCGCAAGTATTCAATGAATAGGCATTTTCACTCTAATGGCCGTGAGTTTCATACTGCACCAGTTACTGAGGCTATTAAGCATGATGAAAAGGTTGATGAGACATATGGTGAAGGATCTGTAACACTAAATTCACGTAATTTTGATAAAATCACTCATGAGTAAGTGAAGTAACCAATTTTAAACTCAACCAATTCTCCCTCATGAAAAAATCTCTTAGTGAATGATCAGTTAATGTTCAGAATATTATTTTTTTGGTCCATTGCAGGCATCCGATTGTGGTTGTAAATTTTTTTGCCCCCTGGTGCCACTGGAGTAACCTTCTGGTATGCTTACTCCTGAATAATCATTCTTGGATAGATTTGTAGTTTGACATATTGAATCCTATACTTTCTTGTTAAAAAAACTTTTGGTCATTGTTTGCTGCACGTTTCAAATGGCTCGTTTATGATTTTTTATTTTTATTTTTAGAGTCTGGTTTACACAGAAGCACGTTCATCTTGATTCTTGATGTGTTTTCATATGGAAGAAAATAAGAACAAAACTTTACAACACAAGTTCTCCAGACATAAATATAAACATTCAAAGCTGTAAAGACATAAATATTAAGCTACTTGTATAGTCTGCCTTTTTTAGCACTATGTAGAAAATCTTTCTTCACTTGCAAAAATAAAGTTCAAGCAGTTATTGATTATAAATCAACATTATGAATTTGTCTGAAACTTGTTTCCTATACTACTTATCATGTGTCTCAGAGCCCAGCTTGGGAGAAAGCAGCAAAAGTTATGAGACAGAGGTTTACTTTCACCTTCACCAAACCTCAAGTCAGTGAATGACATGTACTTCTCTTTGTTAGCTACTGACATGCAATTGCATTACCAGATATAGCCCGGAGTATGATGGTCGTATTATTGTTGGAAGTGTTGACTGCACTAAAGAAACTGACTTGTGTAAAAAGTAATAATCTTATCCTTTTTCTACTAGTTAATAGTTCATCTTTTACCTGCCATAGTTTACTCATTTCCTACTGGTTTCAGGCATCACATACAAGGTTATCCGTCAATCCGCATCTTTCGTAAGGGGACTGATGTTCAGTAAGTTACTTTTTTTCTATTCATTATTATGCATACATGCCAACTTGTTTGTATCAAAAAATAGGTTGACCTGAGCCTTGACCCATTAGATTCTAACTTGAATACCTACATGCCATTTCCCTTCTTTCCGACTTGAGGACAAGTCGTTTCTTAGGGTGGGCAGTATTGATACGATTCTAATGGGTCAAGGCTCAGGTCAACCTAATTAGGTCTGTCCAGTAGGTATTCAAGTTCAGTTTTGACACATTCAACCTCAGTCAAGGCTTATTTAAGTGGGTAAATGAGCAGCTAATTAGGTCTATCCAGTAGGTAAATGAGCAGCTAATGTTTAAGGGGTGACTGCAGCAGTTACTTCTGCTATTTAGGTTTATTTAAGTGTTGTGTTCTAGCTATAGGTTTTTGGGATCTTGGTTATTTGAATTATTTGTGACTTGTAATCGGAGAATTGCCCTTCTCGAATCGGGCCGGCTATCTATCTATTTATCTTTTTATTCCATCAGAATTCTTGGGTTCTATCATTGTCGTTCATCTTGTTGCTGCTAGTTTTAATCAGATTTTTAGTTCATAGTTTATTTTAAATAAACTGTTTTATGTTTCCTAATGTTTTCTTTATTCAGTGATAACCATGGTATACACATTCATGAAACATATTATGGAGACAGAGATACAGATACCTTGGTTATGGTAAGAACACTGAAATTTCTTTCAAATTGTTTTTGGCTATATGTTTTATTTGGTTCTTTATTTTATGATTTGAATCTGAAAATTTTCTCCATTTTGCCAAAATTTTGTAATGTTTCCTTTCATGCAGAAATTGGATGGCTTGGCTTCATCTGTTGGAGTGGATTCTGTAAAGCAATCTGCCAGCAGAGCCATAGATCATACAAGAATTAGACCTGCACCACCTCAAGAAGGTTGTAGGATCGAAGGATTCGTATGGGTCAAGAAGGTAACTCTAACCTAAAAGCATGGGCAGACCCACATGGAAGCGAGGGTATCCTAGGGTAAAATGATAACAGAAAAACAAAATATTATTATAAAATCTTGGATCCTCCCCTCCATCAAACTAAGGACAACCCGTTAGCTTTATATGAATTGTTATTGTTATACTGATATAAACTTAAGCTTGCCACATATTACACAGGTTCCAGGAAATTTGATCATTGCAGCAAGTTCAGGATCACACTCGTTTGACGCTTCACAAATGAACATGTCACATGTGGTTTCTACTTTATCTTTTGGTTCGAAGATAACTCCAATGATGATGAGTGATTTGAAGCGATTAGGACCATACCTTGGTGCAGGTCACAACAGGTTAAATGGCCAAGCCTACATGACTAATCCAGAAGATCGCGCAAATATTACAGTAATCTCAAATACCAGTTTTTATACAAATCTTTTCATTTAACATAACTTTATGCATCATACTTTCATGAATTCAAATTGTAGATAGAACATTATCTTCAAGTTGTGAAGACAGAGGTGTTGGGTTTGTCTCATAAATTAATTGAGAATTATGAGTACACCGCGCATACTAGTTTGATACATGCTCATTCCATTCCTGCTGCAAAGTTCCATCTCGAGTTTTCACCAATGCAGGTATAAATTTAACCGTTTTACCTTTCTACACACAACTAACAGCTTTAGTTGGCTTGTAACTTCCATCTTTATTTTGTCATCAGGTTTTGATAACTGAAAACGCAAAACCATTTTCTCATTTCATCACCAACCTTTGTGCCATCATCGGCGGTGTATTCACAGTACGTCTTCATTAACAAAGCAAAGTTATTTTGCTGTTTTACCTTTGACTTGCTTCTTTTCCTTGTGTGCTGCTTTCAGATTGCTGGAATTCTGGATTCGGTTCTTTACAACACATATAAACTCACAAAAAAAGTAGAATTGGGGAAGAACTTTTAGCTCAAAGCATGGATTATATGAGTTGGATGTTTAATAATCGCACTTTTTCAGACAACTTTACTATAGGAATCTAGTTTCAGATATGGAGTCTAATCTAGCAGATGTATATATGGTCCTAGGGTGTTAGCCGTTAGCAGCTAACCATTTACCTTGACCCAAATTATGTAAGATCAAAAATGGTTACATTGACAGTTAGAATACGAATACGAATTGTTGAACCACACAAATACCACTTGATTGATGATCTCAGTTTCTTGAATTTATTCACTTAAAAACGTTGTACATATATACTCGACGCTATACAGTTACTACGAACTTATTACACAAACCGTTCAGATATAGAAATCAACACACGGAGCTCAAAAACCGAGAAGAAAAGAGAAACCAACAACAGCTCCAAAAGAGCAAACGAAACTCACGACCGCTGAAGATGCACCATTATGAGAATGATCAGATGGATGGTTCTCTTCTGCAGGAGCTGGTGCAGGAGTACTGAGGTCGGGTTCAGGTGCACCTGGGGCCGGTGGAGGTGATGGAAACTCTTCACTGGTGGGAGCTGGCGGCAGAGCTGGTGGCGGAGTTGCAGATGGAGATGGAGATGGAGTAGCCGAAGAGCGGTTGCTGCGGTCTGCCAATACAATAATCACCACTTTCTCATTGTTTTTGCAGTGGTCTACAACACCACTGATGAAGTAATGTGGCCCAGATTGGTTTAGCTTGATCATGGTGTGACCATCACTGTATGTTGCAATGGGTGATGCTGTGCTGCAGTTCTTGTAGTCGCTTTCACTCACTTGAACCACCGAATCCTCGTTAGCCTTGTAGTTAAACCCTACATAAAAACAAGAAAGTATTATTCTCAACATTAAGATTCGCATAACGAATATGATATTACCGCGATAATGAAACTTACAAATGGTGTCTCCGGTTTGGAACCTGTTTCTTTGTGCCCATTGACCATAGGAGGAGCAGGATGCAACGCTCCAGTCACCCGAACCACCGATCTTGAACTCGTATGCGTGGCCGTTATGGATCATCAGAGAAAGACTAAAGAGCCCCAGAACAACCACCATTGTTGGTTTATGATGTGTTGTTATCTTCATTGCAAAAGCAAGAGAGATAAGGGCAAAATGGGAATGAGAAATGAGTGTTATGCATGGGAAGATTGAATGCAAGTGTATGGGGGTATTTGTAAGAGTGAATATCTTCTTTTCTTGTAATGTGGTTTCTTGATATGCAGTACAAAGTATAAGGAAAGCTTTTGTGTTTGGGGGTATGCTTTTCTTTATACCACCAAAAGAGAGATAAAGACATGTTATTTAATTACTTTTATTGAAGTAAAGTGTAATTGGTAATTGTTGTCGCTCATAAGTCATAACTAGGGTGTGTGTCGGGTCAAACCCAGATCGGCCCGGGGCTAGAACCAAAAAGAATTGAAAATGAAATCCTAGGACCGGCGATTAAAGGGTGGCTCGGTCTTGGGTTATATGGGTTGGACGGGTTGAGTTGACAATAGGGTTCGGTATGATCGAATGGAATTTAGGCTGACTTTCTAATGGGTTGAAATTAGACCATGATTAATTGATTGCGAGTGGCTCGAGGCTTAGGCCTCAAGCGTTTTTAACGAAAGGGTTAATCATACAAATGGCGTTTATGGTTTGTTAAAAATAACATGTTTGAATTTAACTTTAAAAAGTAATGAGTTTTAGATTTGTGGTTGTCAAATTTTATATGTTTGGATCTAATCCAGACCTCAGATAAAAAATTACTTAAATTAAATTGAAATGACTAATACAATTTAGTTTAGAAAAATACATGGACTTTTCATGTAATGTACTCAAACTTAAGATGGAGGGTTTATTTGTGTAATCAAAATCTAAAAGTAATTTAAAATACTTGGTTCAAACCCCTTAAACTAACATATTTAGAATATTTTGTTCAAAGTTTAAACTCTCTAAACCAACGCATTTTGACTAGTCCAATTCAACCAACCTGACGAGGTTAGTTTGTTGTTTATCAAAAATGTATATGGTTAGAGCATTCAGAGTGGATTTTCTATCTTTATTCATATAATTACACTAAAAATCACTATATTTTCTCTCTCTTTTTAATTAAATAATACTTTTTATACCCTTATTAATAAATTTTTTTCTCTCCTTCACTTACAACAACTTTCAGAATTATTAAAATATTTATATGGATTGAACGGCGATTCCCCAAATATACCGATGAACAGTAAAATTTCTTTCTCCTTCATTCACAACTACTCAAAATCATTCCATATAATATACCAAACACACTCACATATTTTTAATGATTCCAGTGTGAATGCTCTAATACACTTTTTTTTTTATAAAATCGACCCGGAAATACGTACATTGCTAACACTAGTCAAAATCTAGCTTTCTACATTGAAACTGGTTTGTATTATCACTTAAATTAGTCATACTCTATTAGTATCTTAAGTAAATTAATTTTATTTATCTTTAGTTGAAAGAAAATATGCTATTAGTACAGTAAAATGTTCTAATCGTTTAGGACTAATTTAAACGATGTAAAGGTGATATTGATTCTTGTATATACAAGCAAATGATGCATTAAGTTTGTGTCTATACCTTAATTACTAATAATATTATTAACACTTTTTTAAATTTAATAAACTAAGAAAAATATCTATTTTTGTTAATGTTATTTCTAGATAAATAATTTATTTTAAAGTAATAGATTTTTCTAAAGCATAAAATATTTAAAAATACGAAATATTTTAAAATTAGTATTTTTAAAATGTCAATTTTTTAAAACTAAAAATAATTAAATTTGGGAGTTATAATAAGAAAATTATAAAAAATAAAATTTTTATACGGTTTGTTTTAGAACAGAATATTTTTTTTTGGAAAAAAATTTAAAAAAAATTAAAAATTAGATATTACTGTTTTATTATTTATAGTCATTTCTCATACGTAATTTAAGTCATATCATATCTTAAAATATTATTATATAATTAATAAATTTTATTATGTTAATATTTTATTTTATTCAACCCGTATAACATAATAACACAAATGTTTATTAAAACTAGTTATATATAAGATCATTAAGAATCATCAACAACGAAGGTTTCTCACCCCTAAGGCTTTGACATGGCCCACGAAGAACGATATCTCATAGAGTCATAGATATGTCCATCATAACATATGGTCAAAGACGACAAATAAAAGAGTGAGAAATACTAAATTGGAGAGAGAAACTAGAACTATTTGGCTTTTTCAACTTGGATGGTATAATTTATTATATGAATATTTTCATATCATATTATACTATACCTTAAAAGCAAAGGTCGGTGGCCAATGAAAAGCCACCAACGTTTGTTTTATTTAAATATAGCGCTTTCAAATTTAAGAACAAAGAAGCTTTTGGTTGGAGTGGTAAGTTAGTGGTCTTCAAACTAAGTTACGTGGGTTCGAATCCCACTAAAAGCAAGTGGCTGTTTTTGGTTTTCCTCTCTTTTTTTTCCTTTCCTTCTTTTACCTTTTTTATATATGTTTTTTAATTTCTTAAGTTCATTTTTTTACATCGGTATAAAATCGAGTCCGTTTACGTTTGAATATAATAGAAATAACTCGCGTAAAATATAATTTGTTTCCATGTCTATTTTTATATACATTTTGTAATTGTCTAACTTTCTACATACGTCTCTATTTTGATGTATAATTTGTTTTCATGTCTATTTTTATATACGTTTTATAATTGTCTAACTTTCAACATACGTCTCTGTTTTGATGTACATTTTCTTCATAAATAATTTGAGTACAATATAAAACGTTTCGTACTTATTTTTTTATACACTTTGAGTTGATATTCGTTTCTACGTAAGTTTTGTTTGGAAAGCGTCGAGTCAAATATAATATCTTTTATTTACTCTACGTTTTAACGTAAATTTGGTCCGGAAACACATTGGAGCAATTGTAAGTCTATGTTTTGACATAAATTTTGTTTGGAATAGAATCGAATCAAATATAATACGTCTTTATTCAACCGCTCTGCGTATTGACATAATTATAGTTCGGAAGCGGGTTGGGTCGATTGTAGTCTATACTTTATCACGCTGCTCACGATGTCGCGGCAACGCGCGACGGGTAAAAAAACTAGTTAGAACGTATTTTCTAAAATCCCCAACTAAACTAATATATTTTTTAATGATATACACACACTCATCTAATTAACTAATCTAATTTTAAAAAATTATTAGATTTTGATAATCCCAACTTTTGTTTATTGGTTAAAATTAATTCCAACTCACTAAATATTTATAGGCACTTTCAACTTTGAGTTTAATTTCCTCCAACGATCCATTACTAACGGAAAGTTAACATTGTTAGTTTCTTGATGACGTGGACTGCTCATATGACTAAAACACTAAGCAGAAATTAAAATCAACCATCAGGTCCGTCACTTTGAAACTTCCGCACCTTGAAACTCGTCAATCTCCACCTTATGGGATCTAAACCACTTGACTCGTTAGAGGTAGATTTCAGGTGACGATTGAGGCTAGACATCGAGAAACAAACCTATTGAAGGTTGGGCGACAATGGAGTTGAATAATGGCTCAAAGTTTGGCCTCATTTAATGATAAAAACTAACTGGGGTTAACTCTCAGTTAGTAATTGATCGCTGGAGGAAATAAGCTTAAAGTTGAGAGTATTTGTAAATATTTCTTAATTCGAGATTAATCTTGGCCAATAAATAAAAGTAACTCATTTTCAAATATACATTATTGTCTATAACATGATCAAGGGCTAATTAATAACCTTTAGTGGTCATTAACAGACTAACTCTAAATGGTTCATAGTCTATTAGTGGTTAAGAGATAATCTTAAATCTGAATGGTTAATAAATAACAATTTAATCATTCGGACTTAAGGTTATCTTTTAACCATTAAGAGACTATAAACCATTTAGAGGTAGTTTCTTAGTGACATTAAGAGGTTACCAAAAAACCCCTCAAACTCACAAAGGAAAAACAACATTGTTTGCGTTGTGATGGTAATCGGTAAGATGGTATCCCAACCAAATAGTTATAGGTTCAAGTTTTATAGAGTTCAAGCGTAATGATTTTTAAAGTATAAAAAATATAAAATATAGAATGCGTTTTCGTTAGGGGTGTTCATTAGATCAGATAACAGTTTATTAGGATTTGAAATTTCTAAAATCCTATCTGAAATTCGATCTGGTCCGAATAAGGGATATCTCTATTCGGTCTAAATCTATCTGAACTCAATACAAATCAGATTTGTTTAAATTCAACTAATATTAATTTTTCCAAATAATCCGAGTAAACCAGATAACCATTTTCCAACTTTTTGTTAATTTTTTATTTATAACATTTTAATAGCTTAAAAGCACAATAATAATTTTAAACCATAAAATGCAAATTTATCTTAAACACAACTTTAAAATTAAAATATAATAGGTATTATGTAGAACCTGAAATCTAGAATCTCTAATTTAAAATAACAATCGATTTTTGTGTAATTGTTTAGGATTAGAGGACTGTAATGTGTAAAAACTTTGAGTATCTAGTTGAAAATATAATAACTAATTCGAATAAAAACATTACGTTATTTGAAATCCGATCTGAAATACGAACAAGGAATTCGGATTTGGATGAGATCCGATCCGAATATCTGAAAAAGGATCCAGATTGGTTTTTTTGGATTCAAATACGAAGCGGATTACGCTTTTTTCGGATTTCGTTTCTTTGAACACCTCTATCGTCATCTTAAAAAAATTACAATTAAGATCATTGTTTTGAAAATCAGACCAGATCGACCTGTTCTATCGGTTGAAACAGGCACCAAACTCCAATCTGGTCCAGTTTGATGCTTTAAACCGTTTTAACGTTAAACCAATGGTCGCACCGGTTGAACTGATGGTCGAACGGTATTTTTAACATACATCAATTAAAATACTTACAATTTTATCTAATTGTTAAGCGAACCAATAAAACGTCCGGATCATCATCAGTTTCGGTTCTAAATCATAAATCAAGATACCACTCCCTTTGCTGATTAAAAATATTTAATACAAAGCAGCCTTTGTCAGCTTGGTAGTTGTTTATACAGTTGAACGAACCGGTCAACTGAACGACTTTACACCGAGTCTCTTGACCCACACCACGCGCCCACAAGAGCGTGCATACAACCCACCCCCTCCATCTTCCAACTCTCTTGTATCCATCGAAATGTTGCAGCTTTAATACAATAACAACAACATTCTCCCATCCCACATTCTCACGTCTTTCACGCTCATCACAACAACCACATTTCACAATTTCACACCAACAACGTTGTTGTCCCATGAACCTTTAGCCGATCACAACATGCTGTAACTCCATCCATACCCAATAACCAAAGATTGTTCAAAACGACAAAGAGAAAGATTACAAATAGAACCATATAATTGAAGAGGATAAAGATTAAGGGGAAAACAAGAAAGAAAGTTTGTTGCTTTTTGGTGTTTGCTGCAAGATTTCATCTGGGTGGTGTTATTTCAGGGGATTTAGGGTTCTGGTGCATAATTCTTGAATAAATTCGTTTGATTTTGAGGAATTTGAGTATAAAAGTTGGTGTTGGATTGAAGAAAGAAGGTGGTGGAAAAGGATGAATCTTTTGAGGAAAGATCCTGGGCTTCCTACGGATTCATTCTATGAGGTTCGAGCTGAATGCACTGATGTTCCCAAAACCAAGTTTAAGATCAAGGTTTGTTTTATCTTTTGATAAAAGTGTTGAACTTTTGGGTTGATATTTTCGCTTTTGGTTCATCATTTATAATTGCTTTTCATGTTTGTAGCCAATAACTATTCTAATTATGATCATTTTGTTGAGTTTGGGAAAGGGGATGAGTGGATGATCATGTTTATTTATGTAGAAACCTAGGCGGTCGAAGGTGCACTCAAGGCGCAGGCGCAAAGGGTGATCCTTGGGTCTAGGCGAAGTCCACACACTATTAACATATCATTGTTGGGGCTTTAGACATGTTTTAGGCTGGTTAAGGGCTACTTTAAGCCAGTTCGAGATTATCTTTAGATGTTTGGCTGAGATATTGCCGTAATTTTGCCAGAGAGTCTTGATGGCTAGAGGTTTAGTTGCGCTGGGCCTCGCCTGGGTGCCTAGGCGAGCGCCTTTTGTGCCTTTGACTACCATGCTGGGAATGCTATAAATTCAAATTACAAAGTGGAACATGACCTCAATTACATAATCCAATTGTAAACCGAATAGATTCAACTTTCATCACCATGTGTACCATGTTATCTTACACTGGTTTATTTGTGTATGCTGGTTGTGTTGGACAACTACTTATATGAGATTGGCACATTAAAAATATGACTTTTATGAGTTAAGAAATCTCTTCCGAAGAGAAAGTTTAGTACCTGATAATGCAAAAAGTGACTTTAGGGGTTTTCTAAAGTTGTGATGATGCATGTAGCATTGGTCCCATATGTGGGATGAAAGAGGCTTTGAATGCTGTTATTGTAATTGTTACTTTTTTTCATCACTTTTTAATGTGTCATTGAGTTGTTAATGAAGCTTATAGTTCCTGATATGTTTATACATTACAGTCTGGGAAGACCCTTAGTGTAAGAAAGTGGCGGTCTGCATTCAGTCCAGAAGGTTATCTTGATATTGGTCAGACCCTTGGTCGAATTTATCGTGGAGTAAGTTCTATATTTGAAATTTTGCTTATTTTGGTCTGTGATTAGTACTGCATTTGACATTTGAATGTAGTTCCTTTTTCATTTTTGATTAATAAGGGGATACATCCAACAATTAGAGGAGAGGTATGGGAATTTCTACTTGGTTGTTTTGATCCTAAAAGCACATACGAAGAGCGAAAAGAGATAAGAGTAACTCGAAGGTAGTTTGTATTCTTCAGATTCGCCTCTCACTTTTCCTTGGTTATTTGTACATACTATTAAAGGTGGCAAGACATGAGGGTTAGGTAACAGGTTAGAATGGGCCTAGGTTGATTTGCATCTTTGTCGATATTTTAAATCTTTATTTATAATTAATTAACATGTTAATCATATCTATAAAAAAAATCTTTGAATATAATGATTTAGGATATTTTGTGCATTACAAATAGACTATGAACGACCTTCAACCTGCGTGATCAGGTCAACCCATTTGAGCTTTCCCTTTTACCTTTTTTTTTCCATTTGACCCATTTAATCTTTTCCTTTAACCTATTTTTTTCATATGACCCATTTGAGTTTTCACTTTTAGCTACTAATGTTTTTGCATTTGACTAGTTTTGAGGTAACAGCCAACCGAAATAGACCTATTCATAAGCTAATGGGGCGAAATGCTACCTCCACATACCATGATCACCTAAATCTCTTTATTTATCTACAATGGGTTACACTTTTCTTGGCATACTGTGCATATCACAATATCCGAGAGGCTAAAGATTTTTAAAAGAACTGATAAGATCTTTTATAATTGTAGAGAAGAGTACATGCGGCTAAAAGAACTATGCACATATATGTTCCCTCTTGTGGGAAGTGGCAAGTTCATCACTGCGCCTGTGATCACAGAAGACGGCATTCCAACCCAAGACCCTGTAGTACTTCTAGAAGCAAACCCTGAAAAGCTAACGAAACCAACAACTCAAGCAACTGGTAATGCTTTTTTTATGCAGAATTAATGGTCGTTAAATGATTTTTAATGTTGTAAGTTGCGTACTTATGACCTTCGTTCAGATCCAGCCATGTCTTGTCCTAAGGAGGAAGACAAGAAGATAATCCAATGGAAACGTACACTACATCAAATAGGTTGATAGATGATATATTTCATCATGTACTTCTGTTAGCTCATGCGGTTTTGTCATTATCATGTAACCTTTTACATGCGCGTTACTGTTTATTTTAGGTCTTGATGTGGTTCGCACAGACAGGACACTGGTATTCTATGAAAAGCAGGAGAATTTAGCAAAACTTTGGGATGTTCTTTCAGTTTATGCTTGGTTTGATAAAGATGTCGGTTATGGTCAAGGTTGATTTTTTATTTAATAAAAAACTTTCTTATCTTTTTGAATAACTACTTGTAACGACTCTTATTCGGATTATAAATATTGTTTTTATGAATATACCAAATAGGGATGAGTGATCTTTGTTCTCCCATGATTATGCTTCTTGAAGATGAAGCAGATGCATTCTGGTGTTTTGAACGTCTAATGCGCAGATTGGTAAACATACAAAATCTTTCTACATTAGTTATATCTTTTGGTTGTTTCAACTAATGAAATGTTATATGTTTATGGGTTTGAAGCGCGGGAATTTTAAATGCGTAGGGAGGACCGTGGGGGTGGAGTCACAGCTCTGCAATTTAGCCAATGTTATTCAAGTTGTTGACCCTAAACTTCATAAGCACTTGGGTATTTTTCCAGTACCGATTATATTTATTTTACTTTTTCCATTTCTTATTCGAATAAAACACGCTAAAAGGATTTATATTGGTTTATGAACACAGAATACGTAGGTGGTGGCGATTATCTGTTTGCTTTCAGGATGCTTATGGTTTTATTCAGACGAGAAGTATCTTTTGGTGATTCTTTGTACTTATGGGAGGTGATAATAACTAATAACACAGGCATTTGAATACTTTTCAAATGACTTTTAAGAAAACCTTTAACTTGTTTCCATTCTAGTTAAATCTGTTAGCTTTAACCCATTTGTTGGGTTCAAGATAAAACATGATCCAAATAGACCTATATGTATATAAACGGGTCAAAACTATCACCTCTAGTTCTTCTGATTGATTAATGAATTTCAAACAGATGATGTGGGCTTTGGAATATGATCCTGATTTGTACACTTTATATGAGGAGTCTGATTCAGACAGACCCGAAGATGCTAAAGGAAAACCAAAATCATCGCGCCAATGTGGCAAATATGAAAGAGAATACTTGAGAAGTGGCGCCAAAAATGGAGAACCACTCCCAATCTCTGTGTTTCTTGTCGCGAGTGTGCTCAAGGAGAAAAAGGTCAAACTGCTCACAGAAGCCAAGGGACTTGATGATGTTGTCAGGGTCAGTCTTATAATCTTTTAGAAAACAAAGATTCATTGCAGAATTTTCATGACGTAGATCGGTTTCTTTACTCATCTTTTACCTTTCAGATATTAAACGACACTTCGGGTAACTTGGATGCTAGAAAATCCTGCTCAGGGGCTATGAAACTTCATAAAAAGTATCTCAAAAAGGTACATGTTATGCCATGAGTGTCTAAACTCGAAAGCGTCCTTTCTTGATTCTTTGAGGTTGTAAAGTGGGCGGATTGTGTAATGGATCAAAACGGGTTGTTTTTAGTATAGACCCAAACGAGCTGGTTTGGGCCCGGTTGACCCACACTAATGTAAATAGTTAGTGTGTTATGTGTACAATAACAATATCATTACATCAGTAGTTCAAGTATTTGAATAAATACATTTAGTAGCTTAACCTATTCCCCATTAAGCAATTAATGTTTTGATCTGTTTGAGATAAAACACATTTAGGTTTACCCTTAAACCTAAACGGTCAACATGGCCTCCTCTATTGATTCCTTTTAAGGAGTATATAACGCGTCTAGCAATATAACACATAATATTTTGGCTTACTTGTGGCTGTTGCAGGTGAAGATGCAGAAGCCATCTTCATGAATGCTGCTTTGAAAAGTGAAGATTAAAGACAGTGTTTGAGTTAATTTCATTATAAAGACGAACAATGTTCCCTTATTTATGTACAATTATTTTTTGAAACCCATTATGTGTATATGATCGATTACATGTGATTATTGTTGTAGAAGCTATGATACACTACTATTGTATAATTCTTTAAACAATCACTTTTACCTTATGTATTTTTATTAAAGGATGCCATTATTAATATATATTTCCGCCTAGAACAGAGACATAAGGCTTCTGAATTGAAGATGGAAACATTAACGACCGTTAATATACATATTCTTAATTCAAAGTGATGTAGAACCTCAAGGATCCAGCACATCTTTTTCGATGTAAACACTTTGATGGGGTATTGTTGTGTAAGAGAGATAGAGAGCTAATTAGGAAGACACTCATGGGGTGGGTGATATGCGAGTACAAGTAGATACACGATCAAAGTTTTGCATATCTCGGGACTAATGTGTGAAACTATTCTAATATTGTTGAGGTACAACTAGTAAAAATGGCTACTTTCATAAAATTTTAAAACTAATTCATCTACACTGTCATGACATTATATTTAACTCTACACACATATATTTGCATTTCTAAGTATGTCACTAGATTATATTGCCCCTCATTGCAAGGTATAAACTTAACTAAAGAACAAAAAATTGAAACAAACTTTCATGTTTAGTAAAACTTACTTCTTTCCCGTTACATTCGAAACCAACCCTTTCAAGAACTTTGCAGACTTGGTGATCGGAGAGTTAATCGCCATCAAATTATACAAAACATTCTCAACTTCAGTAATCGAAGGCCTCGTCTTAAATCTTGAAACTACTTTCAACTCCCCTTCTTCTTCAACCAACACGCTCCATCTTTCGCCACTCAAAACACCATCTCTAACACATTTAAACACGACACCATTCCGCTTACTCAACAGTCCTCTGACCTCTAATCCCATAAACGAATAAACGACTTCAAACGACCCCATAAAGTTCGTAAAATCACCAAAATTACTTTCCTCGTCATCGTAACTCCACCTGGGGTTGAACATTACCACAGGCTTCGGATAAAGACTATTGGTGACAGTCTCCATCACTTCAACTTGTGAAACTTCTGGTGTCAAAAACACCACCACATCAGCAGAGTTTAACATTCTGTTTACACCATCCCCCATATTCATTAATGAAGTAATGTCAGCATGTTCAACAGACCCAAATGGTAGTTTGTTAGCAGCTTCTGTTAGTCTAGAATTGGGCCATAATATCAATACTTTCACTTTAGACCCTTTTTTCTTCAGAGGCATTTCATCGAACACTTGGAGTGCAAGTTGTGATAAAGACTCCGGTGAGTCGTCAACAACAGGGATTTCGACACGAAATCTTGGTTGTTTTGCTTTCTTAAGCTTGCCTGCGAGCTTTGGGTTGTTTAGAGGCTTCTCTAATGTGGATATGAGGCATGTTTTTGCTTGTCGTATGGCTTCATCTTTCGAATTGGGTGGAGAAGAGAGATTACAATGGATGATCTTTCTGATGTGGGTATTCGATGAACCAATAGATAATGTTTGATTGAGCGAATTGGAATTGGGTATTTGATTTGGGTGTTTGAAGATCAGCTGCGATGAAATTGAATGATGTCTCAGTCTCACAAGATTCGTATGAACATTTGGGAGTAAAGATGTCATCTTGGTGATTTTGAAAACTGAAAAAGATGAAAGAAATTGTCTGCAGATTTGTTCGAAGATCAGATATAAATACCCATAAGCGTCGAAGAATGACAGCCACACAATATAATAGTGTAATTATATAATATATTACTCCCGGTCTCCATAACCGTTTTTTAAAGCAATCATGACCGTCGAAAGTCTAAACCAGTGGATCCAGACCGTAGAAAGTCGACGGTTATTGAAAAAATCGACAGTTTCTTAACCTGGTCTGCACATGCCCACGTTTTATCATCCGTATGCGAGAAAGTAGGAGCCGTTCAAACGATGCAAGATTTGATCCTGCCGTTTAAATTGCCTGGAAACCTTCTAGAAGGAGATGTTAGGGGCGGTTATTGTCAAAACAATCTCTCGGATGGCACACGTAGTCCCCAAAAATCGCTCATAACCACCTTTTGTTGCCCATTTAAAGCTGCCATGCCTTTTATTTTCCTCATGTTCTGCTTAGTAGCCATAATGGACATGGAAGACAACATTAACACGACAATGTATCAAGCATGTAAAGGTATGTAAGGATGTTGCTTACAAATTGTACATTTGTCTTTGTATTCAAATATATGTTGCATGACATTCATTTGCAGAAGAGATGGATGGCATAGAAACTTATCTTGAGAGTTATTGTCGCTAACCACTGTTGCCCGACGCGTCTTGCGGCCTTGGCTGCCTCATGTGACCGTCGTATCCAGCGCTTTTGATCGACACCATCGAATCGTCATACCTCCTAGATCTGGACTATTATTCGACATGCAATCAGTACAGAATATGTTTACCCCTCATCGTAACCTTAACAAACCTTTTAACCTCTGGAGATTCTGAAGTCGTGAATGGTATATCAGAGAGTAATGGTCATGTTTGGGTCGATTTCATGGTTATTGAAGCTTGATGCGCAACAGAGGTGGATGAGGAGGCACAGTAACTATTGCAGGAGATGTTTAAGGGTGAAACAGGGTGGTAACTGCTGAGTAATGGTCACATCGACTACCGATTGAGCCAACCGATAGTCGACCTTCATCAATCACTCTGGTTGCCAGCGGTGGCACCCGACTAATTTCAATCGCCCCTGTCTTTGTCTCTCGCTCTCTCTTTTTCCCCTTTTGGGGAGAAACAAACCCACTTTGTTATTTAAACTAATGCTTAAACGTAAATTTGATTCTTGGTTCAATTTGAGGTATGTAAATAGACCATGTCTCTGTACACTTTCATTTTTACTTAAGCAAACCCACTTTTATTTATATTTAAACTAATTCTTTTAAAATAATATAAGATGTATCTAGAGTCGGCTGTAATTTGTATAATTCCAAAAATTAATATCAATGATACTATAAACGTAATGTATCTTTTATAATTAATAAACATTTATAGCAATGTTAGTATTAATATGGTAGTTTATGTTAAGTGCATTTTCCTCGCGTATTATTATTATTAGTGATGTTAGTGTTTGTTTTATTATTATAGTACCATCATCATCATTTATTATTGTTGTTATTATTTTAGCATCTCACTATTCGATTAGAAAATTTAAAGGGTTATCTAAAAATGTTTCTTAAACATATCTATGTTGTCAACATTAACATTTATAAAACTTAGAAAATGTATTTTTGTACATCAAATTTAGTTTTGTAGGTTAAAGGTGATGGTTCCGTTTCTCATAATAGTGTTGGAGATAGTATCAAGACTTCTAACATGAGTGGTTGTTTAGTGTAAAGTTGTTTGAAATGGCATCACCTTCACATATTCACAAGGGTTGTCCCTCAATGAGTAATTGTTTCATCTTTAAGTTCAATAATTTTTTTAACTTCTGTATTTTTTGTGTTTTTTTGTGTATTTTTAGAGTTGTGTACCTTATTGCGAATATCGATGAAAGCTATTAAAAGCTTAGGATAAGTATAATTGTACTTTGCTCTTAAACATCAATTGTTTTTTAAGAATACAATTCAATGTATTGACGTAAGATAACGTTAAAGTACCCGACCAACGGACGGGTATAAAACTAGTAGTTACAACTAACAGATGAAATCATGATGTTGTTCGAGTGTTAGATTCAAGATTGATTAAAAAATCAGAAATATTACTTTAAATAACATGTAACACAACAAAAATTCAATCAAATCAGATCATCTTGTAACTACTGTTGTTCAATCTTTCTTTCTGGTATACACATCACACCAGAGTGTTAGAATTCAAAAATCTATCGCTTTCGAGTTGATATTTACGAATGCGTGTGTTGCTCAAACATAATGTTGTGGTACAAGATCATTAGCCATAGCTGAATCTTGTGTCTGATTGCTTCACTGATGTTTGTCTCCGAGGGGTTCCAATCTCGCAAGCGTTAACTCTTGCAGCAAACCGAAGAGAACAAAGTGACTCGTTAATGGAGCTAGGTGCCGGCGATACATTGACCACCATCAAAGTCTTGGAATCACCACCTAAGCAAGGCTGATCATTTTCAAAATCAAAATCAAGTTGAATTCATCAGAAGTTTTCAAACAGATGATATGAACTCAAGATCAAATTTAAAAAAGGTTGGATGTGTACCTGCAGAAGATATGTAAGTTTTGAGTTCCTGAAAGGTACATGTTCTTCTTTTTTGGCTAAAGCAAATATAACATCGCTTAACGATGACAAACTTTTGTTAATGGCTTGAGTTTCTTTCAAGCGATCGCCAGTTGACCCGCTTTTGGAAAGGCGTTCACTACCCGCGAGATCAATAAGGTTAAGAACACCATGCACTTGTTGCTCTGTGCTCTACAACATTAATCAAGACTGTATCATTAGCCAACGCCATTAGCAGGATGATATAAAGGGAAAAAAGCAAAGTTCTGTTACCTCATTAACACCTGTTATCCTCAGAGTGAACACAAAATGGCTTCTTGACGATTGTTCGTTCATTTGAGTCATACCCACAGACCTAAATATTAAAAAAGATGAAACTGAGCCTCGTAACAAGTCGCGTGAGCATAAGTAAAAGGAAACGGGTAAAATGGGTTACTAAAACTCCTAAATTATGTTATTCAAACAAAATTATTAATATTATATTATCACTAACTATTAAGAGTATGCTTTTTTGGACAAAAAGTGTTTCGGGTCAACCCTACAAAATCTGACCTGACAAGCTTCGACTCATTCAAAAATACCCATTTTGACCCGGGGCATAACTGATTATGAGAATTAAAAAAAATTGGACAAAATGTGTTAAAGGTCAACCAACCCGACCCGTCCATTATGATGTGTATAAAAGTTACAAGTCTTGACATGTAACACGTCCTCTTGACACCACAAGGATTAGGAGTATGTCAATACCTGCTTTGCGCAGCACGGTTTAACAGAAATGAAACTTCTCTACTGCTGCGTACATCAACTACAGTCAGGTCCGAAACATGTGTGTTTCCATTAGCATCATGCTTAATTGTATACTGCTTAGTACGCGACTCTGTTGAACAAGGTCGGTTTGCTGTCAACAGATCGCGTATTGTCTCATTATATATCTCCAACATTGAAACCTGTAAAACCATTATTTAAGAAATACTTTCTTGGATAACTAAACCATAAACATGATTGAAAACTCAAACCTGCATTTCATACTTCCACCCTTGGTTTTGAAGTGTTTGTTTGGACTCAAAAATTTGTTCCAAAGACCGTGGTATTAATCCTTTGTCGTCATCATTTCCAGGTGTACCCATCATCGTGTGCGTTTTTCCAGACCCTGTTTGACCATAAGCAAAGATACAAACCTGGAAAAAGAAATCAAACGGGTCAATGTGGGTTGTGTTTAATCTCAAACGGGTCAAACTAAAAGGTTGAGCTACAAGGAGAACCAGCCAAAGGCTATTGTTTAATGCATACAACCCGACCCGTTTCAAAACATGCTAAAAATGCTTAATGACTGTGAGCAATATGCATCACCTTATAACCATCCAATGCACTCTGCACAAGCTGTGAGACCTCAACAAACACCTCTTCTTGTGAAGATTCAGGCACAAATACCTTATCAAACACAAAAGAATGCTTTTGTCCTTTTTCACAACAAAAACGGTAAAAAAAAAATAAGCATCAAAACATGGTAAAAAAAGTCAACTCTGCACGAAAGATCGTCTTCATAGTACCATGTTGCAATAATTCAACGCCACGACCAAGATTTTCTGTTGTTGTAGGAAAAGAAACCGCCTTTGTTTCATCTTCAGCAGCATCATCAAACAATAAAGGCCTTACCCTGCAGAAAACTCGTATATTCCCTTTCAATTCCTGTGGCAAAACAAAAGATCATTATAGTGATATTATATTTAAAAAATAAATCAAATAGATATTGACGCTTACCAGTATTGTGTTATGCAACTTTTTACGCAAGGATTCTCCTTCAACAAGTTTTAATTCTGCCTCGGCTAAACGAAACTGTAACTCAGAGTTTTCTCTCTTTTGTTCTTCATATCCTGTTCTTATCTCAAATGCTGATAAATCAGACATCTAAAACATAAAAAGAAATCAAGAATGAGTCAAAGTAAGTCAAACTACAAAGTGTTATACTGTTATGTTAATAAAATCAATAATACCGCTAGTTTATTCTCAGCAGCATCAAGTTTCTCTTGCAGTTTCTTTATTTGATCACTTTGTGAAGCACATGTTGCCTGAAAAGACAATACTGAACCATATAACAACATTATAAGCTATGACAAATAAAAGAAGTCAACAAATAAGAACCTCAAGCTCGTTTGACTTCGTTGTGAGGTTGTCCAACTCAGCAGCTGACTTTCCGGTCCACTCCTTGTACTTCAAAACTTCAGCTGATAATTCTTGAACTTGTGACAGCTGGCGATCACGGTCATCTCTCACTTGTTGTAAATCCAATCTTAGGCATCCAACTTCACTCGCGAGTTCTTCTTTAAGCTTCATGGTCTCATTACTACTTTCCTAAACATAAATTCATATATAATAAGAAACATTAATTGAGATAAGGAATTTAAAGCAATCAAATGGTAAAAATACCGACTTTAGTAGCAGTCAACTGATCTTCCAAAGAAGTGCAGTAGCCCTTTAAGTTGCTGAGGTTCTCCAAAGCTGCAACCTTTTCTTTTTCTACATTTTTGAGGATCTCGTTGGTTTGATTAAGCTCTGCTTGAAGCTTACTGTTGTATTGTTGTAAGCTCGTGTTGTATTCTTGCAGTCTCTTGTACATATCATTAAGTGATAATATCTGAGAACCAAATGATCCATGAAAATCAGTCATATTCAATGGCATTTTTTTATTTTTTCATTTTCACACTGCTAAAAAAATTCAAGAACCAATTTCACCAAGATCATATATAAAATTATAAGTAACCTTTTGATTAGCACTTGAACTCTCTCTTTGAGCTCTTTCAAGTTCTTCCAAAATGGGGGCTTGTGATCTCTCTACAGCTAATCGAGCATCCTTCTCTTTGGTTAACGATACGATTGCAGCCTGAGATTAGCTTTGATCGTTAAAATATTAATTTTGGCAACAATAACTTATTTTATACCATGATCAAGATTTCAAGATTCTAACCATACCAATTTATCTGATTCTTCTTTTGCAAGTTTCTCTTGTAATGCAGCGTAATTCTTGCGTAGCGCCAAGATTATAGAATTCAGTTCTTCTTCCTTTTCACCCATTAGTAGCTCTTGAAGCAATCAATTACAACAAAAAATTTAAATGACCAAAGATTGTGAATTTGGGAAAAAAGAATAAATATGTTCTTGATTTTATAGTCATACCCATATCACTGCATTTCTTTTCTGCAGATTCCAACATCTTCCATTGTTTTTCTTGCTCTAATAACAGATCCCCTTCAAGTTCTTGAAACCATTTGATACACATTTTAAGCCTTTTTATATAATCCGCCATAACATCGCATTTCTCCTACAAAAACCACAAAATTATCGTCGAATTTCAACAAATAATCCACACAAAACAAAAACAACAACAACTAACCTTGAGACTGAACTTATTCTTGGGTTTGATCCTCTCACTCAACAATGCTTCAACATCTTCTCTTGTAAACTCAATCATCCCACAATCCGAACCAGCAACGCTCGCTGGCCCGACCCGAATAACCGGATCATGACCGCCATTAACAACTGACAGCACCTGCCGTGGTATTCTCCCACCATTGGCCGGCCCAACCATTCTTTAAACTTTAAACTTTAAACCCTCTTGATATCGACCCGAAAGTCGTAATCTTGATAATGTTCTTGAACACAAACAAAATAGTAATTAAGAGTCAGAGATTGTGAGATATGAATTGATGGATAAAGGTTCAGTTAGGTGATCTGATTGTGTTACTTAAAAGGGAAGATTCTTGGTTGTGGGAGTGAGTGTTAGGTGTGTTCATGAATTGAAATAGAAGCTTTCAAGATTGTTATTAAAGTGATTGCTTGGAGTTGCAGGGAAGAATATGAAGGAGATGATGCAACTGTGAAAGTGAAAGTGAAATGGTTTTTTAAATTTTAAAAATCCGGTAATCTTGGATTGTTTTAACAAAACACCAAGGTTTGAAGTTGAAGTTTTATAATGTTTTTGGTGGTGTTTCTAATTTTAGTATTAGAAAATGTTAATTAGAATTATGAACTAAAAGTTCTAGTTTCCAATCACCCACAAATACTTTTTCTATTAAGCATCTATAAACTTTATATGATACTAACCGCATTTCTAAAATGTTTTATTAAAACTATTTAAACTTCCTTTTTAGATCTTTTCATCTAAAGTAACTCAATTTGCATTAAGTTTTCAATCTAATGTAATTTTTTATAAATGTTATAACTTTTATAGTTTTTTTTATTAACTAAGCTAAATAAAACATATATAAAACTTGGTTAACATCTAGTGATTTTTTTTTCTAATTTGACTTGAAATGAACAACTATGAAACTTGAATATTATTTATTAAACTTTTCTTCTTCACTATCGCCTACTTTCCAAATTAATTTAAAAAATACGATTATTGGATAGTACCAAACAAGTAACAACAATCATACGTAAAAGAATCTCACCTAGCTATTTATAGGGACATAGGGAATATGAAAAAATAGGTTTATCAAAAAATTATATATGATGTGTGTGTGTGATATCAACGAACTTCAAACAAACTCAATCAACTATTATTAATCAAACGACTACAATACCAAAGAAGTTTACATCGTTTAAGTTCGATCCAACCGAGGTGAACTCCCCTCGGGTGGCCTATCACACATCTCTCTGCTCTCTCACTCTCAGAGCACCTTTAAAAATAAATACACATAATGAAATACAAGGGAAAAACATTTATATATACTATTCAAATGTTCTCGCGCGAGAACATTAAGTTCTCGCGTGAGCACTTTAAATTTTCGCGTGATTAGATTTTTATCTATCTTCTTCGACTTCTTGTTTTATTGTATTTCTAGCATGATTTTAGTTTTTGCTTTTCACTTGATATTGTAATCTATAAATGCTAGGTTCTTACATTTTATTGTAAAAATTAAAACAAGGTGTTGTCAGATGTAATTTATTTTCTTTTTTGCACCCCAAGTTTCTTGTTTTCCCCTTAAATTTAGTTATTTCTTTGACTTGATAAGCTTTGTCTAAAAAGCTTACCCGTGTCAGGTATAATTTGTTTTCTATTTTACACTCGAATTTATTTCTATTTTTAAATTTAGTTTAGTTTTTTTTAACATGACATAAATTTTATTTAAAACCAAGTCGTGTTAGGTAACTTGGTTTTTGATTTACGTGTGAATATTCCCCATAACGCGCGAGATCTTCTACTAATTATGTAACATTTGAAAAAGCCAAGCAACTTTAGAAAGAAATATATAATAAGTGACTTTAGTATAATAGTTCTAAAAATTTGATTATTATTACGTGAAGTTTGCATGAAAATAATTATAAATTGTCATTGATATTCATTTCTTATTTAATTAATTTAATAAATCAAAAACGTTATTTAGAACATCAATAAACTTACCTTCTAGATTTTGAGATACACTAAAAATTACAACTTACAAAAAGAGTAAAGATTATAATGCATTTAAGAAAAAGGAAAAGGAAAACCATTCCGATGGGCCGAAATGCCCAATGGTACCAGAGGTGGGCAAAACGAGTTTTGGGTCGTACCCGAAACCGGATACGAACCGGGTTTAGTCCAACCGGGTTTTTTTACTCTGGTTGAGGCGAAACCGGATATGAACCCGGGTCGAGTTCACCTACTTGAAAACCCTACACGTTATACCCGCGTAAGGTCGGGTCGGGTCCGAAACCGGGTCCAATACCGGGTTAGTTTTTTTTCCTTCTTCTTTTCTTTTCTTTTATAGTGTGTGTGTCCAATTCCGGGTTCACATCGGGTTCAACCGGGCCGGGTTCGCTAAAACTCGAAATCTAAAACCGATTTCAAGCCTACAGGTTTAAACGGGTCCAACCCCGGTCCACCTTCCATCAGGTACTACTCGTACCTGGGTTCAGGTCGGGTCCGAACACGGTTTTTATGCTCACCTCTAAATGGTACCATGGTAGTATACTAGTATCACACTATTAGTTGTGTTTCATAGTTTGAAAAACTATAAATATTTGGACCGAAACTTAAAAGTGAAAAATAATAAAAAGAAAATGGAGATGCGGGGTATCGATCCCCGTACCTCTCGCATGCTAAGCGAGCGCTCTACCATCTGAGCTACATCCCCATTTGGTGCTGTAATGTTAAATAATATTACTATTGGTCCATAAGTTCGTAATTAATCAACAAGAGAAAGATATCAAACAAGTTGCATTTTATTTGTATCTAAATAAAACAGCAAAACAATAATAAATTAATCGATTTACATGCTATGTGTGTATATATAGTTATGTATCACTTAAAATTTATAAAGTTAAAATATTATGTTTTGCCTTTTATCTAGTAATTTATATCTTGTATTTCATTATTTTCTTATTTCTATCCTTTCTTATAAAATAAAATTTATTTTTGTTACTATTTAAAAGTTATATTATGTTATCGATTTTCTTGATATGTTACAAAATGATTATAAGTTTGAAAACTTTAAAGACATACAAAACTTACAAGCAGTAGTTATATTTTATACACATAACATTTATACTTTAAAAGAGGGTGCTAATTTAAAGTTATAACTTATTTTTAAAACCCAACAAGTTTACACACACAATAGGTTAACCAAAAGTTAAGTTCCATCCTCGACCCGAACTTGATACTCCATGTTTGTCCGATTGTCGCTTTTTAGTTAAAAGTAAATATTTTTATCACACCTAACCATATTAAGTGAGAAAAATACACTTATATGTGAACACGATTTGGAAGTCTAGGATGAACCATCAACACAATTAACACGATCCGATGTGTCATATTACATGTGTCATTAGATATGATGCACCATGATGGCAACACCGCCTTGCGCCATGATCCCCCAACCCGGATGAGCATTGAGATCACACCACACACCCTACACATAGATCTCAAGTGAATCAACGACGATGATGAGAAAGAGCCCGAAGACAACAACAAAGATGGAGGTACCCAACGACATTATCACCAATGAAACACCGAGAAACTGTTCAAAACCGTTTGTGTATTTAATTGTTAGAACAAACAAGATGTCAAAAAAACATGTCTGAGTAAAGACGTTTTGAATCAAGCAAGAGCAAAAAGAAAGTAAGCTCATTTCCGACCATGAGGCAATTCAATGCAATGCAAGAACAACAAATGTCATATGAGCATTTACACGAATTATTGTTGGATGTGATGTTGGCTTGTAAGGCATGGAGGGTAACTTCTTAGCTTGTTACATGTCAAAAACTATTTGCGTGCTTGTTAACCTGAAATAAGCTAATAAGACAGAGTTACAACTACATACTGTGAAATTGCCGATCATTGCCAATGAGGATATGTAACTTTATTTTTTTATTGGTTTCTATATTTTGTTATATTTTTTTAGTTTTTATTTAGTCTTATTATTATTTTACTTAATGAATGTTTTTTTGTATCTTTTAAAATTATATTTTTGTTTATTTTAAATTATATATTTATAATTTTGCTATATCGGTTTGCACACTTAATTTATTATTTATTATTACGGGCAATTATAACTTATATTAAAAAGCAACTAGGTTTCTACAATAAAGTTCTTATGTTTTTTATTTTAGCCATTAATTTTTTTCTATTTTGTTTTGACTACTATTGTTCTTTGGAATTAAATTTGACCACTAACTTTTTTACCTTTTGATTTGACCACTATTACTCTTAGAAATTGTTTATTATTTGTTGACTTTTTTCGGTAAGAGGGAAAAGATAGCAACAAATGGGGATATATACTCCTATTGTGGTTTCCAATAAGACAGGCCAATAACGAACAAAGCCACGTCGCGAAAGATCGGGGAAAGTGACAAACTTACGTGCGCGTAGCGCGGAAAAAACATTAGTTATATATATAGAGAGAGAATCTAAACTTCTTCATCAAAATCCATTTGGCTCAGCGATTATGATTTGAATTTTGTCGTCTTGAGGTCTGTGTTTCGAAGCCTTACACCTAATTATGTTATTCTAATTTCCCCATTAACATTTTTCTTTTCATTACAAGAAGCACATATATTTAATTGGTACATATTTATCACTTATGCAATAATCGTATACCTATTTAGCCTTGCAAATAAGCCATGAATTATGATTTTCAAAAGAAAAAACAGATAAAAACATTAATGTACTTTACGATATTTAGTTTATGTTTTTCGGATTTTTTTAAAATAATATGCATATATTGAAAATAAATTATATAACTACGTTCATTCTATAAAAACTTTAACATGATGGTTAATGTGGAACAAATTAAGTATGTTCAATGTTTAAAGACTACATGTCCAATAAAAGACCGAATCAAAACGCGTTCGGATTATCACACGGGTTTGTAATTGTTTTATATTTTTTATATCATGTTTCTAATGAAGTAATGATATCAACACTGTCAATGTTTCGTTTTTCTTATATAAAGCTGCATATGTTATCAATGCGTGGGTTAGCGCCAATGTTTCGACGTTAGTTTTTTCCACGCTTTTACGTCCCCCTCAACACATAGGCTTATAGCAACGTTTTGAAGTTGGTTTTTTCAAGGTTTTACACTTCCGCCGTAACCTCAGTGGTCTTATAACTAGTTAATATTAATTTGTTTAGAATTTAAGTTTTTCTAATAAGGCAATACCTAAATAATTCTTGAAGATACATAACTAAACGTTTACTTTCCCGTAGTTCTTTTTGCCATTATTAAGACTATCTCAAAAATTATTCTACTTTTATTGTCATTATTATATCTATTCTAAGTTATTATATATCAAAAAGAGTTAATTGTCATTTTCGTCTCTGAGTTTTGCTCTGTTGTGTCATTTTCATTCAAAAAATATTTATTATCTCTTCTCGGCCCTGACTTATTAAAAACTTACCATTTTCGTCAATTTTTATTAACTTAATTAATTGTGTTTGTTAAGTTAGAGACATTTAATTTATTATAATACTCATTTAATTTAAGGTTTTCATCCGTATAATAATTTATATTGCCCCAATTTAACAAACACAACTAATTAAGTGAAAAATGAATGAAAACGACAATTTTTTAAAATATCAATGACTAGAAGAGAATTTTTTTTAATGAAAATAACAAAATATAACAAAACTCGAACAAAAAAGTGAGAATTAACTCTATCAAAAATGTTATTTAAGATTCGTTGGAACTTCAAAATGCAAGTAGTCCCATTATCACACAGCACAAAAAAGAATAGTTTTGGGCCAACATGAAAAAGATTTCAAGTTTTAAAAGATGAACACAGATAACAAAGCCCAAGAGAGCAAAGTTTTTGGGCCTAAATAAAAAGTGTGAAAGTAAAAACAATGGAGATGCGGGGTATCGATCCCCGTACCTCTCGCATGCTAAGCGAGCGCTCTACCATCTGAGCTACATCCCCTTTACTGTAGCACCAATTTCTTTGTAATTTAAAACTTCCTTATTTTTATTTTCTCCAAGTATTCATGTTTTCCGATTTACCTGTTTTATCAATCAATTCATGTAATTTTTTTAATTGTAAGAATAGTTATTTTATCTCGCTTATTTCAATATTTCAAAGCTCTGAATCAAGATTATACGTGTGTGAGAATGAGGAGAAAGAAATGTGGATATATAATTTTCTTTTTAGAAATATTTTTTTCATTTTACTGTAAAATCTTTATAAATTAATAATTTTTGGACAGGAGATACATTAAATTAGCGAGATACCATTATATCGATAAATTAATAAATTATTAATTTAAAGACTTGGTTGACCAACTCTTAAATTAATATATTGATCTTGAAAATTCTCATGTACGTTCACATATTAATAAACTTGTCAAGTTCAATATACATAGATCTAGATTTATCACTATAAAATGTCTAATGATAAAAAAACAAATGACTATAGATTTATTTTTTACTAGACAATCATAGAATTTTAGAATATTTTAGTAATTATTAATTTATAGTTTCTCCGGAACCAATTCACATTGAGATTTCAAAAAAAATATTATCTTATTATTTTATCGATTGGGCTCCAATTTTGTACTGGTCCCAAGTTGGGACCGAACAAAATTATTAATTTACCTGATGTTATTAATTTATCGAGTATTAAATTATAAAAATTTTACTGTATACGTGTATTTTAGTTAAGACATATTAATATCAACAGAATAATGGATAGTGCCAGGATAGTTGTCAAAGGATAAAAAAAACTTTTAAATTGAAGTGACATTTTCGACCAAAGTACAGTGGTGAAAATTACATTTTGTTAGATAAAAATTTTAAGTTTATCAGTTTTTTTAATTTTAGTTAAAAAATATAAAACTTTTAGACTAAATTAAAATAAGTAATTAAATTTTAAGCCGAAATTGATGTTTTTAAAATTAAAAAAAATAATTAATTTTTAACAAAATCTAATTCAACAATAAACGATAAGACTTGATTTCTAAACTGAGAGAAAGTAACATGACCTAAAAAGTGATGTGAAACAATATTCCACATCATCGTTTTCATATAATAGGTATCACATCATAAAAGTATAACTGGTTGGAATGATTACATTTGAATAAAGATAAATAAGCAATGAGACCAAATCCCTAATTTCTAGAACCCCTTGTTATCTTTTATTTTTGTATGAGTCATGAGTGCTCATATTCCTCGTAAGCAAAATTGTATAAAGTGTCGTGTTTCTAAATTTATATGTTTGATCATTGTAGTGTTAGTAGTATATGTGCCATGGCTATCGATATCAATTGGGACCATCACATCTGGACCACGAAGCGTAGGCTTCGAACCACTACGACCCGTTAGCTCCGGAATTCGTATATTCAGGGTCGCAAAATCTTAACGTATGGATTTCATGTCATAACATTCTTATAATGACCCAAATAAAAGAATGTTACGAGTGAAAGTACATAACCATTGAATAATATAAGACTTTATCTACATCACATTTTCCAACTCACCAATAACAAAGAGATCACTTATATAAAAGAGGCATTAACACGTTGGGGATATGATGATGAGCCATTTGGTATAAAATTCCGTCTGTCTCCCATAAAAATTCAGAGTCTTCGAATGTTGATCAACTACGCTCTCATTTAATACATAAGCTTACTACTTGCATTGCATATGTTCTATCTCTTTCTTAACCGAATCATATATATTCTCATGCCATGTCAGCTCACAATACAAAAACTCTTTTCTATATGTAACGAGACTAACAATGTTTGCATCGTCCATTTCAGATAAAAAAACCTCCCACCCGTCGTAACACCAGTCCTCTCTCGTTACAATCCTCTTCAAAATCATTTTCAAGAATATTCGTATCAACACTTTAACTTATACTGTTTATAAATAAGGATTATTTTTGTTGTTTTGTCAAACAAAAAAAACATTAGTCGGTGAATTGAAATATTGAATCGATATTTAGCAAGGCCAGGGTGGAGCCCTCAAAGACAATTCTTAGATTCTAGAGAGACCAATACGGTGTCGTTTGTCGTTTTGTTGACCCTTGAAATAGTCAAACCGTAGGGTCGCTTGCATTAGACCGTCCCCTTTACGCGTTAATGCATTTTCTTTTCTACACAGGCGCGTCCCCATAAGGCGAATCATTCTCAAAAGTTATTTTACAAAATGTTACAACTTTAGTCCTTCGTTTTTGGTCACATTGCACATTTTGACCCTTGGTAAATGTTTTGGACTTTTGGTTTTAACCAACAACATTTCATGTCTAATCCTTGTATACTCGAATACTCAATCCATCCCACATATGATAATAGGATTAAGAAGACAACTAAGGATACAGAGAAAGTGAATGTGTGTGCATCTTTAATACGAACAGATTTGCTTTACGTACCTCAATCACTGATCAAACTAAGATTGAAAAAATCTAAGTTTAGTATGAATGTTCACCTTAAACACATTAACAACATTACAATGCGGTAGTATATTTTTATATCCATTGTAAGATCAACGATAAAAAAAAAAATTTTTTTGCTTACTTTTACTACTAACTTGATATGTTACAACAAATATTATAATGTTGGCAGTGATATTACCGTCTTTTTACATTAAGGTATCAAGAGGTTATTGGTATACTGGTAAAGATCTCAATCTTAAGATCATGACTGCTAAAATACAAATAAATAGGTTGTCGTAAAGGAGTCGAAGACAAAATTTAAATTTTCATGCTTTTAGAAATAAATCCATAAATATAAGTTCTGAAAAACTATAAACCTAAAACTAATTGCACATGTTTTGTTTCATCAAATTAGCTTTAAAAAGTACCACATAAGAGTATTGGAGGTAACAATTCTAGCAAGATGGACCAAAAGCATTAAAAACTTCATTAAAAGCCAATACATACAAATCCAGCAATACTTCAGGGACATTCATTGTAAATTATTATCTTTTTAACTTTTAACAACTCAAAGCAAAAACCTTTGTTAATTCTGGCGGCCTTGCACTTGCAGTATAATCTTGAAGACCAAAGAAATTCCCCCAAATCATCTTCTTCTACACCTGATCTATTTCATCAAATTGCATCAAACCCTAACAATTAACTCAATCTACCATCAAATCGATCGAAATCTTGCGATTTGTGTAAAAACCCACAATCAGAAGTCTTTTGTTGGCAATCTTTTGGTTCTTGATCAGCTAAATCACTTGGGTTTTGAAGAAAATTTGAGCTTTTTGGGTGTTCGTGTTCTTCAAATCGGAGATTATGTATTTATGAGATGAACATAGTTATACCCATCAAGATTTTCGACTCGATACGAAATGGGTGTTCAAATGGTTCCATTGATAGCGATTATCGTTCTTGTTTTTCCTTTGTCAGCAATTTCAAGAATCGACATCGATCCCCGAAATCTTCCGATCGATAATCTGATCAATCTAGATGGAATGATCGATAAAGATACGGTATTGTGATTTTACTCGTGTATTTTGATGTTAATTTGACCTAGTTATGTTGATTATGATCTGATAAAGTTGGGTGATTGCAGGGGGATAATTGTGTAACAGAGTTGATGCGTATAATTGAAGGTTTTCAAGATCTTCAATCTAGTAGCAATGATGAGACCCTTTTAGAACATGATAGATTACTGAAATCATTAGCTCTTCAAGATCTATATGTCAAGAAAACAATCATAGATTGCTTAAATGCTAAAACTGTTGTTACCCCTGAATCAGGAGAAACAAAACATTCTAAGAAATGGTATATGGAGTATTTAGAGTATTTTTCACTAGGTCTTAACCATGGTCATAGAGCCCGTAGGCTAGCCGAAGCGGATGCACCTGCACTTAGCCCGGGTCCTAGCCCTTCACCGGCTGCGGCTCCTAGTGTTACGAGACCTCCTGCCCCTCCGTTCTTTCCCTGGCTGCCTAAAACTCCTAATTCTGGTAAAACTGCACAACCACCTATGGGTTCTGGTGCGAATGTACATTCGAATAATGGGGATAATGATACACACAAAAAGATTGTTATTGCTGTTGTGGTTACTGCTACTACAACTTTTCTTCTTGCTGCATTGTTCTTCTGCTGTTATATTAGGACTTGTGGTAGACGGCGTGGGCAAAATGATGAGAGACCTCTTCTTAGCTTGAGTATGAGTGATTATTCCATTAATGGTATGTATATTTTCTTTGGTAGTTATATTAGTTTGTTGAAGCTTATGGGAAAAAATGCACATAATGAGAGCATAATTTTACTCTTAAGTTCTGTTTTAGAGGTCATATGTCATAAGTTTATAGTCAAATAAGGGTTAGATCCTTAATTGGGTCCTTTATTTGATTATACACTTATAACATAGACCCTTAAATGTTAGTTTGAAAGAATCATTCCTAAAGTAAAGATCCATAAATGTTAGTTTGAAAGCATCATAAATGTTAGTTTGAAAGCATCATTCCTAAAGTAGAGATTGACTTAAAGTATGTTTCTTTTGCATGAAATTCATTTGTGTTTGTTTAATTGTTTTTGTATTGAGTTAGTTATAATGTTTCAGGTGCTTCATATAAACCATCATACAATGTAAATAACTCGGTGCACAACTTTGGGAACACGGGGGATGAATCACTATACGCTAACTCAAACACACAGAAAATGGATTCTCGTATTCCATTAGGCATCCCTTTACAGCCTCCACCCGGAAGGGTAGAATCGTCATTGCAGCCTCCTCCAGGATGGGTGGAATCGTCACTACGGCCTCCACCAGGAAGGGTAGAATCGTCTAAGCGGTTGTCTGTGAATGCAGCTGCTGCTCCACCACCTCCTCCTCCTGCACCTAAACCTCTTGCTGCCGGTCCACCACCTCCTCCACCACCTAAAGGAGGACCACCACCACCTAGAGGCGGACCGCCACCACCACCACCACCTAGAGGAGGACCGCCGCCTCCACCACCACCTAGAGGAGGACCACCACCACCACCACCTAAGCCTGCAGGTCCCCGTCCGCCTCCTCCACCAGGTGGTGGTGCACTGCCGCCACGACCACCAGGTTCTAGCCTAAGACCGCCACGCCCGTCAGAGGGACCTAGTCATTCCAATGGTGATGAAGCTGATGCTTCTAAAGCTAAGCTAAAGCCGTTCTTTTGGGACAAGGTTATGGCTAACCCTGATCAATCGATGGTTTGGCATCAGATTAAATCAGGGTCGTTTCAGTAAGTTCTTATTCTTTTAACGTCGTAAATTTATATTCACATTTGTTAAGATCCCATAACATGATGAACTTTTAATTAACAGGTTTAGTGAAGAAATGATAGAAACTTTATTTGGATATAATGCTACGGATAAAAACAAAGATCACAACAGGAAGAATTCTGCATCACAAGATCCTACTTTCCAGTATATTCAAATTATCGATCCGAAAAAGGCGCAGAATTTGTCTATTCAATTAAAAGCACTTAATGTGACAATTGAAGAAATTTGTGACGCACTAAAAGAAGGTATGTCCTCTTTAAGTCACTTTCAAAATATGTAACCTTGGGTTATTTTTTAATTTTAGATGGGTCAAAGAATAAACATAAGCTGAAAAGGGAACATGTCAAATTGTTGAAAGTGTCTAATATTAATGTTAATGTATACAACTTGACAAGTTGTTTCTTTAAAATAATTAAATTACTATATGTAGTAATGCTGTTTTTGCAATCATATTAAATGCATTAGTTATTTACTTAAAGTTTCTAAATTTGGGCAAAAACAATGTGGTTTTAGTCACCCTAGCTTGACCTGTTTTGACTCGAGCCCATTACCTGAGCCTCTCATCATCCCACCACTAGTTCTACAAGATGTCTAAAATTATCTAGATGGTTTAGATTTAAATCTTGATTGTTTTTTGATTCATGAAACAAAATTTAACTCGTGTGCATTGAATTAGGGAATGAGCTTCCAGTGGAACTTATTCAAACTCTGATAAAAACAGCACCTACTGCTGATGAAGAACTGAAGTTGAGGATGTACAATGGGGATCTTTCTCATCTTGGAACCGCAGAACGGTTTTTAAAGATGTTAATTGAAATACCATTTGCTTTCAAAAGACTAGAATCTTTGCTCTTTATGTGCACATTCCAGGAGGATGAATCAATGATTAAAGAGTCATTCGCAACTTTAGAGGTAAATCTTGGACTCTCATAAAACATATGCTTTTTATTAAAGATGGTAAGCAGGCCAAAGGGCGGGAAATTGGTCAAAAATCATAACTTTTGTGTAGGTAGAAACACATTGGGTTGACTCAAAGTACTTATTATCCAATAGATTCAACTTTTTAATGCAAAACAGTGTGTCAAGTATGATTATAAAAAAATACATTTTTCAGTAAATAATCTGTTTATTGAATAGCATGTTTTAGAAGGTTTTATGTACTGTTATTACATTTTGGGCAAAGTTTGACGTATTGACCCGTTAGAGATATAAACATAAGTATATATATCTCAAATAAACCGATTCTTAAGTAAATTGATCTTAAATGCAACCTCTACTTCTTGTGCATGATTATATTGGGATAAAGAATTGGTTTTTGCATGCTAATTTTAAGTGTCATTCTATAAATCATACAGGCTGCTTGTGTAGAGCTTAGGAAAAGCCGGTTATTCCTCAAACTCTTAGAAGCCGTTTTGAAAACCGGTAACCGTATGAATGATGGAACTTTCCGTGGCAGTGCACAAGCATTTAAACTCGATACCCTCTTGAAATTATCAGACGTAAAAGGAATCGACGGAAAAACAACACTTTTACACTTTGTGGTTCAAGAGATCATTCGTTCAGAAGGTATAAAGGCTGCCCGAACCACCCGAGAATCAAAAAGTTTCAAAACTGAGGATCTTCTCAAAGAAACTTCATCTTCTGCTGAAGAAACAGAAGAACGTTATCGCATGCTTGGGCTTCAAGTAGTCTCGGGCTTGAGCAGTGAGCTCGAGAATGTGAAGAAGGCAGCCATTGTTGATGCTGATGGGCTGACCAGTACAGTGTCAGGTTTGGGCCGGGCCCTAGTAAAAGCCCGTGAGTTTATAAACACGGATTTAAAGAAGGTAGACGACGATGGTGACGAGTTTCAAAGAATTTTGGTGAGTTTTGTGAAGAATGCTGAGAAGGAGATCACTTGGATGCTTGAAGAAGAAAAGAGAATAAAAACTTTGATCAAGAACACGACGGATTACTTTCATGGGAACTCCTCGAAGGATGAAGGGTTGAGATTATTCGTGATTGTTCGTGATTTCTTGATAATTTTAGATAAAGTGTGTAAAGAAGTAAAGAGTGATCCTGTAAGAACACCAAGACCACAAAGAAATGACGATTTGCAGCCGGGGGCTCAAAGGAAAGATGATCAGGACGGGGGTCCGTCTGACCCCCGCCAGTTGACGTTTTCTGATCAACGTCAGCGGCTGTTTCCGGCAATTGTTGGGCGGCGGATGGACAGTTCTAGCTCAGATGAAGATTAGTGTGTAGGGTGTTATTTTCAGCTGCTAAGATTGATTCTTTTTTTTTGTTACTTTTATTTTAATCTACTTGATGAACTAAAAATGGTGAAAGTGCAGGCTGTAGGTGGTGTTAATGTTGTATATGAATCCTAATTCTATCTCACAAGTTGAAATACTATCTGCATTCATCTGATTACCAAATGCATTTCTATATATCGTATTTTCGGGCCTTTTAAACTAATGAGTTGGGTAGGTTGAAATAGGTGAAAACATATGATATAAAAATGTTTACGATTCATAATACATTAACACAATAGCATTTAAACCAAGATTTGTTGCAACTGCAAGATTCAAATAGAAAATAAGAAGTTTAGATTGAACATAGTTCTATATAAAAATTCACGAGTGTCTGGTATTGTCGGACAAGAACTCACTAGTCCAAGATAATGCTAGTGTTTTTTTTATTGTTTATTGTTTTTTTTTTATGTATTATAAGTTTAGTAACAAAATGGGACAAGCATATATTCGAACAAGAGAGCTCTGAATAAGAGATCAATTGCCTCACATGAAACAATAATGTGGTGAATATTACATTATTACATGACACTAGGAATGTACGGGGTCGGTTTGGTTCGGTTTTAGCCTAAAACCGAAACCAAAAACCGATATCTTGGTTTTTAGGTGTTTAAAACTGTTTGGATTTGGTTTTTTCGGTTTTTGGTTTTCACTTCAGTTTCGGTTTGTTTTACTATTTGGTTTTCACTCAAGTTTTTAAAGAAAAAATGGTTCTAAGTAATGTATATAAACTATACTTTAGACTTACATGATTTTGTTGATATTTAAATATAATCTACATATATTTATAAATTACTTGACATTCAAAAGAATTACAATTCATAAAATACAATAATAAAAAAATTCAATAAAACATTTTAATCTACCAATTCAAATAAAAAGTTCAAAGATTATTCTTGAAACCTAAATATTAAAGAAAAAAACAGATAACATAAGTTAAATAAGTTACTAATAGGTTAATTATGTTTATAAGTGTATGAATACACCTCTATATTTACAATTTCAGTTTTTATGGTTTCAATTTGGTTTTTGTTACAAGTAAAATCGAAACCGAACTGAAAAATTCGGTTTTTTAAAAAACCATCAAACCAAACCATCGGCTTCTTATAAGTTTCGGTTTTTTCGGTTTGGTTTGATTGGTTATTCCGGTTATGGTTCGGTTATTATAGTTTCTCGCACACCCTACATGACACACATATAAAATAATGTTAAGTTAAATAGAGTATACTATTTTATTATGCATGACGTGTTTCGAGGCCACAAATACAAACGGATCCCATCAATCTCTGTAGTTAAACACGAGGAATTGAGAAAGTATTTACGAGCAGCATGTTAGAGTGTTTTGTGTTAACGAGAACAAAGTGATAGGTGTTTAACATTAAATATTATAAAAAGTAATAGTAGGCATAATATATAATGATTTAGGTTACTCTTTTTAAGCTCAAAACCATTAAGGATATTATTTTTAGTAGGCAAAGTAATTAGAGAATATCTTCTATTATAAGTTTAAAACGTGATTATATTAAAACAATGAATTTATAAAAGAAGTGTCCAAATGTCCCATGCGACTGAATTTTGAAGTGTACAAATGTCCCATGCGACTGAATTTATAAAACAATGAATTTTGAAGGCTAGCACTGTCTCTAGAGACAAGAAGACGAGAGATGTCTCGCGTCACATGTAGTTAACGATGAGAAACGATGACGAGCTGAACACATCGCTTAGAACGGCTACAATTGCTAATGGCGGAGTGATGCCTAGCATTCAAGCTCACTTCGGTGATTGATTTTCCGGTATGTGTGGTAATGAAACCCTAACTAGTTGATTATATTTTATTTATACAATTTAACAAATGCGAATTACACTAGAAGTGATGTTTATAAAAGCACAATGATTTTAAAGTATGTTTTCTCTAATAGAATTATTTTATTTTTATCGCATTACACATAAAGTATGTTACCTATAACAAAATTCAATTTGGTATATCATATAATGGTGAAAAAATGTTTTATCTTATCAGGAAGCAGTGTTTCTACTGATATAGTCATGTCATATCTGGTTATCATATTGTTCGGGCCTCCTCTCCAGCTCGAGACATATTTGTTGCATTTCAAAATCCAACCATCATCCTGTCTCGTGCCAGGTCCTCACCACTGCCCTTAATATTTTGCTTTGTATTCTAATCCTTATATTATATAGATACACACATAACCATGAGAAATGATATATTTTTTAATTTTATGTTAGTTCATATATTAATAACAAAATAACTATTTATTTACTCCTTGCTAAATCCTACACTTAAATCAACATTTTACTAGTCTTTGAATTTATTTACAAGATGTTAAAAAGTAGTTTCATGAACATTGTAGCTTTGCCAAATAATATTAAGAGGGTTATTGGATTTTAGTAATCTTAATTTTTACTTATTGGTTGGGATTAATTTTAACTCAAGAAATGTTCTACAAACACTCTTTATTTTGAGTTTATTTTTCTTAAATGATCTATTACTAATTGAGAACTAACCATGTTAGTCTTTTTGATGACGTGTACTGATTATGTGGCTAAAACACTAAGCAGAAAGTTGAAATATACCATTAGGTTCATCAATATTTACATTGTGATCTGAACTACTAGACTTGTTGGAGGTAGATTTTAGATCAAGATGGAGACTACACTAGAAAACAGAACTGATAGAGGCTGGGCGACGACGAAGTTATAAAATAAGCTCAAAATTGGCAATATTTCATTAAAATAACTAACGAGCGTTAATTATTAATTACTAATTGAACGTTAGAGAAAAATAAACTTAAAATTAAGAATGTATGTAAATAGTTTTTGAATTGGGATTTAAAATATATATATAAATTATTAAAAAACAATAACTCTAAAACTTAAAAGGAAACTTATCATAATGTTAAATTTTAACAAGAATATTAATCGAGAAAAAAGAAATACACTAAAAATAATATTATCCTTAGTCAACCCCCAAACTAACCGCCATTTCCAACGGTCGACGTTACAACTAAATCCCCCAACATTCTAACCCCGTTACAACAATCCCCAAAATCACCATCTCTTCAAACAACACACACAAAACTCCATTAACACCCACCTGCAACACCTTAATAATAATAATCTCCAATGGCGAAAGAACCCCTAAACCCACCCATCAAACGAAAGCCCACCGCCACCACCACCACCACCACCGCATCTCCGCCGCCCAAACGCCCCTACATCGACTCATCATCTTACTCCGACGACATGAACGACACCGCCTCGAGCAAACCCGAAACACAAGAAGACGAAGAGGAAGTTGAAATCAACGATCTTGATCTGTATCAGGAGCTTCAGGAGTATGAAATTCGAAATGGGGTTAACCCAATTGTGGATTGTGATCATATGAGGAGATTCTGCTTCCCGTATATTCTTATGGGCGTTGGGAATAAAGGGGGGTGGGAGAGTAAAATTCGACATTTGAAGCTTAAATTCAAGAATCTGCAGAGTGATATGTTTGTGGGTGATGTGTTAATGGAAGAATTCTTGTTGTGGAAGAAGATGTTCGTGCGTAATTCTCCACCGGATGAATGCAGTAGGATTTCGTAACATGAGTTTAGCATTCGTGACGATTTCTGATATGACATATGAGTATATACTGTTCATTACAGATTAGTGATGCATTAGTGACCATTACGGAAGTATACGGTTGCAGAAGATGAGTATACGGTGCTTTACTAATTAGTGACGATTTGAGAAGATGAGTGTGTGGTTCTTTAGAGATTAGTGATGCATTGACGATTTCATAAGATGAGTATATATATCCTGTTTTTTAGGAATTTGTTATTGATTAGTGACGATTTCGTAAGATGGATAGTTGAGTACATAGTGATGTTTATGAATCAGTGTACATTAGTGACGATTTCTTACCTCAAGAACGTCATTTCTATTGTAATCGAGTAAAATGTGTTCATTGAATTACTGGTGGATAAAAAAGTTCCAAGAGTTTTGAGTATTTTTAGATATTGAGTTTGTTAATATCAGAAGAATAGTATAATATTCCTCATAATATTTTAAATTGATCTTATGATCCTTAAGAGAAATGTTCTAATTTGTAGTATTTTTATAGATTTAAATAATTAAATATTTGTATGAAATATAAAACTAGTTTAAGGAATGCATGGAATATATTATTATACGACTTATTGTTTTTCAAATATATATGATTATTTTTTATGAAGGTAACATACTAACATGTTTAAAATGTCCATTCCTTGCATAAGGAGTGTTCAAATGATGTCATTGAGACGTAAGTTTATGCGTTCGGCCTTGCCATTGCCATTTTAGGACGAGGTTTGTGGGCATAAAAATCAAAAAACAACATGAGTGTCAGGACAAGCGGGTCATTTTATAAATTTTTTTTTAATTTTTGATTCGTCAACAAAACATCTCACAATCACTTTTTTAATTAAGCCTTATATTCATACAAACATTGTTTGATTCACCAACCAAATTCTAACAAGATTCTAAAGTAAATATAACAACCCTCCATCATTCTAATCATTCAACTTTCAATCAACAATTTCCCTAATAGGAGTTGTATTGTTTACAGATTAACATAGAGTGAGTGCTATCTACAACAGAGATGGTCGATAGATCGATCATTTTAAGGCATATCAAATGAACACATTTAATGATCTTATATCAACATCCAAACATCCACTAAATCTACTTGTGAATATCAATCATCAAACCAAACATCAAACTGTTTCAATTTTAGATATAGGTTTAACATTTACTCGATTTGGATCAATCTTGGACCAAACTATTATGAATCTTGGCTTGTGAGTTGTGATAATTAATTGGTTAAACGTTCAAAGTGTTCAAGGTGATAATTAAGCGTTTTGAAGAAAAAAATGGTAATTTTAACATATAATTTGTTAGGCAAAAAATATAGTTATTAACTTTTAAACAGTAAATATCATATCTTAACATTAATTAACTTATAAGAATTCAACAATTAAATGATGAAATGACAACACCAATCGAATCAACAAAGCAAGTTCTCATTAAATCAGAAGATATACACACTAACCCATTGAACCAATGTCGCTAACAATCCTACAATCTCAAAATCAAAACAAAGACCCATTAATCCAGAAACCCTAACCAACCCATAACAGATCAAACATCAATACTTTATCACCTATTCATCATCAGCAGATGGCTTTGAAGAACCAACCTTCTTCGGAAGCAAAAGATTGTGGATATTAGGCATAACACCTCCATTAGCAATGGTAACATCCCCAAGAAGCTTACTCAATTCCTCATCGTTCCTCACAGCCAATTGAATATGCCTAGGCACAATTCTAGTCTTCTTATTATCCCTTGCAGCATTTCCCGCCAATTCAAGCACCTGTAAACAACCAATTTCACATATTTCAAATCCAATTTCACAAATTTCAAATCCAGTTTCACAAGTTTCAATCCCATTTCGCAAGTTTCAATAATTCAATCCCATTTCACAAATTTCAAATCCAATTTCATATATTTCAAATCCAATTTCATGAATTTCAAATCCAAATTCATGAATTTCAAATCCAAATTCATGAATTTCAAATCCAAATTCATGAATTTCAAATCCAATTTCTCAATTTCAAATCCAATTTCACAATTTTCAAATCCAATTTCACAATTTTCAAATCCAATTTCACAATTTCCAATATCAACACAACAATGAAACCCTAAATCACAAATTGACATCAGGGTAACAATGAATCGACGGAATTCAAGATTACCTCAGCGGCGAGATATTCAAGGACGGCGGCAAGGTACACCGGAGCTCCGGCGCCGACACGTTCGGCGTATTTTCCGGCTTTGAGGAAACGAGCGATGCGACCAACGGGGAACTGAAGGCCGGCTTTGCTGCTTCTCGAAGTAGCCTTCTTTGCGACGGCGGATCCTAGGGTCTTGCCTCTTCCGGCCATTGTTTCCGGTGGTTTTTCGTCGGAAATTTGGTGGTGGTGGTGGATGTACGGTGAAGGAGAATTTGCAATTGAGGGTGATTTGTTGTTGTTTGTAGAAATGGTCTTTGGTGGTGGTTATATATAGTGGGATGATTGTTGTGTTTTTGTGGCCAATAATGTTGAAGCACACGGATTAGAATCATGAGCGTAGATTGGATTAGATCTAACGGTCTTGATTGTGTATCTGTTTGTATCAAATCTGTTTTGTAAGATGACGGTTTTGCCCCTCGGCCAATATTTTTAATTTTTGCCTTTTAAGACTTGCATATGGGCTGGAGCCCAGAATGAATTCACCTTTTCAGTCATGTTTTGATTATTCTAGTAACAACTTTTTGAAGGTTTTTACAATGAAAAATCTATTATTAAAAGAAGTCTGGTAAGGTGCTAAAATCTCGAATTGTAATGACGAATTACGGAATTAAATACTTTCGTTAGTCATAACAAGAGACTTTTTGTAGTTTTTCATTTGTTTCAATTAACTTCAACTAACTAACTTCATTAAATATACCTGTTAAAATCAAGGTATTTTGGTCTTTTTTTTTGAACGGCCAACGAATAATTTTTAAGTCCGGTCACCCAGGTAAACCCAATGGCGAAAGACCATCCACGCCCGCAAACACAAACAGCGCTGGTGACCCGGCTCGCCCACCATTCCAAGGGAAACCCACCACCCAAAGACCCACTGTGGTAAAACTCTTGGCCCACTTGGAGCATATTGCACCTAGTGAGACTTTAACCCATGACATCCACTTTGGGAATTCATAAGATGCTTCCTCCTAAACCAGTTGATCTAGAACTCATTGACATTTTTGGTCTTTTTCTATATAAGGACTACAAATGTAATGTATCCAAACTAACAAGGGATATTTGTATAAATTGAGTATATACATACACACACCCTAGCATCACAAACCAACACCTCCCATCGCCAGTCACAAGACTCCGCCGCAGTCGTTGCCTCCAGTGCTGGTCATCCGCCTCCATCGCTGGTCTCCCTCCTCCACTGTTTGCCCCCATCTCTCTCTCCACTCAACATCACAGACTACCAATTGAAAATGCATCTCACGTTGTCGATGGATGTGAGAAGCATCGCATGGATCACCACCTGAAATCGCGAACCAAACCTTTAATCAGGACTTTGATTAAGGGTGTGCGAAGGTGAAGAGGTTAGGGTTTGAATCTTGAATATGAAGATTTGAATTTGGGCATAGCAGATTCAAAATTGGTTAGGTTGTCGTTAGGGTTTTTTATTTGTTGTGTGGTGGTAGTGTGATGTTGGTTGTGTTGGTGCGATGGTTGTGACGGTTTGATTATGAACGAACTCTGATAGGGGTGGCGTGATGCGATAGTGGTAGTGGCTGCGGTATGCTCGTGGTGGTTCGAATCTTAGGCAGTGGTGGTGGTAAGTGGATGCCAAAGAAAGTGCGTTTGGGTTTAGAGTAATTACAAAAATAGTTAGAAGTTCGAATAAGTTACATTTTTAGTCCTTATTATTAAAATGACCAAAATACCCTTGTAATTAATATATTAGTTAACTGTGTTAGCGGGTTGGAGTTAATCGATACGAATTACAAACCACAAGGAGTAAAGATTTTAAAATGTTTGTAGACATATCGTTATTTGGACCAAATCATAGGAATCAAAAATGAAGTTTACTCTTTGTTTTATCATAATTTACTTTAGAATATTATTATTACTCCTAAAAAGTTAGATATATTTTTGTTTATATAATTTTCAGGATGAGTAATTTCACATACATCTATATAATATAGATGAGTTTTTTAGAGATGTGTTTTTTTTATCAAAATCAGTATTATGTTAAAAATTATAAGTACTGCATAATACAATTGTATATAGTACATATACAGATTATCAAAGTAGTGGACGAGAGAGAAAGTAAGATTGTTACATAACCGTCTTATATATCATAATCAAAGCATTACACACAATTGCATAATACGGTTCTCGCAAGTTTAATATGTTTTTTGTTCTAAACGAACGTCATATGTGTGCGTGTGAGAGAGAGATATTTTATAAGTAATGAGATTAAAAAGAATAATCACTAAAATTTATATATATTTCATTTAAGTCACTTAATATAAAAAGTTTTACCATGTTTAGAAAAGATTCACAACATTGAAATCTTTAATGAAAGTTGACTGAATTCAAACGAACAAAAAATAGAATTGGTTATTATTTTGTGAAGACATCATGTACTGAAATGACAAGAGTACATTATGGATTTACACGATGCATCCTTCTTAAATTTGATGATTGACTTGACTATATTTCGATTTTTATATTTAAATGTTCTCACTGATAACGGTTATGAACAAATGGATGATAACACATTAACATATAATTTAAAATGTAAACACAGAAGACATACCAAATATGTTCAGCTTAACCTATGTTGTAAATATCATGAAATAAGTAAAGAGGTAAAGACTAATGATTATTAGCCCAAGCGGCTGATGTAAGGTTCTTATTATTTTATTAAAATGAGATTGTGTGGGTTCAACTCTCACCTATAACAAAAAATTAGTTTTGAGATTGAGTAAAAAAGTTTTTTCATCTAATGTGAGTTTCATTTTAAAAAGATCTTAGGTTCTAAACTAATAAACTCAGACTAATATACAAGTTTCCTTTTAAGTTCAAAATATATTTTTGTACTTTCAATACTGTAACCCGTGAGTGATCTTAAAACCACTAGAAAAAATAATATATTAATATGGTAAAAGCAAGAAAAGTAGATATGATGAGTGAAGTGTCATCATGTATGTTTGAAGTGGGATTCTATAGTCTCCATGGGTGACATCTTTCAATTGTAATTATTAAAAGGTAGTGATATGTTGGAATGATTAAAAGTGCTCATTGTGCAAGTGTGAGCAAGATCAGGTAACATTTGATAACACCTTTATATATGGAGATTGAAAGTGAGTGGTGAAGTATGTGCGACTGTGTGAGTGTTTAATGTGCATGCAAGATTGGGAGTCATGAGTGTTGGGTCATTTTTGGCCCATTAGAAGAGTAACTTTTGAGCCCAACTTATTTGAGTGAATAAAATAATCGGAAGATAAAAAGTGCAGCAGATAGAAGTTTATTTTCAGCCATAAAAAAGAGGGTAGATAGTAGACAAAAAAAAAAGTTTCCCATTATTTTTTACCTAGCTGCAGAGATCGGTTGTTTTTCGGAGATTGAATCATTGGATCATTGTGAAACTTGGACAACATCTTTACAACATTTTGGCGACCTTATCCAATGGTTGGATTGTTCTAATCATGTCCGGAAGTCGGTGTTTACAGTCCATGTTTGTGGCTGTAGATTTGGGTGATATCTTTTCTCTTTTGTTTTTGTTTGGTTCCATATGCTTTATGTTAGTTGATTCCAGGTGTATGATGTTTGTTGTATGCATCTAGTATATTTAGAGAAGACTTTTATACTATTGATTTTGGTGATAATGGATTTTAAACAACACTGGTAGTCTCGTGATTTTTAGTCTTGGTTTTGAGAGGTTTTTCACGCTTGGGTGTCTTCTTGTTGTTATGTTTGAATACCTTATTTGTTTGCATCCTCACAGGTTCATTTGAGTCGGGGGAAGTTTTGACCAAACGAGGTTTTTGTTTCGTTACGTGTTACCTACCGTTTGTGATTGGTTATGACCTTTTAACCTTAAATACTAAATCTTTATCGCTATCTAACCGATCAATTAAGTTTGGATCTGTGAATAATGAAATTAACTAAAAACAATTAGGAAGTTAAATTAACAAAACAATAAAATAAAGATAAAGATACACAATCAATTAAAGGTATCACATGGACTTGCACTCCACTTAGCATAGAAATAACAACTAGCATAAACTCAAGGTGATATCAGTATTTGCATATAATATATGAAAGTAGCTTAAACCCTCGTCAATAATATCTAGACATATAACTATTAGAAAAGTTATAATGATAAACACACAATAGCCACTTATAGTTATGCCATGAGAACCTAATGATACAATTATGTTAATGTTAAAGATGAACTAAGAGTTATCTAATTCCATTTTTTTTAAAGTTAACACAATAAAAACATGATAACCATCTCAACTTACATAAAATAAACAAACTATAATTCATGAATATCAAACCACGATTACAAAATCAATACATAATCAATGACAAGAGAGATTCATGACATACATCATGGTTCTCTCAAAGATAAGCATAAGTGCATAAGTGGACCGTTTAAGTGATGGTCAATACAATCAGTCTCACAATGAGGAGAGTGTTAGAACACTTAACAGATCAAATAGGGAACCAAGACAATATTATGATACTAAAAACACAAGCAAAACAAGAGACATAAACTTAAGAACAACACACAAAGTATGGTTTTCAAGGATGTTGTATATTGCTTCTCAAATTCTTTTACAAGTGTTACAAAGCATGAAGAAAAGATACAAGGACCTGAGATACTTTATACTACATCCTACGGTCGGTCATACTTTGAAGGCCAACTGGAAACACTAATCTAGACAACAAGATCGATGTAAAGTCAAAAAACAGGTTCTTTTGACTAGTGACTATGACATGACATAACTCACATCCTAATATATTATAAAAATGATAAAAGTACATAAAATATAAAATTACAGACTCAATACCTCAATGTATAGTTGCAAAAGCATGGACCTTTTCACCAACTTGTATAAGTTGGTGAGTCTTCAGAGTTGCAGCGGAAAGTGAGTCAGCTTTATGCAAAAGTACATCAGAGAAAGCATGTTCTTCTTTGTCTTCTGAAGAAAACTGTCTTCAGTTCATTGGCTTCGGAAGACTTCATATTTGGCTTCGGAAGATTTTGCTCTTGAATTCGCAAGATTTTACACCTAGAATATTTTATTGTGTAGAGTGTAAAACTTCCGAAGCAACTTCTACTAAGTACCAAGTGCATGCATGCAGGAAACACTTAGGTTGGTTTTGGTGCATTAGCCTTTCAAATAACCTTACAATAAGGTTGCACATTCGCCTAATTTTATTAAACCTTCAACCTTCATTCATCATTCCTAGTCAAATGTAAGAAAATACACATAAAAATGCAAGTATATGCATAAGTGTTGTAAAAGACATGAGGTAATTTTTAACATACATACTTACAACACCCACAAGGTTAAACAATTTATCAAACTAGAATAAACACACAATCATTGAAGAATAACCAGGTTTCATCATGGCTTTAACATAAAAAATACCAAGAATCATGCATAAGTTGTTAATTCATGCTAAGTTTAATCTAATTCAAGTGTTATTAAGAGTTTAGCCCACGAGGCTTACAAAAATGCACCCAAACTCAAGACCGTATATCTAGAGAATTCAAACCAATTTTGAGTGAAAATAGAGTGGATGATGTTAGATCCTTCTTGAAAATGTGAAATCTTTAATCTTGGCCTTATCTTCAAAAAACTCTTGAATAAAACTAAATCACCTAAGCGGTGAGAGAGGCTAGTGTTTGATAAAAAATGAAAGTTATGTTGGAAATGAGGTGTATTGGGGTTATAAATCTGTATTTGGTCCAATTATGACCATATCAAAAACGATATGACCATATTCAACTTTAGAAATAAGCTGCTTGAAGTTTGACAAATAATATGTGCATATCAACTTTAATATGGTCATATCAGAAGCATTTTTCCTTTTGAACGTTTTTTCAAATCTTAAGTTTTATTTACAAAAATCACCGAGTTTCCTTCAACAACTACAAATTTTAAATAAAACACAAATAAAAATCTAAATAAATGAATTTTATAACAAAAATAACTTATGATACAAAGAAATATGTATTGTAAACATATATAATTATTAACATATCAACGACCATACTAGTTAAGCAAAAGACGAGGAATTGAATGCACTTGAAGAAAAGTATGGTTAAGAAAAAAACTCAGGTTCGAGTGATTAAGAATGTTAAAGGTTTCAAAAAATGTGTTTGTGTATTAATGTGTTTATATATATGCAAATGATTATACACAAAATGTGCACATTTCAATGTGGTATAAATTACTATTAAGCCCCCCGCTTTGCGGCGGGGGCGTAAAATCATTCCAAATAGCATCAACGTCACACTACCATCAGCAACCGCCAACGCCTAAAAACTCGTATTAAAAAAAATAAAAACAAAAAAATAATAAAACCGAACGAAAGGTAGATGTTAAAACACCGAACCACGCTTGTGAAACGTAAACTTTAAAAATAATAGCTAAGTCGATCTAGGATCCGGACCTTGCAACCGGGCTGTTAAATAGGAAAAAATAAGCATAACGTTGAACCACACATGAACGTTATGACGTATTATCTCTCAAAATTTAGAGCGAAATGTATACGAAAATTTTGTAAAAGAAGAAGAGAATAAGCAACCAAAGTAAAAAGTGAAAAATTGTAGGGGTTAAATTATAAAAAACATAAAAATATTGGATTTAAAATAAAAAAATAAAAGAAAAAAAATTAAACAAAAGACATGCACAACCTCTAATGCATATAGTACAACCATCAATGCAACCCAAAGTTGCTAATTAGTATAATACTAGTAATTAAGCCCCCTGCGTTGCAGCCGGGACGTAAAATCGTGGCTAGTAGCATCAATGTTATATAATGGTAACGACTACCAACACTGGTACAACTCATATTAAAAAAATAAATAAAAATGAAAATAACAAAACCAAACGAAAAATATACCTAAAAACATTAAACCACGCACGTGAGACGTAAAACATTAAAAACAATAATTAAGTCAATCTAGAACTCGTGTATTGTGACGGGACCATTAAACGGGAAAAAATAAACATAAAACGTTGAACCACACGTGCAAGTCACAACGTATTAACTCGTAAAATTTAGAACGAAACAAAAAATTTATAAAAAATGAAAAGTATAAGGGACCAAATTTGAAAGTAAAAAATTATTGGGGACTAAATTGTAAAAACATGTAAGAGTTTAGTTTAATATAGAAAAGTCAAAGATTTAAGAAAAGATAAAAACAAAAGATGGCACAACCCATCAAGCATGTAGTACAACCAACCAAGCATAAATAAGTTGGTAATTAGTATATTATAAATAAGTATTTTATCCGAACACCTAGGCGGCATTCAACGTAAAAAGTTGTTTGAAAGTGCGACAAGTTAAAGATGAACTTTATAAATGTTTTTTTTGGGAATGATATTATGTTTCGTAATTACTAAAATTTCAAAGATAAATAAATAAAAAGATTTTGAAGGGTCGAGGTTGGCTAAAGGAAACAGGGTATGGAATAGAGTTGTAAAATTTATTAACTTCATGATAATGATATTATTCCATGTTTTTATTTGAAGAAAAAGATTGGTAATGAAGAATTCACATAATTTTTCATTACCAGTTGATTAAAATAGAGAAAATTAATGGTGGAAGCTGTCTTTATATTAACTTAGTGGGTTCATTAGCGATTTAGAATTGAGTTAATCTTTGAGAATAACAAGAAGAATCGGGACATCATATTTTATACCATTGCTCAATATTCAGTTTGAGGTTTTCAAATAGGTGTCAAAAAATTAAATGTAGTTTTGTATAGTGGTTAAAAAACACGATTATGACTCTGTAGTTTTTTTATGTTCTGTCTAGCTTATTGTTAGTTGAGTTTTAATATATTTTTCTCTTGTTTGAAAAAAAAAACTTTGTCAAAATAACTGAATATTATTATGTCAAGACACACTTATCATTATGCAATTAATAATGGTACATATTGTTAACGTCTTTTTATATTTAAATGACGAGGTTACGGATGCTCCCTCTTGTTTATCATAGATTTCCACAAATGCGTCTCCCTTTCTCATAGTGTCCATGATGGCGTTCGGGAGATGTTCTTTATGGGCATGCGTTTGAGGGGCTCTATCAACGATTCAACAATTAAGAACCATAATACATGTGTGCGATATGATTAGGTCATGTGGTGTACTTCAAGGTTCATTAATTTCACGTAAAGAACATGTTACCCACCTCATCTCTTTTACTTTACCTCACATTTTCACTAAACAAAGGAAGTAACTTCATCCACTTTCACTCCGCCTTAACCCTTTTAGATAATAGCCTCCTACACGCCCATTAAGACCTCCATAAGCAGTGACGAACCCATATTTTTTTTTGTGGGGCAAAAGCATGGCATTGTATAATTTTAAAAGGGACGTTCGGAATTTTCGCATAAATATAACACCAAATATATATATGTTTTTTACGAGGGACAGTTGCCCCCCATCCTATAACCTAGGCCGCCCCTGTCCATAAGCACACACTTCACGCCCCTTAGACCATGTGTAATGGGGCGTTAAATCCATACATAACGCTACATAATGCCTCCATCTACGGTAGGACGTTGTTTAAAGGGACATTATTATTATAACGCCCCAAATCACTAAATCCATAATGATGAAGGGGCGTTATAGGGGCATCAACCATAACTTATGTTTTTAACAAAAAAGTAATGGTGAATTGATACTGATATGATAGAAAATAACCCTTAATGAGCATTAACCATTACTCATGGTCTTAACGCTTAGAAGGAGTGGTGTGTCACACTTTTTACGAGCCACATCAGCGTGCGAGCATACCCAAAACCTCATGGTGTCAAATCGAATTCACTTTCTTTTAATTAATTTTGGAGTTATTATTGTATCCGAAAATTAAATTCTCCATTTAATTGAAGAGGTGACTCGTGAATGTCTTTCTTTTATTTCATAGCTGTCAGAAAATCTTTATTTTTCATTATTTTTTCTCATTTGAACTCATTTGTTTGTCTTAATGTAATTTATTAGTGGCACCAAGCCAGTGACCTTCTCCTCCATCCACTCCAAACCCTCAATTCCACTTTCTTGATTTAATGTTCAAAGTTTTCAGCTTTTTGGAAATGGGTACAAAACACTTTCAATCTCACTTTTAAAAAGTTCACAAAGGGGGAAAAACCAACACCACCCAAGAATATTGTTAAAATATGCCAACAGTTTGGTTCTCTTTGAAGAAATCCCTTCACTGCAAATCGGAGCCATCAGAAGTCCATGACCCGAAATCCAAGAAACACTTGGGAGCAATCTTGACCCGAAAACCCGGTAGGTCGGGTTGTTCAAGATCCATTGCAAACCTCAAAGATGTCATTCATGGTGGTAGCAAGAGACACTCAGAAAAGCCTGTGAATTGCAGCCCTAGATCTATTGGAAGCAGTGAGTTTTTGAACCCAATTACTCATGAAGTTATCCTTAGTGATTCAAGATGTGAGCTCAAAATCACAGGCTTTAATGGTGGATTTCATGATGTCAGTGGTGGTGGTGGTGGTGATGGGTCTACTTGTGTGGGTACATTGATGCCTGGGACACCGGGTCCTGGTGGTCATTTAACAATGAATAGTTTCAAGAATCAGCAAACAGCTACAAGAAGAACAAACACAAAGTTGAACTCATTGTTGTCATCATCAGATGGGAATGGAATTGTGAATTCTGGTGGTTTTGTTGGGAAGAATGGAATCCATCAAAAGCCTAGAGCTTCTTTAGAGACAGAATCTAATGGGTCTTCTGCTGGTGCAGTCACGTGCCATAAGTGTGGTAAGCAGTTTGGAAAGTGGGAAAATCTTGAAGCCCATCATCTATGGAAGCATGCTGGTAATTTTCTATTCAAGTAATCATCATTTAATCTATCAAGATTTGATCTTTATGTTGTTGGATTAACATTTCTTGATTCAAACCACATAATGGTGTTCATAATTATTTAAATTTTTGAAAAACAAGAAACTTTAATGTAGATTCTTGTTCTGTGTGGTAGACTAGTAGTTGCCGAACTTATGGTATTTTTCTATTCAATTAATCATCATTTAGTCAATCAAGATTCAATCTTTGAATTGTTAAATTCACACTTCTTGATTCAAACCAAAAAATGGTGGTCATAATTATTTAAATCTTGAAAAAATTAAGAAACTTTAATGTAGATTCTTGTTCTCTGTGGTGGACTGGTAGTTGCTGAACTTATGGTAATTTTCTATTGAGTTAGTCATCATTTAATCTATCAAGTTTCAATCTTTTTTGTTAAATTCACATTTCTTTATTCAAGCCACATATTGGTGTTCATAATCATTTAAATCTTGAAACAGTAAGAAACTTTAATGTAGATTCTTGTTCTTTGTGGTAGTTACTGAACTTATGGTAATTTTCTATCCAATTAATCATCATTTAATCTATCAAGATTCAATTTTTATATTGTTTTATAACAAGTTTTTTCATTAATCCTAAATACCACATGATCCCACACTTGCAAGTATTTGAAGTTACACTACATTTGTGAGGGACAATCAGTGATGTTATTAGGCTACAAGGCTTGTGCTCAATCTTTATATTGTTAAATTCACAATTCTTGATTCAAGCCACACAAATGGTGGTCATAATTATTTAGATCTTGAATCAGTAAAAACTTTAATGTAGATTCTTGTTCTTTGTGGTAGTTGCTGAATTTATGGTAATTTTCTGTTGAAATAAAGTTTCATTTAAACCAACAACTGGGTTCATTTTTTATTCATATTAAAAAAAGTATGAAACTTTAATGTATAATCTTGTTATTGTTGGTAGTTACTGAGCTTATGGAGGGTGATTCATCAAGAAAGATTGTAGAAATAATCTGCCGATCAGGCTGGTTAAAGCCCGAGAACAATTCGGGTCGAATTGAGAAGGTTTTAAAAGTACACAACATGCAAAAAACCCTAGCCCGTTTCGAAGAATACAGAGACTTGGTGAAAACCAAAGCCAGCAAACTACCAAAGAAACATCCTCGTTGTATAGCCGATGGGAATGAACTTTTAAGGTTTTATGGCACGACGATTTCTTGTTCTCTTGGAATCAATGGTGAATCTAGCTTATGCATTTCTGATAAATGTAGTGTTTGTCGGATTATAAGACATGGGTTTTCCACCAATAGGGAGCTCAAGGATGGCGTTGGCGTTTTCACAACTTCAACTAGTGCTCGGGCTTTTGAATCCATAGAAGCGTGTGATGATGGGCCTGATACACGAAAGGCGTTGATGGTCTGCAGAGTGATTGCAGGGCGGGTTCATCGACCGTTAGAGAACATTCAAGAGATAACAGGGCAGACAGGTTTTGACTCGTTAGCTGGGAAAATCGGGCTTCATTCGAATATTGAAGATCTTTATTTACTTAGCCCCAAAGCCCTCTTACCTTGCTTTGTGGTAATTTGTAAACTCTAGACATATGACATTTTGAATGGGTTCATTTTGGTAAAGTTCTTGCTAGGGGTTATTTTAGATAGGATTATGATCTTCTTGTTAGTCTCAATGCATTCAAGAAAGGTTTTGAAGTTAGGTCTTGTTTATGTACATAATGGTCTATCATTGGTGGTCCGGACCAACATTGGTCCGAACAATGGTTACCTCACTCATGATCGAAAACACATACGGTACGTTTTGACGTATAGTGGAAGCATAAAAAAGTATGATTATTGTTTAATAGGAAAATTGAATTATCATTAATCGCCTTAAACTGTTGATTAATTACAACATTTCCCTTCTTTAAAGAAAAATCTAATTTTGGTAGGTTTAGCTAAATCTTGAAATTCAAGTTAAGAGCTTCATGATTAAAAAATGCATAAACAAACATGTGAATTAATAAATATAAAGATTCACAAGTTTTAGAAAAACCGTCAACAAAAGTGTAATTCATTCTTATTGCAAGAACAAAACACAGGTAAGACATTTTCATCCATTACTTACGTTGGGTATCTTCGTGTCGCATCTAAATGGACTATATAGCAAAGGATCTAAAGATATCAAATTCTGCCAACAATTTGACCTAAAAGCATCTAAAGACACCCCACATATGATATGGTCATCACTACATGTCTCTTAATTTGAATTTCGCCCATTTCATTTGAATATTTCATGCCCAAAAGAGGTCAAGTGGTACTAGACTGCAATTAATAGTACATGTTACCAAATAAGCAACTGATGCACTAACATTTTGTGTTTGTCCATTTTGCTGTCTCTTAGTGATAACAACGACATTATGATTCCAATTTCTTTCCCTCGAGATTTTCAAGTTTCAAACTTTTATACCAAAAGAAAAAAAGGTTTTACCTCAAGAATACAACACATAAAGCTTGAGGTACAACTCTTTAATGGATGATTAGGTCTAGCGCCACTCAAAAATCTATATTTATTTTCTAAATACAGAGAAATGAAACATATTTCAACATATTTGTTTTGTTTCATTGGAAGACGTAATTCTATCTCAGGCAACGTCATTCCTTGTCTTACCCTATTCAAACATTACGTTATGACTGAAATGTTACCGATTATGTTTGTTTGTTTAACGTATTCATTCTTTTTACAAATTAATCTTTAACCAACACATTACTTTCAACCTTTTTGTTGTATATATTATTTTATCATCTTAGAGTTTAGAGTAGTTGTTCTTCTATAGCTGTGTTTAGTAGGGATGCAACAACCGATCGAGAACTAATTACCAACCCAATTAACCGAAAGACAGAATTGGGGTCATACCTAGACCGAACCGAACATGTATATGATGGTCCAGCTTTCGGTTTATAGTTTTAAGAGTAAATTACAAATTGTGTCCTTTAAGTATGTTTAAAATTATGGATCTTATCCTTAAACTTTGATAATTACATTAAACGTCCTTTATTTAAAAATTTATCACGTTTTATGTCCTTTCTACTAACTGAGGTTAACTTTTTCAGTTAGTTTTGTGTGAATGTACCATTTTGCCCTTATCCCTTAAAGGACGAAATCTGCAATTTTCCTTAATCTTTAACTATTTTGATTTTGTTTTTATTTTATTTACTTTATCTTTTTTAATTAATTTTTATTTTATAAACTTATCTGAAATATGATTACTTAAATATTTTTCTATAAAATATAATTTTATCTATAGTTTTTTTTAATTTATTATATTTTTTGTTTTTAAAAATTAGTTATCTACCTTTCTAATCATACGAGAACAAGATGGAGAGTTTAAAAAAAAATTGTTATGATATAAAATTTAAACTAGTAATCGATTTTGTTTTATCAACGTTTTTCTATTAATTTTTTGTTATAAGAATTTTCAACTATTTTAAATAGTTTGACTTACGCTTTATATTAGAAACATATTAGAGATCATATGATTATAGTATATGGCTTTTTATATTTTACTTGGTTATAATTATTCTAAGTTGAGCTATATGTATAATTAAACATTGATAAATATGTGAGGTATTTAAGTGTTTTTACTGAAAAAAAGATTCAATAAACTTAATCGTAAAACCAAACCAAAGCAAACCCTTAGTAATTGTTTGGTTCGGTTTTATTTTAATTTTAAGTGGTTTGGTTTTGATTTTCGTTGATAAAAAAGTTATTATTAACAGTTTAAATAAAACCATGAATAAAAATACATTTAATAAAAAAAATTGAATGATTGTTTATTTAAAAACTCCAGGTAGTTCTTTAGTAACCTTTTTGTATATTTTATTTTAAATTAAAGTAACGCGCTATCACACTATATTTATATTTAAAAACAAACCATTTGATTGAATACGAAAAATTAAAAATTTATATCATAAACCAAAATCTTACTTTCTCCAACCGGTTTCGAATATAAACCCTAAACCAAATAACTTGAAACGATTAAAAAATCTTGTACCAAAAAAGTTAAAAATCTAGTTGTCTAATTTCTATTAGTTTTATTACAAAGGTATCGAACAAATTGAACAAATAAAAAAATTTATAAGAAAATAAAAATCTATAAATAAAATTACATTTTATAAAAAAATAAAACTAAATTATTACTAATATTTATAATTATTTTTTTTAAACAAAAGGGTCTGAAAATAAATAAAAGTAAAGAAAATAAAATAAAATTAAAATAATAACACATTTCATCATTTTAAGGGTTAAGGGTAAAATGACTATTAAGAAAATAAGTTTATTAAAATAAAAGTGGTTAGAAAAGAGAAAAAATTTTTAGAGAGAAATAAAGTAAATAAAATAAAAACAAAAAGAAAAAAAATAAAATATTATTAAAAATTACAGATTTCATCCTTTAATGGGTAAGGGTAAAATGGTCTTTTACAAAAAAACTAACTGAAAAAGTTAACTTCAATTAGTAGAAAGGACATAAAGCGTGATAAATTTTTAAATAAAAGACGCTTAGTGTAATTATGAGAGTTTAAGGACAAGATCCATAATTTTAGGTATACTTAAAGGACAATTTGTAATTTACTCTAGTTTTAATGAATGTCGGTTTTCGGTATGGTTAAGTCACTTATAGAGGGACCATTGAAGATGGTCTTTTGCTATTGAATTAAACCCCATCTCAATCCTTGCTTAAACATCATCACATGGAGTTAAATGCTCTGTGATACATGCAAAACCACAAGTGAAAATGGTTTGACACCAGTACCTCATCATGAAATGAAATTGACACATTTTAATGATTATTGCAGTTTGAAGAGAGACAATACTAAAGATTTGGTGTAAAAGGCTGTTGGCATTTACTATATTGATGTAGACTCTTCAGTATCTTGACCGAAGGGCCTGCCTTTGTGTTTTCATCATGACATCTGCTTTGTATTGTTGTATTCCTTGATTCATTACTTGTACTCTGGCACACCATTTTGGTCACTTTCTTTTGTTTTGATTGGAGGTAAGAAGCCACAGTCAATGCAACAGTCAACTGTTTGATGAATTACTTCCTGCAAGCTATACTTGTACCTAAAGCCCAAATCTTTCAACTTCTTTGAACTTATTTCAGTGGGAACTGATACCATTTCTTCCTCTACAACACTGCATATATATAAAAAGGTCAAATCTTTTATGCCCTTCACAAAAAGATCAAATCTTTAGATACCCTTTAAGAAAAGGTCAAATCTTTAGATGCCCTTTAAAGAAAAAAGTCAAATCTTTAGATACCCTTTAAAGTTTAAGATGTAACCCTAATGGTCGTTAATGAAATGCTGAATGGTTGAGAGGTTACCTTTTAATGCCGACCTCTTAACCATTCAGCATTAGGGTTACCTCTTAACCATTAAGAGGCTATGAACTATTAAGAGGTAGTCTTTTAATGACCATTAAAAGGCTACCAAACAACCCCTAAATCTTAGAGCAGAAAGGGTAGGAAGCGAGTAGTGCCTCGGGACCTGCGGGTACCACGGGTACAACGTCTCGTGTGTCTCAGGTAACGACAGTTGGTAGGGTGAACAGGTTCATGAACTAGCTGAAGAACGTTGAAAGATTGTGTCAGGTAGTTTTGGGTTATAAAGATTATGCCTCGTTCCTTAGAGTAGTTTTAGGGCACTTTTGGATAAAATGACGTGACATCTTTTTGTTGGCCAGTGGCGGAGCTTGAACATTTCCGTAGAGGGGGCGGGGGCAAAATTAATTTTTTTTAGAGGGGCGAACTCTAGTTTTATATAAAAATTTACACTACCGGGTCAAAAATTTACACTACCGGACTAAAGTGTAACACTACCAACGAAAAAAGAGAAGGGGGGCGGCGCCAATTATGATTTCTTTTGTGTGGTAAATATGATATTGTAAAATGAAATCATCTCTTAAAATAAAATCAGATCTTTAACAGAATTAATGAGTTTTGACCTCAGTGAATTTGGGGAAGGATACACTTTTGCAAAATGATGAACCAATTCTGACATTGTACAACTACTGGTGCTGCAAATATATCGCCCTTGTGCTTGATCATGCTCCATAAGGTACACATGGGCATTGCATATGTCTTCGGTATGAACCAAAGCAATAGAACCCATTCTTGAATTTACAGTTGATAATAAAGATAAAAGTTCAGCATCACCTACGAACAATGAAATCGACACGTTAGAACCAAATCGTGTACTGTCATGGTTCCAAAATGTACAAGTGTTAACAACCTGTGATTGGCGAGAGAAGAACACGAACGCTTAAAGGGACTGTTGAAGTGAGAAAAGGGCCAGCAGCAGTGGTTGTGATGATAGATACAAGTTGTATGCTGTTTTCTTTTGCGAATTGAAATGCAGCATCTTCGGTTAAACGCTTTGAGAGTACATAAGCCTGCATAATGAGTGTTACTGAATTAAGAAAGGCTTCAGGGTGTTTGGATGTGCGTTTTGAAAGTGAAAACATGGTGTTTAGTAATCAGAATAAGATAATAACATGCCATATAGTTTTCAAATGTGATTTTGCTCTTTCAAGATATGGTAATCACATACTATGGTGGTGGTTGTTTGGAACATTTTGAACATATAAGAAAGAAATAAATGCCTATAGAAATCTCTATTTCCTTTTAGGATGTAATAATAATAAAACTTTTTTACAAACGTCAAACCAGTATCTGCAAGTGCAAGAATCTAACAAAAAAGAAGAATCAGATTTGGCCGAGATGTGTATTAAATACTATTCACTTAAAACAGATTTCACGACTATTCGTGTGTGTCATAGTAATCCAAAGATGACCAACAAGACTAATAAGCGAGTATGGTAAGTGTTTAGCTAGTACATATGAAGTATAAAACTGAATTATCTGAGTTGAATCTTGTAATAAACAATTTTAATTCCATTGCAACTTTTTATTGACTAAAATTTTATTGAATATTTTTCCAAGCCATATGGATTGACTGATATATTTTTCCAAGCCATATGGATTGGAATTTGCAGTCAAGGAAGTTGATTGCCACACATGTTGGTTTTTTCTATTAACCACTTTCAATTTTGTTCACCCACAAGGCCACAATGTGAGACAAACTTTCATATATTTTCTCATATCAAGTTTCATTTCAAACAACATACTAACACCATACTTTGAGGATCCATCTTATCCACCTTATCTCAATTTTAGACATATCTTAGCTTGTTTGTGAAGCTCTCATAAATAAGAATACAAACTCATAAATTATTAACTATATATAGAGAGAGATACATATATTTCAGAACCAATAACATGTTGATAACTAAGAGGATTGTCTTATCCCTTATAATTTTTACTATATAGATTGACTGGAATGCAAGTGTATTTTATTATGTTAAATATTTACTTTTAAAAGATTGTGATATTTATAGTTTTTGACCTAAATGCATATATGCACATGTATATGTATATGGGCACATTTTTATACTTTTTTAAAAAAATTCCAGAAGAGAGGAGATACAAATCAAAGACCGAGTGGAAAGAGATAGATAAACCATTATTTCTCAATTTTATATCTTTCAATATTGAATGTACATGACTTGTGCGATTCTCGTGGTTCAAAACATATTATTGGTTCTGAAAAAAATGTGTCTCAATATACATATACATACACGTACACGTATGCATGCGTATGTTTGTATATGATTATTGTTTCAAAGTTAATAAAATTTATTTTCTTCATCTAATTTTTCCTAAAAACATATAGACCATAAGCAATTACTACTCATAACATTTGATGTCACTTCATTTAAGCTATCAAACTGTTCCTTTCAACAGTTATCAACAGATTGGAGTATTAATTAATGAAACAGTAAAAACTAATTATTGAGAAAACAAGATATCAATTGCTTAAATGATTGATAAATTCTAATATTAACATACTATATGCAACATGATCCCTAAATAATCAAATAACCAAAATAAGTTTTGTTACAACTACATCCAAATTGATTATTTAACTTTTAACTCTTAAAATCATCTCTAACGCTGAGGTTCTGACGTCACCTCAGCGTTTATTTACCATTGGAGGAGGCACTCTTTAGAGCAATCTTTTGTAGCCATCCAAAATCTAGACGGTGCTAGATGGATGGTGGTAGGGTCCTCTCACACGACCAAAACTTTTAATAATTCACAAACACACACTATTTTAACTTTTTTTAAGAACAAGTTTGAAAAATGGTGTAATATTAGTTAGAAAATAAGTGTTTGTTAAAAATAAGTAAAATCCTGATGTGACAGCTAACATGACCCGTTTGTCAGTACATAAAATTTCTATCACAAGGGATGCTCTATGCATGATCATCATATAATCATATATTCATATACAATTTCATTAGGCAATAGATGACTCGAAAACAATAATAATCAGATAATCACTTTCAAAACGCACATTTTAAGGGAAGAATCGAATTACCCAACCGCGTGGTTTTTTCTTCCAGACAACATCAACCGGCACCCGACACGACTCATCAACAACCTGCACCCATTCACCTTCACTGTTCCTGCCACTCAAAGTACTAACCGACGACGTGAACACAACCCGTTTAACCGAATCAGACCTCAAGCAAGACTTAAGAACATTCAACACCCCATTGATCGAACGATCAATCACATTACGTTCAACATCACTGTCTACAAACCAATGAAACCATCAACAACAACACACAACATAATCAAATCAACAATCTTTAATTAACAACTAATGATCAAAAACTGAAGTTGATTACCATCATCTGTAGGTTGAACAATGGCATCCATTGCAGCTGCAACATGAAAGACGCCGTCGCAGCCGTGCACGGCGGCGTCGAAGCTCCGATCTTCATGCAAATCGGCTCTGAACAGCTTCAATCGATCACCACCTCCCCATAACGTCAGCAATCGATCACAATCGGCTGATATAATGAAAAAGATTCAAGCTTTTTGAGTAAAAGAGTGATGATATGATGATCAGTGTTGTGACAAAGGGGGTTTGGGATTACGAACCAAGATTGCGGACGGTGGCGTTGACGGTGTGACCCTGTTGGAGAAGAGACTTGACGAGCCATGAGCCGATGTAACCGGTGGCTCCGGTGACGCAGTAGGTCCGGCAGCCGCCGTGGTGGTGGTGGTGGTGGTGGTGGTGCTCCATAGAGTAGAGTGTAGAAAGTGGGGTTACAAAGTTTCAGATTTTCAATGCGATTTTCAGGGTTTATTATTATACCATGGTGGTGCATGTGGCATGAACTTGATTTGTTATGTAATGTTTTTATGTGTTTTGTTTTTGTGTTTTTTTTTTTAATTTAATCAATATTTTATTGTTGTCTTTTTGTTAAATAAAAAAATAGGCTTGTTCGGTGTGGTTTAATATTTGTGAAATCTTGTTTCTAGATGTACCAATATAGGTTGGATTATAAAACTAGATATTGGATTGTCATTTACTCATTTTCAATTTAAAACAAGAATTTTCCCCTATGCATCCCTGTGATCCTGTTATTTAAAAAACTTGTAATTTTCATCTAATTTCATGAAGCTTGTTTATTTACCATATAAGTAGCCATCACGTGCACCTTATGTGAAAGACATTTATGTAGTTTTACATCTCATCAGAAAAAAAACCTAAATAAACATTGTTCAATTGCCCCGAACATTCAAACATTATTCTATTGTTTTTTAAATTCAAAGTTGATGTCAACTTAACGGGTAAAACAAAACAGTGTTAACGGAAGTGGATGAAAATGACGAGTTTTTAGAATGTAAGGGACACAGAGGGGAATAATAAAGTTTTTGGATGAAAACAATAAAAAGGCACCAAACCTTACAAACGAAAATGACAATTAACTCTTTATATTGGTTTTATTTTTGTGTGGGTTTTTATATTTCTTCACTTTAATGACTAGCATGTTGATTCCAATTTTTCTAAGGACATTGGAAACTAGCCTTAATAACCAAGTGAGTTTTATTTAGATAAGATGTCAACTGTACGTATTAATTTTAATGTTAATTCTAGTTATAAATTCAATTTTCATCGGTTGTTTTCATGCAATTGGAAAATAAAATAAAATCAAGTTATGCTCGAATATAAGTTAAGAGATGTAAAATATATATTTATGCAAACTAAATAGATCCAGATCTATAAGAAAAGATTAAGTCTTGAAATAAAACTTTGAACACTATAAAAATGATAATGTATAACGTTATAAAAGGTATGGCATATTCGACCACTAGCCTCTTATGTGTATTCGATCTTATAATTACTAATCAACTTTATAGGTAGTATATACTAATCTTTGTTTTAGAATTCAATATATAACGTTTTAAGGGTGGAGATGACATTCTCACCACGCACATCATACTACACCATTAACCCACCAATTAAATTATGTCATTTTACCCTACATCACATACTCAAATTTGGTGGCGGTGGTGATGTCACACCATGCCACACTACACGACTACATCACACACACAAACAACAAACACAAGCTCACGCCAGGTACATGTCGTGAAAACGAAATTTTACGACGTGAATGTGGGTAACGTTGGTGGTACCGGGCGGCGCCGAGGCTCACCGTGAGACAGGCCTGCGTGGTATGACATGTTCATACACTTGCCTTGCATGTGATTTTACAATTACTAACTTTATAGGCGGTATTTATTAAGTTTCTTCCAATGATCTTTTGGTTTAATGGATAAGGAGGAGGTGGAGGCTTTAAAAAAAATTGCTGAAGTTTCTTATCATTGGGCTAAAAGTTTATAACCCACCTTCTTCAAAGATGTTAACTTCAACTAATAAACTATGATTGGAGTATTATCGTTATAACTTATAAATGACCGTTATAATCACGATAACTAGTTTTTCATGTGAAGTTAAAATGTGTCTCTACTTTTGTTAAAAGAATACAACTAATGTTTCAAGAACAATTCTAGTATTTTATAAAAAAACATGCCTTAGTTAAGTATCTATATAATATTATCCATTAATCTAGAGACAATCAATCAGAGCATACGATCTATATAAAAATCTATCATTTTATTATTTTTCTTCGTTATTTTCTTAATAATATGTAAATATTTATTTCTTATAAAATCATAAGTTGATTTCGCGATACTTAAATGCTTATACTGTCGAAGTACTACTTTCGAAAATGATTTAAACGGTGGTCATGATTTTGTTGTTTCACAAGTACAACAGTAATGTAGGGTAACGTGTTACAAACCAACGGATGATTTTCGACCCTCATGACACTTATTGACCATGACCTATTCCTAAGTGTACTAAATTGCATCATGGTAACTGGTAAGTAGTGTCATTTTATAATTTTTATAACTATATTAGCTAATATATTATCTTTCATCCAAATTTTAAAATGTGTTAAAACTTTTGTAAATTTTTTTACCTAATTTATCATGAACAATTCTAATATTTTATTAAACATATTCATTAATTTGATATTTGCAAAAAAATATTTATCAACCAAAGATGGAATCAATAGAACATGCAACCTATATTAAAATCCATCTTTTTAAGTATTGTTGAAGTTATTATCTTATACATTAAAATTAATCTCTTATTATATAGTTGTTTTAGTGATATACTCGAATGTTTATACTGTCGAAGTCTCACTTTCGAAAAAGATTTAAACATTGATCATGATTTTATTGTCCCATAGCTATAGCGAAACACAAATGTACAAGTTATTAAAACATGAGATATATATAACCATCCATATAATACATTTCTTTTAAGCTAATAACAAACATACAAGTCATCTAAACTGCTTCACTATTTCGTATTTTTGTATAAAGCGACATCATTACGTTATAAAATTTCAAATATACCATTGTGATATTCTTTTGTCTACGTCCCGATACAAATTTTTTAGGATGAGCGTTGCAAATTTCAGTTCCGGCATCATCAATAACACTCGTCTTAACACACGGCTTTACCTCCGCTAGTTTATCGTGATTCGTAAGTTACTTTTCTAGTAATTCATAAATAACGCAATCTGTAAACGTATTTGAAAACTAATCTTTACACGTTTTTAATAGTTTTTAAAAAATTTATTAGGATTTTAATGTTGATTACTAATTTTAATAATCACGAATCCAATCATAATCATCATGAGGCAAATAATTGAAACACTTACTTGTATGAATGATTTTCGTTGATGTAGAAGATGATGATATCATATGATTCGGTTATGACAATGTAAGTTTGATGGAGAGATGATAGAAAAGATTTTTGATGGTGGTTTTGAGGGAAAATCTCATGATCGTTAATGACAAAATTCCCTGTATCTTTTTATATACCAGTATCTAAAAAAAATCATAATGTCTTATTTATTGTAAATATTTATATTTACATCCATCAAATAAATGTTATGGACCATCTATGTCATATTAGCATAACTGATTATAGTGATTGGTTCTAAGCCTATTATTCAGCGGATAATTTCCCAACATTTAAATATAGCTAATTATCTATTCTTATTAATATGCTTGGTCGGTGATGGTTTTTTTTTTTTTTTTTTTTTTTTGTGTGTGTGTGTTTATATGGTTTGTTTTGGGTGTGGGTTCGAGGTTTGAGGTGGTTTTTTTGTGGTTTTTTGGTGTCTGGACACGTTCTTTTCGAGGCTTTGATTTTCGTCGGGTTTTCTATTTTGGACTGTGTCACCTTCTTGCGGCTTTGATTTTCGTTTGTTTTGTGTATGGTGTTGCGCTTTGATTTAGTTTTTGAGTTCTGCATGTTCTGGTGTGTTATGAATTTGAGATTTTGGTGTGTTTTACTTTGTGTGTTTTGATGATTTTGTGGTTTCGAACCTTCATTTTGATTTTGGTTTAGGGTTACGTTAAAACTCGCATAGCCGCGGCACGCGCGGCGCCAAAACCTAGTTAGCTACTATTATTTGTACAATTTGTTGATTTATATTATCTTTTGATATAAATTGTTACTCTAAAATTTAAATAATAATAATAACAATCTTAACAGTGGAAAACTCAAGACGCAAAAGGCTTAATAAGATGAAAAAGAAAAAAAAAGCATATGACAAAAAAAGGTAATAATAAGAACATAACAAAATATATAATTCTGTAGACAAGTGATAATGCAATATTATTCTATAAATATAATAAAAAGCCTAACATGATTTCTTTTTAAATTGGTCTAAAAGATGAAAATAAAAATTAATTCTTTTTCATCACATACTGCTTCTTGAAAAAGAACATGACCATGAAAACAAGAAACCATAAGTTGTGCTTTGGCGCCTCGCATCTCTCAAGGCCACACCTGAGCGTCTAGGCTAGACGCTCAGTGTCTTGTGTTCATAATAGATAGATGATAAAAATAATGTCACTCTTCATCATATTTCTTAGTAGTTTCTACTTAAATATGAGGATCAAAAAGATGCCAAATAGCATTACAAATCACAAACTACTAACAGGAATTTGGGTAACAACAAATGCACAAATTTTGCAATTACAGTTTGGTAGAATCATGATGCAACAGTAATCTCTTCTGTCTTCTTCTCTCTTTCCTTCACTGCCTTTTTCCAGATTTCTACGCTGTCGATTATTTCCCCAGTTTTTAAGAGATATCGTACCCGTTTACCGTTTTCAAGGGTCTTGTGACCCACCCGGCTTGCAACATTCTGCTCTTTCGAGTACAACATCACATTTGAGCTATGAATAGGTGCTTCTATCTGCCCATCAAACATAAACAACAATGGAGAGATGATATGGGTTGTGTATTATCTTCGCAAGTAGAATGGTTTAAAGTTAAAAACTTAGCTCAAAACAAAACAAGTCAAATAGGATGCAACTCTCACTTGAGTCGTATCCAAGCGTTTACAACCTCCTAAATCGCTTTATTAAGAAATTAGATTGATATTTCCATAATATAGTTTTTAATCATGTTTGATACACTGGTTATTTAGTGAGGGCGTTTGGATTTGTGTTTTCAAATTGATGAAATGATTATTCAGACTTGTGGTCACATTAATGAGTTTTTAGTGTTTGAATAAGCAAATTCTACTTATAATTATCTGATTACTTAAATAATCAGCTTTAATTAGTTATCAACTTATCATATTAGCAACATCAAATCTTATTCTACAAGGGTAATACAATATTATCCAGTTTTCCCTTTTAACCTAATTTGAAAGGCGTTTAATCTAATCTCACTATACGCATCTAGTTATCTAAGTATTACAACTGAAAAATCGGGAAATAATTTAACTGGTTATAAAGGAGAAGAAATAGAACCTTAACGATCTGACCCGATTCACCCTCCTCTTTGCTCTTCAAATGTTTGGTCTTCAAATTGATTTCTTTGACTATAACAGTGCTATTGTGCTTAACAATCTTGGTTATCTCACCAATTTTGCCCTTATCGCGTCCTGCTATCACTTTAACCGTGTCACCAAGCTTCACATGCATCTTGTGCACAATCGGAAGACTGTTTGGTTTGCATTTTATGCGTTCCCATCTCTTTAGCTGCAAAGTCAAATTTGAAAGAGTCAACATCTATGCAAGGTTAAGGAACAGAGAATGTAATTAAACGCGGGCATGAATTTGGATACCAACCTTCGCTTGGATAGGAGGGCATGATATTTTTGTAGACTTGTTCTGCACCTACAACGGATTCATGTAACAATCAAAGCTTAGATGCCATCAATATCTTGAAGCTTCAAAGTAGTATTTTGAGATTTCACTTGAAAATGAAGCTGAAATTAACTTTAGAAACTCCATTTCAATGGCTATTAACATTTCATACTAAAAAAGGTTCAATTTTTACTCCATTCCCCAAATTCCTTACACAAAGGCATGAAATTAGTAAGATTTTAGGTTGTCATATCTAACTCCTTCGATATTAAACGAGTCATGTTCAGGTTGACCTGTTTAACCCATTAATTAAAAAAAAGGTCAACCCGTCAACCAGTTTAGTTAAGCAAGTCAACCCGCCAACTCTTTTGCAAATAGTTTAACCCATTTATCACAATTCACAACCCCCCAACTCGTTTAACATGCCTGTTTGGCTGTTTAACACGTTAACATCTTGATTAAAACCCTTTTACAACCCGTTAACCTATTTGACTTGTTTAGATGAATGCTAAAATGGATCATGTTACAGTTAAACTATTTTTAGTATGTCCAGATCAGGTTGATGTCTTTGACACAAATACCATACGGATCGTGTTCAGGTTCAACGGCTCAACGGCTCAACCCGACCCAATTCACACCCCTACCAAATTCTACTGTTAGTGTATGATGCCTGAAGATACAAAGATCTCATATATATCACCCAAACCCTAAATTCTAGCAGCTCAACTACATTTCAAATCCAAAATCCTTTCAATTTTACAAACACATTACATATTCAACACAATTTATGCTACTAGAAACACTAATCCATCAACCGAAACCAAACACCAAATCCAATTCCACAGAAACGCCAACAAAGGGTAACAACAATTCAATTATTCGACATCGAACACCCTAAAACGAAACAACTTCAAATTACACATAACAGAACTCACTAACCACCTCACCAACATCTACAATCAAAAGTTACACAACAAACAGATCAATCAGTGAACCAAATTTGCAAATAGAGTAGAATGAACGGTGTACCAGAGGTGGGGTGGGGCACGGAGACAAGCGTTGACCGAGAAATGACTTTGATGAGAGAGAAAGTGCTGTAAATGAGCTCTGTAGAGTAGCAATTGTCGCCATTGTTATCGATGTTTTGGTTCAATGAAGGTGCACCAGATTACAGAGGATTTATCTTGATAGATGAATGGAGGATGATGAAGAAGAAAGAAGATAAAGATAAGAGAAATGGGCCGGGCTCTTAAGAAGCCCAATAAACTTGAATTGTCATTCGATGGATCAATTTGTGTTTTGTAATTTGTAGTAGCATTAAAGGGCTGCAGGCCCAGCCCATATAGTTTATTTATATCTTTTATCTTCGGAAATCATGTTGGCTGAATCCTAAACCACATCACCACTTGTAACTTTGGTTTAGAATAATATGTGTATACGTACGTTAGTACGTATAAGGCTTGTATATGCCTGCGTATAGTGATTCTAACATGTATACTCCCGTATATGGTATTGTATTGTATTGTATACACTAGTAGTCGTAAAGCCGAATCTTAGTCGATAAAGTTGTTAGTTGCCACATTAGTCTAGTCGTTTATTAATTGATTATAGTGATACTAGATAGCCTATGCGACTGGTGCTACACGAGTCATATATGTCACCAAATTAATCAAATTCTCCTTGATATGCGTACGAATTATTTGACATGACGTAAGATTCCTTGATATACATGTGAATTATTTGACATGACGTAAGATTTCTTGTTATGCTCACCAATTATTTGACATGATATAATATTACTCATGATGTGTACCAATCATTTGAGGCATTATTAGATTAGTTAAAACTTACTATATAAAGTGTTATATATTTCCTTGTTTATTCCTACAATCCTTTTCATTTGTTTTTTCATTTCGTTTGTTTCTTTATGTTCTTTCAATATCACAAATAAGACATCTATTATTAATCATATGCCATTGTTTTCAGGTGTTTGTGTTTATTGATGACTTGTAGATTGGGTTGTTACTAGAAGACGTGAGACTTATCACGTCATAGTATGACTCATATAGGCCGTATAGCCCAGGCAAGACAACATCTGACACTCATACGAATCATATAGACATATATGACTCATATAGGTGACAGTGGCGTATAAAGATCCGAAGTTGAACCGTGCCTAATTAAAGACGATAGAATGTACATACTACATAGTCTAATAAGTTCATCCATTTTTTGTCTGTTCAATTAAATCAGATTCATATCCAGATTGAGATAAAAACAAAAACAAAACCACAACTGAACCAATTTTCAAGTTCCATTTTCTTTCATTCTCCCATCGATTGGTCTATACAAAATTGAACCATAACAGGATCAAATAACAAAGTCAGATTTAACAACCAATTATACAAACACAAAACAAAACACACTCACCTAATTTCCTCACTCAACAACACACCAAAACCTAATCTATATACTGTGGAACTATTTGTAAACTTCCATGTATGTATGTTACAAAATAAGCAAAGGGTCATATTAAACTTCACACGAGTCAGCTGCACTACCAAAAGACTCAAATCTTCTATGTTCACCGCTCATAGGACTTTTACGGCCTAGTTGGTCAACATTAAGAGCAACTTCGTCAGCTGCAACAGATGAGTCACGTCTATGATGTTTTTTGTTATGTCTCATCATAAGAATACGAGAAAGCGCTTGCACAACGTCCCTCATCGATGGTCTTTTTCTTGGGTTGCGGTTTACACATTTGTATGCAAGAGTTGCCATGTCGTTAAGTTCTTGCTCATCAAAGTTTCCTTCAAGACGGGAATCCACTATCTCTTCCCATCCACCTTTTCCCTCGGTGTTCATCGCTGCCTAATTATGTTTTATACCCATTTAATAGCATATCAAGAAAAACAGATGTATGAAATATTGCACAGAGTTTGGTCAAACAAGTTTAAACAGCTTCATGAAAACGCCGAAAGTTTAAGTGCTTTCTTGATAAATTTCAAACTTGGGTGACTAAATTAGACACTGGATAAAGGTGGTTGTGTTTATTTTCATTTTAACGTGTTCTCAAAAAACAAGAAAGTTTAGAAATTATTGCATCAATCTGAGGTACAAATTTAAGATAAACTGATCTGATGCATTAAAAAGATGGACATACTTCTATAAAGAACTATCATTAGGAAAACGTGATTTAAAACATTGCATTAAATGTCAGCATGCCACCCATTTGTCTAGTTAAAAAAAAGGTGTACTTTTCAGTCAAGATTATTAATTGCTTTAAAAATATGATCACTACATAACACACAAATATATATCTATATATATGTTAAGAGAGAGAGAAAGAGAGAGAGAGAGAGATAGAGAGAGAGAGAGAGAGAGAGAGAGAGAGAGATCTTACAAGCTCAACATATTCCATGAGACCCTGTTGAGGGTTTCTCCCTGCAATAAGTTCGAATAATAGAACTCCGAAGCTGTAAACATCACTTTTTTTGGTGAAAGCTCTTGTTGATATATATTCAGGATCAAGATATCCAAAAGTTCCCTGTATATTGGACGCATTTCTGTTGATCATATCCTCTCTTGAGAGTCCAAAATCAGCCACCTGATCACACCACATAATTAGGTAGTGATCAATATAAAAGATTCAAAAATGATACACTGGTTTCAGATATTAGAAACTAACCCTTGCTCCCATAGCTTGATCCAGCAAGATGTTAGATGATTTGATGTCCCTGTGTATGACCGGAGGAACAGCCTGGAATCACAAGAAAACGATCAATAAATTGGATGGTATAAAAGAAAAAAAGACAACAATGGAAATACTTGTAAATGAAATGAAGATTAGATCTTAAGCTTACTCCATCATGGAGATATTCCAATCCCCTAGCTACATCTAAAGCTATAGAAACTCTTAGATCCCAGCTTAACAATTCATGCTTTTCACCTAATAATTTCAGAAGTAAAACGCTTGTTGTTAAAAACAAAACAACTAAGAGGGTTATTAAGATTTGATCTTAACATATGTTTCCTACTTATGAGAAAGTTGGATGACCACTCACTGTACAAATGAGAAGCTAGACTGCCTTTGCTCATGTAGACATATATGAGCATATGTTGTCCCTTTTCTGCACAATATCCCACCAAATTCACAAGGTTCCTGTGATGCAATCTTCCCAATAACATAACCTACAAACATATATATACACAAGGGTAAAGCTTAAATGCAAAACTAATAATGGCAGAAGCTCAAACAAAATGACATAAATTAAAAAAACACACAAGGTAAAGAGAAAAAATTCCGAAGGCAATTAAAGCCATGTAACAACGGTACTATTGATGTTCTAGTTTCAAGTTCATATAGATGATGCTTTAGAAAACAAATATTGTTGTACGGAATTATTTGTTTAAACCTTCCTCGTCATATCTAAATATCACCTTGTATAGAAACCAAAGCATCAAAGACTGCTTTGAAAAAAGTTACAAAATGTTAATTAACTAAAAGCAATCAATCTTAAACATTTAATCAAGACTCAAGAGTTAAATGTTAATATGATTCATTGCTACCTCTGTTTGGAACTCTTTCTCGCCTTGTCTGGAATCAGTTGCAAGAACTTTAACAGCAACTGCTTCACCAGTGGTCATCTGAGCTTTATATACCGGACCAAATGCCCCTTGGCCTATCAAGGAGGTGAAATTGCAGGTTGCTTTCTGTAGATCTCTGCTTGATCCAGAAACAAAAGGAAGATAGCAGTAAGAACGATATGGGTAAAAATTAAACAATAACAATAATGTGCGTCCAGTATAAATGTTTTAGACACAAGATATAAAGTAGAACATCATCAGACTAAGCTCAACATACTTGTAAGAATACTCAAGAATTCCAGAAGCAGCAACCACATGACCCTTCTTTAGACCACCACCAAACCATAAAGGCATGCCATTTTGTACAGAAGTTCTTGATGATTCTGTACCCATTGATGAATCAGATAAGACGGTACACGTATCAGCACCATTTGCACGAATGGGGATAGTTGCCGCCCTCCTAGAACTGCTACTACCTATTTGAGGTCGCTTTCGGTGATACCTAAAGCAAAGTAGCCCAACTAAGGCCAAAAGAACTCCAATCACCACTCCTATTGAAATCCCAATAATCAGACCAGCTGACCTCTCTTTCATCTCTTTTTTGGAGCTATAATATTTCCTATTCAAGTAACCATCAACACACCTGTGAAGTTGTTAGCAAGATTTATTAGCATAATTCACTTGAATTGATGAATAAACTTCGAGTGTATTGTACTATCATCTACTAGCAAACTTAACTACGAAAATCAAATCGGAATCTGTTTTCCAGCTTTCATTAGACCTAATATCAAAATTAACTATCAGAGGAACCAAATTAACGAAGAACACGCAAACTTAAAGCAGATCAAGGAAGAATAAACAGAAAAAAGCTTATATCACAATGTTCAAATGCCGAACGATTCCAGACGAAATTCAGAAACAGTAAATCGCAATTTCCAGCAATAGAGCACCAATGATAACAATCGTTGAACATATCAACGCGATTACTTATTTTCTCAACATAAAACACGAATATAACAGCTACAAAAAGTCACAGTTCATTGTATCGAAGAACATAGATCTTCCTTTTACTTTTCAGCAGCTAACAAAGGTCTCAACGTCATTGTTCACTAAACAAATCAAAGTCGTCAAAATCAACGACGAACAGTGAACGAACACTGAATCGAACAGAATGAGAGTCGAATTATGAATAACAACACCAATCGGAACAGGAAAAAGCACTGCAAAATCACGAGCATGATAATGTGAATGATTAACGGAAGTTAAGTTAATGATTTACCTGATGATGATGATACTATGCTAACAGTGATTGAAGTCGAAATTACAGTTGGGATTCATGAAAAATCTTGAGGAAGAAGATAAAGTAATCTGAGGTGTAGCAGAGACAAGATCCGGTTTTCAGAGTTACCAAAACAATACTCGAACAAAAATGACGATATTCGATATTAAAATATAGCAAAAGAGTGGAGTTGTATATTTTATTTTATATTTTTGTAAGAAAAATCTTTATTAAAAAACACGATTGTAAAAATAAATCGTATATATGTCTTTCGTCTTTCGTGACATTTTGATGGTAAGGTAGCATAATATTGATTGAAGTTGTTATTTTAAATTCTGTATAATATACGTGTGAAGTATGTAAGTAGAGAATATGTATTAACTGATTAAAAAAAACTAAAATAATTATATTATTTTGATAAGATTTTATAAAACCCATCTATTTTAGGCTTTTAGCTATATTTGTTTTGAACTTAACTATTTAAGTCGCCAGAATTAAAAATGATAGTATATAATATTGAGGTACTTGATTTACAAATAATATTAATATTTTATGATTCTATGTTTTAATTAAATATTTGAGCAGGTGAGTCACCGTTAATTATATATGGATATATATTTTAAGTTGGTAGTGTTATTATTAATTTTTGTTTCAACTCGATCAATTTATTATTAAAGTAAACATTTATTGATTAAATAAAGTTTATGATTAAACCATAGTTGGACCATTATGCCCTTGGATCCGGACATTCATTCTTTGTCTCATAATTATGCACATAGGGAGAAAAAAGTTCTTCTCTTTAACTTTAGACCGTTAAAAGTTTTAGGGTAGGTTACATAAATGAAATATGTTCTTTATTTAAAAGCAAAGTTTTTTATCTTTAAAATTCATAGTCTTTAGTAATCATATGATGTGTTTGTATATATGAGCAAACCGATACTTTCACATGTTTTTTATATCGATTGTAAGATGATAACATATTCGATTTTGCCATGGCGTTTTTTGTGCTTGCAATTTCGATTGCAATTTCAAGTGATCGTAGGCTTCGTAGCTATTTATGATCTCAATTGCCTAGTCGTCGTAGTGCCGAAACACCAATTTGGTATCTTTTAAAGGTTTTGTGAAAAGACATTTTGCATTATCAAAGCTCTTTAAAAATTTTTAAGGCTAAAAAGAGATTAAAAATTAATTAGAAACATATATAAACCACCCAAGATATTTTTCGCCTTCATACCATATAAGCATCAAACACAAGTATGCTATGATCTTAAAATTATTTCTCTTTAAAAAAGATTTTTAACCTTGCATATGAGATGTTGGGATTAGATTAAGGTGATCGACAAAGAGGTGGGTATAAAACACAAAATATGAGAAGTGACAAATTCCCAACTTATAATCATTAGTTATTTAACAATAAAATTATAACGTAGTGATCGTACTTTATACCTTTATCTTGCACAAGAATTAGAACTCTTAATCACTTATCTTATAAACAACTAAATACTTTTTTTCATCTTCTTCACATTTTTACAAGTGTGATTAGGTTAGAATGTAGTAATGGTGATGGTCAACCGGTTAGCTAGGACTTTCAAGTTAATAGGTGGTTGGTTGGAGGTTATGGTGGTTTGGAAAATATTTCACTCTTCTATCGTGGCTTCCATCCATTTGACTTTTGTTAAAATATATTTTTATTTGTATAAATAAACAAGTTTCTCCATACTAATTAGTATCTTGACCAAGTATTTGTGATTTTAAAATTCAATTTCTAAGCGTGGGTGCATGTGTAAAGATCATGACCCATCCATTATTTTCTATTAACATTTATTACGTGTTTCTTGAGCCTTTTTTTTTAACACTGATTATAAGTTGAGAATTTGTTTTTCTTATTTTAGTAAAAGTTTTTACGCTAAGCTCCTATTAGTCGTACTTATTTAAGATAAAAAGCGCTACACGTGAGCGAACCCGGATTGGTTGAAGGCTAATACAATTGGTGATTAACGACGGTGATGGACTATGGACATCCAACACAAAGGAGAAACAAACGCTGAACGTGTTTGAATTGTACCTCCGTCATACAAGAGTCGATCAACATGATTTTGCCAGGCTCTTGGATGTAGCATAGGTTTCTTATGCAATGAACCATAGAGGAAGAGTCGTATAAGATCGTGATAGGGTATCAAACCTTTATACCTAAATGCCTTAGGTGCAATATATGAGGGAATAACTTAACCACTAAGTCGCGAGATAGCACTTTGAAAACTATGCACGCAAAGACAATGCATATGTTGTCCATGACGAGGAAGACAATGACAATGATCAAAAGAGTAACAAGATGCGATCAAAAGAAGTCATAATGGGACCGCTGATGGGTGCACGGAAAGACATTCGACAAGGATCCACTTGATTCTAGTGTCGAGAATTAATTTCACGTGCTTGGTTGTGTCCTAAGGTCTTAGCTTACATGTGGTCAACCTCAAGACCAATTTGGTTCACCAGTTGAATTACAATACGGCCAACAAAAGGGCTACAAATGGCAAAAAAGTTTTATTTAAGAAAACACAATAGTCCAGATATAACAACACGATTATAGTTTTCCAATAAACAATTCAAAGATTGTCTATAAAGCAACACATAATATTACCCGTGTGGACTGCAACATTTGATGCTTTGATCGAATACATAAGAGGTCAAAACTTTGGCGTTTGAACTCCCGACACAGTTCATGAATTGATCTTTCATTGTTAATAATAATAATACCCTGTAAGCAATAATGTAGGTTCAAGAGAGAGTTCATTGGCGGCCATATTGGTTGTTCCCGTAAGAAGGAGGTGATGGTGGAGGAGACTCTCTTGGCCTGGCATACTCCGCAAATATAACCCAACCATCCAAAAACTGCAGTATACACAAACAAAACAATAAGATGACCATCAACGTTAAAATAACCATCAACAAAAACATTAAAACGACTATTGACCTTCCCATCCATGCCCTCTATGCCGGCAGCAGCCTCTTCAAGAGTAGAATATCGTACAAAACCAAACCCTTTTGACCAACCTGATGCACGGTCTTTTACTACTCGAGCTGCAGAAAGTAACAGAGAAATGGTAAACAATGTTCAAAGAATAGTATATGCGTATGGTTCAGAATCATAATGTGTGAAGAAGAATCAAACCATGAACAACTTGACCAAACTTTGCGAAGCATTCTCTGAGTCCTTCATCAGTTGTGCGTTTGCTAAGACCTGAATTTAGGAGCAACAAAACCTCACTAAGATGTCTACAGCACTATTAAAATGACAATTGACAGAAACAAATTAAACCATCAAACAACCAAAAGGCGTCAAATCGAACACCATAACATTTGTTCAAAATTAAAAAAGTACAAGGGCAAATCAAATTCCATTACATGTAGAAGGCTAAAGACAGGGTTGTTCAACTATCTCGTGGCTCATAACTCACTCGACATTTGATTAAAAAAAAACTCGAGCTAAATTGACTCGTACATAATTTCAAGCCAAGATAAGCTCATTTGAGTAAAAAGCACACCTAAAAATAGCTGGAATAGATTAGTGCATAAGTGTGAAAGCCCCAGTTGTGTCACTAAGAACCCCAAATAAAAGCCCAAGTGTATTATGTAGTGTCCACTGGTGGCCAGATGTAGCGGCTCCATCCCGATGCAGCCATCACCAGTGACATCCTCTGTCAGCGCCACTCTCGCACACTTGACCGGTGAACCACAACCAATGTTGTAAAAATCGCTAGGCGCTAGTCGGGCGGCGAGGTAGGGACTAGGGATTAATCGGGATTAATCGGATTGGAATTTTTATATATAATTTTTAGTTTTATATATAAATATACACATTTTAATATGTAATTTTAATAAAAAAGTTCAGTTTTATATATAAATATACATATTTGGCCGGATTTTCCAAGTTTTTGCCGGAATTTTTGAAAGTCACCGGAATCTCGCCGGAATCTTGCCGGAACCCTACCGGAAACTCGCCGGAATCACCGATTTTTGGCCGATTAAGACCGCCTAGGTCCGATTTTGACCAATTTTGACCGATTACCGATTATTTCCTCCGATTACATGAAATCGGCAAGGTCTACTCCCGACTACCGATTCGGCGCCGATTAATCGGCGCCTAGGTCCGATTTTTGCAACACTGACCACAGCACCACAGAAGCTATGTTTTTTGCCCAAGTCCCTAACCACTCCCAACCTCTCTCTATATCTCTTCCACTCCCAATACTCTGTTTGACGCTTTGACCACTCACGACCAGTGAACCACAACCACTACATGGACACGGCATTGCTATGAACCACACAAACTGAATATTAACTAACGAGCCAACTCATCAAGCCATGAGACAAGCACAAGGTCAATTTTCAGCTTAGTGGGAGATTTCAAGCTGGCTCGTCTCGTACCGTTTCAAGCTCAAAACTTGAGCCAGCTCGTCAAACAGACCTAGCTAAAAGACAACGAGCCACCCCAGACAAAGCTAAGATGGAAACGAGAATTACCAGCAGAACTGATATATTCCAACTCTTGGTTTTAAAAAGCGTTAGGCGTTTTGAGGCGTTGAAGTCTTAAAAGCCGAGGTGTTATGAGTGAGGAATGAGGCGAGAGCTTCACGTATGCGAGGTGTTGTTTTATGTACAACAAAATAAGCCATATATATAACAAAAAGTTGCATTTGTTTAAACTCTTTTACATATTGGCTATTTTTTACCATGTAAATCATTCATAATCTCATCATCCCTTTAGTTATATCTACGTGTCATCCTTTTTCAAAGCCCTGAGGCGTTTTCCTGATTGCCTCTAGAGCCTCACGCCTTAAGCGCGCCTCAGGCGCTATTTTTAAAAACCAAGTTCCAACTATAGATGCTCATATCTTTATGCAAGAAACAATATCTACAACATATGAAAACATAATATAAAAAGACAAAAAACAAATTCCCTCAAAAATTATGCTAATTATCAAAATCCGATGCAAACCCCAAAACTAATGTGAGAACAAGCACTTAGCAATCATTCCACCAATCAGACAATCAACAACTAATACCCTTAAAATCAATTTCCAGATTACCACAACTCTCTATTCCTGAAATCACGTCGCTTGATGATAAACCAACAGCATAAACTAGGGTTAACACTAAACATATGCACATATACACAAATAATGAAACATACATCGAAATGAAGCTAATGTAAAAACGAAATGAACCTGATACGAAGAGATTGGTTGAAGGTTCAGCCTGAGGTCTCTGTGACTGATTGGCGGCAGGCTGTGAAGGAAAGGGGAAGTTGGTGGAAAGAGTTGAGAAAAGCGATCGGAGGCCACGTGGACCGGCGGCCGCCACTGTTGTCGCCGTCTTCATCGCCATTGTTGGGGATTAAGGATGCTTTTCTTCTTCCCTTATTAGGGTTTTTCAGAAGCTATAGTGAGTCTAGTGACCAATATCGCCCTCTAAAACCCTTGAGCTATTTTAGGGTTTGATAGACTCTGGTGGTCGTCCGTCGTCGCATAATGGTCTAGAGATTTCGTTAGGGAATATTACTCTTTTGGTCCCTGAGATTTGATATTTTAGGTCATTCAGTTTCAAAAAATGTTTTGACGTGTCAAGCTCTCGAGTTGGATTTTGTAACTGTTTTATGGGTTGTTTGGCAGCCTCTTAATCAGACTGTTAATGGTTTAGATGTCTGAATGATTCAACACTTATTGGTTCTGACTGGTTGTTTCGCGAGCAAATGTCGAATGATTCAGACATTTATCTCTAAAAGGTTAAGCATTATACTAATGTTGAATGTTTAAAAGGTCTAATGCTGAATGGTTAAGACCTTTTATCTGAATTGGTCAGACATTTGTATTTGAATAGTTAAACGATATACTAGCTCTTAATAATTCAGACCTTTTAATGGTTCAACACTTAATGGTTTAGACCTTTTTATTAGTTCAACACTTAATTATTCAGAAGTTGTCAAACATGCTATTAGTCTTTATTACTAATTTTGTAAGATTTTTTTATTATGTTTAGGGTTATTTCGGTCGTTTTGTATATGAGAGACTGCTTACGTAAATTACAAAGATTGTTTAATAGTTGAGAGACTACTTATGTAATTACTTAAGTTAATAAAAATACTAAAAAACTATGTGACTAATTTTTTTATAATTCATATCAAACACTCTCTAAAACTCATTTCTTGCAAACTGCCTCGGTCAATGGATCAACACCGTCAATGTAACCAATTTTACTGTAACATCTCAAACCGTGAGATTTATATCTACATGACTTGAGCATCTAGTTTGTATATATATTGTTTTCTCGAATTAAACGTTGCAAGATGTTTCGAAAAAGAAATTATTGGATAAACACTTATGTAATTTGTCATTAGAGTTAGAGTTATATTTATTTGTAAGACAAGCTTGTGTACTAAGTGGGTATAACTAATAAAAGGTGTTAATTAGGGGATAAAGCTTAAAAGTAAAGTAAATAATATGGACTCAGAATGTAATTTAAAGTTAAAAATATAAAATTGGTGAATGGGGTGAAGGATCCATCAACATAATTTTCAAGACACACACATCAATAGATTATGTGTGTCACCCTCATTGAAGACCAAAATCAGATGTTCAATCTTAAATCTCTTCAGTTAATCAAATGCAAGATCATCTCCTACGATTAGATGTTCAAGAAGGTGATGTATGAATCCTAGAACCCAAATCTTGATTAGTTGAGTGGGGTGGTCGAAATTGACATAAAACCATGAATTTGTAGGTTCTTTACAATTATAAATGATTGTGCATGTTGAATCCATATATGAAATTCATAAATGTTGAATCCTTTATAAATGTATGATTTTGATGTAAGTTTTGGATTGAGGGTTGAAAATAATAACCCTAGTAACATTCATGTGTTAATCATAACCTATGTTAGTTGATAGTTGGGACTACTGAGACTAGTTAATTTCAACATTGTAGTGTTGAATTACCTACTATGGATACAAATGCCCCGGTTGATCTGATTGATTAAAATATAAACAATGCATGCAGACAGCAATTGACATCAAACAAATCACCATTATCATAAGTCCAAAAAAAAGATTAATAATCAGTAACTTACTGCAAAACTTTCCAACATGATTAAATGTATGAAAACAAACACAACAATAGCAGGTAAACTGAAAGAAACTAACAATAGAAGTAACAGATCCAAAGATACCAAAACTAAAATCAAGATCCATGACAGCACTTTATTACTTATCAGCCTTGGCAGCAGTGGCGGCAGCTTGACCCCTGAGACGACCAGTCCTCCTAGCGGCAATAAGACCAACCTTTTGACCAGGTGGTGCATCACGACGAACGGTACTAGCATGACCAATGTGTTGATGGTTACCACCACCATGGGGATGCTCCACTGGGTTCATAGCAACACCACGAACCTTAGGCCAGCAGTTTCTCTTCACACGGAACTTGTGATAAGCATTACCAGCTTTCAGCATTGGCTTCTCAGTACGTCCTCCACCAGCAACCTGACCAATCATTGCACGGCATCCACTTGGCACAATTTTCTTGGCTCCAGATGGAAGCTTCACTCTACAATATAATTAACAACAATCATATGTATAGAATATTAAAAAAAATCTCAACTTTGAAGAACTTAAGAAATCCACTCCATTTCATAGATCTAACACAAGTTTTACAAGATCACAACTAAAGTAACAAAATAACACCAACAATCTTCATCAGAAATTCAATAAGTTCAATAAATTATAGAACGTATCTATATTTCTTCAAATATTTGTTCAAATAACATGCTTCAAAGGCATTAAACAGTAAGCACACATATGAATGAATTTGTAGACAACATAACATACAAATTTATGAAAAGCTCATAAAACACCACATAAGTTCCATGATATGTTTCTAAGCATAATAATTAACACAGGCAAAGGTAACAAAATCGTGAATCAATGTACAAATCTAAACTTTGAAAAAAAGCTTACAGAAATTCATAGCATTTCATAATCCTAACACAAGTTTTCTACAAGATCATGACTGAAGTAGCAAAATGAAACAGACAATCTCCACATCAACTCAACAAATTGAAGTATCCAAATTTCTTCAAATAATTGTATAACTAACATGTTATCAAATCATCATACAGATGAATTTGCAGAAAACATAACAGACAAACTGATAAAAATCCAATAAAACACCGTAGGTTCCACAATACGTTCCTAAGCATACAAATAAACACAAGCAAAATCAACAAAATCGTGAATCAACGAATAAACAGAATCCAACCATAAACACATAAACAATTTGTAAACAATCGCAGAGAGCAAAAACTAGGGTTCAAACAACAAAACTCATACCTAGTGGTACCATTATCAGGATTATGACTAATAACAATCGCATAATCCCCAGAAGCCCTAGCAAACGACCCCCGATCACCAACATGATGCTCGACGTTGCACACCACAGCTCCTTCAGGAATAGATCTAAGCGGAAGCACATTACCCACCATCAAATTCGCCTTCTTCCCACAAAACACAAATTGACCAGTGTACATCCCCTCAGCAGCAACGAAAAGCTCCTTCTGGTGCTTGTAGCGAAAGGGGTGGCGGAAAGTGACGCGAGCAAGCGGCGCACCGCGGCCGGGGTCGTGAATGATCTCGGTGATGACGCCTTTAAGGTAGCCGTTGCGCTCACCGAAGTCGAGGCTGCGGAACCTCGCCGGACCCTTGCGGTGGTGCGTGTGGGACCTGAAGACGGAGCCTGCACCCTTACGCTGGGCTCTGATGACTCGACCCATTGCTCCGGTTAGGGTTTGAGACGACGGCGGTGGGGAAATGGGGCTATGGGGTGTGAGGTGTTGAATTAGGGTTTATGAAGGCATGTGTTGGTGAGTCTTCTTGACCTAGGGCTGTGTTGGGCTTGAATGGGTGTTGGGCCTTCAGATGGGCTAGTGTGAATGTTGGGTTAGATCTGAAGTCCAGTTGAATGTCAGGTTCGCAAAATAGATGAAGGCCCAAGGCCCAAGCTGACGATATGGTCGTTATAAGGCCCAAATCAAGGGGTATGGTTTTTTTAGAAGAAGCCCATATACTTCGTAATAAACAAAAAACATGATCAAATGTGAAATGCCTATGGCTTTTTGTTTAGTAGTTTTATCATAAGAGTGAGTGTAGTGGTGCTTAAGAATTAAGAGGGTCGTGTGGCTCGTGGTCCATGTATGGGCACCATGTTGATGGTAGCATGAGGCTTGAATGAGTACATGTGCCTGAGAAATCTCACGAGTTAACGTCATGTCGTCTTTTTTGGTTTTTTCTATACTAATTCTTATTTTCTTCTATCTCTACCATACAGTTTTATAATTATAAAAGAATAGGGAATATTATCATAATACTTGTAGTGAATGCTTAAAACAATTCTCCTGATACAACTGCCTCGGACTTTTCTCTAACTCAACATCTCGGTTTTTAAATCCGCTTTGTCTTTTCGCCGTTAGATATGCCTTCGTATTTGTCTTTTCATCCTTTTCTTGTGTAAGTCATCAAGGAGCATTCCTCTGATGATGTCATCACTTATGTAAACATCGGCGTTCTCAAGACTATCAGCATATCTCTTCGCGGCCCTAGCATATTGGGGATTCATTCTTCAATAGTAGGAAATAAATCAATGACTCATTTCAAGTGGGGCACATGCAATTCCATTTTCTAATCATCACCAACATCGTCAACAAACATGTCATTGACTAAATGAGAGTCTAGGGGTATACCAGCTTGCTCGAGCTCGTCAACTCTAAACCATATAATTTTAGCATGATTAGAGCATTCACAACTCGTTCTTTAAATTAAGTGGGTATATTTCCTATATTATATGGTATAGTTATAAGTGTTTGTGAAAGAAGTAGAGAGAAAATGTTACTGTTTATTCTGTATTTTGGAGAAACATTGTTCAAACCCCTATAATATTTTTAATATATTTTAAGTGGTTATGAATAGAATAGAGAGAAAAAATAATGATAAATGTATAAAAAATATTATTTAATTGAAAAGAAGGGAGAAAAATTAGTTAATTTGTAGTGTGAGACATGCATACTACGTGGTCATACGGATGTGTACAAACCTTATGGCGAGGACCTATACTACTATGACGTGAACTCATATGAATGTGGATGTGGAATAGGATGTGAATGCTCTTAGGATCCTGTATTTCGACTCTCTAGATAGCAACTTTTAAAATTTCATAAGGATTCTTATCATACTCTTGATGGAACATTTTCTTCAAGTCTTTAAACATGTCATAAGCCGACCAAACTCTTAAGGAAGTTCTCAACTCTTGGTGTTAGTGGAGTTGATGGAAATAACAATATTTGGTAAATTAAAGCGATTGAAATGAAAAAAAAAGTTTTTGGATTGAAATGACAAGTTCAACCATACGTCAAGGACGAAAATAACATTTTACTCCACTAATTATTAGAAAAATAAAGTTTTGATTTCTTGAAAATATTTCTATTTGAAAACAATATTTTATTAATATATACATAATGTCGATTAAAAAACACACACATACCAGCACTCCAACGACTTTATTTATATTTTCTTTAGAAATTGACGTGTACAACTTTCAACAAATTTTATGATTTTTTTGAATTGGGACAACAATGGAACTCTTAGTTAAAAGTTGAAGTTAGTTTAATATATCTTTAAGCTTTTATATCTCTCCTACTTTATTTATTGATCATCAATCATGTATATATGTGGAAGACGTGTACTGGTATAGACAAGACTGGAACCACAAATTTAAATTTTTTTTATCAAGTTGTGTGAAAATATATGTTTTTATGTCATTATTATTTCCTAGTTTTATGACAAAATGCAAAAGTAATTTAATATATGTTTATTTAGTCTTACAATAAAAAATGATAATTTCTGATATATTCATCTCCTAGCATTATCATTCTTTGTTTTACTAGTGTTAAAATCATATTGTATTAGAAAGATATATAAATGACTTAAAATTATACATGAAATGTTTTCTATGGCCTATTGTTTAGTGATTTAGTGATATTAGTGATCGTCTAATTTAAGTATTATTTATTATTTAAAAGTAATAAAAGTTATTAAAATATTATTTTATGATGATATTGATATTATGTTACATATCCGCCATTACATAATGGTACCAAAGTACTTTGCATGTATTCATATATGTCAATTGATTGTAGTTCATCTGGAAGGAAAAAAAATATTACTATGAAAACAAAAAACAAGTTGAGTTTATGGTAAAAAATAATAAAATACGTGAATAAGTTAGATATGTGTGTGTGTATTGTATTCATTAGTTTTTTGTTGTTAAATATATTAGGTAAATTTACTAGCAAACTTAATAATTTTTGGCTTTCGATAAAACATATAGATTTAAAAGAAGCCTAATAACTTTATTTAGGGGCGTGTTGATTAAATAAATAATTTGTGTTTATGTCAAAATATCATATTCATCATTTCGTTTGTTTACATGTAGTATATTAAGAACGAACCTAATGACTTTTTGACCTCTCATTAAAAAACGCCTCAAAAGAAACAAATAATATTTTTAATAGGCGTGTTAAAAAAGACAACATGTGTTCATTACAATAAGATCATGTTTAGCACAAATTGATTAGCTTTTTTAAACTAATTAAAGTTACTTTCCCCTTCCAACGAATCCCATGTTTAGACCCCTTGAACCCATTCACACGTGTTAACAATGATATATAGAAATTGTTATTATTAGAAAAATGTTGTTCTAAAAAATAGAAAACGTGAAGAAGGGTCACAACTTTAAGAAGACTTTATGCTAAAGTCAAAATTACAAGCACCACTTACTATGCAGCCCAATAAAGTCAAACCTCATAATAATTTTGGGTTGACTTAATATTTTGCCATTGGTTCACTATGTACGTGGTCCATAAGACTACCTCAAGTCAAACCCAACAACCCTAGTTCCTCCTTAGTCAACACACACTCCTTAGTCAACTCTCGTTTTATTTCTTTTCTTTAGCAAGCTTTTTTAACAGTAAAAACAGATATTTTATGACAAGGGTCGTAGCCTAATAATATCGTGATGTATAGTGAGTATGATCATTTTCAAGTGATTGAATGTTTTAATCTAACGTTTAACATTGACATAGATTTAATAGTAGATTTAGATATTGTGTGAGTTAACCCTCACAAAGATATATTTTTTGCAAAAACAGTAAGGGCTTCGGAGACGAAGTAAGCATATCATCAACTATTTAAAGATAGTCGGGTTAAAAATGTGATATTTAATATGTTTTTTTCCCTCCCAAAACACATCATGCGAAGATACTTAGGCATCTTATATAGGTAACGGATCAAATATGATTCAAAACTAAAAGTTATACATATCCAAACATAAGACTGTCATAAACAATACCCGTTTAACATATATACTTTGTATTTTAATATTTGTTTGCAAATCAGTATAGGTTAAACTTTTACAAAGAAAAATAGAAATGTAAACGTTTTGTTTTTATCTAAGAGGCTGTTTGGTAATTTCTGAATGATTAAGTATTAAACCAATAAAAGGTATGAATCATTAAGTGCTGAACTATTAAGAGCTCTGAACCATTAAGAGCTAGTATATTGCTTAACTATTCAAATGCAAATGTCTGACCAATTCAGATAAGAGGTCTTAACCATTCAACATTAGTATAATGCTTAACCATTCAGTGGTAAATGTCTGAACCATTCAGACATTTGCGCGCGAAACAAACAATCTGAACCATTAAGTGCTGAACAATTCAGATATTTGAATTATTAAAAGCCTGGTTTAGATGCTACCAAACAGCCCCTTATTTATTTTAACATAAAATGACAAGCTAGATTAAGTTTTCACGCTCATAGCTTTGTAATTTAGTTTAAAAAAAAGTGACAAATCTATCATACTTTTATATTACACCCAAATATACGTTACATTTATAAAGTTACATTTATAAAGGTTTAAACCCTAAACCTTCTCTATAATAATCCACTTAGTCAAATTAAACCTCTACACAAACCCAATAGTAACTAGTAACTTTGTAATTTCGTACTGGGGGTAAAAGTTTACTGTTAAAAAGTTTAGTTTTGACTTTTGACTTGAGGAATGATACCGATGTCATGCTTAATGGATGATGACCTCACTTGCTCTCTTGTGGTAGCGAACCGTAGCCGTTGGATTATGGCTGCTCAATGCAGGGATAACCTTTTTTTTTTCTCTTTAATATTAGAGTATAATGCTATATTCATTTTTTTAGTTTTATAATAATAGCCAATTATCATACGACACTTGTTGGTATTTTTATTTAACAAACTAGAGTAAACCTTTAATGCTGTAATACAAACAATTTTGTTCCAACTAGTTTCAAATAGTGAAATAACTATTAATCGTCTCAAGGGGCCGTGTGGTACTAAACAGTGAACCTCAAAATTTAAACCCTAATAAAATTTGACAAGTGGTATTAACACTGACGGATCCAAAAATTTTCTTCAGTTGGGGCCAAACGTAGATTATTTTAGAATTACTCACGTAAACTGTTAAAATAAGTCAGGTAAAACATAATATTAATGTATATAAGTTAACGGATTATAACATCACATTTTGGTAATATTATAGGCAACCGACAGTAGCAATAAGTCAACCACACATAATTTTATGATGTCAAAGCATCTAACCTCATAAGTCTCGACCAGTTGATATGAATGGGCTCATGTGCTTTTTGTGTTTGTAATCACCAACAATAAACAACTACTAATTACTAAATTCATGTCAAATACAATCTAAACAAACACACATAATAGGAATAAATCAATAGCATGGAACAACTGATTAATTATACGATTTTTAATTTTATAAACGATACTTCACAAAAAGAGTAAATATAATAACATGATTTTAAAAATTCAAACATGAAAAAATATCAAAGTTTAATAATGGATATACAAACAGTTTTCTTTAAAAAACAAAGTAAAATCATAAAGGTTTGAACATAAAACAATATCAAAGTTAATAATTAGTCTCAAACTTGATATTAATTAGACTACGAGACCTTGGGTGCCTTAAAGGAAAATTTTGGGTGCCTTAATCAATTTAATCCTTATATAAACTAGATCATTTATAGTTGAGTGGGGGTCCAGGGACCCCTATATATGTATTGCATCTGTCGAGTAGGGGTGTTCAAAGTCGGATATCCGGAATTTCGGATATCCGAATTTCGGATATCCGAAAATTTCGGATAGTGGAAATCACTATCCGAATCCGTATCCGAAATTTCGGATATCCGAAATTTCGGATACGGATTCGGATAGTGATTCGGATATCCGAAATTCATTTTTTATTTTTTTAATTTTTTTAATTTTAGTTTTTTTATAATAATTAAACATATAATATTATAAAAATAATATAAAAAACCAACTCATATCATAAAAATCACAATATACACTAAAAAATCTCAATCTAAAGTAAAAGTATATATAAATTTCAAAAAAATAAAAAAAATATTTTTTAGTTTTCGGATAATCGGATATCCGAATATCCGAAACTTTTGAAAATCACTATCCGAATCCGAATCCGAAGTTTCGGATATCCGAATTTCGGATATCCGAATTTTCGGATATCCGAAAATTCGGATATTTCGGATTCGGATTTTCGGATCGGATTCTCGGATTCGGATATTTTTGAACACCCCTACTGTCGAGTACCAATGTCGTTGTAACGAGTTCAATCAGAGTTCGTTTAAGTCAGTTCTTTCTGTTTCTTATATTTTGGATTTCCTAATTAATTTTATCAGTCATTTTAATACATTGCATATGATATGAAAGAAAAGGAAAGCTAAAAGTAGAATACTAAGAAATTTGACATTTGGGTCCAATATGACAAATTACAGACAAAGGAGCCACTATAAGTTTGTGGTGTTTCATGCGCGGTATTGATGTCGAGCATATTTTTTCTTTCTCATACTGAGTCTACGCTTGTTTTAATATGCTTGACACGACCAAGCTTTTATGTTAATGATGGTCATAGGTTGACTTTTCTATTAAGGTTCATAAAGTAAGTTGAAATCGTTGTATCATTATATTGGGGCATTTAACTCTCATTGTATTCACATTATCTCATAGGCATTCACATTATCGGTAATCGATCTTTCACCACCAAATACACACACACACTTATTGTTATATTATAATACAAAAAGAGTGAGGAAAATGAGAAACAATTACAGATGAGACGAACAAGAAAAATGAGAAAACTGTTGATGTGACGCTGGTGATGCATGCGAGAAAAAAGAGAAAAACAAGACAACTACAAATGACCTTAGTGTTGGTTAAGCTTGTGTGCTATGTATTTTAAGTTATGGTCGTTCCTAAGATAAATGCAAGACCAAGATAGTAGTCTAGATGGCGATAAACTTTTCATAAGTTTTTGTATGCGTTAGAAGACAATGTAATCTTGTACTACACCTTGTTATTGGTTGGTTTATGCTAGCTTTTGTCAATAAGGATTTGAATTTTGTAAATGTTATATGTTGTAAAAATTTTTAAATGTGAACATGAGATAAAATACGTTCCCAATGTATTAAAGCTATCAAGTCTTCCACTATTGTTCTAAAATATTATTTTATAAAATTTAAGTGTATTCAAGAAGACATAGAGATGGTTAAATAATAACATCATATTACATTAATTGCTCAATTATGGATTGTTAGACTTAGTTCCTTACCTTAAGAACCTTAGTCTTGTTTAGTTGTTTATAAAGAAGAAAGATTGGACATTTTGTCTATGCACGAATTATAAGGAAATAGATAATGAATCTTTGAGAGAAAACATTCACTTTTTACGACTCATGATACTTTTATTAACTCTACCACGCATTGTTTTTTCAAGTTCGATTTCTCATCCGGTTATCGTTAAGTAACTATGAAGAAGAAGAACATCTCAAAACGGTTTCTAGAACTTGTTGTGAACAGTAGAAGCTCCTAGTAATGTCTTTGGATTGATAATTGCACCGACAACATTCATGGGTGTCTTTTTAATACTTTTTATACATCAATATCCTTTTACATTTCTTTTTATCATGAATCTTTCACACATATTACATACATCAATATTCCTTTACATTTCTTTTTATCATTAATCAATTCATACATATCATACAATAAAAACTATTTCTTGATAAATGTAATAAAAAAGATATCCATGTATAAACACGTGCATTTTAAAGACATAAATTTCTAAACAAGGTTTCCCTTATCAAAAAAATTATTATTGTTGTCACAATTCACAAAATACTCCTTTGTAAATGTATCTTGATTCTTGAAAGTGACTTGAATAAACAAAACAAAATTCGTGCTAGTGGCTTTCCTAGTCAATGCTTTTGACTCACATTCATATTTTTATAAACATAATAATAATATCAAGATAAGAGTTTTAGAACGACAAGATAAGAGAAAGAAGAGGCACGGCGGCGATGGGCGGAGGTGGGCGGCGGAAGACGACGGCAATTGCTGACGTCACTCGTTATTTATTTTGACTTTATATATAATTTACTAATTTAATTGAAAAAAGTCAACGAACCGGGTCCACGCGCATGCGCGTGTTCATTAGGGCCCAACGTGTACCCTTAATTTCAGAGCCTGAAAATGACGGTGTTTTGGCCCACTTTTTGTTAGTGGAAATGAACATTTCAATAAAAATTAATGAATCTTGTGATAATGATAAATATAAAAAATATGATATGATGATCGTTTTAGTTAAAGAGGATTTGTCAGATTGATGCATCTTCTTATTTTATTTTGCTAAATTTTAAAAAAGGGAGTTATTAATTTTATTGAAAGTAATATTGGATTAACATACATGAGTAAATAACCGTGCGAATTGTATGAAATTATTAAAACCGTGACCTGTGTACTTCAAGTGTGTGCATAAGCATTCATATGTATTACATAACAGGTATACGTAATTATGTACCGGATATACATAGTTACGTACAGAGTAGATATAATGACGCACCGTTATAGTTGTTCAAAAAATAATGTGCAACTACACACCATGTACATAATTACATATCATCTTAAAATATCCTAAAAAAGTATAACAATATAATACCCAAATTAAAGTTGATAAAATTCTTGGTATAAAGTAAAGAAAAATATTAAACATATGAAAGCAGTAATTCGATTTTAAGAAAAATGGTCGAAGTAGATTTAACCCAAAAAAGTCAAAAAGAGATGGAAATTTTTTTTCTTTTGTGTTTTACTAATGAAATGTTCAACAATCCAATAAAATGTTTAAAGTTAACATTCTAATTCCGCTTAAGAAATTAACCAGCTAAACACCTTATCAATTATATCAATAAATTTCAGTACACTTTCAATTTCATTTCCAATTTCAATTCTTTTACAACATATTATACGGACCAAAAAAACACTTAAAATCTTAAAACCACTTAGGGGCTGTTTGGCAATCTCTGAATAATTAAGTGCTGAACCAATAAGAGGTCTGAACCATTTAAGTGCTGAACCATTAAGAGATCTGAACCATTAAGAGGTCTAATTCATTAAAAGCTAGTATATCGCTTAACTACTAAATGCAAATGTCTGACCAAAACAGTCTGAACCATTCAGATAAGAGGTCTGAATCATTCAGATAAGAGGTCTTAACCATTCAACATTAGACCTCTTAACCATTCAACATTAGTATAATGCTTGACGATTCAGAGGCAAATGTCTGAACTATTTAGACATTTGCTCGCGAAACAAACAGTCTTAACCATTAAGTTTTGAACCATTTAGACATCTGAAACATTAAAAAGTTGATTGAGATGCTGCCTGTGACACCCTACACATATCCCACATCGGCCGTGGACAGGAGAGATTCCTGGTTCATAAGGAATGCCATGCCTCTAATATCAACAACGTGTTTTGGGCGTATTGGCTGTGGATGAGAGGAGAACTCCACAGTTAAGCGTGCTCAGGTGGGAGCAATCCAGGGATGGGTGACCTCCCTGGGAAGTTTTCACCCGGGCAACCAAAAGCAAATCCGTGAGCTCCTCGTGGGCAAAGCGGACAATATTGTTGGTGTGAGGGGCCGTGTCACACCCCCGCTTATAGCGGAAACACGAGGATGTAACGGACGGGATCGTCATAACACATTGTTAAATTAATAGAGATGCATTAAATGATGAAGGTCAACGTGTCATGACGTCACCGGACACAAACGGAGACTTGTGCCATGGTTAGTCAGTTCCACGACAAACATAGTCATACAAAACAAATAAGTATAAGTCCCACAACCCGGGAACAAGTAATCAAATGTGAATAACAAGTAAATGTCAAATGCAACTGTCGAAGACATCCAAAGTTTAAATGATGTAAGCCTAAGGTCATCACTAAGGCAGAATCCCTAGCAATCCTCAATGATTGTTACCTGAAAAGATATGCTCAAAATGGTCAACATAATGTTGGTGAGTTCGCAGGTTTAAATAATAAACAAACTTGATGCTGTATAATAGTTTGGTGGGACCTGAGTGCATACAGTCATAAGCAAGTAATATCACATGAGCATCACAACTAAACCTACGACGTACACAAAGAATTTGTCGGAACATATTCACCCTAGGGCCCGTTCCTGGCCACTGTCAGTCCCAACTAGTATACTAACAAACAAGGGTGGGGGTGTCAGCCCAATAGTACTATCAATACCTGTCCGTCGGCTCCAACACCGGAGTTAAATAGTTGTGAATACAGAACCACAAAGACAACTCATGCATGTACTAGATAAATACTTACAAAACAGTAAACACAACAGTCCCAAAAGAATCGAATAAGTTCACAGCATAAAAATAGTTGAGCATACTTTTCCCCCTTGATGTTTGTAAATAATTGTAATAAAACGGGGCCGCGAAACTCACCTTGAATGTGATGATAAAGAATGAGTAAACGCTTCAACGGGTGAGGGCAATGAACGATCAACACCTATAATTAATTACAATAAAATCTTAAGACGAGCCTACAGAGAAAGGATTGTTCGGTCGGTTTTGGTTCGGTTCGGGTCGATTCGGATTCGAGGTGCAACTCACACAATATACACACAACATACTATATTAGCAAATAATAATAATAATAATAATAATAATAATAATAATAATAATAATAATAATAATAATAATATACACAATTACATAAACACAATATCATACACACACACACACACATATATATATATATATATAAATATATATACTCATATTCATCCAATGCTCCCATATCTATATATATATACTTACGTGTAGCTGCAAACACACGCATACGATATCAATGTATACACGCCAAACGCATCCATTCGTCGCGAATATAGCAACCGAAGGCTGCTGCGTTTGTTCCGCTTGAAAGACACGCACACAAACACACGTTCAACAAACACACGTGCACTCGATCGACCCACTCATATACCCAAACAATACATATATATATATACATGCTAATACACACCACCCACACATACATGCATTATACATACCCACATCATCTCACACACTCAATCATACACATATACATACATACACACCAATTCACACACTCACACACACATACGTAAACATACACACACCATTGTATACATACATAATATGCAGTCGAATACATATACATCATGTACATCCACATACCGTCACATATATACATATATACATACAACAGTATATACAGATTATATACATACACACACAGCTCCAACACGCAATATATATACATACACAATTTGCACATATGCACGCATACAATATATACATACATATACAATCGCAGCACACACACACACACACTGCACATATACATACGCACACAGTACACACATCGCAGCACATACACACACATCGCCGCACACACACATACACACCACGCACACATTGCACACACGGACACACACACACATCGCATACACACCGAAACACATACGGGATCACACGAATCAAACCGAACAACCGAACCGAATGACAAACCGAAACGAAACGAAATGAGACGAAACGAGATTCATGATGATCGGTTACCTACGAAACGACTAAACGGCGAGGCGACGGCAACCGGCGGCGGCCTACGGTGGTGAAACGGTGGTGCAACGGCGGTGAAACGGTGGTGTCGTCTACGGTTTGAGATAATGGTCGATTAGGGTTGACCAAATAAATTTTATATATATAATATTCATATTTACACTTTAAACCCTAGACTTTAAATTAATTAATCCCTCAAGTTTAGTTAAATTACAATTTAAACCCTAGACTTTAATTTTAATAATAATAACAATATTAATAATAATAATATTATTAATATTATTTGCAATAATAATAATAAAAGAAATTTTATTATTAATGTTCTATATTGTTAAGGTTGGTAAGAAAAGTAAATACGACGAGACTCAGTTCGAAAATATATTAATTACGCAAAAATAATAAATGCGCGAAAAGAGAATTAACGGATTTCGAGTCAATTGACGGACCTGTTGGTGACGGATGTCACAGTATCCCCCAGTTGAGAGAATTTCGTCCCGAAATTCAACTGGAGTTAGGTCCTGAGGTTGTATCCACGAACAAATGCGGATACTTGGATTTCATCTGGTCTTCCCGTTCCCACGTAAACTCAGGCCCTCGCTTGGAGTTCCATCTCACCTTAACAATTGGAATCTTGCTGCGCTTCAGTTGTTTCACCTCTCGGTCCATGATTTCTATTGGTTCTTCCACAAATGTAGTTTCTCGTCAATCTTGATTTCCTCAATCGGTACATGAAGGGATCCGTCGGCTAGGCACTTCTTAAGGTTCGATACATGAAATGTATCGTGTACCCCACTAAGTTCTTGAGGTAACTTTAACCGATACGCTACGGGACCAATTCTTTCAGTGATCTCGAATGGTCCAACATATCTCGGAGCCAATTTCCCTTTCTTCCCAAAGCGCACGATTCCCTTCCACGGAGAAACTTTCAATAAGACATGATCACCAATGTTGAACTCTAAGGGTTTGCGACGATTATCAGCATAGCTTTTCTGTCGGTCTCGAGCTGCCTTAAGCCTATCCTTGATTTGAAATATTTTGTCAGTCGTTTCTTGGATAATCTCTGGGCCTGTCAATTGGCTTTCACCTACTTCCGCCCAACACACCGGAGATCTACATTTTCTTCCATACAACGCCTCAAACGGAGCACATCCAATGCTCGTGTGGTAACTGTTGTTGTAAGAGAACTCGATCAATGGTAAGTGGGTATCCCAACTCCCACCAAAATCAATCACACATGCCCTAAGCATGTCCTCTAAGGTTTGTATCGTTCGTTCACTTTGACCGTCGGTTTGTGGATGATAGGCGGTACTTAAGTCTAAGCGAGTACCCATCGCCTCCTGAAGAGTCTTCCAAAACCGAGATGTAAATCTACTGTCTCGATCAGATATAATAGACACAGGCACGCCATGTCTAGCCACAATCTCATTCACATATAACCTTGCTAACTTCTCCATTTTGTAGTCCTCGCGAATAGGTAAGAAATGAGCAGATTTCGTCATTCTATCCACTATGACCCAAATTGAATCATGCCCACTACTTGTTCTAGGCAACTTAGTGATGAAATCCATCGTTATATTTTCCCACTTCCATTCGGGAATTTCTGGTTGTTGCAACAGACCTGACGGTTTCTGATGTTCGGCTTTGACCTTGGAACAAGTCAAGCATTCACTCACATACTTTGCAATATCCTTTTTCATGCCTGACCACCAATACAACTCCTTAAGATCTTGATACATCTTGTCTGCACCAGGATGAACAGAATACTTGGACTTGTGTGCTTCATTCATAACTAGGGTTCGAATATCACCCCACTTAGGTACCCATATACGATCCACGAAATACCGTACACCATCTTCTTTACAGTTCATCTGTTTGTCTAACCCTCGAAACTCCTCACATGCCACATTTTCTTCCTTTAGCGCTTCACTCTGCGCCAACAGTATTTGCTCTTTTAAGTTCGATTGAATAGTCATCCCTAATGCTCGCGCACGTAGTGGTTTAACACGCTCCTTCCTACTCAAGGCATCCGCTACTACATTCGCCTTCCCTGGATGATATCGAATCTCACAGTCATAATCACTTAAGAGTTCCACCCATCTCCTTTGGCGCATATTCAGTTCCTTTTGATCAAAGATGTGTTGAAGACTTTTATGGTCAGTGTAGACGACACACTTAGTCCCATATAGATAATGCCTCCATATCTTTAGGGCGAATACCACTGCGCCTAGTTCCAGATCATGTGTCGTATAGTTCTTTTCGTGAACCTTAAGTTGACGTGAGGCATAAGCAATCACCTTGTCCTTTTGCATAAGCACACAACCTAGGCCTTGATGTGATGCATCGCAAAACACCACAAAATCATTCGACCCATCAGGAAGGGTTAATATCGGTGCGTTGCATAGTCTTTCCTTCAACGTCTGAAATGCCTCCTCTTGCTTTCGTCCCCAATCAAACTTCTTATCCTTTTGTGTTAACATTGTCAACGGCTGTGCGATCTTAGAGAAGTTTGCAATGAATCGTCGATAGTAACCAGCCAATCCCAAAAATTGTCGTATCTCTGAGGGTGTCTTAGGAGCGTCCCACTTTTTAACTGCTTCGATCTTTCCAGGATCAACGTGGATTCCCTTTTCATTAACCACGTGTCCCAAAAACTTCACTTCCCGCAACCAAAATTCACACTTCGAGAACTTGGCGTAAAGTTTCTCTTCCATCAACAATTTGAGTATCGCTCGAAGGTGTTGTTCGTGGTCTTCTTTGGATCTAGAATAGATGAGTATATCATCTATAAACACGATCACAAACTTGTCCAGATAGGGTTTACACACCCGGTTCATAAGATCCATGAATACTGCTGGAGCGTTGGTCAGCCCAAACGGCATGACTAAGAACTCGTAATGCCCATATCGGGTCCTGAATGCTGTCTTTGGTATGTCCGCCTCATGGACCCGTAACTGGTGATAACCTGATCGGAGATCGATCTTAGAGAAATATGACGCTCCCTGCAATTGATCAAATAGATCATCGATCCTGGGAAGTGGATATCGATTTTTCACGGTCAGCTTATTCAACTCTCGATAGTCTATGCACATTCGAAACGTTCCATCCTTCTTCTTTACAAATAGTATCGGTGCTCCCCATGGCGAGTGACTTGGTCGTATGAAACCCTTATCTAGCAACTCTTGTAGTTGACTTGATAGCTCTTGCATTTCCGACGGAGCTAACCGATATGGCGTCTTTGCTACTGGTGTCGCCCCAGGTACCAAGTCTATGCGGAATTCCACTTGTCGAGGAGGGGGTAAACCGGACAAATCGTCAGGGAATACTTCCGAGAAGTCTCGCACTACCGGAATGTCTTCCAGTTTCCCTTCCTCAGGTTTCTTCTCCACTACATGTGCCAGAAACGCATAGCATTGCTTCAGCAGATAATGACGAGCTTTCATACATGAGATGATCTTTAGACTCCCTCCTGCCCGTTCTCCTTGAATCTTGAGCACATCACCATTAGGCATAGGGATCCGTACTACCTTCTCTCGGCAAATAATTTCAGCTCCACGCTTCGACAACCAATCCATTCCCACTACCACATCGAAACTTCCCAATTCAAAAGGTATTAAATCTATGTCAAAGGCATGATCTTCTAATGTAATCGTGCACCCTCTAATTATTTCACTAGCTCTCACAAATTTACCGTTCGCCATTTCTACTGAGAAGCTAGTCTCTAAACAACTAGGGTTCAAACCAAGTAAGGGTACAAATTCAGCAGACACGAAGCTATTGTCTGCCCCGGTATCAAATAATACAGATGCAAAGTGATTATTGAGAAGGTACGTACCCGTAACAACGTTCGGGTCCTGGCGCGCGTCGTTTGCACCAATTACGAACGCACGCCCTCGGGCAGCATTTCCTTGATTACCTTGCCCTTGATTACCAGCGATCGCCATCACTTGATTTTGGTTATTCCATTGTTGACCCGGTGCCCGATTCAGCCTGGGGCACACATTCCGATAATGCTCTGGGCTCCCACACTCGTAGCAAACTCTAATGTTTCCAGTTGGATTGATTGCATTGTTTGGTGCAACCAAGTTGGGTGCCACTCTACAGTCCCTTTCAATATGCCCTGGGCGCCTACAATTCGCACAAACTCGACACGGCGCCGCAGCAGGATGATGATAATGGCATTTCCCACACTTAGGATGTGGCCCAACATAATTCCTTTCTCCCTTGATTCACTGCCACAAAACCTCTAGTCACCTTTGCCTTTTTATCAAATCTTCCGCCTGATTGTCTGCTTGATTCCCCCGCGTCTCTCCTTTTCTCACCACCTTTGCCTAGTACTCCAGTTCTTACCATCTCATCAGTTAGAGTGCCCGCCTTCAAGATTGCACTCTGGATAGTCGGGGGTGCCGCAGCAGTCACCAGGCCACGTATTTGAGGCACTAAACCCCAAATGTAACGCTCGATCCGCTTTGATTCAGGTGTCACCAGGTGTGGCACCAGTCTTGCCAGCTCATGAAACCGGTCGGTGTAAGCAGCATGTCCTGACCCTACCATCGCATGATTCCAGAATTCATGCTCCAACTTCTGCATTTCGTTCATTGGACAATATTCTTCAGTTGCCAAGGCTTTGAATTCTGCCCAGGTCATAGCCATTGCTGCCTCTCTTCCACGAGCCTGCACTTGGGTATTCCACCATGTTAATGCTTTTCCCACTAGCGAACATGTAGCATACTTCACCTTTTGATTTTCAGCACAATTGCTGATGTCCATCACAGATTCCATCTTCTCAATCCATCGGGTCAAGGCGATGGCTCCACCTTTTCCATCAAACTCTTTTGGTTTACAAGTCATGAACTCCTTGTAAGTACAACCGACTCTTCCTCCATTGCCATTTCCATTCACGTTTCCATTACCATTTCCATCACCCATTCCACCTCCTTCACCATGTTCATTTCCACCTCCATTTCCATGTTCATTTTCATTATTCTCTCCATGACCATCATTTTCATCATCATGCCCAATACCCTCATTACCACCTCCATTGTTATGATTGATGATATTATCACTCACCTGTGCCACTATGGTCGGAATGAGTGCTGCAAGTTGTTGAGCAATCATGGCGGCTATATCAGGGTTTCCAGCTCCCTGGTTATTATCACCATGCCCACCTTCATTTCCACCTACAGGTGCTTCACCCCTACCTCCTGCACCTCTTCCTCTACCTCTACCTCTTGGAACAGCACCACCACGACTAGCACTGCGAGTAATTCTCCTGGGCGGCATCTTTCTAGTCAACATAAACAATACGTAAGCCCCAAATCTTAAAGTCAATCAATAAAGTAATACATGTGCAGTGAGTATCATTGCTGAGCTACGACCCTTTGAAGACCAGATTTTTTTTTTTTTTAGGAAATAGTTGGTTGCATAACCATTGAAATGCTGGAGGGTGTGTTATCTCATAGGGACAGGGACCATTGTGACAATATGATCCCGTGAATCTTTAGGTGAGTTAGAACTCACGTAAGTAATAAGGTGATGGATGATTTATCAAGATTGATAAGGTCTAATAAGAAACAGGACACTAATGTCCTAAGGTATGGAGTTGAGGATTCGTACTAACAATGACAGTTATCTTGCGGCAAGATTGACTAGACTTCGCATGCACGACAAATTGCATTTACGTGTGCACCCGTAATTGTAATTTGCTTTGCATGGTCAACCCCATCTCATCCTAACCGAGTCAAACCGCCTTGTCAAGTACAAAGTGTTATTCAAGATAGAAGTATCAAAGGTATGATCGATAATCAAAAGTTAATTATCCGAAGTTGGACAAAGGAAATGAAATAGAATTATTAACACATTACGGATCATGAATAGTTTCAATAATTAAAGAATACACGCATAGTCAAATGCACATAAGTCCTAATATGCATTCTACATGTAGGTTCTTAGGTTATAGTCTAGGTCGAGTGATCCACCTAATTCTCTATAACCAATGGCTCTGATACCAATCTGTCACACCCCCGCTTATAGCGGAAACACGAGGATGTAACGGACGGGATCGTCATAACACATTGTTAAATTAATAGAGATGCATTAAATGATGAAGGTCAACGTGTCATGACGTCACCGGACACAAACGGAGACTTGTGCCATGGTTAGTCAGTTCCACGACAAACATAGTCATACAAAACAAAATAAGTATAAGTCCCACAACCCGGGAACAAGTAATCAAATGTGAATAACAAGTAAATGTCAAATGCAACTGTCGAAGACATCCAAAGTTTAAATGATGTAAGCCTAAGGTCATCACTAAGGCAGCATCCCTAGCAATCCTCAATGATTGTTACCTGAAAAGATATGCTCAAAATGGTCAACATAATGTTGGTGAGTTCGCAGGTTTAAATAATAAACAAACTTGATGCTGTATAATAGTTTGGTGGGACCTGAGTGCATACAGTCATAAGCAAGTAATATCACATGAGCATCACAACTAAACCTACGACGTACACAAAGAATTTGTCGGAACATATTCACCCTAGGGCCCGTTCCTGGCCACTGTCAGTCCCAACTAGTATACTAACAAACAAGGGTGGGGGTGTCAGCCCAATAGTACTATCAATACCTGTCTGTCGGCTCCAACACCGGAGTTAAATAGTTGTGAATACAGAACCACAAAGACAACTCATGCATGTACTAGATAAATACTTACAAAACAGTAAACACAACAGTCCCAAAAGAATTGAATAAGTTCACAGCATAAAAATAGTTGAGCATACTTTTCCCCCTTGATGTTTGTAAATAATTGTAATAAAACGGGGCCGCGAAACTCACCTTGAATGTGATGATAAAGAATGAGTAAACGCTTCAACGGGTGAGGGCAATGAACGATCAACACCTATAATTAATTACAATAAAATCTTAAGACGAGCCTACAGAGAAAGGATTGTTCGGTCGGTTTTGGTTCGGTTCGGGTCGATTCGGATTCGAGGTGCAACTCACACAATATACACACAACATACTATATTAGCAAAATAATAATAATAATAATAATAATAATAATAATAATAATAATAATAATAATAATAATATACACAATTACATAAACACAATATCATACACACACACACACACACATATATATATATATATATATATATATATATATATAAATATATATACTCATATTCATCCAATGCTCCCATATCTATATATATATACTTACGTGTAGCTGCAAACACACGCATACGATATCAATGTATACACGCCAAACGCATCCATTCGTCGCGAATATAGCAACCGAAGGCTGCTGCGTTTGTTCCGCTTGAAAGACACGCACACAAACACACGTTCAACAAACACACGTGCACTCGATCGACCCACTCATATACCCAAACAATACATATATATATATACATGCTAATACACACCACCCACACATACATGCATTATACATACCCACATCATCTCACACACTCAATCATACACATATACATACATACACACCAATTCACACACTCACACACCCATACGTAAACATACACACACCATTGTATACATACATAATATGCAGTCGAATACATATACATCATGTACATCCACATACCGTCACATATATACATATATACATACAACAGTATATACAGATTATATACATACACACACAGCTCCAACACGCAATATATATACATACACAATTTGCACATATGCACGCATACAATATATACATACATATACAATCGCAGCACACACACACACACACTGCACATATACATACGCACACAGTACACACATCGCAGCACATACACACACATCGCAGCACACACACATACACACCACGCACACATTGCACACACGGACACACACACACATCGCATACACACCGAAACACATACGGGATCACACGAATCAAACCGAACAACCGAACCGAATGACAAACCGAAACGAAACGAAATGAGACGAAACGAGATTCATGATGATCGGTTACCTACGAAACGACTAAACGGCGAGGCGACGGCAACCGGCGGCGGCCTACGGTGGTGAAACGGTGGTGCAACGGCGGTGAAACGGTGGTGTCGTCTACGGTTTGAGATAATGGTCGATTAGGGTTGACCAAATAAATTTTATATATATAATATTCATATTTACACTTTAAACCCTAGACTTTAAATTAATTAATCCCTCAAGTTTAGTTAAATTACAATTTAAACCCTAGACTTTAATTTTAATAATAATAACAATATTAATAATAATAATATTATTAATATTATTTGCAATAATAATAATAAAAGAAATTTTATTATTAATGTTCTATATTGTTAAGGTTGGTAAGAAAAGTAAATACGACGAGACTCAGTTCGAAAATATATTAATTACGCAAAAATAATAAATGCGCGAAAAGAGAATTAACGGATTTCGAGTCAATTGACGGACCTGTTGGTGACGGATGTCACAGGCCGGGTGTTACAGAATGGTATCAGAGCCACTCCTTTGCCGTTCGGGATGTGGGACATACCTCACCAAGGATGGTGACTTCTCGGGCTCATCGAGGACGATGAGTCCAAACAGGGGGTGCTTGTGACACCCTACACATATCCCACATCGGCCGTGGACAGGAGAGATTCCTGGTTCATAAGGAATGCCATGCCTCTAATATCAACAACGTGTTTTGGGCGTATTGGTTGTGGATGAGAGAAGAACTCCACAGTTAAGCGTACTCAGGTGGGAGCAATCCAGGGATGGGTGACCTCCCTGGGAAGTTTTCACCCGGGCAACCAAAAGCAAATCCGTGAGCTCCTCGTGGGCAAAGCGGACAATATTATTGGTGTGAGGGGCCGGGTGTTACACTGCCAAACAACCCCTTACTTAATCTTAACCATTAAATTGTTTTGATTAATAACGTAAAGTTCTATAAATCCCTTGCACCGTTGTCAACATTTGCATTTGGTCATATCAAATCTTCTATATGTGTGTCTATTATATCACTAGAAGTAATAACACATTTACTTATTTTTACCTTTAAAAAATAAATAAATAAATAAATAAAATAAAAAACAACTTTAGCGAACTAAGTTAATTACACAGATGGTCCCTGTAGAATTCTCATATTGACACATATAATCCTTAACTTTGATTTATTTCACTAGTAATCCATTAGTTTGCATGAACATAACACATATGGATGGTCCATATAGAATTCTCATATAAAATTTTAGAGTGAATTGTTATTTTACTCTCTATAATTTGTCATTTTCATTCAACTTTTCGCATCTTGCTCCCTAATATTTTAAATTTTTTCATTTTCATTCAAAAAAGTTAATTCCGTTAGTTAAAGTGCTAAACATATAAATTGAAAATCACCCCTTAAACTACAAAATAAAATCCTTCAATTACATAACCATCATCAAGTGGAACTAAGTCATAATATAAGGGAGATGACGACTAGAGGCGTTGGTCTCTATTATACGATCCCTTCACAGTGGGTTCTCGACCGCCACCAATAATGAGGTCCATCCTCCTCCCCCACCGATGAAGCCGACAATCTCGTGATTCAGTCATGATAAAATGTTCGAAGATGAAAAGATGAAATGTCTGATGTAGGTTTTGTGAATAACACAATAACATGTGAATGTAATGTTAATAATAATACATTAACATAAATAAGGATTTTGTCTTTATATGCAAAATTACATAATTACCCCTTTCAATGATAAATAGTCTAACATTTTAATTAACGAAGTTAACTTTTTTAGATGAAAATAACAACTTTGTAAAACCATAAGGAGTTAGATACAAAAAAAATGTTTTTTGAATGAAAATAATAATATGACCAAATCAAAAGAAGTAAAACGATAATTCACTCAAAAGTTTAAATTTAAGTATTTTGATAATGATTAAAAGCATTCACAACAGAATCTCCTCCATCTTTATATTTTAACTAAATTTCATGTTTCTTTACAATTATCTCTTAACTTTGTTTAACATCACACATTCCATTCTCTATCTTTATCTCTATCTAAATCATAAAAACTTATTTTGTTATTGTTTCTCTCTCTTATACACTCACAAAACATATATATATATATATATATATATATATATATATATATATATATATATATATATATATATATATATATATATATATATATATATATATATATGAATAGTGAATCTCTATGTTTAAAGAATCACTATTCACAAGACTCTAAAGTTTACAGATAGAGAAGGAAATTGAGATTTTAATAGAGATGTAAAATACAAGAAATCTTTAAATAATAGAGATGGAGATGGAGATAGAGTATCTACTATGATTGCCCTAAAATGTTATTGTTATAAAGAAACTAACAACATTGTGGACCCACCCACTTATTTTTGTCCATTTGAACCATATTTTTAAGATGTATGTAGGTCCCACATCATTGACTTCATTTCGTATGTTTCTTCTTCCACCCTATCACCACCACCTCGTTAGCCACCATAACCTCGTTGCCACCACCGAAATCACATCACCTCCATACTAAAGTCGCACCCCCGATATGAAGTACCATCAAACAACCACCATCATTGCAACTATCAACGTGCCACCTATATGTCCCATTCACTAAGGGGCGGTTCAACGTTTGTGAAGACAAAACGAAAATGAAACTATAGGTCTTTTGAAAGTTTATCGTTAAAAACTCTTCTGTTTTATGTTGTTTTGTGACCAATAGTAATAAACTATAAGGTTTATAATTCATAGAGTTAAAATTTTTAAAGCAATGTTAATGCTATAATATAGCTTGAGACAATAATTTTAACTTATATGTGTAAATAAATTTAAGTTAAACTTATTTCCTAGCTTACTTGTTGCAAACTTTTTAGTATAGTCTGTCGTAATCAATTCCATTTATTTTTTTTCAACTGACAAAATAAAAGAATATTGTGTTATTTGTCTTTTGATATTGTAGATCATAGATAATTTATTTTTTAATTTAAATTTTGAAAAGCTTCGTTATGTAAAAGCGATGATTACCTGAATAGTAAAAATAGTACTATATGCAATATATGCATTTGAAAAACAATCAAAACTTTAATATAATTTAATATATAGTGAATTGTCATTTGTCTCCCTGTAGTTTGGTAACATTTATCATTTTCATCCAAAAATGTTTTTCTTACATTTGGTTTTTCAAGGTTTGGGAAACGTTGTCATTTTCATCCAAAAAATATTAGCTCCATTATTTAAAATGTTAACTATTCATTGTTAAAGGGGCACTTACTTAAATTTTTATATAAAAATGAGATCCTAATTTATGTTTACGTGTTGCTAATAAAATTTTTTACCATAGAATTCATGTTTTTGGATGAAAATGACAACTATTTCAAACATTGGGGAGACAAATATAAGAAAAAAATCTTTTTGGATGAAAATGATAAATATGACCAAACCACAGGGAGGAAAACGACATTTCACTCTTTAATATATTTAGAAGTGTATCACATTTCATATTATAATTTATTATAAATATTTTAGATCTTAAAAGATATCTATTTTATTAATATCTACATTATTATCATGTTTTAAAACATTTTCAAGATGAGTACAAGCTTTCTTCATTTATGGATTTTAACATTTTTATACTAAATATAAAACCAACATTAGTTTCAAACTCTTGATCAAATCTAGTTTGTATGGTGATAATGATTATCGATGATGCGAATTCGGTTGTCAAATTTCTAGAATTATTGCTTGTGGTTCTTGACTCCTCATTTCCAGTAAAACCTATCTTTTTTTAATGGGTTGTTAGACTAAAATTGATACTAATATTTGGTGGCCTAAGGCTTATTTCTTTAGCCATATGTGATGCCCCTTTTTTCATCTTGTATTTGTTATGATCTCTATCTACCTCACTTAAACCCTTTGATTTTCTTTATAATGATGTGCATGATCTGTTAGATCTCCACCATCGGCTTCTTCACCAACCACACTCACTGGTACATAGATCATAGCAGAGAGGGATTGGTGGGTTCCAACTAAGAGGAAGCTGATTTGCGACTGACTTGAGTAGGCGAGGGTTAACGTCGATGGTCGTGGTTTGTGGTTTACGCGAATAAGAAGCGGCAAGGTAGAGACAATGATGATGGTGGGAGAAGAGGGGGATGGGTGGGTTAAGTAAGCCAAATATGAACATTTAATGTTTTGTTTATTATAATATAAGAACATATTAGTCATTTCACATTCATTTAACTGAAAAACTTAAAATACATCCATTTTTTAGACCAGCTTACCATTTAGTAAACATTAAAGATCGCCAATGTAATATGTCAAAATAAAGAAGAATAGGTGCATTATGGGTATTGCAAATGGACCATCTTTGTGATTCGTTCTTAAACAACTACTAAAAATTATAGATCAAAATGAGTCCAACGATTACACACACTACAACAATATAAAGCTAATGGTTGTGTTGCAGTATGTTGTATTAGATCTTGAAAAGTTGTAATAGACCTTAAAAAGATTGCATTAGCCTAAAAGCAACATTTTTTTTATCAAATGTTACATTAGGTGAAGTTATATTGTTAGATAATGCAACCTCATTGTTAGCAAATACAATATTTTTTTAAGCTAATGCAACTTTTTTTAAAAGGTTGCTTTAAAAATGTTATATTAGGGTTATTTTTTATAGTAGTGACATATCTATTAAATGTAAGAAAAATTTAATAAGAAGGATTTCTTAGTTAGATATAAAATAGATATTAGTTATAAAAGTTTAAAAAAATATATAGAAGTTTATCAAAAGGAAAAGAAGTATACAGTTGTTATATTTACATTATCTAACGTATTAATCCCGTATTAAAAAAATATCAGTACACTACTAATCAGTAGGATAAAGATAAAATGTAGCATCTATAGAGCATGTGACATATACAATAATTAAAAACCATAAGAGTGAAATCTGAATTTAAATTTTAATAAGACCTCTCTAAACAGAAATATGTAACAAAATTACAAAACTTTTCATTATTTTATGATGTATTAAATTTCAAGTTATAGTTAAATAATTTGTGAAACTAAATGCACGTTGAATTTAGTAAAAAGAAATTATTAAGATCATGAATTTTCTATTTGAAAAACTTGAGTGCAACTAGATATTTTGTGTATAAACTTTATACGAACACATTTCAGAATAAAAGAATATTTGTAGGCATAAAAAGGTTCTTACCACTAGTATTTAGAACATCTTAATAATTACATTCCAAACGTAAGTTCGTTAGTGAGATGTTTAAGTCTAATGGTTTTGTACTTTTGTTATTAAACTTCTAATTTGACCATAATGCATTAACATTTATTAATAGCGATAATAAGATTCTTATCCCTTTCTCATATCGAAACTGTTTAATATACTCTTCCCATTGAAATAATTTCAAAGCTTCAAATTTTGTTATAATAAATTTAGATTAAGTTAATTTCTTTCTCCATTTTAGTTTTAGTTTTCTTTGTTGTCTTCTTTGTTGTTTTTTTTTTTTTAATAATCTTTCTACTTTAACAAAAGAATATTTTGGATGACATATGACAACACTACAATCATCCTTACTAAAATTTTTCCGTTTCTCTCTCCTATTAAATAATTATCTTAATTACTAATAATATTATTTAACACCTTTTTAGATTTAATAAATTAAGAAATAGATCTATTTATTAATGTTATTTCTAAAAATATAAACTTTTTATACAATAATAATTTTTCTAAAGCATAAAACTTTTTTAAAAATACACAATATTTTACAATTGGTATTTTTAAAAGTCAAATTTTTAAAACAAAAAATAATTAAATTTGAGAGTTATAACAAGAAAATTTTTAGAAATGAAATTTTTATACGGTTTGTTTTAGAACAAAATGTTTGTTTATTTATTTTTGAAAAAAAATTAAAAACAAAATTTTAAAAAGTTGATATCACTGTTTTATTACTTATAGTCATTTCTCATACGTAATTTCAGTCATATCATATCTTAGAACATCATTTTATAATTAATAAGTTTTATTATATTAATATTTTATTTTATTTAACCCGTGTAACACACGAGTTTACTAAAACTAGTTATTAATATTATTACTGTAAAAAAGTGATACTAACTTTAAAGTAAAGTGTAGAAACAAAACTTAAAACAAAGCATGGATAAACTTGTTAAACGTTTATTGTAAACTAAGAGTTGACCTTTTTCTTATCTAACTACTGTGAGATTATTTTCTTCTTATTTTTAGAGCTTTTTTTTATGATTTCTATAACGTCCTTATTTTTTGCATTAAGGATTATAAATTTGTTTTGCAAATTATAGAATATTCCACGTTTAGATACTAGTAGGAACACCCGCACTATGCGATGGGATAACGCCTTTTCAAACTCTGTAGATAGTTGTCTTTAAATAATTTTATAATTAAATCATAATCGGTATAAAAGAATTGTTGATGTCCTTCAAGATCTTAAATGTCGACGTACAAACATTGTCTCTCTTGTAAATCTAAATATTTTAGGATTTAAAGTTGAAGATAAACACTAATTGATTATTCTGGTAAAATATCAATAGACTTTTATAAACAGAATAAGATAAATTTATAAATTTCAAAAAATGTTTCAAACTTAAACATGACGTATCTACCATGTTAACAGGGACTCAGAGAATAATCGAGCTCAAACCCAACCATATAAACCGAAGATGAATCAGAAAAAAAAATAAAAAAGAAAAAAAATAACACATTTAATTTTTAACTGAAATTGATTTTTTTATGGTTTTGCACACAAAAAATGCACAAATCATGGGCTTGTTTTCCCCTCAAATCCATGTATCATCTTTTATAGATGTGTTGAATTCTTATTTTGCTTTCTTGTTTAGGCAATATGAGATAGCAAACATATATATATCTATATTACTATATGGAGGAAGATAATTATAATTAACAAGTTGTTTATGTATAATCACTTATAACAAATGCAACAACATTATGTTATCTCTCTTGTAAATCAATTTTTTTTATGTTTTGAAGTTGAAGATAAACACTAATTGATTATTGTAGTAAATTATCAATAGACTTTTATGAACCAAATAATATAAATTTATAAATTTCAAAAAAGTTTCAAACTTAAACATGACGTAGCTACCATGTTAATAGGGACTTAGGAATAACTGAGTTCAAACCCAATGATATTAACCGGAGATGAATCATAAAAAATCAAAAAAGAAAAAAAATTAACACTTACACTTTAAAACTGTAATTGGAGATATTTTTCATAGTCTTGTACCACAAATGATGCTCTTAACAGGCATAGGCGCCCAGCCTACCGGTTAAGAGCATACCCTGTCATCTTTGAGGTCCCGGGTTCGAACCCGGGCACCCTAATTATTTTTTAAAAAAAACCTTTCTTTTAAGCAAATTTAATTACAGAAAAATCTTAATAATTATAAAAATCATTTTTGTAAATTTTAATTATTTTTAAAGTCACCCAATTATTTTCTGTAAATTTCTAAATTTAAATACTTAAATATTCTTTAATAAAATATTTTTAACAACAATCATTCTTAGATTATTTCTTATAAAATGGACTTTAAATAATAGTTTAAATTAATAAATTATTATTGGTCAATACGTTACTTTTGATTATTGTTTAATCACTTATAAATTTCAAATAATTTTAAAACTTATTTACACTTTACATTTAAACTTTACCAATTATTATATATGATTTTATTTCATTTCTTTATATTAAATTACTTAAATGGTATAATTCCTTTCATTGAATTAAAATATAAGTGATTTTATTATTTATTTATTTATCAAAACCCCAAATTTCACTTGAAACCTTAGTTCATGTATCAATTGTTAATCTTATCTTTAAACTTAATCTTGGAACATATACGTTTAGGTATCTTGTAAAAGGAATCGTTGAAGCACCACTTAATTACTTGTTATTACCCTTAAGATCAACTTATACAACATGCGAGTCTTCTATACCCCGTTTTTATTTTATTTCACATCTTTTGGGTGAAACATATTAACGTTATAAACGTGCACTTGTAAACATCTTGATACTTGTAAATGCACTAACAATTCGTATTTAATCTTGTCATGGTTATTTGTAATATTGTGAGCCTTATATGATAGACATTTTGTGTAGACAATCATTAACTATTGCTAGCCTAGCGACGTCATAGATCTATGGGCCTGACAAGCCTATTTGGGTCTAAAGCCGAGGTTATTGCCGGCTCCTGATGACGTATGACTTGTTCATCATGGGAACCAAATACACTTAGCTAATCGTTATAACTTGTAATGGCCATCTTTGTCAAGGTTTGATTGTATCATTATGTTATCTATAAACTTGTATTATTCGTAACCGATGACATGAATTACTACTTTTAAACTTTTATATATATGTATGTATAACCCATGGAAACTCACAAACATTCAAATGTTGACTTTATTTTTAACATGTTTCAGAAAATGCCTAAGGTTGATGTATGATTTTGAAGTATGGAAACATCTAGGATTGGACCTAGAAAATAAAGAACATGTCTTGAATCTTGGAATTGTTGAACTTGTCATGTTTTATTTTGTTTGAGACTTATTGGTTGTAATTTTCATTTTAAAACTTATGGTTAATTATATTTACATTTAATGGTAGTGTTATGTGGCTGTGAACAATCTTAACCCTCACATCTCAACGTTTCCGCCGTTAAGGTTGGGGTGTGACAAGTGACAAATTAGTAAATAACAAGTTGTTTATGCATAATTACTTGTACCAAATGCAACAATATCGTTCTTAAGTGTCTTAAAAATGGATGAAAATTACATTATGATCCAAAGAGTTGTATTATATAGTAGTATAGATTTTCCAAGTATCGTAGTTATATCGATAGAAGGTAACGTGAAGAATGAAACCGATACCGACCGAAGAACATCGATACTGTTATAAAATGTTTTTTTATCTATGTTTCGATCTCCAGAACTGAGTTGTCACAACTTGATACGTTTATTTAATATATTTAACCACGTTAATGTCACCGCCACAACGTTACGTAATGATATTTGAAACACGTTACATTACACGGGTTTGATTCTTAGTTATATATGAATCCATCAATAAATCATAATATAGTTTAAGAATCATATTTATGAGGTAAAACACTTTATAAAACTCTGCCTCTTGTTTTGATCTCACCCATATATACTCTTAATTCTTGATTACAAATTTTCATAGCATGCTTTCTATAATTATGACTCTAAATATTTAATTAGTATCACATTATAAAATTATATTTAATTTATAATGAAATAATCAGCACACTCTATTCGTTCACATTACTATGCATCTGAATAATTTTTTATTACTTTCGAATATACCATCACAACTTGCTTGTATTTTTTAAATCTTGATGTAAAATTTTCAAAACCACAGGAGCGATACTAATACTTAATACCCTGTTTCTGAGAGTTCTTAAAATTTTACACATCAAAAACTTAATCCTTAAACTTCAAATAAACGCAAACTTGTTGTAGCGGAACATATATGTCATTACATAACCAATTGATTAAAGATTCAAAACATAAAACTATCATCTATTGACGCTTTGATGTCATTCCTTATAATGCCAGGTAACTCTTATTCCCCCATGCCAAGTTATTAACTTCATTCATCATCCCAACTCAACCTAATATGTATGCTAAAAGCTAGCGTTACCGGATGAGTTTTATTTTTTACTGTAAAACATAACTTGACATTTAATAACATTTCATTACATGTTACATGTGTAGCATAACAGGTCATAATGCTAAGCATAATCATGACTCATCATGGAAAAGCATGAGCATAACTTACGCATATAGTCAAGTTAGTATTCATAACTTTTACATAAATAACTTATCGGTACGGGATCCAAATAACCATTTATTGCATAAGCAAGACTTAACCTTTATTGGAGGTCGTATTCATCTTTCTTGTCATGCTAGCAAGACTTAACACTTTCTGCTAGCAAGACTTAACACTTTCTTGTGTGAAACATTCATTATCTATTTCCTATGCTAGTCCGTACTTGGCCATTTCTTATTTCCAGACAAAACTAAATCCTATCTTGTCAAAAAACAAGACTTAGTCATTTCCTATACGAGACATGGACTTAATTTATCATACACATAGCTTAATGATTATACAGGCACTTGTCTTGCTTAGTGGCAAGACTTAATCATATTGTCATATTTGCCAATTATGTATTTTAGTAGTCATTTATAATCTTTACTTCACACTTAACCAGCTTAGCATTATATTAACCATACTATTGTTACACGTCTACATATTACATAAGTGTAACGACATGAAAGGGGGTTGTAAATTCAAGTGTAGAGACTCTTTCGATAGTAAATATTTATATGATTAAGACTCATGCGATGGTAGTAACTTTTTAATGGCTAAGACTCATACGATAGTAGCAACTTTCGATGGCTAATGCTCATGATGATAGGTACTTTTAATGGTCAAGACTCATGCGATGATAGATACTTTGGACATTTATGGTACTTTGGACAGTTATGGTACTTTCATTATTCAAGGGACTTTTTATGGTATGGACATTTTCGATGGTCAAGGTACTGTAGCATGCACTAAATTCATCGACTTGTTGTTTTCAATAACATCTTCATTTATATATTATTCTATGTCATAAGGTCGTCTATTATGTTATCATTATGGTTTGACACTCACATACATCCGTATATGTACGTAATAATACATCATTACATAAACGTATGAACTTTTCATGCAATAAAATCCAAACTTTACGTGTAAGAACACTAGATCTATGTTGTTAAGAGAACCCTGGTAATATGTTGTATTATACACCGAAAAGGATCATTAAGGCTTAGAAATGTTGCTTTATCATAAAGCAACTTTTTTATACCAAAGGCTACATGAGGTGAAGTTGCATTAGATTCAAATATTTTTTATTAGCAAACTGGGTTATAAAATCGTGTATTCATGAAGTTGTATAATAGAAATTATGTAACTTTGTAATATGTATTACATATGTTGAATCATTATATCTGTCCATGATCCATGTATTTCATCATTATAACAAAAAAAAAAATTTAATTGTCAACCCAAAAAAAACCTAGTAAGTAAAAATAAATTAATAAATATAAACTAAAAATATTATTTTTATAACAGTTGGTTTCTAGCAATCATGGCAAAATAACTCTCATAATAATAAAAACATGTTCAATCAAAACATAACAAAGTTTTAAGTAGCTAAAATTAAGCTTTCGACTAACACTATTGCAGTCGTGGAGTAAAATAATATTACGAACAACTAGAACTACACGCTTTAACATGATAAACAAATATAATTTAATTTGACTATGCAATTAACATAATGTAACCTGATTAGCTAACAATTATACCGAACAAACAAAATTAAATCATTTTTTCTATAAAAAAGAAGTTGTACATGTTCTAGTTTGTGTTTATATATAATGATATACTTTTTTACCAATATTCTATGAAGCTTTTGGTTATATGTGAACTACTATCTTTCAAATTTAATAAAGTACTTTTAATGTTTTTAGTATATTATCTAATATCACTATTTTTAAAACAAAAAATAAAAACAAAACACATTATTTTTAATGAATTGTTTGATATATAAAATTATATATATTATTTATTCTTAAATCATTCGTAAATTATCTGGGAGACATTATTATGTTTAATTTTTTTAGTAGCTAAAAATAGGTTGATTAATATGTATGTAATGAGTTGAAACTTGTAAAAAAACATAAACCAATTATTAATAATAAATCAATTATAACCGAAACTCATGTTTACTAATAGAATTTTATAAAATAAGAATTTTATTATTTGTTTTAACATTGAATTAAACAAAATTACCCACTTCCTAGTAAACATACTCGTTCATGCATTTGTTATGGTCAAAATTCACGAAAAACAATAAATTTCTAGTCAAACATAATTAATATATAATTAAATAGGGTGTAATTAGAAAATAGTGTAAGGTTCAATTAAAAAAAATTCTATACTCAAATTTAAAAATTAGTCATAAACACTGTCAAAGAATCTACATATATAGGTAAAATTGGGTAAATGGATTTAGGCAGGTAAATCATAACGAGGTTAAAGGAGAAAGCGACACGTGTTAGTAAATGCTACTTTCTTGTTGCAAAACATAACTTTTTTTTAAATGTTGTTTTTTAATGGTTACATTAGCCTCATTACTTCTCTAGTAGCATATCAACCCAAAGATATAAACGTGTATGAAAAAAGAACATCTAAAACTCATCTTGTAGTACGTCTTGAACACAAAGAAAACCCTAATAATGGAGTATCTCGACGTGAAGAACCGTGACAATCCCAAATTCATACCTTTTTGCACCAAAACCAAATACAAACATTAGATATCATCATAATCGAGCTAGATCTATGGTGACATGCAAGATTTGGATGTAAGAAGTTTACATTTCAATTCATTTCTTGCTCTCTCTATCTCTCTTACTTTAACTTTTGATGGGGCTCTTGTGATGGACTTAATAGGAAAGGTGGGACGACCACCCTTCTTATATATCCTCTTTTTTAGGGTATAGTATTATCTTCTTTTTATGTTATTAGTCACTCATGTTGCAATAGAACCCAAAAGCCCCCTTTATTTCCTTTGAACATTCGCTCCTTTCTAACCAAAACATTTCTGGGACTTAACTGGATTTTGGGGTGTTACATAGTGTATAAGTCATTATATTAAAACCTAACCTTACAAATATCCCTCCGTCGCATTGCGTGGCTTCTCCGACTAGTTAAATGATTAAAAACCATTGTTTGAATGATATTTTGAAATTACTTGTGCTAGGCAAAGACAGACACGACCCAACCTTCTTATAATTAATAAAACGAACTCTAAAAAGGAGACATTTATCAAACTTTTACCGTTAACCCTATACCATTTACGCATTTTGATCGACCTAAACAATTTACGCATTTTGACCCATTATTCAAACCGTCCATTTGTTATATCCAACCCTCAATTGATTCACTTATCAACCCTACAAAATATATGAGTTTTAACCTAAATAATTTACCATTTTAACTCCTCTCCTTTTCATCAGAAGTTCAAATCTTCAGCGAATTAAAAGAATGTCAATGTAATTGGAAGCATTAAAGTAGTTCTACCATAAGGAAAAACTTTTCTTGTTTGTAACTTCTGCAACAATATTTCTTTTTATTTATAAACAAAATCAAAGCCATATGTTAGTAAAAATATATAAAAGATTACATACAACTGCTTAAACATTTAACTTAAATTAAATACTAATAAGATCTCATATCATAAACGACCTTAGCTTTGAAGAAGAACCCACACTGAGTTTAGATTTAAAAACAAAGAATCAATGTTTTACATTAAATAATAGATTTTTGAAGACCAGTATTAAATCAGACACTGCTATATATGATCAATTGAAAATTCCAAGTGACTATTAGATTTCATTGCCAGGAGTTTGGAATATAGAATTAGATGAGAACGGTGGGCGTTCCACCATAAATTTAACTAGCACTTAACCTTAGAAAAAATAAATCTTAAAATACTGAGGTCTAAAGCCTTTGTTTTTTTTCAAAAGCCGAGTTGTCTTTAAGAATGTGTAAGGCGTGGGACCATGGATTTGAAAAATTTTAGTGCTCAATATTTAACCCAAATGTACATGTACTAAGTATAATTTAATGTACTAAGAAAGTATAAATAAATAAAAAAACGTGACAGGAAAGATACGTTTGATGTCACATTGATATAGTTGCTTTATATCTGCAAAAGAAACAACTGAAAATGACATGATGCTCTAAATACTTTGACAAATTATTTTCCATCGAATAACTTTGTTTTATTTGTTGTTGATCAAATAATCGTTTCATAAGACTAGGTTTAAGCAATAAAAGAAGCAAATATTTAAGGGATTTATTATTTCGATATTTATATGATACGAATATAAAGTCTTGTTGCATATGTCTTCACATTACACTAAGTACGTTGATGAAAGTAACTTATTTGTGAAGTTCAAGTAGGTTTTTTCGTTACCGTAACAAAAAAACTAAACAAGTTAATATCTTAAACAAGTGGGTGAAACCCTGATTTATAAAGCTTGATTACGACCACTTGTACATTAGTATTCAACCAATAAAAAAAATCACGTTGAGTGAAAGAAATGCCCCTTATATAACGGGAAAATGATAGAGCTAACGTTGTAAATAAATGAGAGATGCGAATGATGATGAATTTGCAAAATCTGTAATAAAAAAGAACAACCAATGTAATTATTGAAACGTAAAGACACAACATGTAATTTTATATATTTATAAATTACATATATATACTCTAAATTCAGATTGAAGAAAAAACATAAACTACACTTAATCTAATTATTAATCAGTTTACCAAATAAAAGTAAACAGATTGGTGTTAGGGGTGGGGGCGCCAACGCCGTGAGGCCATGGCATGTGCCGGCACCGAGAGGCAGCATGTCGCCGCCCCCCTCTACTCTGAGTTTTTCCTTTTTCTCGGCGTATACTCGTCGTGAAGTGTTGTGTGTGTGTGTGTGGTATAGTGGTGTGGTGTGACATGATATGACAACACTATTGCCGCCGAATTTGAGTTTGTGGTATGATGTGACGTGACAAATATGATTAATGGGTGTGTGATGTGGTATGGTGTGGAGTGGTGTGATGTGTATGGGGCGGGCACCCTTCCCACCCTTACATTTTTAAGCATTAATTCAAAAGTAGTTTTACCAATATATATTGAATTTTGAATTACATTTATATATGATTTGATCAGCATCTATTTTCTATATCGTAAAAGTTATTTGAGTAGCAAAAGTAAAACTGAAAAGACGTGTTATCGTTTTGTATTCACTCAAATAAATTGTTTGGCTCCATGTACCTCATAAAGCTTTTGATGGTTATGGCTCGACCATAGTTAAAAGGAATACTTGATCGATCCTAAAAATCTAGACTCACTAAACTGATCGCTAAAATATTTAGAAACAACAAAATAAATTTATCAGTTACAGAAAAAGTTAATTTCAATGATATATAAGGTTTTTATTGGTTTAAGAATCACCTTATCTATATCTATACTATTATATAATACATATTAGAATAATAAAATGATAATTTCATTCAAATTGTAAAACACCTATACAAAATTTTAAGTATAGAGTACAAATGCTTTATGCGATAGTTTCACTTTTGTTCACATTTAATTAACTTCTTCTAATTATTGTATTATTAATAACATTATTAATACATTATTTAATAATGTGATATTATTTAATTCACTTCATTAAATTTTATTTTATTTATAATATTATAAATTGACATTTAAATTTATAATTACTAATCATATTTTTTTATAATAAATACTATTTAAATTAAGTATTATTTTATTGAAATACTTATATCTATACTACTATATAATACATCTCTTTAGATAGAGATGTAACTTTGCCAAACATACAAGTTTTGAAGCAACATGTACAAAGGAGTGTAAGTCGTTTAAGAGGGGTAAAATAGAGAATTGATTAAGATTTTAATAATTTTAGGGGCAATATGGTAAATTTATCCATTAAATTTTTATACCTTAACATTTTTGCCATTGTCTCTTTCATGTATTTAATAAAAATTATTAATATATTATTTAATAATATGAATTATTTAATTCAAATCACTAAATTTTATTTTATTTATGAACTATAAATTTACATTTAAATTTATATTTACTAATTATATTTTTATAACTACATACTATTTAAATTAAGTATTATTTTATTTAAATATTTAAGTATATAATTTAATTATATATATCTTCACATTTATAATAACTATAATACTAATATTTTTCTAAGGGGGTATATTTTGAGTTTAATAATTTTAAAAACATCTATATATTTTATAATAAAAGTGAAAGTAGTATAGAATGATAATTTTACATATGGATTAAAACACGCATATAAAAAGTCATGCTTAAATTTTAAAAAATTAAGCATTTTATTCCATTTATGTCCTTACAATAAAGTATAACATATCATGTTTATAATACAAATGCTAAAGCATATACATGTGGCCAAAGAAAACCGCCATTTACTTTTAGTGTCGTTAATTCATTGCGATTGAGCACTAATCCATCTTCCCCTTTCCCTTGCCGGTTGCTAACAACTCAATAACAATCAAGATGATAATTTGTGGTGACAATTTCTCCATTAACTTTTACGGTCTATGCAAATCATCACCGAAAGCTGTCTTCGATGATCATAAAACTCTAACATATATTCATAAAACAAAACCCCTCATAAATCAAGGTATTAAGTGATTTTCGACCAAAGATATCACCCATGCTTTTATTAATTTTGTTGGGATAATATAATTGTCTTAAAGACTTTTGTAATATACGTAATTATTTTCTTTCATTCAATTTTTTCAATAATTATATTTTGATTTTTTAATTTACGTCATAACGCAACGAGCCGATACTGACTAAAATCGAATTCCCAAATAATCGTGTAACAACCGTACTGCCGCAACGCGCGAGCATTTCCACTAGTATTATATATATGAAAGTAAAAGCATATGGAATGCAATTCCCATCATAAAAAATCAATCACCAAAACTTGAAAAATCATCCAAAAAATCGGACAACTTAACATCTGTTGGCATCAAGATCGGAAATTACATTACCCAATCGATTGGAAAACGTTACAAGGCCTGTTCTGGAGGGACAACTAAACGAAACATGGCGTCTTTAAAAGTATATTTCCTCGATTGTTTGCTATAGACAATGAAAAGTGTTGCACCATCCAAAACAAATACCTGCGTACACATATGATTCAGTAATGGAAATGAGATTGACGGTAGATTGCTTTTGTTTGGAGAGTTATAGCTAACAAAATCTTCTGTACTAGCTATATGGTTGATTTGGTTGAAAAGAAATGAGAGGGTGTTGAGGGTACTCCCTTATCTATCTTTAAAACTTTGAAGGAAATAAAGATCAAAACTTTTCTTTGGATAAAAGATAGAGAAGGACAATCAAGCTTAAATTGGAGATCATGGTGCAATTTTATTCTCCCTACTTCCTTTTATTTGAAACTGTTATATCTATATATAATTGTGCTATAGTGTATGTTTTTTCATCTCAAGCTAGCATCTTGCTAGTGATGGTTTATTAATATAAGTATATCGTCGTTCAAATATAAAAAAACTTATTTGAAAAGCTTATTTCTTACAATCACGCCAACAATGAAATTATCAAAAATCATGTGTACATAGAATCATGATAAATATAAGTCAAAAACTCGCACAAAAGTAACGCATAAACAACTTAATGCTATTACTTATAACACACAAATAATATAATGTTTCTTATTTTTTGAAACTTCTTATGTACTTAAATACCCAAAACAAATAATCATTATCAAAATACCACGCACAATTAAGTCACATTTTTTAGTGTATTTAGTAAAATCACACAACTGAATAACATGGTAAGAATCAAACATAAACTAATTATAATAAAAGCACACATGATGTTTAAAAATGTAAATTTAATCTGCTTTATTTAAATTAGTAACTCACACAAATTTGTGAATCTCCTACTAAAAAATATAAGCATACAACAAACGTGCAAACAAGTTTTAAATGTTACCAACCAAGTAAAAATCACATATTTTATTAAAATAATGAAATTAATACCTATATTTTTTATTTTTATTTATCACTAGCTTTGATAAACTCGTGTATTACACGGTTTGAATAAATAAAATATTAATATAATAAAATTTATTAATTATAAAATAACACTCTATTCTAATATATAATAAAACAGTAATATCAACTTTTTAATATTTTTTTTAAAATAAGCATTTTATTATAAAACAAACCGTATAAAAATGTCATCTTTAAAAATTTTCCTATTATAACTCTCAAATTTGATTATTTTTTGTTTTGCAAAGAAAATGACTTTTTAAAAATACAATTTTAATATAATTTGTATTTTTAAAAAAGTTTTATACTTTAGTGTCACACCCCAAACGACAGCGGAATCATCGGGGTGGACGAATGTGAAACGATTGTTCATAGCACATGGAACTAAATAAGTTGAAATAATATTAAATACCAATTTTCATTGAACAATACAAGACAATTAAGTCAATACAATACAACAAAGATATAAACAACAACATAAGATGTTTAATTAAACTAAGTCCAAGTCCTATATGAGCAAGAAGAGTTCCTCAAGTAACAATCCTGAAACATGTTAAAAATAAAGGGTCAACTTTGAAAGTTGGTGAGTTTCCATGGGTTAAACATATATATATATATATATATAAAGATTTACAAGTAACAATTCATATTAATTGTTATGAATTATGCAAGTTTATAGAACACATATAGCTACAATCAAACCTTGACCAAGAATAAGTTTACAAGTTTATAACGACTAGCTAAGTGTATTTGGTTCCCATGATAAACAAGCATACGTCATCAGAAGCCGGCAATAACATCGGCTTTAGCACCAAATAGGCTTGTCAGACCCATAGATCTATGACGTCACCAGGCTAGCAATAGTTAGTGATTGTCAACATATAATGTATCTCATATAACACTCACAATAATACAAATAACCATGACAAAAAGTAAATATGAATTGTATGTGCATTTACAATTATCAAGATGTTTGCAAGTGTAAGTTTATAAGGTTAACATGTTTTACCCCAAAAAGTGTGAAATAAAGTAAAAAGGGACATGAAGAACTCACATTGTATAATGATGGTTGTAGAATATATAAGGAAGCTTAGATGTTCAAGAGTCAAATGTGATGTCCTAAAGGATGAAAAAAAGAAACAATAACTTGAGGTTGGAATTCATTACAAGAAGTTAGGACGTGTAAAGAATGTCAAAAAGCGAAAGGTAGATTGGAAAAGGATTATTGTACCAATTTTAGATTCTGGACAGAATGTTTGGTAGGTGTTTGAACAAGTTTTAAAAATAGCAAACGGTTTCATAAAATTATAAAAAATTACAGTTGACTAGTTCAGAGTCTCCCAGACAATTTTTGTTCAGAAATATTTTTATAAAAAAATCCGTAAACAGGTCAAAACAGCAGCACGAGACAGAAGGTGCTGAAATACGCACTTATCTTGTGAAGGCTATTGTTGAGTCGTCCGATTGATTTTGAAGACGTATAAACTATCGTTAAAAAGGTAATTCAATAAACTTAATATTGGAGTCTGATTTTACTTAAATTTAGTATGTTATGATCAAGTTATGGTCAGTTGAAGTCAGATTATATTATGCCAAATATGTAGTAAGGCACTTATGTGCACTTTTAAAATTGCTAAAGCATGAAACGGGTTAGAACAAATTTATTATGTCGATATATGGTATATTAGACTTCATTTGAGTTATAAAAAAATATTTCAAGACTTTAGCATAGGCATCATTTAGAGAAATAATCTTATGGAATAACCGAATGCGACGGCATAGCCGTCCATATGCAAATTGAATTATTATAAGTTGTTTAAATGATTTAATATATGGAAATTGAATAAAACAATTGTCAATATTGGTTAAATTACACATTTAACATATTTGATTCATTAAAATTATTAAAATAATTTAATAATGGAAGTTCAAAATGGGTTCGGGTTTGGGTTTTAACTTGGGAAATGGCGGATGTTACATTTAGAAAAATTTATTATTTTATAAAAAATTATTTATTTAGAAATAACATTAATAAATAGATTTTTTTATTTTATTAAATCTAAAAAGGTATTAAAAAATATTATTAGTAATTAAGTTAATTATTTAATATAAGAGAGAGATGAGAAAATTTTGGGAGTTCATATTCGTATGTACATTATCTCAAATGCAATGTTACGGTATTTTAAAGTATGGGAGATCATATTCGTATGTACATTATCTCACAATGATGTGTTAACGAGTTGAGTGTATTGAAGAGCACAGGGGCGGACCTACATGGTCCAGATGGGGGTCGTCCGCACCCCATAAATTTTATTTTTCTTTTATGGTATATATACGATTAAATTTCAATTGACCCAGAAAAAATTTTGATCCCGACCCCGAAGAAATTTAAAACCTTCTATCATTTTAAAAAGTTAAATTCGTTAGGTTTTGGGTGTGAAAGTTTTCTCTTTTACTTTGCATTTGGGCTCATTGGTAGATGAAAGATACAGATAGAAAACTTGCAAGACGGAAATGAGGAGACTTGTAGAAATCTAAAAACAAAGACATAGATAGAGAAATGAAATTTGTGAGTGACAAACAAAAAACTATTGTGGGATGACATCAATTTAAAATTAATTTTTGAATGGCAAGGCCAATTTATATAGAACTAAACAAACAAATCAAAAATTAAATAAGGTAATACTTTATAATAGAGTCATTCCAATTAAATGTATAGGTAATATTGTCTAACTTTTAAATGTTAATTAGATAATAAAAACGTCTTTAATTAAAATATTTCAATTAGGTAATCGTTTCTAATTAAAAGCTTCTAATTACGTAACTTCAATTTCACATTCTTTCTATATTAATGTAATTATTTAAAATTAATAATTCACATTCCTTCTAAATTGATATTGTTATTAAAAATTAACTTTTTTTAAGTATTTTTTTGTTGTGAAATTAAAATTAAAATGGAGAAATAAAATATTGGGACATAAATACTATTTTTGTATTTAGTGTTTGTTTTCTTTCAGTTATAAAACTAACTAAATATTTCATGGTTTCTTTTGTTTTATATTTTATATTATATTATATTACTTAAAAAGTAAAAGATATATTTTCAGTTTCTATCTATAATTTCTTCTTACAGCATTGAGTTTTTTTTATTGGATATTGTTCTTTATAAGAATAAGTTGTGTGGATAAATATGAGGTTGTTGATGCATGATTTGTTAGTCTTGTTCTTGTAATGAAGACACTATGTTAACTTTCAAATATGTTATTGACTATTTATCCTTTTATATTGTGATCCGACTCGACCAGACCCGGAAAATTAATATTTATCGATAGACATCTAGCCTTAAAATTTTCCGACTCCCATGAAAAAAGATCCTAGGTTCGCCACTGGAAGAGCATGTTAGTGAGTTACCTAGATTTGATGATATTAAAACATAAATACTTCTGCAATATGCCTAATCTACCGATGAGATGTTAAATATGGTTGGAATCTGATGTGGGCCCAAGTGTGGATGAGCAAGCTTTAGCCTTTTTGGAGGCCCAAGATCGCTTATCAAAAGGGACTTCACTGAAATGGCCCTAACTTGGGCTAGAAGTCTCCGTTTTGGGCCCACGACCAATCAAAACGACCGTTGGAACGAGGAGCACTGTGTGTGTTAGTGATCAACCCTGATTATCGGTATTCTTTGTGAATCAACGATAGTTAGAAGGATTGTTCCTGGTATTCTTGTTGAATCAACAGGTTCAATTATCTATCTCTCTGTTTCCGACTGCATCAGAATCAATCAGCTTGGAATGTTAAATCATTCTAACATCTGTCACTTTAATCCATTAGAGTTTGTGGGCACACACTTGGGGATGATGGGAAAGCATTGTTCGGATACCCCGCATCTCGTTATGTGCCCAAGTATAACACACATGTAGATCTTGTCTACATGTGTGTAGGCGTACTCAATCCATATCGGTACATGTGTTCAACCAATTTTCACGTCTGGCTACTATGACATGCATCTGCACACATAAAGATTTAAGAGTATCATAATGTAATTTTTCTATGATCTTGTAATGTAATTTGTGTAATTTACTTATTTAGTTTATTTGTTAAAATATGTATTTTGTGGTGTGGTGTGCTTATTGTGTACAAATCAGTAGGACGTTATGTATAAGGCTCATCAATGCCCTACTATGATTCATAAATATAAAAAAACAGAAGAACATTTAATAATAATAACAATAATAAAACTAATATAGATAATAATAACAATAATCATTGACGGTCTAAACTAATAGTCATTGATGGTTAATTAGAGTTATTAATAATCAATTAAGGTCATTCTTGGTCAATTAGAGATTGATGATCATTTTGGTTAATTGATTGTTAATTAGCACTATTGATGGTTAAGTGGCTCAATTTTTATATATATACTAATTACCAACTTTCTCATGCATTGTGAGTTGTACAATATGCTTTAAGGGTTGTACCCATCTTTTGTCCTATTTTTTTAATCTTTATTTTTTTGTATTTTAAACCAATACTTTTACATCTTTTACAATTTAACACAAATGTTTTTTACTTGTAACTTTGGTCCCAATGTTTTTTTTATATTTTAAAAAAATTCTGTTTTACGTTTCGCTCTTCATTTTGTGAGTTAACATGTCACAGCATACAACGTCTTTACGCTTATTTTTTTCCCGTTTAATGGCACCGTTGCAACTCGGTGGTCCAAGATCGATTTACTTATTGTTTTTATATGTTTTACGTTTTGCAACGGTGGTGTGTCGTTAGTGCTGCGTTTCGCTCCAAGATCGGTTTTATTTTTTCCGTGTTTTGATACGAGTTTTTCGGTGTTGGTGGCCGTTAACGTTGATGTGTCTTTGGTGTTACTTGATATGATTTTACCCCCCCCCGCAGCAACGCGGGGGGCTTAATACTAGTTTTAAATATATTTTGTATCTAACAAAAGTAGGTTTTTTTTGCCATTTGTCATTTTCTAAATCCATTTTTTTGCCACTTGTCATTTTTCTAGACATCTTCAAATCATTTTCCTTCAAAAGGGTATTATCATAATTTAAACACTCAAACTAATTATTCTCTTTTACGAAAATTAATTTAACTAATTGTTACATTTCTCTCTCTTATTTAGATTTTTTATAATCAAACTATCATTTCAAAAATAGATTTTATTAAGCAAAATTAAAAATCATATCTTTTTATTAAAATATAAATAATAAAAAACAATATAATATAAGATTTTCTAAAACACTAAACCTTTTTGAAACAAAATATATTAAATCGGTCCTTTATTAAAAAAATATAAAAGGTGATACTTTCTAATAGCAGTCTTATTAAAACAACCAAAATAATTACAAACTAGAGTTTTTAATAAACAAGATTTTTACATAAAATAATTTTTTATAAAAGATCTTAAAATGAATGTTTAAAAATGAAATTATTTAGATAAGGGAGTCAAAAATAGTATAATTGTTTTAGTTATTGAACTATTACATATATATAATTTTAATTTATCTTATATTAAAATATCATATTGCATTAAAATGTATAATTTAATATATAAAAACCTATTTTTTAATTAAAAACAAAGTCTTAAAAAACAAAAGTTTTATAAAATAAAAAATAGAATGAGCTTTTTTAAAGAAAATTAGTTTTTCTTAAAACAAAATATTTAAAAGCCATAAATGTTTTATAAAACAAAAGTTTAAAAAATATATTTTTGTTTATTTACTTAAAATAACTATTTATATTTAATTATAATCATATTTTATCTTCAAACATAAAATCATTTCATGAATTTTTATTACTAATTATTTAATATTTTATTTGTTCAACCCGTGTAATACACAGGTTACTAACCTAATAAAAATTATAAACTAAAAGTAATATTCTACAAGCATGAGCATTTTCTCATATCAGTAATTAATATTGTTATTGCTTGGTGCATTGTAAGGACTCTGACGAGCATCTTCATGTCTCTGGTTGTGATCATATTGATCAAAATGAGTATTGTAAACAATCTTAAAAGGCCAATCCTAATCAAATTCATTATTGACTATGGGTCTACTTGCGGGTTTTTTGGTTCGTCAATCAAGAGTTTTTCGATTCATCTATGGATGGGTATTCTAGTACGTCTACATAGACAGTTTTGAAACGAAAAAGATGTTTTGTGTCGATTTACCATTAAGGGTTGAAAAATTTTAAATATGGTGTATGGCATGTATACAAAGTGGTAGTTATATTGTTTCACTAATATAGTCGTTGAAGATATTAAAATTTGATTTAATTTTATTAGAATGTACTAAAATTCTGATATATTTTTTATTAGTTTTAGTTGGTAATCTTTTATGTAGTAAACATATTAATATTAGTAGTAACATTAAGTGTAATGAAATCAGAACTTTAGTAATAATAAGTGTAATATAAATAAAAACATTAACATTAATAACAATAATAATATAAATATAAATAGAATTACTGACAAATTATCCGTCATAAAATCCATCGTAGATTTTAGGCCAAATCAAGTTTTTATATACTTTAGAGTTAATAGATAAATAATAAAATTAAACAAACTATATTATAAATTTGATGAATTAATTTTTTAATAATTGATTTTTTAAATATTTTTCCCTGTTTTACTCATTTGTTTGTTTAGAGAAGGAAATTCAAAATAAGTGCCTTTTCATATAAACACTTAAAACTGTTAGATGTATTATTGGTGGCTAGAGATTTTTTGTATTTTTTTAATTACAAATGAATCACATACTTTAGAAACAATAAAAGAGAATGATATAAGGTTGAAAAAAATTCTATTGTCATGACCAGTTGAATTTGATTTCCACAAGAATTTTATGTTGTCTACTCCATCTCATTTGAACTACACAAAGTCAACCATATTCTTGTCATTTCTTTCCTTTGTTTACTCCCTTAATTTCATCTTCAACCACATATAAATACCAAGATCAATCAGACCCTTTTCATTTCAGTTGGTAAAGAATCTGACTCATAGCTTCAATCAATTGAACCCATAAACCATGGCAGACAATTGGTGGGATTCATCTTCAAGAACAAGACCTAATTGCGTTGATTCCGTTTCTTCTGTCAGCAACTCCATCAATCTCTTCCAAGATTCCCAAACCGCCGACGCCACCACCACCACCACAGCCACCAACACCGGCGGTGGCACCACCGCCGCTAGCACCAGCTTACACATGATGGGGTTGGGACTTTCATCACACTCACTTCCACAGTCGTTGGATTGGAATCAAGCTTTATTGTATGTCCACTAACATTTCTTGATAACTTTCTTTATCTTTATTGCATATATATTTATATGTGTTTTAAGTATTCAATGGTTAAAATTGTGTCCTTAATTTGCTTTATATTTGTAGTCGTGGAGATCAAAAGAGTGATTGTGGTTTTAGGAATCTACTTCAAGATCAAGATAATAGTTTGAGCTCAAACACCACTAATTTTCAGCTTGAAAACAACCTATGGAGACCCCAAAAGATGTATCCTGCTAGTTCACAAGATTCATCATCAGATTTCAAGCAAATCAACAGAGGTTTTCACTTGGATCAACCGATGCAAGATAGCGATAACGAAAGCATAATCACATGTCAAGGGTTGAATTCAAGCTTTCAAAATATGGACTTATATGGACCACCTTCTACTATGATGCAAAGTTTGTTTGGTTCAGATAATAATAATCAACAACAAGATTCTAGCTTTGATCAACACCAAGGGGTGAGTTATTCTTTGTATCAATCACCCTATGGTGGCGTGAACATGCCCGCTGGCGGTGGTGGTGGCGGCGATTTATCAGCATCTAGTTGGTCTAAATTTCCTTCTCAACCTCAAGATTTTGGAGTGAATACACCTTCAAAAGTGCAGCTTGATCACATGGGTGGCAATCAACTGCACTTTGCTAACAACGCGCGATTTTGGAATGCACCCGCAGGCGCTGTTAATGACGTTCGTTCGAGCTTTTTTCCATCGTTGCAGATGCAACTACCTTTGTCAAGCTTTGAGGAGAAACCTAAGGTAACATATATAATATAGCTGAAGTTTCACTCAAACCCTAATAATTCTATATTCTGATGTTAATTTGATGCAAAAATAATAATAAGTAAACTTCTGATGTTAATTTGTAACTTAATTAACAGATTACATCCAAAGTAGTGAAAGAAAGCACTAGCGAATCATCATCAAACAAAAGACCCCGAAACGAAAACCAATCAACTTTACAGGCTAATTTTAAGGTATTATTTTTTATGTTTTTATCATAATTTAATTAGTTATTTTCAGTTTGATTAAAATCCATAATTGGATTTTGTTAAGGAACCCTTTTAGGTAAATTTCATTGCAAATTTTGAAACGTACGGCACAATTAGAACAAATTGTTTCTGTTAAATCTAGAAGTACGATTATTAAGATAAAGAAACCTAATTAATTTGTTACTGCTATTAAAATTTGAGCATTTTAAGGATTAATTATTATTCATTTGATATCTACAAAGATGAAAGAAATCTATGGTTGGATTTTCAGGTGAAAAAAGAGAAGATGGGGGACAGAATCACTGCACTCCAACAATTAGTTTCACCTTTCGGGAAAGTATGATCAGATTTTTTATTGTTTTTTATATATCTTTAGCTCTTTTATTAGCTTTTATAAACATATATACATAGACGCATTACAAAACAATAAATTATTACGAGAACAAGATGAGAAAATTTAAAAGCGTTTTCTATCTATAGTTGCAGGTCAGGTTTTTATATATGGGTTTTTTTTTAAACGATTAAATGTTATCTTATCTATTTTAAACGGCTAGATGTTGTGTTGTTTTTTACATACATGTGGATAGAATATGTATATAGAAAATAAGCAAACTAATTTGTTCATATGTTTTTAATAACTTATACGTAGCCTATACATATGTACGTTATATATATAAACGAAAAATCAAACTAATTTATTCATATTTTCTTCTGATTCAAAGCGAGAAAGAATAAAAAATATATATTTATATCGTTTCTTTTATTTTTAAAATTTTTTAGTATGAAAAAAACTGTTTGAAATCTTCCATCCTTTCTCGTAATAACTTATAGTCTGTATAGATGTCAATATATATGCACATGTTAGTTTCAAAACTATATGTGTATCGTTTTGTTTTTAAATTGAATGATTTAATTGTTACAGACGGATACGGCTTCTGTATTGACTGAAGCTATTGACTATATCAAATTCTTACATGAACAACTTAGTGTAAGTCTTTAAAAAGGCTCTCATAAATGTACTAATTCAATTTCTTTGAAATTAAAATTTATTTTTACATCTAAATGTTCATGGTTTCCAGGTTCTAAGTACTCCATATATGAAAAACGGCGCTCCCATCTTGCAACAACAACAGCAGCAACAACAACAACAACAGGTAACACATAACTGATTTTTCAAGAAGTCAAATCTTTTAATCTGCATTCGATAAGTTTAAACTCGGGTAATCCTGTAGACACCAGATAAACCATCAGAAGGACCAAGACAAGACCTAAGAAGTCGCGGGCTATGTTTAGTTCCTGTATCAAGTACATTTCCAGTAACACATGAAACAACAGTCGATTTTTGGACGCCTACGTTTGGTGGAACTTTTAGATAAGGTCATCGATTGAATGATCGATCTATGTCCAGTAGAATTGATGAATTTGATATATGCTATGATCAATAAATGAGAAACCAGAGAAGCAAGTGGGAGATGATAAAGAAAGAAAGGCAAAAAGAGAAAGAAAACAAATGGTGATAGAGAAAGAAAAGCAAAGAAAAGGGGATGAATCTTTGATGTTGGGGCAGCTACAGGCAAAATGATGCAGCTTTGGCCAATATCTTTGTACAAGAATATGAGTCTTGTTGTAATAATTGTGGCCTTCTTAATCATTAATTAATTAATTAAAGTATGGTCTAGGAATATAAATGATCACAGTTCCTAATCAAACCCTAGCTAACTACCCTATACCTTAAATCTCAATCCAATTAATCTAGCTAATGATCATAGTTTGAACAGACAAGTGTGTTGTGTAATATATATGTAACAATCTAATTTTTTGTGTATATAGAATGTCTTTTAATAAAAACACCATTGCATTGATTAAAAAAAAAATACTACTCTACTAGTATAAAATCACAAATAGCGGGTGAATTCGCGTGTTGCGACTAGAAATTTTGTAAGGTTCGGTTTTGATGACTTGCACACTAGTATTCATCTGGTAGTTTCAAGTAAAATTTACACAAAAATGTATATAAAAAATAAATGTGGGTAGCATATTTCAGAATCTTATAGAAATTAGATTGTTAAAGTAACGAAACGAAATCTTAAAGTAGTTTGGGTTTGTATGTTTGTGTTTCGATAACTTTTACATTACCATTGACAAATCGGTTTAAAAAAATAATAAAAATGAACATCACGTAATAGCAAATTCAAAGTTTTTATAAACATCACACGTTGAAAATTGAAGAAAACAAAACAAAACACGGAAAAAGTGGAACATTGAAGCAACTTTGGTGACTTATACGTTCGTGCTTCGATAACGTGTACATCACGCACACCTCAGTTTTAAGCAAACTTTACATTGAAACATAGATAAAAATAAATATATCATAATACTATATTTGAAAATTTATAACACGTCATATTTAAAATATTATAAGATATAAACAAAAAATATAAAAGTTATGAGTGAGCCACATGTAAAAGTCTGGTTGGTTTAAAAGAATAAAAAGAAACAAAATGTAAAACTACTTAAAGTTACGAGGATGAAATTGTAACTTCAATTTCACATTTTAATTAACGACCAAACTCACGCTAATATCACTTATACATTGTGTTCAAACACTTGTAAATTTCGATTTGACGCATGGTCTAGCTAGAAAGTCTCTGAAACAAAAAAAAACGAAAAAAACAAAGTCATGAACTCCATAAGAGCAAACGAATAATATTGATTGATACGAAGGGTTAGAATTTGAATATTATAGATATCGAATGAAAATAGAAAAAAAATTAAAGAAGATAAGTTGTTGTTGGTAAACACATTATTAGAGCAAACATCTCTTTCAGTCTATTTGTTTTAGAGAATGAGATTTCACTCACTCGATATCACCTAAGAGCATTCACAATCCTGTATTTCCTATATTATATGATATAGTTATAAGTGGTTGTAAGTGAAGGATATGAGAAATTTACTGTTCAATATATATTTTTGGGAAACACTGTTCAAAAAGATATATGTTTTGTTTGGTGAATGATTGGAAATAGGATTCCCCTCTCCACATTATTATATATATTATAAAAACCAAGTTGAGTAATAAAATAGATTTTGTGGTTTTTCAAGTTTAGCCAATTAGGTTTTACTTTTTTGTTATATAACCACCAACAAGTGTTTTTGGTGTTAGGGGTGTAATTGAGTGTTTTTTGTATCGTATGCTATTGCGAGTACAGTTAATGTTATGTCACCGCGACAAACCAAACGGATTATCAGTGAACATTATTGTTGTCGGTATAGGTGTTATCAGAACCGGTATTGGTATTCGGTTTTGTGTTTTCGATGTTCCGAGCCGACAACGAACAAAATCACATCACGTAAGACTGGAGAAAACAACCAAACTCCCGCGTGCTCTCTCTCCATTGTGAAGGAAGAGGAGGCTTATCACCTCTGAATTGTGCATGTATAGTAACTTGAACTCTGGATATATAATTTATCTAGTATCTTGTTAGTCTTTTAATGATATAATAGACCTTGCGAAAATAATAAATAAAGATATGTATTTGGTTACTATTTACCCGGCAACTAATTGTCATATTAATGATACTAAAACAGAAGCTAAAAGACTATTACCTAACATGAGATTTGTTTAGTACATTAGAACAAATCTGTAAATCCGATGCGTTATTATCTAATTACCCTTAATATTATATACCCTATACAAGTTATGTTTAATCTAAAGAAACAATGAGACTTTCTTTTTAGAGATTAAAACAAATAAACCGATGATTAAATTAATCGATTTTAGTGATTATGATTGAGAGAAAAGTTAGAAGGCATGGGGTTCTCGAAAAATATAACAAATTAATAAAAAGGTGGTGGAGGTGAGAGATTGAATGGTAGGGTATACATCTTTTTTCCCACATAAAGTAAAATAAAATAATTTAAAATATTCCTGAAAAAGAAATTAAATGGAGGGATGATGTTTGCGTTTGTGCTTTTCATCTATTGGTCACCTCCATGACCTCCCATTCGATCAAATTATAGATTACAATCAACCTTCACAAGTCAAACGGATTATGAAATATCATGCTTAATGATCGGATCTTATGTTTGTTTACTTGATTAAGATACCGGTTACTCGAAAATATTCTTGAATATAAGATGGATATGGTATTAGATGACATCTAGTTTGATTACAAAAAACATACATGTTTGTTTACCAAACCCCGTAAAAAAAGTACTCTTACTAGTACAGATTGGGTGAACAATTGGTGGCAGGCCAACCACGGCTTGTCATTTAACAGGCCACTAGTTTTAATTTATAAACGTCTATATAAATAAATTCACTCGAGTGTTATTATCAAGTTGGTGGCTAAGGGACTGATCGGGTGTGTGGCTCTTTGGTCAAATGGCCTTGGTTCGACCCTCATAACCCTAGGTTTTGGATTTTTAAGGATTGTTTTTTAGTTTTATTTTTATAAATTTCCTTTAACTAATACTAAATTTTAATGTTAAGAGTTTTTATTTAAAAAGTTTCAAAAAGTATGACTTTTACTTATAATAATTTGTTTAATGATCCATCTAGACATTTTACTTAATACTCAATAATATTTTATAGTTTTCACTTAAAAAATGTATCAAGAACCACAAGAACCGCATAAAATGCGTATATACCGATTACAAAGATAAAATTAAAAAAATGCTTAGTTACCACTGGTTACATTAGTTGATTACCACCATTTTCACGTTTAAAAAATATACGACTGTTATTATCGACTAAGTACGCAATAAAAATTCTATCCCCACCGCGTAGCTTAGGGACTAATACATTATTTCGTATTTTATGTTGTAAAACCGATTGAGAATATGAACGCGGAATAACAATCAATTCAAAGATGATCTTAGAAAGAATAAACGTGAACAAGAAACTTCAAATGATTATTAGTGATTGAATGATTTCGGATCCTTTCACCGATTACATGAGGTCCTTATTTATAGCCTTCAACTAACTCTAACTAACTCTCAACTTAAATTGAGAATTTACAGAAAGAACCCTACACTATATCTTCCGAACGGAAATAACCCTTCGGAAGATTTCCTACTAATCATATGTATACTTCGGAAGAAATCCAAAGTACACAACAACACCCTTCCGAAGCAAACATAACCTTCGGAAGATATCAACTTAGCTTCGGAAGAATATGTTAAGCTTCGGAAGAAGAAGCCTTAACCTTCGGAAGTTCACTTGTATTGGGTTTTATACTTCACAATCTCCACCTTAAAATCCAATACAAGATTTTAACCAACTCCCAATGCATCCAAGCAAAACTTGAACTTTCCACCAGGTAGAGACTTTGTAAACACATCCGCTGGATTCTCCAAAGTAGACACACCTTCCACTTTCACCTGCCCAGCATTCACCACATCCCTTATGAAGTGTAACTTCACATTAATGTGCTTCGTTCTCTCATGAAACATACTATTCTTTGACAACTGAACTGCACCCTGGTTATCACAGTATACCACTGAGCCTGCCACTTTGATTCCCAACTCAGAAACAAAACCCTGCAGCCACATAGCTTCCTTGACTCCCTCAGTCAAAGCTATATACTCAGCCTCTGTTGTAGATAATGCCACCACATGCTGCAACTGAGCTTTCCAACTCACCAAGTTACCCAGTACTTGAAATGCATACCCTGTAATAGATCTACCTCTATCCAGATCCTTGGCAAAATCTGAATCCACATAACCAACAATTCTGTCAACCTTCTCATGTTCATGATGCCCAAACACTAAACCATAGTGCTTAGTACCCCTGAGATATCTCAAGATCCACTTTACAGCAACCCAATGAGCTTTCCCCGGATTTGACAAATACCTGCTGACTAAACTCACAGCATACCCAATATCCGGTCTTGTACAAACCATCAAGTACATCAAGCTCCCAACAACATTGGCATAAGGTACTTTCTCCATATATACAACTTCATCATCTGACTTAGGACAATCAGAACTTGACAGTTTAATATGAGCACCTATAGGAACAGTCACTGGCTTTACATCACCCATCCTATAGTTACTTAGCACCTTCTCCAAGTAAGACTTTTGAGACAGTCTCAACACCCTGTTCTCTCTGTCCCTTGTAATCTCCATGCCCAATATCTTCTTTGCTTCTCCTAGATCTTTCATCTCAAACTCTGACATCAACATTCTCTTAGTAGCTTCAACTTCCTCCAAGTCTGAACAAGTCACCAACATGTCATCAACATACAGCAACAAATACACAAATTTGTTCTTCCTGTATTCCTTAAAATACACACAACTATCATAGCTGCTCCTATTAAACCCATTAGTCACCATGTGTTCATCAAATCTTTTATACCACTGTCTAGGGGATTGCTTCAGCCCATACAAAGACTTCTTCAAGAGACATACCTTCTCTTCCTGCCCCTTTACCTCAAACCCCTCTGGCTGCTTCATATAGATAGTCTCATCTAGCTTTCCATGCAAAAAAGCAGTCTTTACATCCAGCTGATGAAGCTCCATATTCATAAAGCAGTCAATGACAGCATAACCCTGATAGATGAATGTTTCACCACAGGTGAGAATATTTCATTATAATCCACACCTGGTTTCTGTGTAAACCCCTTAGCTACTAGTCTAGCCTTGTACCTAGGAGGTTCATCCTCAGAAATCCCATCTTTCAGTTTGAACAGCCATTTACATGAAACAGGCTTGTGACCCTCAGGTTTATCAACCAGCTCCCATGTGTCATTTTTATACAGAGATTCCATCTCTTCCTCCATGGCCTTACACCATTTATCACTTTCCTTCACAGAAATTGCCTTAGAGTATGACAATGGTTCATAGATGCTTTCTTCTTTAGCAGCAACAAAGGCTAATGCAGACAAATCCATCCCCTCTCTAAACCTGAGTGGAGGCACCACTTGTCTCCTCTGTCTATCCCTAGCCAACTGGTAATCATCCAAACCATCCCCTTGGCTAGTAGAGGTACCTTGATCTATACCTTGATCACTCACACCCTGCTGCTCCACCTCAATCTGAACCCCACTCTGATCTTCAACCTTTGACTTCCCTTTTTCTAGAATGTCTTTGTACATAACATTCTCTTGAAAAACAACATCCCTGCTCACTATCACTTTAGGCCTGTCCCCTTCTAGCCTCCATAATCTATACCCTTTAACACCCTCAGGGTATCCTAGAAAGACACATTTACAAGCTCTAGGTTCCAACTTCCCTTGGCTAACATGAGCATAAGCCAAAGATCCAAACACCTTAAGTTCCCCATAGTCACCCTTTCTTCCTGACCATGTCTCCATAGGTGTCTTCATGTCTAATGCTGCTGATGGAGACCTATTGACCAAATATGCTGCAGTGGAAACAGCTTCAGCCCAGAACATCTTGGGTAAACCAGAACTAGCCAGCATACACCTTACCTTTTCAAGTAAAGTTCTATTCATCCTCTCAGCCAACCCATTCTGCTGAGGAGTACCTGGCACTGTTCTATGTCTAGCAATACCATGAGTTTTACAAAACTGATTAAACTCATGACTGCAGAACTCCAACCCATTATCAGTTCTTAACTTCTTGACCTTCCTCTCAGTCTGAGTTTCCACAAGGACTTTCCATTCCTTGAATTTACTGAAAGCATCACTCTTATTCTTCAGTACAACAACCCAAACCCTCCTAGAGAAATCATCAATCAAGGTCATAAAGTATCTAGCACCACCCAAAGAATCAACCTTAGCAGGACCCCATAAATCAGAATGAATGTAGTCTAATATCCCACTTGTGATATGCCTGGCTTGTGAAAACTTTACTCTCTTGTGTTTACCAAGAATACAAGTTTCACAAAAACCAAAATCACAACTGCTCAACTCAGTCATTAGTTGTTGTTTATGCAACTCCACCAGTCCCTGATGACTGATGTGACCAAGTCTCCTATGCCACAACATAGCCTTAGAACTACTATCACCTGAGACAGATGCTACCTGAGGTTCTACTACACCAGCACTACCTAACAAGTAGATATTATTCTCCCTTCTACTCCCAGACAATACTACCATTGATCCTTTCATCACCTTAGCCTTACCATCTCTAAGACTAACATGGTAACCAGAACTCTCCAACAGCCCTAAAGACAGCAAACTTCTTTTAAGACTAGGAATATACCTTACATCATGAAGATCTACTTTCATACCACTCTTCAATTTCAGAGTCACAGTTCCATGACCCACAATCTTGCAAGGTCTATCATCCCCTAGCTTCACTGATCCAAGATCTTCAATCTTCAGTTCTTTAAAGAACTCCTTCACAGGTGTCATATGATATGAGCACCCTGAATCCATAATCCACTCACCCTCTTTACCACTGCTTGTAACAGTCAACACATCTGCACTTTCATATCCATCAGAAGAATCATCATGTGCATTGTGTCCGGAATGAGTCTTTGATCCACTTGATTCACCCTTCTTTCTTTTCAAGTCAGGACAATCTTTCTTGAAATGCTTTTCTGATCCACACACATAACACCTCCTCTTGTACTTGGACCTGGACTTTGAGACGCTTCTCTGCTTGAAGTTTCTTTGATCAGATCTTCCCCTGACTACCAAGCCCTCTCCACCATCTTCTTTATAATCAGTTCTCTTCTTCAATTCCTTTGAATTGAGAGCTGCCAACACTTCTTCCATGGTAAGTGTATCCCTACCATACATCAAAGTATCCACAAAGTGCTCATAAGATGATGGCAGAGATGTCAAGAATATGATTGCTCGGTCTTCATCCTCCAACACAACTTCAATGTTCTCAAGATCTAACACCAATTTGTTGAATTCATCAGTATGATCTTCAATTGACTTCCCAGGAGCCATTTGGAATGTGTACAACCGTTTCTTGAGATACAATCTGTTCGCAAGAGACTTAGTCATGTACAGACTTTCCAATTTTGACCAGACCCCTGCAGCAGACTTCTCCTTCGAGACCTCTCTGAGTACTCGATCCCCCAAGTTCAAGATGATTGAACTGTGTGCCTGTTCTAGCATCTCCTTCTTCTCCTTGTCTGACAACGTGTCCGGCAACTTGGATTCTCCGGCCAAGGCATCTACCACTCGTTGGTGAACGAGCAATGCCCTCATCTTCAACCGCCATAACCCAAAGTCGTTCTTCCCGTCGAACTTCTCAACTTCGAACTTTGTTGACACCATCGTTGCCGCCGATCGATCTTTAATTGAATCTTGATTCTCAATTGAGCCACTAACCAGGCTCTGATACCAATTGTTGTAAAACCGATTGAGAATATGAACGCGGAATAACAATCAATTCAAAGATGATCTTAGAAAGAATAAACGTGAACAAGAAACTTCAAATGATTATTAGTGATTGAATGATTTCGGATCCTTTCACCGATTACATGAGGTCCTTATTTATAGCCTTCAACTAACTCTAACTAACTCTCAACTTAAATTGAGAATTTACAGAAAGAACCCTACACTATATCTTCCGAATGGAAATAACCCTTCGGAAGATTTCCTACTAATCATATGTATACTTCGGAAGAAATCCAAAGTACACAACAACACCCTTCCGAAGCAAACATAACCTTCGGAAGATATCAACTTAGCTTCGGAAGAATATGTTAAGCTTCGGAAGAAGAAGCCTTAACCTTCGGAAGTTCACTTGTATTGGGTTTTATACTTCACATTTTACGTTTGTACGTTGATAATTAATACCTTAATCAACTAATTGTTTGTTTTTATATTTCTAATGTTTTTGGTAGTAAAATCACAAAAACTGTTTAAAAATTAAAATAGTAAGAAAAGTAAGAAAAATGCCAATGGGTAATACTTGACATCGACGTATACTTACTAGACAAATACTCAACGTTTATTATACCAGATATGAGACACGATGATTTATGATAAAAATTATTCGTATTAATAAAATAGAATATTTAATAAACTAAGAATACATAATTTGTTGCTGCATACATTAAAATATATATATTTTGGCACCTACAATTGCTCATTACCTACACGTTTAATTACTTAGACCCCAATTTTAATATAATATCGTTAGCAAATAGCTATAGTATTGTTAGTAGCTAACACATACTGGTCGCTAACAATATATATCATTCCGTTCGCTACCAATGAGAGTATATAAATTTTTGCTATATATAATATATAATATATAATATATAATATATAATATATAATATATAATATATAATATATAATATATAATATATAATATATAATATATAATATATAATATATTCTATTAACAAGCTAGCTAGGGCTGCAAACGAACTGAACGTTCAACGAACAGTTCGTGAACCGTTCGGCGGGAAGTTCGTTTATGTTCGTTCGTTTAGTAAATGAACAAACACGAACAAGAAAATTTTGTTCGTTTAGTTAAACGAACGAACATGAACACAAGCCGCGTTCGTTCATTTATGTTCGTGAACGTTCGATAATGTGTTCGTTTATGTTCGTTAGTGTTCGTTCGATAAAGTGTTTGTTTATGTTCGTTAAGGTGTTCGTTTATATTCTTAATTATTGTGTCAGTTATTTTTATGACTATTATATCAAGTATTTTTTTATATTTATGTTAACTACTTATTTATTTTTGATTAATTTTGTGTAATCTTTGTAATAAAAAATGTAAATTTTATTCTAAAATAAATCTATAATAATTTGTATCCGTTTGTGTTTATGAACTTTTTTGTGTTCGTCATGTTCATGAACAGTTGTTTGTGTTCATTTGCTTTTGTTTGTGTTCATTTGCGTTCGGTAAGTGTTCGTGAACAGTTCATGAACATGTTCATTTTCTTAATGAACGAACACGAACAAGAAATCCCGTTCGGTTAGTGTTCGTGAACAGTTCATGAACAAGTTTATTTCTTAACGAACGAACACGAACAAGGCCTTGTTCGTGTTCGTTCGGTTCGTTTGCAGCCCTAAAGCTAGCTCTAGTGATGATATTATTGTTACGTGGACATTATATTTATATTTAGGTGCTTCTGCATTGCGTAGTTTTCACGAGGCACCCATGAAAAGGGTTTGTGGTTTTCTATGATGGTTTTTGGACCACGAAAACTAATACAATGAAATTGTTTGAATGACGTATAGATATTACATAAAGAAAGATACATAACACACATGAAAATTAAACTTATAACTTTTAAAATACACGTCCATTAAAGAATATTGACAAGATATATTTCAAAACGTTGTCCACACGAAAATCTTTTGATCATAATGGCATCAAGTAGTAGGTAGGGGCTATAGAAACATATTTGAAGGCACGTAATAAAGCATTTACGTATAAGGAGTCGGGTAGATGTAGCTTTATATAAAAATTATAAAAAAGATATTAGAAGATGACTAGTGTATATGCGTGAGTACGTTAAGGGGCGGTGACTATTTGCGTCTCCTTAACGTTGTGTGGGTTTTACAGTAATAACGTAAGTTGAGTGTAAGCTTGTATTTAGTTAAGCGTATTATTGTAGTGGAAGAATAGTACTTGCGTAATAAAAACTCATTAAAACTGTCAATCCAATCTAAATAGTTAAATGTAATGTTGTAATGGGCATATGGACTCATTAGAAGAGCGAACTGAATGGTAGAATTAGACTCGTCGTTTTTAATCATTGTACCCAGATGCATCATTATAACATGCTTGCAAACATGTAATCAATGGTACATCAAACATTTTGAAAAAACAAACTTAACTTTTCAATTTACAAATACACACAAATATTGGGTCAAAGCGTGTGAATGGTGCGAAATGATCGTGAACCTTTGATGAAATTATTTTAATTGTTATAATTAAGACAGAAACAAGAGCATAAATGAGAAATATAAAAATGGCTCCATTGATGATTTTTTGGGATTGATTTAGTTCAACCAATTCTTTATAAGACAAATAACTTCTATATAATTCAATATATATTTTAAAATCTATTATCGATTATTTATAATGAAAAAAAGTTTTGAGATGTTACGTGTCAACATATTAGATTTGTTTATTTTTTATTTTGTCGCATCTCTCTTCTAATAAATGATAATACAACACACACTAATTATATTATTTATCACATTCTCACATTACAAAAAATAGATATTGTAAAAATTAAACTAGATTTTTAATTAAGAAACACACTTTGAAAAATATATAAGATACAAAAATTTTCTTGAATGTTTTTTTTAATATGAACTTTTTTTAATAGCGTTTTTTTTCTAAGTTATACAAGGATGATTCTTTTTTTTTAAATAAAATTTATAAAAAAGATCAAAATGTTTTTTAAAAAAACACAATCTTATAAAATGAAAGTTTAAAATGATATTATTCTTATACTTGAAGTAAATACTTATACGTAACTCAAGCATATCATATTTAAAAATAGAGTAAATTACTATTTTGGCCTCTTGGTTAGGGCCATTTAGGGGCTGTTTGGCAACTTCTGAATGATTAAGTGCTGAACCAATAAGAGGTCTGAATCATTAAGTGCTGAATCATTAAGAGGTTTGAACCATTAAGAGCTAGTATATAATTTAACTATTAAAAGACAAATGTCTGACCAATTTAGATAATATGTCTTAACCATTCAGCATTAGACCTCTTAATCATTCAGCATCAGTATGATGTTTAACCATTCAGAGGTAAATCTCTTAACCATTCAGACATGTGCTCGAGAAACAAACAGTCTGAACCATTAAGTGTTGAACCATTCAGACATCTGAAACATTAAGAGGCTGATTAAGAGGCTGCCAAACAGCCCCTTAATCCTATCAGAACAAAAAAGAATATTTTGACATATCAACCCCTAACATTATATTTCTTAACTATTTAGATCTCTAACACTAAGTCTGTTAACTTTTTTCTTTTAAATGTAAGCGTATTTTGGTTATTTTTCACCTTAAGAACAAGAGGCGATAACAATTTGGGAGTAACAACGACGGAATAACAAGAGGCGAAGGAGATAAAGATGACGGTGTCCTTCGATCACCATTCTAAAAGTGGAGAAGGGGGTTTTAGTTTTGGTGGAGATGAAGAAAAGGAAAATGAGAAGAAGATAGGGTGTATAAATTGTGGTGGTGGTTGTCTTGGTTGTGTTAGGTAGTGGTGGTGTGTGGTGGTTGTATTGGTAATTTAAAAAATATGCATAAATAACACTAAATATTTAACATTACCCCTTACGCTTAACAAGAAAATGATAACAGAGTTAGTGTCAGTGGCCGAAACAATTAAGAAATAAAATGTTCGGGGTTGATTTGTCAAAAGATTCTCTTTTGGGTTGATAAAGTTAATTGGCCCTAACCTCAAGGGCCAAAATAGTAATTTACTCTTAAAAATTATATTTTATATTAAACTTTTATTACAAAATATTTAATATTTAATTTATTCAACCCGTATAATAAATATTATATTATACTAGTATCTATAATCTATAATCTATAACATATATATAATAAAAGAAGGGTTTTTTAATACACGTGTCATCATTTTAGCACATCAAATGACACGTGTCGTCATTCTAGCATATCAAAAAAATAATTTCCCGCCTCTTTTATAATACATATGAAAATTATAAAGCAATCAATTTGACTTTCATTTTTTATTAAAATATATTAAAACATATATATCTATATTTGCGTTTTTTTGTCTCTCTCATGTTAAATGATAATTATATTAAATAAGTAAACTAAACTATTAAACATATAAAATATAAATATTCTTATTTTAATAATTTATTAATATATACTGAATTATATGATTTCAGACATATTTTATCTTTAAATATAGAGTAATAATTTCTAATTTTATTATTTGTTATAAATTTTAAATATTCATTATATTTTTATTTCACCAATGACTAATAACATCTAGAAGATAATATTTTTTATAAATCTATTGATTTTGATATGCTTTATTTATCTCACTCATGTAATACATTGACTCTAACCTAGTTATATATATACACACAACATAAAATCTTGATTTGTATTTATTTTAATTTGATTATACTATAATTATAATTTTTTAAAACAGTAACATTATAAAACAATAATGAATGTTAATATAAGATGTGTGTGTATATATATAGGTTGCATAATTATTAATGTTTATTTTAACAACATAACTATTAACATGCATTGTATAAATAATTATACACATGCTACGTGCGACTTTTCCGTAATTATATAAGACATGCGTCTTATGATTTCTAAGTTTCGCATGCAAAAAACACTTTTACAAAAACGACCAATATATTTACACATGTGTGTTTGTATGCGTCAAACAGAAAACTCTTTTTTCTAGAAAACAATAAACTTCATTCAACCAATTATATAATTTATCCAATTATATAATTTATGAATAATTTACTTTTCTTAATATAAAAGGGTGTTTATATAAAATTGCCATCATGTTATTATTGGAATTTATCTTCAAGATTTTAATTTCCATAATTTCATCTTTTATATGCTCGATTTTATATATTACGTTCAAAACATACAATTTTCACTACATTCTCACTTATCTGTCTTAAATAATCGTCCCATGGAAAATCAATAAACAATAATCGTGTTTCGTGTTGAATTTTATGTTAATGAAAATCTTAATCAATTTCGAATTTTAGTTTTGCATGGTTTAAGCTATTTATTTGCTTTTGTTTAGTTTTAAAATCTTTTCTAACTAATAATTGCATATGAATATATAATTATGTTTATTACATATATGTAATTCTATTAATACGAAGAACATGGGGTGAATCATATAAGCATTTGAGAAATTAGTGTGGTTGATAACTTTAAGTGGGAGATGAAACAAATGTAGAGTGGGTATGGATCATGGATGATGCAAACAAAGTCAAAACATCCATGATGTACTTAAAGAGTTGAAGGACACATTAATTGTATTGTTGTGGAGACATTGAGTGAAGCTAGTAAGGTCATGCTTGAAAAGAGGGAACACAAAACTCTACAAGATATAAGTAAGGAACGTATGTGAGCATGTGATGTTCAATATGATGTGTTAGTGCATTAATAGTCACACATTATGAAATGCAATTCTTATTTTGATGACAATAAAAATATAACATGGTGAGGAAATGCAACATATAATTATTCGTATGTTCATATTACACACTGGTCAATAATCAATAATGATATCCTAGATGTTACCTAAGGTAAAAGCAAGGCGCAAGGCAAGCACGAGTATACCCTAGATAGAGGCAATGTGTGAGAGAGCGCATAAGCCCAATATGGAGACCAAGGGTAGAGCGAGAGAAGAGTCGCCACATGCAAATTGCAAGTGACGCACGAGAATACTCAAGGTGGAGTCTAATGACATAACAAAAGTAGAGTGACAAAGGGAGAGGCGAGGTGCAAGATGGGCACAGGGAGTCCGAGATGATGGGCAAGGTGAGATCGAAAATTGCTAGGAGAGAGGGCATGGGCGAGTCAAAGATGAACTTAAAAGGTAAGGAACAAAGGACTTCGACTTTGTTGTCATATGGATAAACAAGATACTCAGTAAGCCTGAGTTGATACAGGATGAAGTAATAACTTTGTCTTGAAGAATGAAACTTAGAACTTTGGCTCAGCACAATGCGTGAAGGCTAAGATAGTGGGGTGAAAATGCAAGTAAGATCTATCATTAGTGCCCAAGGATGATTTATATTCATGTTGTGGATGGGTTTTTCCAATAAGGTAAAGGAAGTTTCAATCACAATCTATGAATATTTTGTTCAGTATAAACAGAGATTAAGTATGCATCACGATTATGAAGTTAGATGCTTAGTTTGATTAAGATGATACGACAATGCAGCTCGAGATTGGTTTTAAAGAGATTGTACATGATACATTGGTCTTCCTTGAAAAGGGTAAGGGCGCAAGACCGAAAGACATACTCAAGAATAGTCACAAATGTAAAAGGGGTACGAGCTGAAGACCCCAAGTACAAAATAACGAGCGAAACTCAATCATGGCATATGACAAAGGACAAATAGAGTAAATAGATTTGTGCTATGAGAAAAGCACAATGAGAACATCACGGGTATAAGTTAGATAGAATGTCACGAATGATCGAAAGTATGGATCAAAAGGTTTGAAATATTGAAAAATTTCAAATTACTCTTGATAAATATAACGTTTTAGACGAAGATATATTTAAGAACTCCTCAGAAAGGATGAGACTCCTTTACACTCTATGTAAAGGCACTGATATATTCATGGAGATTGTTGTGTACTCTAAACTCTAAAGCTTGCATTTCTCTAGAATAGGAACATTCTATATTAGGATTTTTTAGGTAGGTTTAATATTATAAGTAGGAATGGGTTCATTGTCACGAGGCACATGAAAGTGACTTCCGAACTAATTTGTAAAGTTTTTTATAAGTCAAATGAATCGTTATGGTTAAGAAAAAACTTAGTAGAGACTAAATTAGAAAGCCAACACTCACTTCCCATTTTCATTTTGTTAAATAATAAACTAATACTACCTTTCATTACAAGATAACCTAACAATAAGACTTTCAGGTTTCTAAAAGACTTGGATTAAAAACATACAAGATAAACATATTAGATGGTCATCCCTGTTAAAAAAACGAGTAGTGCCTTCCACTTGCTCTTTCCACGATTGCACTTGTTGATTAAAATTATCATATATAAAATAACAAGTTTCCACACAAGTTAAGTTTTCTTCTTTTAGTATTTTATTCATTAAAGTCCCACGTATTACAGATTCTTAAATACTAAGATGCGTATTCTCTTTTTTTAGTTGCTTGATACCATTAAAAAAGCTAGTTTACTTTCTTGTTTTACATTAAAGAAGTCTTCAAATGCAACTATCAAAGTGTATAATGTATTCTTGCTAAAAAAATTCACAAATTTATGAAATCAAATATTTCATTACTAACAAAATCATCACATATGTGATGTTTATACATGCTTTTTTTTATTAACGTGAGTGTCATTCTTTTTTACGTCACCTCATAAAAAATTGACACTTCAAATTAAAATTAAAAATAAAAACACCTTATATAGTTAAAAATATCCACGTCATCATTTTTACACAGCTTCACTTCATTTATTTTTTATTGTTTCTAGGTATAACAAGTATTTTTTTACTAAAGAGTTCACATTCACAAGTATGTATATTATACATACCTTAAAAAAAACAAAATTTAAGTTGAACGACTTTTTCACATTATATTACCTATACACAATATCTTTTACATATAATCGAATCATGAACGAAACCGTATTGGGTGGACATATGAGAAAACATGCTAGTATACAACATTAGCAACCAAAAGCAAACAAATTATGTATTTAAAATCTCAGTTTTGCAATGTATTGAATTGAAATTCACACACTTCCCTTGAGTTTCTTAGTGATGGTAGCAATGTACTTACCCTGATGGAAAGCTTGCTCCAACTCGAGCTCAGACGGCTGTCTTGACCCGTCTCCAGCATAAGTTCCTGCACCGTAAGGACTTCCACCTTTGACTTTCTCCATTTCAAACATCCCAGCTCCAAAAGTATATCCGATTGGCACGAATATCATTCCATGGTGAACAAGTTGAGTAATTGCAGTTAATCTGTAATCAAGATATGTAAGTGTTATAAATTCATAATCTATCCACATGATACTACGATTATTAGCTACTTACGCAGTTGTTTCTTGGCCGCCACCTTGGGAACCGGTGCTGTAAAAGATGCCAGCTGGTTTGCCAGCAAGTTGCTGAGTTCTCCAAAGACCACCAGTGGCATCAAAAAATGCCTTAAACTGAGCAGCCATCATGCCGAATCTTGTTGGGAATCCAAAAATGAATCCATCAGCTTCAGCAAGTTCATTTGGTGTGATTATGGGGGTATCACTTTTAGGAGGTGCACTCATTTTTCCAAGCACCTCGTCGTTGAGGGTTTCTGGTACCTACAAACAAAAAAGGACAAGTGGAATTGAGTAGAGTAAACTGTATCTTGATAAAATTTCTTTTTTTTTTTTTTGTTAACAGCGAGGTGGAAATTCATTAAACTAGCAAGGTGCCAGGCCCCCAAAATATGAAGCTATGATTTTTGCCGCAATGATAATTAACAGGAGCGTATACCTGCCATAACTTGGCTTCAACTCCTTCAACAGATGAAGCACCTTTCATTATCTCCTCAGCTAGCTTCTCTACATGCCCATACATAGAATAGTACCTGCAACGAGAAGGAATTGTGAACTGGCAAGCAGGCAATTATTCTCATAGCAGATATAAAAATATGATTTTTCTAAAAGAGACAATATGGTTTTTGGTGAAGTTTTGTGAATTTTAGGTTTTGTATGAGTTATAAAGAACATTATCTAAGAAATTGACCAGGATAAAGACTCTTGACCCGCCCAGGGCCAAGAGCGCCCTTGAAAGACATACTGCAAAATCTATAAAAAGTATTCAAGAAACGTTATAATAAAACTGTAGTTAAATCATTTAAAAAGACTCGGTTGGTTCACTAAACCTTCAAAGTTCAACGAGGCCCAACCCCTGGATCTCCATCCCAGGTGATCATACATACGAAGCAATGAAGCACACAGATCAGAACATGTATGTTACTATCAGGAAATGACAAAACAAAGGTTGCATTTGTTTTTTTATTCCTGTCAGGCTTTCTAAATCTTGTTTGGTTATTTAATTTACATAGTGACTGACACCAATTGTATATATTCTTAATAAATATACGAAGTTCACTCAGGTAAAAGGCATCATATTGCTTGGCACGCCTCACAAAATTGTCTTTCATGGTATGTCAACCAGCTAAAGAGATTAGACCAAGTGATATGAGCTAAAACATCATCCATCTAATCTTGATCGTGATTCAGTATGATCAAGTGAAATGTATATCATCTAAAAGTAACAGAAGCTAGGCTCTTTACATATATAAGAGAAACAAATGCAATATCATGATGTTAAAGAAAGGTCTACTGGAAAAGCATACACATGGGGATTAAATACAAGGCAAGAGAGGTTTTAAAAATTTGTCTAGTGGTTGTAGTCAAAGTATGTGACACAAATGAAGCAATCGTATTTCTTTAATTCTCGAGTTAACTTCCCTTAGATAGTTAGATGCTGTCTCATTCGTGGAAAGATATGGCACTAGTGAGTAGTGACGCTACTATATTTTTTTGTGCAGTGCAATTGAGAAAACATGCATGCAGTATTGTAGTTTTCTTAGCATATCTGCAAACTGAAATTGACAACCTCTGAAAGCTACATATCATTTGATCGATAACAAGAATGTGAGCTATATAGCAAATTAGCAACTGTTTTGGGCAGAAACAAAAGGTTAGGCTTCAAGGCATGGCTTTCTATTTTAGACAGTAGCCGATCCATCGTAAAACATTTAGGTCCTGACCATCCTTTGTACTCTTTGAGAATAGTAACAACGTGATGTATGCGTGTATGCTATCGGACACGATTACTTCACTATTTTTAATGCTTTTATCAACCACCCGTAAACCAGTAAGCCATTAAGATGTTATGCTTAAATTATTGTACTTTAACCACCAAACCACCTTAACTTTAGCCCTAAGGGTTATATTTATGATTTTCTTTTTTTTATTATGCTAATACAACTTACAAACACGAATAGGATAATTCTATACCCTATATGTTTTGGTTGTAGTGGCCTAAATCTACTACTTAAGTTCTTAGAGCATCTCCAATGTTAGCACTAAAAGTATTATTTTACACTGTTTTAGTGTGAAAGTACAAAAGAACCTCTCCAACATATCCATTAAACCATCACACTATTTTATCGTAATGAACAGTAATGGCAAATTCCACTAAAACGGTAACACTATCCATAATACTAAAACTCAAGTTTCATTTTAACCCTTAAAACTAATAGACTTTTACTTTATATCCTTACCATGTCAATGAAATATATAACTGCTACATATATAGCATATAAATAAAACTCTAGAAGTTGTTAGAAATGAGGATTCAGCATTGTTCCATTCTTAGCCTCTCCTTTCAGTCAACATCCAAGGGAACTAAATTACATATTACAGGGGATATCTAAGAAAAGGCTTCCATTATCGAAAACAGAAAGTGATTTTGTCCCAGATCCCTCTCAAAAAATCAAAACTGTGTTGATTATGATGAAAAAATTGAAACGTATTTGGTATATGTAAATTCTTCAAGTCAATATGCAGAAAAGAACTGGTCGTGAGGTCTCAAACCAGTGGCTTTGTGAAGCCTTGTATACTGGTTGTTTTTCTACCATAGAACTAATAGCAAAAAAGGGGGCAGCTTTATTAAAGTATTTTGCAAAAGGACAAAGTTACAAGCTTATTGATTAGATACTGAAAATTGGATAAAAATGTTAGTGTACTTTCACACTTACTCACACACTGATAATCATACCAATTACATCAGTATGTGTGACTTAATCAAACACAATATAAAAATCAATACACTTGAGATAATCTGCATTTACTATGTCAACATGATTGTTAATTATTGCAAATGTACAAGTATGCAAGTGACACATCATTTTGTTGGAGCATGTAATTGTAAAAAAAATATGAAGGTGTGACCTTTTTTAACTTTTTGCTGTTCAATAACCTTTGAGTTGTGTTCAAAAGCAATTATTTTACCTACACATGGTATATGATGTCTAGACTCTAGACTTTGCACTAGAAGCTGTACCAGATAAATGTGGAGAAAGTTGTTATTAACCCCACATAGAATATAAGAGCAACTCATGGAACTTATACATTGGTAAAAAAATGAATTTGCATGAAAAATTATTATTCTAGATCATCGTCACTATGTCTATGACTCTACGAGTCTATCTCTCACCCTACGTTCAAGCATGAAGCAAGTATATCATGAACACAACATAACACTCAAATGAAACAAGGATCAATATGCAGATTGAAAATCACTCTGCTACTGTACCTATTGAATGTCTTCCTTAAACTAAAGTAACAAATCTGCGTTTAACACATATAAACATATGACTGCAAATGATGATTATAATTGGTCTCTAAAATAGACTAACTGAATACTCATGCCTATATTCACGCCGTGTAAAAGCATAGCCATACCAAGAAGGCAAGCTGAATCACAGTAGCTGCTAAAAAAACAGCAACAGATATTGGCGTCGTTATACCATTATCCCTTAAAAAATTTGTTATTCTATAAACAACATACACTACACTGGAGTCGATTGCCTTAATCAAAGGTATTATATTCTCTCTAATTAGGTTGGGGATAGTTCAAGCAGTTAAAAGATCTACTTGATAGACATTCTCCCTCTTCTTAATAAGCTAAATCCCTGCCTTCTTACGTACAGACAGAAACAGTATACATCTAACAGCTAAAACTCGATTTATCAGTCTTACTAATCAGGTGAATGTTCATCAAAAATATTCATTATTATAATATAATTAGCATTTTAGTGGCTTAGTCAACAATCAAATATCAGAAGCAGAAAAAGTTTTCACACATCTCCATAGGAGAGGATAACTTCACCTCCTTTTATAAAGTAGATCTACATATAAAAACAAATGCAGACGAAAAAATGCTCTATAAACCCTAAAATCTGGTCTAACCTAGGCAAATTTACACCAAACACACACAATCATCAACAATCAATCATCGGCCGCATACTCAAAGTTCAAACCAATAGAAATTCAATTCAACTAATCGATAACAAGATAATCTGAAACACAAAGCAGATCACTCAACCGAAAAACAAATCAAACTAAATTAAACTACATCCAGACCGACTAAACACAAATCAGACTATCAAACAACAATCACCATAGCAACCACCGAAAACAAAGAGAACAATGAATGAACATACACAATATACACTTTGGTAGCCATTGATGAATCCACAGGTATTGACGATCAGCAATTATAGAAGTTCCGATTGAAGGAGTGATTTCTTCTACTAGTGGTTGTGTCGTCTCCGTCACGTATTTATAGTGGCTGGTGACGGAACGACGTCGTTGGGGGTGGTTGGGGGAAAGGATATTATGTGGGTCACCATTGGAAATGATGGGTGTTGGTGTCACGAACCACCATCATTTTTAATTGTGACATACGTCTCGGTGTCACTAACAAACCGTTGCGAAAAAAACTGCTTTTCTACCATGTAGGCCTATGGGTTGTTGGTGAAGCTTCTCGAAGTCAATGAATGTCAAAACCTCACTAAAAACTTTGAGGTGAGGGTTAGTTTGATTTTAACTAAGAAGGTTCGACCGCGTGTTGCGCGGTTTTTGTTTCGTTTGGATTTGAAACTTGTTAGAGATACAAAAAGGATATTTATTTCTGATTGTTAGATATGAACTGTATGATTGTAAAAGATTTGATTGTTGTTGTATATACAAAAACAGTGAGCTTGAATATGTTTCTTCGGCCAAGTATAACGAAAAGTCGTCTAAAAGATTATGTATACCAAAATAGAGGATTTGATAACATAAATATCATTCATTAACTTAAAATGACACATACATAGACTATTTATACTACTTATGTTATCAAACTCTTCCTACAACCTAACCATAAAAAATAAACTTCTAATTCTACAAACCATTTTTATTGTCGAAGAGCAAATTACGCTATCCATTTAAAAAGCAAGTGAAGGAATAGATGAGTTTGTGTTGTTTTGATATTGGGCGCATAAGTTTCTATTATTTGTGTATTAGCCCTCTGGTGACCATTATAAAAAATGGTATACTTTTATGGGTTCCGACATAGAGTTTGTATAAGGAGGTTGAGGGTGACCTGGCGCTGGTGGCAGCAGCCTCACCTACTTCCATCTCTGGCGTATGGTGCATGTGATGAATTAGCCTCTCCGGCACGACCGATGTCTTCGGCGTCATTTTTTTATGGTTCCTAGGGGGAAACCCAAATAACCAAGGATTGAAACCCTAAACCAAATCTTAGCTTATAAATTCCAACCATATGCAATGGGACAAGAAACTAATGAACTAGATTTACCCAAAAGAAAATCCAATATTTAAACTCATCTTTCTTTTTTTAAATGCAAGGTAGGGGTAGAGTTTGATATTATAATCACTTAAAAGTGTTAGATTGATTAGACTCCTCTTATGTTTAAGAGTTCGAATTTTGTCAATGAGGGGTTGATAAATTAGTTATGGTGTAAAATAAAGTGTTGGAGTGTTTAAATTGTCATCTAATTATATACATATATATAGCTATCTTTTGTTGCACGGGCCAAAACCGTTTAAGTTTTTTACTAGTGATGTAAAAGATGTTTTCATATCTTTGTAGGCATAATACTATTTTTTTTGTTACACAGAGCCACTTTCACGTTGCATTGTGCGTGAGATTAAAGCTTATGTTTTCCAACGAGCCGACTTTATAATGATTAAAATAACGTAGGGTTGCGTGTGAGAAAAATAACTGAACTCCCACCGACCTTGCTTTTTAAGTAGTAGTAATGAAAACTTGTAAAAAGAAAATATAAAATTATTGTTTTTGTTTAAAGTAACATTGTAATTTTGATTTTGATTATCAATCTATATTTGTCCCCCCTTAACCAAAAGAATATAATATGAAGTAAGTTCGGTTTTACTTTCCGAGGTTAACCAAAATAAGTTTTTTTTTCAAAAACATAAATTTACTTTTAAAAGTCTTATACATTGTTTAATTTCAATCCAAAACTTTTATTAATTGTTTCAACTTGAAACTAAAATAATAAACTTTTACAGTAAAATTAAAACAAGTTATGAAAATTTTAGGCGTATGTTATTGATACACACATTTTATTTTATCATCTCTATATCTTTCTATACATACATATAGATACATGAAGAGAGATAGAGACAATAGGGTGTCTCAATAACATAAATGAGTGTTTGTATAACCCAATCCAAATTTTAACTTAATATATCTATTTAATATAGGAAATATATATATATTCATAAAACGAATTACTCAGCATTTAAAATGACATTTTTTTAATCTTTTTGTTAATCAAAGCAATAAGTATTTTGACTTCTCAAATGACCGTCAGTCCATCAGTCACTAAATCAAATTAGTGGTGTTTTCCACCGAAAGAAAGTCTTCCATTATCTTCTGGAATTTGGACTTTATAAAGGTAACTGTACAATATTCGAAAATGTTTTTTTTCTTTTTAAATCGTAGGTTAGTGGTTAATTGTTAATATCATCAAGTTAGTAATTGTGTCAATGTTAAAGTTTAAACCTTGGACCTTCAACAGAGGCAAAACCTCACACCTCTTCCTTGACCACAAAACCAAGAGATCATTGGCATTCGAAAATGTTGTAAAGAAAAAAATTATGACTGGCTTCATGTTTAAACGAATTGAATTTGGTTCTGAGAATAATAATTAACAAATATTTTTATTCGTGCATTACGACGGAGCCGTATAATATATTGATGATTATGCATTGTGGCACATCTAGGTTTTTCTTTAATTACACTCATTGCTCTGGTGACACTAATGTAGTTAAACACATATAAAAAAGTTAGTGGGTTTTGGTTTTGAAGATTAAAACATAAAAACAACATTATGTTCTGTACGTACCTAAAAAATTAAAAAAAGTAATTTAAATGAAACGTAAAAAAGGAAGATAATATAAATGAAAGTAAACATTAAGGAGACGTTTGGTTGGAAGGAATGAAATGAAATTGAATGAAATTGAGAAACTAGTATAATTTTCAAGTAAAATTATGTTTGAGTGGGTAATGAAATGTAAAACCCAAGGGAATGTTTCATCTTAAATTTCATTGGTTGTGGGATTTCAAATTCCCTCTCTAGGTGGAAGGATTTTGAAATCTCACAACCAAAAGAATTTGAGGTGAAACATTCCCTTGGGTTTTACATTTCATTACCCACTCAAACATAATTTTACTTGAAAATTATACTAGTTTCTCAATTTCATTCTATTCTTTCCAACCAAACGCCCCCTTCCATTCCATTACGTTCCTTTCAACCAAACGCCCCCTAAAAGATAAAGAGAAAAACAAACAAAAAATCATATCTACATCCATAAGGTTCAAATCTAGGTCTATTAGTATAAGTTGCAATGACTTGCCACTCCACCAAATCGAAGTTTGTGAATAACGTAAGGAATCAAATCTATTAAGCATGGAGAAAACAAAGAATGATCCGCATTATGATGCATCGGGTGTTATATAAAGTTAAAAATTTTAATTTTCATGATTTATACGTTAGTACTAACCATCCGAAAAAAATTACGTGCGAAACATAGATAAAAAAGTATGATATAAAAATACTACAAAAAAAAAAACCTTAAAAAATTGAGAGAAAAAAATATCGAATGCATAAATGGTAACTTTACCATAATTAACAAGCTATATTGTAAATTGATTAAAGAGTTAATTACATGAAAGGTTCCTGTGCTTAGGTCTGTTTTCACTTTCGGTCCTCAGGTTTGAAATATTACAAGGTCAGTCCAAAAGTTTGTTAAAACGTTACATAAAAGGTCCCCGGCTTGGATGAACGTTAACTTTTCTGTTAACTTTTAAGTTAATGACCAAAATACCCATCTTTAAAAAAATTATTTAAATAAGAGTTAACTTTTCTCAATCTTCCTGAACGCCAACCACCACCACCGTGCATCACACCCACCAGCCACCGTGTACCACATCTGCCGCCCAGGCGGCCACCTTGCACAACACCCACCGCCCCATTCAGGCACCATACCAACTTATTCTTCTCCTTTGTTTACTTCCTACACAACCATGAACCACCATATCTACACCACCAACATCTGATATGTGCCCACCCCACTTAACCCACACACCCACATACCCATGAACATCCATTGCATTAAATCATGTTTAATTTTATTTTCTTTGTGTTTAGTAATATTAGGATAGTGGGTAGTTATTATGCGATAATATGTTTTAAGAATTCTTCTTTGTTTAATAATTTGTTAGGAATGAAATTATTATGATTTGAGTCTGTCTTCTTTCTAATTCTTCTGGTCTTCTTCAATCTCCGTTCTAACATTATCCCGATTCCAAGTGGTACATATCAACATCTTACACCACCAAATTATAACAAACATATTCAATAAGAAATATGAAAAACAAACTAAAGATTGTTGTATTTCAGATCATTACTTCACCATATGCTTTGTTTAAAGTTTGCACTTATTGTGAGTTGGTTTGGTTGGATCTCAAAAGAAATCATGTTGGGTGGATGACTATAAGTTATATCACAAATGTGAAAAGGTGGGTTTTCATGGCTGCGAAGGTTTTCAGGATGGGGGTGTGGTGGTGATGGTGGACCATTCCTTTATATATATATATATATATATATATATCTAATATATATATATATATATATATATATATATATATATATATCTATATATATATCTATATATATATAACATGTAATATATATATATATACACATGTATATAATATATATACACATATGTATATATATATATATACATATATATATATATATATGTATATATTATATGTATGTATGTATATATATATATATGTATGTATGTATATTCTATCTCTGTCTGTTTTCTATCTCTCTCTATCTCATCTCTATCTATCTCTCTCTCTTCTATCTCTCTCTCTCTCTCTCTCTCTCTCTTCTCTTTCTCTCTCTATCTGTCTCTATCTCTCTCTCTCTCTCTCTCTCTCTCCTCTCTCTCTGTCTGTCTCTCTTCTCTCTCTCTCTCTCTCTCTCTATCTCTCTCTCTCTCTGTCTCTCCCCCCTCTCTCTCTCTCTCTCTATCCCTCTCTCTCCATACCTATATCTCTCTCCCTCTCTCTCCATCCCTATCTATCTCTCTCCCTCTCTCTATCTCCCTCTATCTATATCCATCTATATATACATATATATATATATATAGGGGAGAGATCAAATGAAAATCATATTTATAATTAAAAACCGTGAAAACCACCACTACCCAATCAAATAATTTATAATTGATTTAACTTTTTAATTGTTTAAAATATATTTAAGTAAAATTCAATCATATTTTTCAAGGTAAGTTATATATTTTTTATATAAACTCCAAGTAATGTCGATGATGAAGAAACGACTTATGTATACGTAACTTGTAAGAGCTACATGTACGTAACTCTTAGTTGTACACTTGGTAACACGTACTTACATTTACATAACCCATACATGTATGTAACTCTTAGTTGTATATTTTTTAACACGTACTTACATATATGTAACCCTTGGTTTTCACGGTTTTTAATTATAAACATGGTTTTCATTTGATCCATACATATATATATATGTATGTATATATATATATATATATATATATATATATATATATATATATATGTTTAGCTATGGTGGTCTGACAACACTAAGCGATGACAACTGATGGTTTGCGACGGTGGGTGAGGAGTTGCCGGAGTTGAAGATGAGGGGTGTCACACCCCAACCTTGACGGCGGAAACGTCGAGGATGAGAGTTAATATCGTTCACAGCCACATAACGCTATTAATAATCCAAATATTATTTAAACATAAGTTTCAATTGTAACATTACAAACATAAGTCTCAAAGAAATTAAAAGCATAACATAGAATGTAACAAATCATTCTTATTTCGGTCCATTCCTAGATGTGCAAGCTTCAAAGAGTAGAACACAAACTTGGGGTATACCTGAAACATGTTAAAAATAAGAGTCAACTAAAAATAGTTGGTGAGTTTCCAAGGTTTTCATACATAATATGAAAAAGGTTACAAGTAGCAATTCATGTCATAGGTCATAAGCAAGTAAGGTTATAGAACACATATCGTTACAACCAAACCTCGACTTGATTACAAGTATAAAAGATTGGCTAAGTGTATTTGGTTCCCATGATGAACAAGCATACGTCATCAGGAGTCGGCAATACCTCGACTTTAGCACCAAATAGGCTTGTCAGGCCCAAAGATCTAAGACGTCGCCAGGCTAGCAATAGTTAATGATTGTAAACAAACTATGTATCTCATATAATCACTTACAATACACAAATAACCATAAGAAAATAATAAGTTGAATTGCATGTGGTTTACAAGTCTCAAATGTGTATAAGTGTATCATGTATAAGCTATCATGTTTCACCCCAAATTAGTGTGAAAATATGAAAAAAGGGCAAGAAAACTCACATGAAATAATAAGATGATAATAAGAAATTACGATGCTCCAACGATTCCTTTATACAAGATACCTAACGTATATGTATATTCCAAGGTTAAGTTTAAAGGTAAAATTAATGAATAAGTGTGAACTAGGGTTTCAACTTGAATTTGGGGTTTTAATAATTAGGGTAAATAAAATAATATAGCTAATTATATTTTATTTTCATAAAGATGAATGATTACAATTGAAACAATAATAATCATTAGCGAAATTATACAATAAGCATTACTTAAATATTAACAAGAATTAATTAAGTATAGCATTGCGGAAAGAAATAATAACCTAGAGATTAATCGTTTAAAACTTTATCAAAATAATTAATTGAGTAACTAATTATTTAAATGACTTGCAAAAAGTAGTTTAGAGTTATCATTTTATAAAGTTTTTAAACTTTTAATTGATTTTTATAAAGGTCTTATAATATCAAAGCCTTAAATAGAAAATGATATTATTTTATAAATTCATGAATTTAAATAAGAGTTTAAGAAATGAATTTACTAACTAATTATAATATAACATAATTAAATAATAGATGAATAATTAACTATTTAAATAACTATTAAAATAGCTATTTCAATAATTATTTATTTAAAACATAAAGTTTAAAATAATCTACATTTGAACCAATATAGTTTTATAACATTTAAATTACATAAAATAACTAATAATATATTTTTATTAAATTTTTGTTACCTTTTACAAAGTAATTAAATTTAAAAATAAAACATAAGTTTTTAAAACCTTTTAAAAATTTAGTTTAATATTTTCAGAATTCTTTTAGTTAACAAAATATTTTTTCTTAGATTAATTAGTATAATAATAGTTTTTAGAATAAAAGAAATGTAAGAAAATAATTAAATAAAAAAAGTTGGCAGAGGCCCGGTTCGAACCCGGGACCTCTTGCCTAAGATGTCTGCTGCTTACCAATCGAACTGAAGCCCAATTGTGGTCAAGTTCCTCTTTAAAATGTTTTAAAGATTAATTCCTTATTTCCCCCAAATCTTCATGAACCCTAATTCGTTTTCGATCAAATTGAGCACCTAAATGATGCAGATTCACGAATTAAACATGGGGCTTTGTTTCCCCATGTAAAACCGAGTAAAAGTATATGATTAACTTACTTGATCAAGTTCGTATTGATGATGAACTGTATGGAAGATAGTCGCGGTTGTCATGAGTATGATTAGAGACGTAAACGATGAAGGTAATCAAATTAAATTCGTGTACAGATTCGGGGTGTTATTCCGACCGAAAGCCCCTTATCAATTTGAAGCCAAATTGTTCAGAGAAAGGATCTCAATCAAGTTGCAGACTCGCGATGAGAGGGGAAGTGATTTCGATATTTGGATGTTTTCAGGTGAAATTAAGATTGGTACTAGCTTAGAACTGGTTAAACGTTCGGTTATGGTTCAATTAATTTGGTTATTATTCGGTCTTAATTGCCGAACGTTTACGTTTGATGCACGACGGTTGTTAAACCCAAAAGGCACCAATTACTGGCCTTTAACTCGAATTGAAGTGTGCTTAATGTTCGAATCATCTTCACGAAGCTTTTGGAACGGTTTTGGTTCAAAGAAAACGGTCGATTTTGGTGTTCAAAGGCTCGCCGGAGCCGTGGCCGGATGTTGGCCGGGAAGAAGAGGGCCGACGGGGGAAAGAAGGGTGGGTTTGGTTTGGGTTTGAAATGTTTCACAAATGGCCCCTGTTGTTTTTACTTTTGTTATTTTATGCTAAAAGTTCCTTTTAAGGTTTTATAATTTACAAAACTAACCCCCCAAACTTAATTAAAATTTAGATTTTAACTAATTTATTAATTATTAATTTTTAAGCTTTTATAACTATTATTATTAATCTTATTATTATGATTATTATTGTTATTAATATTATTATCACTAATATTATTATTATCAATGTCATTATTATAATAATAATAATAGTTATTATTTTATTTAAGTTTATTAACACTTTAATAAACACCTTAAATTTTATAATAATAAGCAAACATTATAACACTTATAATGTTATTATTATTTTAATTTATTAATCACCAAATTAATTATTAAGTATAACAAACCCCAAAGTTTCAAAATGGCATAAAAGACCCTTTTAAAATTTAACAAAGTCAATTTATAAGTTAACAAAATTAAGAGATGTCACAAGGGGTGGGGGGAGTTGGAGATGAGTGGGCCTACTAACTTATTAAACATACGTATAGTACTAATTACCAACTTTGGTATGCTTAATGGGTTATAGTATATGTTTAGTGGGTCTACATCACCTTTGTTTTCTTCTTAAACTTTAACCTTTAATTTTTAATCTATTGTTTTCACATCTTTTACAATTTAGCCCTAATATTTTATTTTATTTTCATCTTTGACCCCCCATACTTTTCATATTTTATAAATTTTTTGTTTTGCGTTTTCGTATAAATTTTGCGAGTAACAATCACATCGCGTGTGTGAATCAACATTTTTACCCTTATATTTTTCCCGTTTAACGACCTTGTTGCAACGCGCTGGTTCTAGATCGACTTACTTATTTTAATATGATTTACGTTTTGCTTAAGTGGTTCAACGTTTTTACGCATACTTTTCGTTTGATATAATTTTCTTCGTTTTTATTTTTTTTTAATACGAGTTTTTCTGGTATTGGAGGTCACTTGCAGTGGTGTGCCATTGATACTACTTAACACGGTTTTACCCCCCCCCCCCCCGCTGCAACGCAAGGGGCTTAATACTAGTTATATCTTATTAATTAAATTATAATCATTTGTAACTTTTACTAATCAGGGGTATTTTAGTCATTTTACAAGCATTTAACGGAAAAAAATAACGGTCATCCACAGTATGGACCTTTTGTGTTACGTTTTGTGAAACCTTTAGACCGACTTTGTAATTTTTCAAACCTGATGACCAAAAGTAAAAACAGATCTAAGCGCAGGAACCTTTCATGTAATTAACTCTTGATTAAAAGATAATTTGACATAACTCGAAAGTTTAAGTATAAAACTTAAAACAAAAGTAGGTTATTTTATTAGTTTGAAGAAAAAGAAAATTATTGTGGTAATAGTGAGAAAACATGCACCTTCGCTACTTATAATTTTTTCTATTTGTTATATATAGTGATGCGGCGGGGTGTTATCGAGCCGTTTTTTCAATCTGTCTTAGTCGTTGATATATATGGGTATTATTATTATTAAAACTATATAAATATTTAATGATTATATACTCAAGTGTTTAAATAAAATAATACTTAAATATAAGGGTAAAAATGTATATATTTTAATATTAATTTAAAGTATTATAAATAAGATAGTACTTAAAATGGATATATATTAAATAATGTATTGATTGGGAGAAATTTTTTAAATATAGGCAAATTAGAAACTAAACCTTATGTTTAGTGTTGTATTATGTGTCTTAAAGTTTAAGTAAAATTACAAGTTTGTCCTCATGAAATGTCCTATATAATAATATAGATAAGATAAATATATAGATTATTATTATTATCATTATTATAAAATATTTAGTAATTATATAGTTAAGTATTCAAATAAGATAATATTTATTTATAAATTTAATAATAATAATTATTATAATTACTATTGTTATAATAAAAGTATTTAGTAATTATATAGTTAAATATTCAAATAAGATAATACTTATTAATAAAATTAAATGTTAAATTAACGTATTATAAATATAATATATAATGTAGTGTATTAAATAATCTTACATTATTTAATAATGTATAAATAACATGAATTAGTTAATGTATTAATTAGAAGAAGTTTTTTATAATTAAGGGGCCAAATAAGAATAATTACATAAAACAATTGTACCTAGTGCTTGAAAAATTATATTAGATGTCTTAATTTTTTTATAAAATCACACTTATGTCCTAAAAATTTACTTTAAATAGTAGTATAGATATGCTATATCTTCTATACATCATAATAAATGAATATTTAAGATGATATGTGTTATAATTCTATACACCTTAATCTTAATATTCACGCCTTTTTATACTATTAAATAATTATAATTAAATTTGAATAATATTATTTAACTCACTTTCAGATTGAAAATAGTTTTTAAAATAAATTAAAAAAATCGATTTCTAAAAGTAAAATTTTTATAAAATCAAAAAGATTTATAACACTGAACTTTTTTCAAACTATAGAATATTTTAAAACCGGCATTTTTAGAAAATCAATATTATTATAAAACGAACATAATAAAAAAACCAGAGTTATTAGATTACGAGTTTTGTTTAAAATGAATTGTTAAAAAGAAATATTTTTTTGGAAAAACATTTTTTTCAAAAACAAAAGCTAAAAAAAAGAAGATACCATTGTTTTGTTAGAAAATATTACTTATAAGAAACTTTAATCGTATCCTATCTCAAAATATTATTTTATAATTTTTAATTTTTCGCAACCAACTATTTAATATATTTATTTATTAAACATATGTATTCCACGAGGTACTAGCGTAGTCTTTCTATATAGAACTTAGTCTATAAGACGTTTCACTTTAGTAGTATTGTAGCAACATTAGTTTTAAATATATTAAAAGACGAGGTAAAAGTCATCTTTACGACGATAATTATAACAAAAATAATCACAAATAAAAGTATTTAGTACAATCTTATTCACATAAGAGCTATTGGAAGGGTATGCGGATGATATAATAAAAACATGTGTTTGACCAAGAGTTTTCTTTTCATTATATTCTATTTACTATAAGTATATAAATACTAAATTTCTTGACATTCAAGTTTCATTAATAATAGTAATTATAACTAAAAATAAATAACTAATATTTTCACCATAAAACCTGAAACATTATTAAATACTAACACTACTTAATAAATTTTAAAGGATTATAATAAGCTCCTCTTAATATATAATAAAAAGTAATTGAAGTAAAACAGAGTTAAAGATAATCTCAAAACCTAGTTTAATCAATCCTCAAAAATCGACAAGCCATACAATCAAATTACAACGTGGAAAAAGAAAAAGGAAAGACAAAAACCTATTAATGTAAAGTCTTATAATCATGTTCAAGAGATTCTTCTAATAAAACTCAGATTGTTTCATCAGGTCCGGGCTTAATCTAAACATAAGAACACAAAATTCCATCTGATTTAGCACACCATCACCGTCAAAATCTCCTTCTCTCAACATACTCAAGAGATCATCGTCACTAAGATCTTGTAAACCCAAAAGCAAAGAGTTTTTCTTCAAACTCTCGAATGTGATCACACCTTTATCAGCATCCATCAACATTTGGAATCCTTTACATAATTCTTCGATCAAACCATCACCGCCCAACTTTTCCTCAATCAAAGGCAGATGATCGTAAAACTCGAACTGATTTTTGGATGTAGACATTGAAATTCTAAAGATAGATTAAAGGGAATGGAGATTGATGGCAATGAAGAAGTGTAATTGATGTGTATATATATGAAGAGGAATCTGACTAGTTCCACGTGATGGTATTTTCAAGGAAAGAGGAGGTTGATGGGTTCTGTATTGACAATTTGGTACGTATGAGATAGGATTCAATGGGAAGGGGTAAAGTTGACATTTTTTAAAAGGTGGAAGGAAGATGCTTCTTGTTTGGGGAAGTTCCTATGAAATTGGTTAAAGATGAATTGACTAATTAACCCCTAAAACAAAACGTAAAAGTTAAACAAACAAACATAGCCAGTATAATTTCACTTACAACAATAATCAGGTGTAATCTCACTTATAACATTAATATTGGCTGGCTATGGGAAAATTTAAGCAATCCGAATGTAAAATTTGGGGTTAATTTACCTTCTTTATTTATAGGGTTCGATTTCACTTTCAAAGTAATGAACCTTGACAGATGTATAAAGTCAAGTACGTAATGTGACTATGCAAGAAACGTATATGATGCAAAAGAGAAAACTATTACGTGGTCATATAAGCATAGTTAAAGCAACATGTACAAATATATACGTTCTGGTATTGTTTATATTTTGTATTAATCAACCCTCCAATTTAGGTTGATTTGGACAGTAAATATATAGCTCACGAGTTACCCAAGGAATTATAGAAGATATTTAAGCATCGATTCCGATTTTTGATTGTAACAACTTTTAGGTAGTATCAATTATCCGTTCTTCATATACTTCAAAAATTGTTATTTCTTAACATATATCTTCATTGCTTAATGTTCATGCATTAAAATCTTTATGGAATATTTTAACTTTTCTCCTTGATGGTATCTTATTCCGTAATCTTTAAATGCCTCCTAATTTAAGTTCGAAACAACTTTTGTTTGAAGGTCACATATTTTTTGCATTTTTTGTTTGGAAAAAAAGAATTTTGGCAACTTTTTAATTCAACCCATTCTGACCCGTTCCGACCGAACCCATTCCAACCCGTATTTTAAACCAACCCACTCTGACCCAAATCTGTCTTGACCCGACACCCAACCCAACCCACCCGTTTTGCCGGGTATATCTGTATCGTTTAAATTTTAATGACTGCCACCGGCGGACCTTGTCGGCCGCCGCAGCTCCTCATCAGCATTTCTCAAGAACTGATCCCAGCCACTTCCTTCACTGGTATCCACATTGGCTCTCAACAATCCTAAACTCAGGTTCCCTGATCAACTGTTCATATTCCAATTCTGCCCATGTGAACAACAAAGGTAATGTAAACTCACACCACGGGTTGAAATCCAAAAGCTTAACTTTCATATCCTTTTTAACATAAACATCAAGCGTGTAACGTTGTGACAGAATCTCATACTCACTTGTCTGTATAGAAGTCTTCTATCACCTTTCATATTCTGTTGGGTAATGCGCCGTTGTTGGAGATGGAAAGCGGAAAAAGGAACAGGCCTGAATCGTCCAGGAGATGTTGAATGAAGGATTCGGGGCTCGTGGATTATGGTTTTCATGGATGTGGATTTGAATCTTGGTACCATTCTTGAATTTGATATCTATTTACCTCTTCCTTCATTTTTCAATAAGATTGGCTTCAAGAAAAGGAATTGATTCATCAAATCTACAAAAGAGAATGATAGACAACAAATCTGTTATTAGTAACAACAGATGTTTAATGGTCCAACACTACACTATCAATAATAACAAACATCAGCATTCAGCCACCAGGACCAGACACCACCACCACAATGCACCTACCATCTACTGATCACCTCTGCCGCCTCCACCGCCACCATCCCCCATCACAAGCACCAAAAACCAAAAGAAAACTGAATAGAGAAAACTGATTGTATAAGGATATAACTCTATAACAGAACTACATAATAACTGCTTCTCTCAGCCAAATTTCACAGCCTGTTATTCAAGAAACTGATTATCTGATTATTAAAACTTCCAACAACAAACCCACATTCAAACACCACTCCTACTACAGTTAATTATCTAATTATGATTATACAAAGATAGATAATTACTTTCAACATGGAAATCCAACCACCCTCTAAACGGTTAAAACCAAGTGTTCTAACAAGATATAAAGATCATACTTTTAATGACTGTGTTATGATCATATCATATATTTGCTAGCTGCACCTTGTGATGGGAGGTTGCATATGTTGGGGGACACATAGATTCATATACTCATGAAATATATTCATGTGTACAACACAAACAATATGCTTCAATGCCTATAAATATAACATTGTCAATCAAGCCTCCATCCTATATGACAGCGAAAAATAACGCGTGTATGCGCGCGCATAGTAAGCAGGTTCTGTTAATTAACCAGTTAACAACATCACCAGGTAGAAGTATCATATCTGTTGCTACTTTGCTACTTGAGCAATTTTATCATACAGTTAGTGTGCAAAAGAATATGAATCAAAACTTGCATCAAAATCAGAGTTTCACCATCACAACAAGCAGAGATTTCAACCAAAAAACTAAGAACAACACTTAGCCCTAATCATTTACCAGAAAGAAGCCGAAGAAGTTGCAGAAGATGAATCAAACTTTCGAATTAAGCATCAAAGATACACAAACACAATTGAGTCAGAATTGATTTTCAAAATTAACCTTAGCTCTTATCTTCACAGTTATATAACAGAATAGTTGAATCAAGGCTACCGTAAAACAAATTTGAACATTAGAAACTAACAAGATATAAATCGAAGCTTAACAAGCAGATGGATTATAAGTATAACACGAAGTCGAACCCTAGGAATACAAGCTGGGAGATCATAAACTGAACCAAGCCAATTTATAAAGCATAATCGAAGAGATCGAGTATACCTGGTGGAGAGAGTGATGAACAAATAGTCAAATATCGATAAATCGAGTCTAAAACCTAAGAAAATCGAATTTGGTATTGCAAAAATAGTCTCCATGGTTTGACTAGATTGCATGTTTGGTCCCTAAAATTGAAAAATTGCAAGGATAGTCCAAAGTTTTTATAAGATGTTGCAGAAATAGTCCTCACCGTTAAATATTTGTTAGTTTGTAAGGTTAAGTGAGGGTATATATGTAATTTTACATTCTTTTTATTATCTCATTTTAAGTACAAAATTTAAAACCCTCACATGAGTTCCTTCACTTTTGTCCACAACTCTAAGGCTAGGGTTCAATACCAGCCTCATAGATCCTCAAAGAACCTTCCAGTGTTGTTCATTGATTGACCGCAAGCACCATGGCACTCTGCAAATGTGGTATGGATGCTATTATTCATAACTCGTGGACCGATTGTAACCCTGCTGACGCTTTTACTCATGTCCACTCCGGTAATACTTTTTAAACTCCTACGATTTTAACTGTGTTTCGATTGACTATGTTTGGGATTATGGCAGGAGCTTCAATTGACTAAGTTTGTGGTTTTGTGTTATTTCAGAACTCAGGATGCAGATTTGTAGGATGGGTAGATGAACTGATCGACGTGCAAGACGAGTGTGGAGATCATCCCTGGCCTTATGAGGAAAAAAACTTGAGATTGAAGTTGCACAATTAAAATCAAGAAACCAATTAAAGAACATTGGGTTTCTTGACCTGCTGTTAGCATTAGGAGTTTTGTAAATTTAAAATTTATGTATGGAACCTCATGAGCTATAGAGCTACTATTTTGTACTTTACCATATGTTTATAATGCTCACTATCTTTAATGAAATTATAGTTAGTATGATGAGCACTTGTTTCTCTATTCTTTATTTTAGTTTAGTTTTGTGATAGTTACAACTTAAGTAAATTTTGTAATTTAGAAGCTAAATGCTTTTGAGCATCCATGACCCATGGTGATAACTAGAATTCAATTGTAACCAATGTTGCAGCCACATTGGTCATCTGGACCGTAGCATTCATTTGTGCAAATAAACATGGTGGAAATTTTAAACTATGATTATGTGCAGGGTATGCACATATAGTTAAGGAATGTTAATATATAATTCATGCACATGGACATATAGTGTTTTATGGTTATGTGTTAATTAACATATAGTACAGCCATCAAGTTGCACAATTTGGTTTTGTAATACAATATTTTATGCGGGAGGTTTGCCACACCAAATAAATAGATGAGTCAAGTGACCAAACTTAATACGGGTCAAGTGCATTTGCAGCCTTTTTAATATGGATCAAGTTATCAAAATCAACTAACACGAATGGCAATTTGCAGCCTTTTTAATACGGATCAAGTGATCAAAATCAACTAAAACAAATGGCAATTTGCAGCCTGTTTCAATACGGGTCAAGTGATCAAACTTAACTAAAACGAATGCCAATTTGCAGCCAATTTAATACGGGGCAAGTGATTAGAGTTAACTAATACAAATGTAAATTTGCAGCCTGTTTAATACGGGTCAAGTTATCAAAGTTAACTAATACGAATGCAAATTTGCAGCCAATTTGAAGGTTGTTTAATACGACTCAAGTGATTAAAGTTAAGTAATACGAATGTTAATTGCAGCCAATTTACAGCGTGTTTAATACGGGTCAAGTGATCAAAGTTAACTAATACCAATGCCAACTTGTAGCCAGTTTAATACGGGTCAAGTGATCAAAGTTAACTAATACGAATGCCAATTTGCAGCCTGTTTAATACAGGTCAAATGATCAAAGTTAACTAATACGAATGCCAATTTGCAGCCTGTTTAATACGGGTCAAATGATCAAAGTTAACTAAGAGAAAACAAGTTTGGGTGTCAATCTGTACGTTAAACAAAACAATTTAAACATAGGGAGGGTTTAGGTTTTTTTTAAACATCAGCTTTTTTTAATAAAAATCAGAAAATTACCAACAAAATATGGAATTCGCCATATACCTCCTTAGGCAAGTTTATTGTTTGATCTCCTTAAGACCTAACGCATTTTGGTTGCAAAAATCGACCTTTATAATCTGATTAGAAAGATGATGATGTTAGGATTGAACCAAATTGTACATGTTCAAAAAAGTGCAGATGTAGAAGTCGAAGATGATGATGTTGTTCACGTATGCTACAGTCGAAGATGATGTTGTTGTTCACGTAGGCTACAATTGATCCAGGAAATTCAAGTAGTCAATTATGTATTATTAAAGAAAATATTATTTAATTAGGGTTTCTAATGTGAAAAGACATAAAAGTCCTCAAATGAGTGACACATGACAGCTTTTTGATTAAAAACTAACAGACATTTAACGGTGGGACTATTTCTGCAACATTTTACAAAACTTTGGATTATCCTTGCAATTTTTAAATCTTGGGGACCAAACGTACAATCTGGTCAAACCATAGAGACTATTTTTGTAATTTTCTCTTATAATTTTCAACAGTAGTATTTAAAAAAAATATTTGAATTGTTTTATAAACTAAAAGGTTGTAAAATAAAAAAAAATTAATACTTTTAAAAATGAAATGAGTTAATAGGATATGAAAGGTTATAATAGAACTAACACTATTGTTATAGTCTTGGAACAGTCAAGTCACAAGCCTTTGGATGTGTTGACATATTTGATGTTATAAAATCTTTTTGGATTTGGTCGTTTTGGTTGTTGAGTTTAACATTTAAATAAAAATTTGTTATTATAAACGAAAGTCTGTATATTCTACTGGAATAAAGGTAACTTTTGTTCACATCTCACCCCTTGTCTTTCTTAAACACATTATTAACACATTACCCTTTTCTTAACTGATTTCTTTTGCTGCTTGTTCGCCTCGAGATATTAGCGGTAGTCATTATGACCATTGATCCATCTGCTTCCGCTTCTTGTTCAATTTCTCCTTGTTCCAGATTGGATTTAGGTTTGGTCTTCCACACTTTAATTTCTTGATTGCTTTATGACAATTTTTGAATTGTTAATTGTTCAAATAATCTGGTAGGTTAATAAATTAGCCAGTTAACTAAATTCTTGATCGTTAATTTATGAGTCCTTTTATATTGAATGATTTTATGATTGCTAATTGTCGATTGATGTTTTCATTGTCAGAAAATTGGTTAATAAAAATGAGATGTTATGTTCATCATTTATATCTTCATGTTTATGGTTCAATACTTTAGTATTGTTTCGTGTTTATTTTTTCTAGGAGTGTAAATGTGTAAATGAGTCAAGCCGGTTTGAGAGCTACTCGAGATCGATTTAGTAAAAAACTTGAACGAGCCAAGCATAAGCAAGCTCAAGTCCGATCTTTAGCCTGAAATATGATTGATTAATCAATGGAGATAATGTTAATGGGAAGACAAATAGTGGATGAAGTGGGTTTATAAATTACTGCATTTTAGATGTATATACTAATTCTTAATAATGGCATGCATTTGAAGCTTGATTTTAAACATTGTTTTTATCACTTATACTACTTCACTTTATTTTCATTTTAATAATAATTGTTAAAATAATGATCCAAATGACAACTTTATTTCAGATTTACATTAATTGCTTTGAAATGTTTGGAATGTTTGTTATGCATAACTCATATATCTTGGATCTTTTGCGTGCTCATAGAACTAGTTAGCATCCTTTCACCATTTTAATTATATATTTTACTTTCCTTTCAAATCATTCTACACTCTGAAAAAGTTTTTGTTCTAATGACAATTTTTGTGTGTACGTAGACGCGTTAGCAATGGGTTTCTAGCTTGTAATTATGCATAAAAAATGATATAGGAATCACAGGATTGAAAGCAAAATAGTTTTAGTTTTGCGAAAAGGGCCCCCATTTTATAATCCACTTCAAGCCCCCAAAAAGTTTGAGCCGGCCTGTTTAAAATAATGTTCAACCCTATAGAATGGGATAGATCGATTTCTTATGTCCTTATTTTTTATCCGACAAAAATATATGCGCACATCTTTATCTTATCAAAGTTCTTTTCATGCTTTGAAATGTCAAACTATGTTATTTCATTCTTGTTACAAGACTAAATGACTAATCCCAAAAAAAAGAAAAAAAACGCTTATATTAATAGTCAATAAAAAAACGAACATTATATGTTATTGATGAGTAATTATAAATTTGCTCATAATACGCTTTGGTTAACAAATTTACTATTTTTAACATAATCATAAGAATACGAATAACAATACACATGTTTTATCAATTCAATAATTGATTCGTGACCTTAAACATTTTTGTTAGCTCTTTTATTTTATTTTTGAAATCTTTACGTGTATTATTTTAATTGTATCACATATACAATATGGATGGTAGTATTTAAAGTCCAAAAATGCGTACATAGTGCTCGGTAAAATGCATGCATGCAGCATGCATTACAAACAAGTCTCAATCCTACATTTAATTAAATTTAAAAAGAAGAAATTAAGATTTAAGAAGGCACACACCAAGAAATAAAATATTAAAATATATGTAGAATTGTTTAATTACTTAACTAAGATGAGTATCTACATAACAAAATTTCTTTTCTTGAGCAAATCTATATGTAACGTTTCATTGGGGCTATTTATTGAATCTAAGGTGGGGTGCAATGGTGGATTTGTTGTTATGCAAGTGTATCAATAATAATTCAACAATTAATGTGTTTAAATTATTATTCAATGGAAATTGAACACCCTGCTTTAAATGATACATGAATAATTGATTTTATGTTAAATAGAAATCAAAAGTACGAATAAAGATTTTTGGAAAAAAATAAAATGAAACTATCAGCTTTAGTTGAAAAATAAAAAAATGACCTCGGATTTTTACCTTGCATTGAGCCCTAAAATGGTGTAGATGTGATAACATTAGAGATCACACTATCTGTGACAACAAAAAATTCATGAGAGATAAAACGGTTTCTAAGAAAAAAAAGAGAAAAAAAATGACTCTGGTTCATAAAAGGAGAAGAAAGACCAAAAAAGTTAGGTTTATACGACTTACCCCGTATAAACTAAATTGATAATAAGTGTTTTCACTTCAATCAAAGATTGTCGGTTTGAGTCTTGAAAATCACAATCTATCTTATGTTAGCTAGGTATTGTATGTCCTTGTTCTATAAAACAATGATTTACTTTGACTAAAGTATCCAAAAAAATTCAATTTGTGTTATCTTTTTTCAAAGAAGTTCGTCAAATTCCCCACACAATATGTCATTTTATTCTCCGGTGGGTCTTAAAATGGTTAATGTGACGAACTTGTCGGATGAATTCTCAAGTGACATAGACAAAGACGGGGTCATGAAGCTACTAATTATCTAAACTTTTAATTGTCCTAACTTAATTGCCGGTCTTCCATGGCAACTTGCTTTTGACTAAACTAAAAGAGATTACACATTCTCCATTTTACTATGTCAATTGGAAAAGGAGTCTCCATCACTATTAGTAAAAAGTCTAAAATATCTTTGTAATTAGCAGAATTATTTAATGGTGCTAGTGAGTTGGAGTTAATTTCGACTTATTTTACAAAGTGTATAATCAAGAATTTGAAACATTGGATAAAAATCGTGATTTGAACCAAATCACAAGAAAAAAAATTACTTTTTTATTATATAACATATTAGTACTGTATGTAAACTAACTTAGATAATTAGACAAATACAACCCAGTGTTATACTCGTCTCAAACTAATAAAAATTTTAAAACCAATCTCAAGTCCGTATGCACATTCAGGTTTCAAGTTATAACCTACGATTAATTGTTTTTGTTAACAGCAAGCAATTTTATTAGAATAGGCAAAAGAGAGGGGCTAACAATATACTAATAACCCTGACAAAGGAGCACAAAAACAAACAAAAGCTCCAATCGAAACGTAATACACCCACAAACTTTGACAACAGAAATTTTATCTAACCAAATACTAAATGACTACGGAACTGAGAGATAATTAAAGTTTTTTTCATTATGTTTTTTATCCAAAGAAAAAACAAAACCTTTGTACAATCATTGATACACACCGGAGAAACCTTCTTCGTGTCGTATACTCTTTCATTTCTTGTCTTCCACATACTTTAACATGCAACATAAAAGACCGCTTGAACTATTTGAGGCTTACAATCATCTCTTGAGACAGACTTGTACAACTCCAAAAGGTCCTTATAATTAAATGCGAACATAGGTGGGATCTTACACCATAAACTCAAGCTTGCTCATATGACCATACAATGTTTGCAACCTAACAAGAAATAAATAAATAAATGCTCAACCGTTTAATCTCACCACATAGCACACAAACTATTCATTTGTGTTTAGAGCCCATCCATTTCATATAAATTTATGAACATTTGTTTGATTGATAGAATTTATGTGACTCCTTTTCCAATCCTCACTACAAATTATTCTTATTCATTTGTGTTTTTTAATGGATGAGGTTATACAAACAGCCTATTTACATGAGACACTTTATTCTATCTATCTTTATTTATGTATCTATATGTATATATAAAAAAAAACAAAGGATGCAATAAATTTGTACCAATATATTACCCCTTCTTACTTCTTAATTAACCGGCTGCTGTCTCTTACACAAACTTGACTCCAAAAGTCAATCATGTGGGCATACTTAAATGATTTAAACATAATAAATTATTAACGTGCGTGATTAATTACAATTTCCCTTCTGGACAAATGACAATTCATAATTCCAATTAACATGAAGACCACAGCTCCACACCAAATATCTTCAATCAAACATAAATCATCATCAACCAATAAACCAAACAGATAATTCCAACTTAACGATCACCGGCGACGGACGACGCCGGCGACGATGGCGGAGCAACTCCGATCCACCAAACACTTCACCTGCATCGCCGTTGTACTCTACGCATTAACCAGTTGTACATCCGCAGCAAACACCATCTCTGCAAATCAAACCATCAAAGACGGTGAAACCATCGTTTCACCTCAAGAAACCTTCGAGTTAGGGTTCTTCAGCCGGAGAAACTCCACAAATCGCTACGTCGGAATCTGGTACAAAAGAATCTCCACCGGAACGGTGATATGGGTCGCCAATCGGAACTCACCACTCACCACCACCTCCGGCGAACTCTCACTCACCCTCGACGGAACCCTCGTCATCCGCAACGCCACCGGCGGCGTCATATGGTCGTCGTCGGAGAATTCACCACCACCGGCGGTGAAATCGCCGGTGGGTCAGCTTCTAGACACCGGTAATTTCGTCCTCCGGGAAGAATCCGACGCTAACGTCGAACACCCTTTATGGCAAAGCTTCGATTTTCCGACGGATACCTTCGTCCCCGGGATGAAATTCGGTAAAGATTTGGTCACAGGTCGTGAAACGTACTTCACATCATGGAAAGATGACGATGATCCATCTTCCGGTGAGTTTACGGTGGTGTTAGATACTCAAGGGTACCCTCAGATGATCGTCCGGCGAGGCTCCGACGTCAGATTCCGGGCGGGGCCGTGGAACGGTGTACGGTTCTCCGGCGAGCCTAATTTGCGGGCGAATTCGGTTTATAGGTTTGGGTTTATTCTTAACGAGAGGGAGATTTATTATTATTTTGATCTTGTGAACACTGACGTGTTCACAAGAGTTGTTATTCGGCCCACGGGTAGTTTTGAGAGACTACTGTGGATCGAGAGTAGGCGTGAGTGGTTGGTCTATCTGACGCCGCAGACGGATAATTGTGACCGTTATGAGTTATGTGGGCCGTTTGGGAGTTGTAATATTAACAACTCCCCCGCTTGTGGGTGTTTAAAGGGGTTCGAACCGACGTCACCTGCGCAATGGAATGTAGCGGATTGGTCTCAAGGGTGCCGTCGGTCAACCCCTTTGGATTGTGGGGTTGAAGAAGGGTTTAGGAAGTATTCTGGGGTGAAGTTGCCTGATACAAAACGGTCGTGGTTTGACCAGAGTATAAACCTTGACGAATGTGAGCGGGTTTGTAAGAGGAATTGCTCGTGTACGGCTTACACGACTCAGAATATAACCGCCGGTGGAAGCGGGTGCTTGTTGTGGTTCGGTGAGTTAATGGATATTAGAACGTTTGCGGAAAATGGGCAGGATCTTTATATAAGAATGCCAGCATCCGAATTAGGTATATCACCTTCGTGTCTATTTGCATTATGATATTGAACCCTATACAAGGGCGGAACCAAGGAGGTTCCACCCACACATCATCAAAATTCATCGATTTTTTGTTATAAAAATATTAGTTTTTTTAAGAAAAATGTGTTTGGCTTCTTATTTGTAGTGAGAGAAGATAACTTATGATGATCCTCGGTTAAGATGTTTTCATTCAGTCATTGATCTTCTACGTATATATATTGATCTTGCAGCGAAAGATAAAAGCTCGGGTTCAAAGAAGCTAAAGATCATGCTCCCTATAATATTGGTATCATTGGTCATACTAGTTTCTGTGTTTATAGTATATCGATTTAAGAAGAGGAAGTCGATGCAAGAAGGTATTATTTTGGTCTATTTTTCATCAATTTGATTTTGGAAGCAAATTACATAGTTAAATTGACATTACTTTTTCATTAGGGACGATAGAAGAAGACAATGGATATGATGTTGGTAACGAAAACTCTAAGGATGATCTAGAACTACCACTGATCGACTTTTCTATACTACGTAAAGCCACAATCAATTTCTCAGACAACAATAAGCTTGGAGAGGGTGGATTTGGACCTGTTTACAAAGTAAAAATGAATGCTTGATTATACTTATATTGTATCATACTTAGCTCTTAAGATCGTTTTCACTTTTCAGGGTGTGATGGAAAACGGGCAGGAAGTAGCAGTGAAGAGATTATCAAGAACTTCAACTCAAGGACTCCGTGAGTTCAAGAATGAAGTTATCACCATTTCCAAACTACAACATCGAAATCTCGTAAGGCTATTAGGTTGCTGCATCAAGGGATCTGAAAAAATGTTGGTGTATGAATACATGCCAAATAAAAGTCTAGACTCGTTTATATTTGGTATGATTCCTATAGAACCAAATATTATGTGCTAAAACCACATATGTACGTAGATAAACTTAGATGTAAACAACGTGCAGATGGAAATCAAAGTACTCTACTCGATTGGCCTACACGTTTTCACATAATCAAGGGGATTGCCAGAGGACTTTTGTATCTTCATCAAGATTCTAGACTTAGAATCATCCATAGAGATCTCAAAGTCAGCAATATTTTGCTCGACCATGATATGAACCCAAAAATATCAGATTTTGGTATGGCAAGAAGCTTTGGAGGAAATCAGATGGAAGCAAACACAAATAGAGTTGTTGGAACATAGTAAGACCCATCCCATATTCACCGATGTAATTCTATATAATTATTTGATACATTTCTTTATGAGCGAATAACCGACATATTCACTACAGTGGCTACATGGCACCCGAGTATGCATCAGACGGCCTCTTTTCAATAAAATCAGATGTATTTAGCTTTGGTGTTTTAGTGTTGGAGATCGTGAGCGGGAAAAGAAACAGAGGGTTTTTTCACAAAGAACACAACAAAAACCTTACCGGACATGTTAGTTTTCTTCTAATTTTAACCAATAACTTTTATTATCTCTTATTTTTTTATGCTTACTGGTATCTTGATCAAGGTAACATTTATTGTTAGGCATGGGGACTACATAGAGAAGGCAAATCATTAGAACTAGCTGCAACATCTCTTAAAGAATCAATTATATCATCAGAAGTACTACGATCGATTCACGTGGGCTTATTATGTGTTCAACAACGTCCCGAAGATAGGCCAAACATGTCTTCGGTGCTCCTAATGTTAGGGAGCGAGGGTGAGTTGCTACCGCCTAAGCCACCCGGCTTCTTTTATGAAAAAAGTACAATAGACAACAGTTCTTCTTCAAGTACATATGGAAGGAGTTCAACTAATGAACTTACAATCACTATGTTGGATGCTAGATAATTTATTTTGTTTATACATATGTACAAAGATTTATAAAGTTGTTTTAAAGGTTTGTCAAATTGGGCCAATATGAAATGTGGTTCCAGCTTTGTAAAATTTTGTGAGGTATGTAAAGCACGGTTCCAACTTTATTAGATGATGTTACAGATTTAATTGTTTGATTTATGGGTGTCCTTAGCATGAACGGCAAAACGGGTGGGTCGGGGTGTGTAACGTCTCCAAACGGGCAGCTTTAAAAGCATATCAAATGGGTGTGGGACGTCATAGGCTCATAGCTGGTTCACCTTTTATATTTGTTTTATGATGTCTAGTAGCGACATAATATGTGTATACTTTAGTAGATGAGTGAGTAACCGGTTTACTCTTAACATTTATGTTGATACTACAATTCTGATAATCGTTCGAATATAAAAGCAACAACGGTGGTCTGGGGAGGAACATGATTAGAGAAAAAGACAACCATAAGTCCATAACGTGGTCTTTCTTCTACAAATATTTTCATAAACATCTTGTATGCACGAGAAATAGCGAGACTTCATTTTGTTCAATAGATTTGTATTAGTCAAATTCTCGAGAATTAAAATGGAAATTCAATCGGTTTGCTACACCTTCCGGTATTATCAAAATGAACAAAGCTTGAATCACGTTAAAGCACTATTGAAGATTATTATGCCCTTGTGTGAAACCTTTTTTTTGGTCTATTTTGAATTATCATTAACATTATATGTTTAGAAAATTATTATATTTTGACTGCTTTTAATTTTAATATAATAATATTATTTTATGATGAATTGTCATTTTCTTTATGTAATTTAGTCACATTTGTTATTTTCATCTAAAATTTTTTTTTGTTGGTTTTGGCATCCGGCTCACCAATGTTTATAAAAGTTTTTATTTTCATCCAAAAATATTAACTTCATTAATTTAAAATGTTAAACATGAAATTAACAAAATTATCATTTTAAATACAATACAAAAAACTCCACTTATATTGTTGCATTCGAGTGGAATTGAATTAGAGCTTTTGCTCTTGTGCTTCACCAGCTTGACTAAAAGAAACAGTTTATATAGATATGGAAGCTTCACTAACCATGGACATGCTCATTTGCTCCTATGGTTCTGCCCTAATCTCGATTTGTCACTTTGCCATAAGGGAATTGGTTGTTTGGTTGTGATCGTGAATAATGATATAGAGAAGAGGATGACTGGAGACGATGGTCTCTGATATGATAATAAATATACATGTTTTCAATATATATTTCTTTGCATTTTAAGTTATTTTTGATGCAAAATTCATAATTTAAACATTTATTTGTGTTTTATTTGAATTTTGTAGTTTTTGGATGAAGCTCGGTGATTTTGTGAAGAAAACCCAAGATTTGTAGAAGTTCAAGAGGAAAAATGCTTCTGATATGACCATATTGAAGCTGAATATGACCATATAAGCTGTCAAAGTCCCAATCGCTCATTTTTAATGCTGAAGATGGTCATATCACTTCAGATATGGCCATATTCTGGCAGAAAACTGTTGTAGACCTCATTTCCAAGATAACTTTCATTTCTTTCAAAAAAAAAGATTTGAAGAAGTTCAAGAGGAAAAATGCTTCTGATATGACCATATTGAAGCTGAATATGACCATATAAGCTGTCAAAGTCCAAATAGCTCATTTTTTATGCTGAATATGGTCATATCACTTCAGATATGACCATATTCGGGCAGAAAACGGGTTTATAACACTAGTACACCTCATTTCCAAGATAACTTTCATTTCTTTCAAAACCCTAGCCTCCCTCAAACCCTTAGGTGTCTTTGAGCATTTCTTAAGAGTTTTTGGAAGATTTGAAGGCCAAGATTGAAGATTTCACACTTTCAAGAAGGATCTAACATCATCCACTCCATTTCCACTCAAAATTGGTTTGAATTCTTCTAGATCTACTATGAGTTCTTCCATGTTCTTGAGTTTGATTATGTCTTTTGTAAGCCTTATAGGCTAAACTCTTAATATCACTTGGATTAGATGAAACTTAGCATGATTTAACAACTTGTACATGATTCTTGGTGTTGTTTATGTTAATGTCATGATGAAACTTGATTATTCTTCAATGATTATGTGTATTTGTTCTAGTTTGATGAAATGTCCGACTTTGTGAGTGTTGTAAGCATGTTATGTTAAAAAATTCCTCATGTTCTTACAAAATTTTATACATATGTGCATATTTTATATGTGATTTTATGACATTTGATATATGAATGGTGAATGAAGGTTGGGGGGGGTTTAGTAAAATTGGGTAAATATGCATCCTTATGCTTATGTTTGAGAAAACCATGGTGTATGTCATGAATCTCTCTTGTCATTGGTTAAGAATTAATTTTGTAATCGTGGTTTGATGTTCATGAGTTGAAAAGTAGTCATAGTTTTGTCTATTTTACGCAAGTTGAGGTGGTTGTCATGTGTTTATCGTGTTAACTTTCCAAAATTTGTGGAATTAGGTAACCCTAACGGGAGCCTACTTCACCTTTAACATTGACATAATTGTATCATTAGTTCTTCATCTTTACTTCCTTAATTTATTAGTTTAATTTGCTAATCGTTTTGGTTAATTATAATATTCACAAATTCAAACTCAATTGATCGGTTAAATAGTGATGATGATTTAGTATTGGGAGCTATTGTGTTCACAGATCGATACTCGGTTCTTACCTCAAGCTATACTACTATACGATAGGTGCGCTTGCCTATTGTGTGTAGTTAGTCTAAAGGTGATAATCATTTCTTTAAAATTAAAACAAATTTGTGTGAATTTTCATATCAAAAATTTATATATACCTTACATACATCAGTCTCCATTATGTAACCTTTTTGTAATGGGTTCCGACCGTCACTAGAAACCAACTTCATTCTCCTCTCCCACCAATGAAGCTGACGATCTCATGATTCAGTCGATGATAAAATGTACAAAGATTAAAGAATGAAAGGTCTGATGTAGGTTTTATGAATAGAAAAATAATATATGAATTGGATTTTAACAATAATACGTAAACATAAGTTAGAATTTTGTTTTTATAATGCAAAATTAATAATTACCCTTTTTAATGATGAATGCTTAATATTTATACTAAGGAAGTTAATATTTTTGTATGGAAATGGTAGTTTTTTTAAAATCTTGAGAAGACAAGTGCAGAAAAATATTTTTAAATGAAAATGATAAATGTGACCAAATCACAATTAAAAAAACAATTCACTTATTATTTAATGCATCAAATATATGTTTTATTTCTGTAACGTGAAGAAACCAAACACTAACTTAATATTTTAGAAAAAAAACACTAACAGTTGTAACTTGTATCGATGGACCAAACACTCATATAAACCTCTTTTTGGGTGGGGTTGACACTCTGTTTATTAATTACTTTATGAATCTAGTTAATTTGTTAATACGTATTAGTGGGTGAAAGTGTGAAAAACCCCACGTGTTGTCATAGGGTTGTTAAAACTTATAACACTTAATTTCAATGATTCCTATATTATCGTTCACCTCACGAGAAAAAAATTAGAAACTCCAATAAATATAAGCACAGTGCAACGACAAATCTATAATTTTATAAAAACATAAGAAGAAAACCAAAAAGAAAGAAAAAACAAAACCTAGATGTAGTTTTGAAGACTTCAATTTTTGTTTTTCGATAATTTGTATATCATTACGCACAACTCAATTTTGAATAAAATCTACAATGAAATGTAGATAAAGATAAGCAAATCAAACGGTATATTCAAAATTTTATACATCATTTTCTAAAAGTTATAATAAAGATCAAAATATGTCAAAAATTAGTTATTAATATTAAAATAATATAAAAATCTCAATCAATAAGAAAACAAAATAGAACTTAACCAAGCTTTACCATGGAGTGTTTATCTAATTATCTTCTTTTTAACCTTACCCTACGTTTCCCATATGATTGTAGATAGCATTGCTTTTTTACTGATCATGCATACGGTTTTAAAAATTATATATTATATTATTATAATTATTTTGAGCGCGACGACATGTCCTTTTATATTAACTAGTTTTACTCCCCCGCGTTTCGCGGCGAGTAAATTGCGATTAGGTTTCCCCCGTGTAATGAAGTGGGAGCTTGAGCGTTATCGGTTCGGCTCATTATATATTATAAAATCAAACACCAATGTCAGTTCCAACAATACCAATAACGTCATAAGCGGGATTTCAACAATAAAGTCACTCATAAGCAGTTAGTTTTGTAAATGTATGTTAACAATAACGTCACTCGCTTCAAAATTATTCAATTTTTAATACATGCATGAATAAAATATAATGTAAATTTTGGATTGTGTAAAAAAATGAAAATTAGAAAATGACTAGGCGACAAACTTAAACTTAAAGAATTAAGCGGCCAGTTCTAAAATACAAAAAGTTTCTTGTAGCAACTCAAGTTGTTTTTTAATATGTGTATAATTTTTAAAGGTGTTGAGGGTCCAAATTATCTTTTACAAATTTAACTTAACTTATTTATCTTTTACTATAACTACAATCGTTAATTTTTAACTAATTATTCTCACATTATCCATTTGACTAGAAAAGTTTTCTAATATTTTCCTTTTGACTTTTTCATCTCCTTATATGTCTCTAATACAAGGAACCTGAAATATGATCGCCCAAAACCAACTTTTGTTGATAGAAATAGATCATGTGTGCAAATACGGACATCTAATCTCAAAACATTATCGACCACAAAACCCAGGCGTTTGACAGCAAAAACACGACGTTCGTCCCTTAAACAAGGCATCCGGACATAGGCGTCTAACCTCACATATATGGGCCTTTGACCTCACAAACACGGGGGAGACCCTTGGAATAAGGTCGGAAGCCCTTGAAATACAATCAAGAGCCTTTCAACTCTAAACTATAAGGGGACATTGATGAAATGATCAAATAGATATTTAAAAAAAAAAACGATTAAAGTGGCATTTTGAGAATTTTTGGTTTTTAAATGATAATATTTTTTTCATATCTTAATATTCATTAAAAACAACACACTACAAAAACAAACATTTAATCTAATTAGTTTAAGTTTGGAATGCCGGAATGGTCATAAATCTTTTTAATAAAGAAAATTAGATGTCGTGTTCCCGTAATATGCGCTAGTAATAGATATGCCTAATTTACTTTTGGATATTATTAAATACTTTATGAAGCTAGTTATTAATGTGCTGATATAATTTTTCCAAAATACAAGAATTGAATAAAGATACATACAAACTATCATTCAAGGAACAGGGCACATATGGGCCTATGGGGTATATACTTTGTATGCTGATATTGTTTTTGTGTGGTTTTTAGTCCGATGGCTAAATAGAGAAATAAAAAGAATATTATTCCTTTCACAAAATATTGACATAAACCTTGGAGTTTTATTTGTATGTAGTTTTACGTAATATCTTTATAAAATCATCGCCACTAACAAAATATGTTAATATCACGTGATATTATTAAACGGTCTAAATAACATGTCGTTTTTTTATGTTTGTGGTTGAAGATAGTGATTTTTCTCATAAGTTGAAAGATAAGACAAATATCACATCAGCTAAATGGTGTACAATATTGTATTATACTTGGTTCAACATCGCTTAAATTGGGTAAAGAAAATGAAGATATTAAATGGCCAAACCAAAATTAAGATTAAGAGGACTTTGAGCAACCACAAATATCATGTTGGTGGAGGTGTATTAGTAAACTAGACTTGAGTAAAGACTTCACTAACGGATTATCAACAAAAAATTCTAATGGATCATCAACGGCTGAAAAGTTTGTAACGAAATGACATCTGAATAAACTTTTAAAATATGTCGTTAGTAAGTAACGAATCAACAACGACTATTAAAAATTTAGATTTTTTTTTTGGATTTGATCTTTTTATTGATGATCGGTCACCAACGAATCAATGACTGCTATTGAAAAGAAGTTAGTTTTTTTAACCTATTCATTGACGATCATTAACGGATCAATGATCTATCATTTTTTTTGGATTTTGACCTATTTGTTTGTGATTTGTCAGTGACAACCAACGGATTGTCATCGACTTTCATAAAAATGCTTATATTATTATCATACCAGAAAACCTCCTTGATCAAAGTTATTTTTCTAGCAGAGCAACACTTTAATCAGGCTACAATACATTTTATTTTTACATTCATTTCAACTACAACTACAAATAATAATTTACGAAAATTTAATGCCAGAAAACAATCAACGACAGATATCCCTACCAACAAAAACTAACTACTCGCAGGGTCAACGAAACCCGAAACCCCATAGTTTCCACCCACAACAAATATGATCAAGAATGTATATAAACTATAAAGTCACGTAGGGATGACCCATTATCCCCTTTGACCTTTGTTGTTGCAAAAACACCACATACAAAGGGAGATGAACATACATCCACCATGGTCCCCGTACCTTTAACTTCACATCAACAATAACATTGCCCAGATACAGAGCATCTAACATATCCACTACAATATCCACATCAGCAATAATATCCACGTGGCATGCCACCTAAGCAAACAAGGGATCCTGAAATGGGAATGTAGAGCTCCACGTAATCATATGTTCACGTGGGTTGCCCGCGCCTTATAACATGATCACCGACAGTGGGTCCCGATTAAAGTATGCCACGTGGGTTCCACCAGTTGTCGAATTGAACGGTAGCCATCGAACCGTTTGAAACGTCGTCGTTTGACCTAATCTCTTGGTTGCAATCAATCCCACCATCGTCTGCTTCCTCATCCCAATCTCATCATACCTTATCCCTTGGAAGTCCTTATTGGGAAGAATAATATAATAATAAACCATTATTCAATAATCAATATTCAAATATTAATAAATTGAAAAAATATATATAAATATATTGCTGGAAGTGGTTGCCTATGCAAGTTGAGTTATATTATCGAAGTTTATTTATACTGATTAACAAGTATGTGAACTAATTTTAAGCTTATATGAATAAGATATAGGGATTTAGTCTTATACACGAGTCTCAACCTGAATTATTATTTACAAGTGTTAAACTGAAATTAAGAGTTTCTAAACGATTTAAATAGCATATGAATTGAAGCTTAGGGTATGTTAAAAATACATGTGATGTATAAATCATTTAAATACATATCTCTTAAAGAATATTAATTTCCCGGTCCCAATGTCAGTTCACTTAAATATTTGATTAATCATATTATCCTTTGCGTTCAACTTCTAATTTACTATACCTTAAATAGGAAAGTCTGTGGGGTTGCCAACATTTTTACGTGTTAGCCTCACATTCGATCATACAAGTTTTTTTTTTCCCCTTTTTTGGCTATTTTTGGGAAATATATCGTGTTAAACATTATTATTTCGGTGTTCAAATTCAAAGGTTGAGTTAGAGCCGGTAAGGTGGTGGCTTTCGAGTTGTGCCTTCAGAGATTCAATTCCTATTGCGTACAACTTTCAAGTAAGAAACACAATTTTGGCTTGACATCATTCGTAGAATGTTTAAAACTCGTATCTACTTGAAAACTTGTGTTAAGCAAGTTTCTGGTTATTAATGTATATTTCCATCAACGGCTAATGAAAAGTGTGTCATAACGACTTGCATTTCTCGATGCTCCGCTAGTCAGAACTCGATGCCAACTTATGACGCTCAAGCATCGAGACGAGTCGTAAAACTACGTTCTTTAATGTGTTTCTATTCTTCCTGGGTTTTTTAATGATAACAATAAAACCGTCTTCATACAAATTTTGAGTGAACAATCTATTGGCTTTTGAGTTTACTAAAATGACCAAATAAATACTATAGATATCGAGCATATAAGAGTAAACAAAAATATAGAATAATTAAAAACTTAAAATTAAAAAAAAACTCAAAATTAAAAGGAAAATTCATTGAAGTACATAATAGGTAATATACATACTCTCTATATTTTAAATATATAAATTTATACTATATTATAATACTTTTTAGAAAAACATGACTGTCCTTTTACAATTATATGTAAGAGTTTAAGTTAACAAAATTGTATTTAACGGATTTAACTACTTTAATTATATTTTACAAGGATTTAAATAATGTTAGATTATAAATATCATAAATTAGTTGGACTACAACTTTAATTTGTATCTATTACAATTAATAGCTAAATTCAATTATAAGTCTAATTATCTAAACAATCAGTTTGATTTTGACTAAATCCTCAAAAATTATTTTTACTTTATATATTTTCATATTTACTTTATTTTATAAACTTTTAGTAAACAATCAACTCTATATGTTAGACCATCACCAATGGTGAAATAAAAAAACACCCAAAAACATGTATAGTCAGCCACATCAGAAAACCATTCATTTTTCAAAAACCCAAAAAACCTCTCCAATAGTAAAACTTAAAAAACACCTAAAAACATTGTCACATCATTATCACATTTTATATTTATTTTTAATTATCAATCTTATATATTAATATAAAATATAAATAAAATATTTATATGTCTTTTGTTGGATGGAAATTTTAAAACTTTAAAATTTTAAAATATAAAAGTTAAATACTTTTTAGAGGGAAATTTTAAAATTTTAAAATTTGAAATTTAAACTTTAAATTTAATAAATAATAATTTATTGTAAAAAATTAAAAATTAAAAATAAATTTACTGTTCAGGCGCATGAGCACTGTTCGGGCGCATATGCATTGTTCCGGCGCATAAGCACTGTTCAGGCGCTTGGGTACTGTTCAAGCGCATGAGGTTGACTTGAAACGCCCAACACTTAAATTAATATTGAAAAACTAAATATTTTATTAATATAAATATATTATTTTCTTTTTTGTTTTAATATTAAAACCCAACCCTGACCCACCTCTGAAAATGTCAGATGTTTTTTGGTGTTTATTTCATGAAATTCTACCTTAGAAAACAAACCCTAATAGTTATTGGTCTAAAAAACTGTGATATTTTTAAGTGCTAAAAACGTCTTATTAGATATTTTAAGTCACCTTGTTCAAGCTCTATATGTTGCGTTTTCCGTCACATCATATGAACAACCCTTAAAGTATAATTATAATATATTATACTTTTACTTAAATCTTAACCACAACTTTTAAGATATATAATATCTATAAAAAACAACAAGATATTATTAAAGTTGGTTAAAAAATACAAAATAGTTGTGGCTATTAGTAATTTTGTAATAAAAAATCCTATAAAATAGGTATTATCATGTCAATAGGTATGAAACAAGTGGTGATATTATATTGGAAGTTTATTTGAATAAAGAAAACATGTGGATATTTTTGAAGGGTGTGGGAATCACATGGGTCATAGGACTTAAGTGGACAGGACATGGCCATGTCATCCCAACAACTTTCAAACCATAATATTGTAGCCGGCCGGCTACTAAATACCACCACCAAATTACCATCTCCCGGATTTATCGAGTCCATTGTATTCTTCACTCTCCAATCTAAAACAATTTTTTTTTAATTCTTTTTTTCAATGAGAAAATTTGGTATGTTATTAGCATGACATGTTTAAATATCAAAACCAGGAGTTTAAATAACTTACTTTTAACCCAGTAATCATCTGTTCCTATTAAAACATTTGGTCGGTGGGTTTTTTTAGTGTGTGTGTGTTTTTATAGGGTTTGTTTTGGGTATGGGTTCGATGTCTGGGGGTGGGGTTTTTTTGTGGGTTTTTGGTGTTTGGACACGTATCTTTGATGTATGTTTCGATTATGGTCGTTTATAGGGTTCGTTGGCTTTATCTTTCTCCGGGTTCCTACTTTTTTTCTTTCGTTATCGATACCCTGACGATTCTCGCTATTAAGGTTTGGGTTTTCCTTTTGTTTGTTTTTTTGGGGCTTTGATTTTCTTCGGTTTTCTATTTTGGACTGTGTCGTCTTCTTGCGCCTTTTCGTATGTTTTGTGTATGGTGTTGGGCTTTGATTTAGTTTTGGGTTCTGCATGTTTGGGTGTTTTATGGATTTGGGGTTTTGGTGTGTTTTACTTTGTGTATTTTGCTGATTTTATGGTTTAACCTTTATTTTGAATTTGATTTTGCTTTAGGGTTACGTTAAAACTCGCATAGCTGCGACAACACACGGCGCCAAAACCTAGTAATCTTTTAATCCAATGGCACCCACTTTATATTTCTATGATTTGTCAAATTAGTTTGAGTTTCATAGATTACATAACAGGTGAATAATTATGGCGTAGATTTTAAAACAGTGTGGGTTTGTTGTTAAAAAAGGATAACTTACTTTATAAAAACATTAGTTTAGTAAGATATCTATAAATTGTTCTTTCTTAGGTTACACTCTAAATTAGGTTTATTTCATTTATGATGTTTCTTTTATTAGGTATTTTCTTGCGTTGTTGTAAATACAACTTTTCATTTCATAGCAGATTGCGATCGAAATATTTTGATTGTAAGAATAAACGTAAAAAAAAGTTTCTACGTACGCAAAATTGCCATAATTTTGATTAAATAAACTAAAAATGATATATTTTTGATAGGTTTTACAATTGAGTGCATATGCGTTACAATAGCACACAGAGTGGGACTAAGTAAAGCCGCTCTTTGAATTGGTAAAGAAGTTTTCCGGTGGGAAATACCGTTCTCAAAAACAGGGGTTGAAATTCACTTATCCATTGCTTGCTAGGCGGCTACTCCCTCAAGTTGAAGTCATTCTCGAAAAAAATTAATTTGTTTTTCCTATTTTTAGGCCATCAAAAAGTAGAAAACTATATGAGGAAAATAAAAAGTTCACACCAAAATGAAAAATATAGTAAAAAGATTAGATAATATGACATGTGAAAAAAATAAGAAAAACGAGAATCACATCATCCCTTATGTAAATTGTTAACAGCCGCTAATATTTTTCCAAACTTTAAGTGTCACAAAACTATTTTCTGAAACTTTAATTATTTTTAAAGTTATGTATATTTTAAATAAATCATTTTATTTTCTTAGACACCCTCATATCCGTACGCAGTGAAGGAATACGATGCTTATAAAAGACCAATCATAAACACACAACCACAACTCCATTACCATTCACCAAAAAACCACAAATCAATCACCGGAAAACCATAAATCGATCACCAGAAAACCACTAATCAATCACAAACCACTAATAGATCACCGGAAAACCACAAATCGATCACCGGAAAACCACAAATCAATCACAAACCACAAATCGATCACCGGAAAACAACAAATAGATCACCGGAAAACCACGAATCAACCACCGGAAAACCACAAATCGCCACCGGAATGAAGAGGTGTGAGTTATGCAGCCACTTCGCTCGTATCTACTGCCAATCCGATAATGCAAGCCTCTGTTACGACTGCGATCAAAGCGTTCACTCCTCCAACTTCCTCGTCGCAAAGCACTCTCGAACACTCCTCTGTCACAAATGTCAATCTCCGACGCCGTGGACCGCCTCCGGCCTCAACCTCGGCCGTGCCGCCACCGTCTGCGTCACCTGTCTCGACGAACACACCTCTCGCCGGCGAGTGACGTCGAGAGGCGACACTAGTCACGGCGAAAACGACGTCGTGGAGGAGAATCGTGAGGAACACGAAGACGATGAGACGGAGGATGAAGACACAGAGTCCGGTGATGAGAGTGAGGACGACGACGATGAAGACGATGCGGAGAATCAGGTGGTGCCGTGGTCGTCTTCCGTCGCATCGCCGCCTGTCGCCGCTTCTTCGAGTAGTGAGGAGTTTTCTTCTAGCAGATCTGGTGGTTTCAGATCTGCAATCAATCGAGAACGATTGGAGAATTACATCGATTCTGAGGTTTGTGCTTGTGTTTCTGTTTCTGTTTCTCCTGTGGTGATTCGTTCATCAAACCCTAACGAGAATGATTGTAATTAATCAGAAATCGAATATGATGCAGGACGATACACTGTGTTCATCAGAACAATCAAACGGTAAAAGGAGTACGGAGATCTCGTTAAGGTGTTTCAGACCATTGAAGATGATTAGATCAAACAGAAATTGAATCTTCATACTCTATAGGATATGAATTTTTGATCGATTGACATGATTATGGATTAGATCTTGAATTTGGGTAAGCTGTTGAACTCGATTACTCAATTAGCGAATTGATTGTTCTACAATTTCTTCAACTGGTTTGTTCATTCGATTAAAGAAGATAACACTGTAGATTGATGTTAAAATCTTGATTTATTATCTCCATTGTTTTGTGATCGATGCTTGATTTTTAAGTTTTAATATATTCTTAAGATTATAGCAAGTGCATGAATAGTAATATTACCTTTTGAAAAAGGCCCATGAGTTACTCATTGTTATTGATGGCTCCATGTGAGTGGCTTGTATTGAAAGCTATATTGATATGGTGGACCATCATTGAAGGGGTTTGATCATTGATGGCACAATTGGTGTCTGGTGAATGCAAACCAATTTGGAATCAATAAAAGACTCACATGGACTTAGAGTGTTTTCGACGTATAACACAAGCAAATACTTACAAACGTATCTAGTCAACTGTCACGTCAACAATCCAATCATCGTTTCAAAATATTATTGTCGTTTTATTCATCATCCTTCACATATAACACGTCTATAAAACTTTTATAGAGCGCTTATTGCAGTACTTTCACATGTGTTGTATCATGTATGTGTCATATGCAACCACATACCATGTATGCACACGTTTTAGATAGGACAAACCTTACCGTTACATCGTATCTTTGTTTAGAGTCTATAAAAAGGTTGAAGATAAAATCAACAATTCGATTGAAAAGTTGTTTGCTCGCCTGCAACCATCATCTAAAGTAACCATCATGGAAAAAAAGCGTTGGAGAAATAGTCATTCTAAAGACAAGAATCTCCATCTCCATGACCAACATCTATATATTTGTGTTTCCTTCTCGAACGACTAATCTAGTGTTGCATTTACAGCTCTCTTGATTGCTTATAGATGTTTTTGAATTCATTAGACTTCAATTCATTGAACTGCATTTAAGCTAGGTGTCACCGTCACTTGAGGTAGGTGAAGTAGGCGAGATGTTACTATCACTGATGTTTTGATCTCATGTGTTGTGTGATGATCAATGAAAATAGGAGAAGAGTGACGGATGAAGGTTGGAAAGAGCCGCTTTACTCAACCCTGCCACATTTGCCTCGTCTATCACCATTCTTCACCATGAACACTATACCACACGAGTTTAGGATGATCACGTGAAAAAATTTCGTCTGTGACGGATGCCACTTGGCAGTTTGTCAAACCTCAAGGATTACCCGTTTGGATGGTCTTATACCTAGAGATTTGTAAGGTCTGGTGAAGAAGAATGTTCCTAATTACCGTAAGAACCCAACCCGAAAAAGTTGGTATACTATTAATTGAAGAAGTTAAAAGCAATCATAATTACAAAACATAACTAAATCTCTAAATCTGTTAAAAAAAGCTCAATCTCGAAACTAATACACGGTGCCAAAATATCAACCAACAAACCATATCCAATAACTTTCATATATAACAAAGCTATTGGTGAGATTGGAGGGTGCTAAAATAAAGTACTAAATCAATTTATAGACTTGTAATCACTAAGATTATTTACTATAGTCTATATTAATTAACGAATTACAAATAACAAACACATGTCAAAAGTAACAGAAATTCAAGAAGGTTTAGAAAACTTTGAACTACAGTTTTGATACATTTAAGACTTGTTTGTGTTTCTGTCCAGACAATCCACATGTGACAGACAACACATTTACAAAATATACCATATAAACTTCAAATATGGACCGTAAAAGAGATGTAGGAAAAGATTTCAAACTATTTGTTTTTAAGCCCAAACCAACCCCAGTCAAGAGTCAAGAACAAAAAGCCCAAGGCCCAGTGGACCAAGCATACATCATCATATAGTGAGATTATGGGGCTGTTTGGCAGCCTCTTAATCAGCCTCTTAATGATTCAGATGTATAAATTGTTCAGCATTTAATGGTTCAGACTGTTTGTTTCGCGAGCACATGTCTGAATGGTTAAGAGATTTACCTCTGAATGGTTAAGCATTATATTGATGCTGAATGGTTAAGTGGTCTAATGCTGAATGGTTAAAACATATTATCTGAATTGGTCAGACATTTGTTTTTGAATAGTTAAATTATATACTAGCTCTTAATGGTTCAGACATCTTAATGATTCAGCACTTAATGATTCAGACCTCTTATTGGTTCATTACTTAATCATTCAGATGTTGCCAAACAGCCCCTATGTTTGAAATCTAAAATCAGGACCATTTTTTTCACATCCCCTGATTTAAGGTGAAAATTTTTAGTTTTCAAGACATCAACCCTACAAGAAAAGCAACCACTTATTTTACCTGTATATCAATTTCTTACTTATCATTTTTACGTAGCTATTTTCAATAAAAGTTCAAAACTGAATTCACGTTTTACATAAATGAGTTAAAATTAATAAGGATCGCCCAATTTGAGACTCTATAATACTATTATAGCCTCCCTCATTGACAGTAACATGCAAATAATAAAGATGAACTTTTTTTTTTCTGTTTTCGATCAGAGGTGGTATGGGTCTATAGGACGACACATATAAGAAGTCATGAAAAACCATCTTAGCATGTCTTCGATTTTCTCCTCAGTTCTTCTTGATTGTTGTACACAAACTCTACATCCTCAAGGATGTCCAAAAGAGACATAATTATTGAAATCTAAAAATTATATGTTCTTAAGAATCATGCTACTCCAATCCATTTAATTCTCATCGGATGTAATTTGAAGTGTTCTGAAGTATGAGTCTAGATATTCTTGCTTTTATCATTATGTTTCTTATCATCTTTAAGTTTATTTGATTCAGACTCATCTTTGTTTTCAAAATTTACCAATAGATTTGAACAATGGGTTGTCTCTGTATTCGGGTGTGGGGAAACATGGGACTTGTGTAACAAGCTTTTCCTATGATATTTACTATAAAATCTTGAAGGAGTATTTAATCAAGGAAAAACACATTCGTGTTTAGATCGAGTGTATAAAAAAAACACCAGGAACAAGCAGCGTTTTCGAGGGTCTCATGTTTTTGTTGGTAGTGACAGCGACATACTCTTTCTTTTCTTCTTCGCGATGTTGGCAGGGAAGAATGTTGATTGTTCGTGTGTTCGCAGGGAACGAAGCGTATAAAAAATGGCTCTGATACCACTTTGTAGATATGGTTTTGATTATAGTAAATCAAATTTAGGATCAAAAGATAAACAAGAATCTAGTGGCATCAACAATTTGATTGAAAAATTGTTTCCTTATTATCCATGGATGACAAAACACACTATATTAGGAAACTATTTCAAACTAATTTGTTTTTAGGCCCAAGCCACACCGGTCATAAACAAAAAGCCCAAGGCCCAATAGACCCGTAAGCATGCATCAGCATCATGAAATTATATGGACCGTAAAAGAGCCCACTATTGGTTTTTAGGCCCAAACAAATACCAGTCAAGAACAACAAGCCCAAAAGCCCGGTGAAATTTTAAGCATACATCATCATCATTAAATTATATTTGAATTCCAGATTCAGGACCACTTTTTTTCTACATCCCCTGGTTTAAGGTGAAATTTTTTAGTTTTCTAAATTTCAACCCCACAAGGAAAGCAACCACTTAAGTTACCTATTAATAAACATGACTTTATGATTGTACATCAATTTCAAGCTTTTTTTTACCTTTCTAAAATATAAAGTTCAAACATTGGATTCACATTTCCTATTTACTTTACTTGACATAATTCTTGCTTTGCTTAAAGTCCAAAGAGATGCTAGAACTCTTTAATCTGATATACATAACCTTAACTTACACTTTGTACAAAAGACTATATGATAAGACTGCGTAAATCAGATCGGAAAGTGGTCCAGCCACTCCACGTATCAACCAAGCTCATATATAACAAAAAGAATTTTATAACCCCTTGTTCGATAAATGATATGATCTAGTTATTGCTTGTCTAGTCGGTTTCTTAAAGTCTATTCATATGATATAACTAGTCAAATTAAGTCACAATAATAATAAAAAATAGTTTCTGAAGCCAATTCCGGACAGTAGAGTGGTGGTGTACTCTCCAACTAAAATGTTACAGGTTCAAATATTGCAAAATAAATGTGGATGTTTTATAATGTAGAGTAAGTACACACTAGGTGGTGTGCACTACTTAAAAAATAGTCAAAATTAGTTACTCTTATAAAAGTTGCTAACTTAAAACAAGTTCAAATAGGCTAACAACACCCACCGCCATAGTCTATCGCCGCCATCCCCTGGTCGTTATCAACACCACCACTGTCACTACCTCAGCCGCCACCTATACCGTCTCTGTTCGTCGTTTCCAGTACTAGCCGCCACAAAAACAAATATAACGAGCGAATCAATTCTAACACTTTTCCTAAAACGACCCGTTTCCTACCGAACCCATTTTGCATCACACTTTTTAATAAAAAAATAATAATAAACTTTTCTTTTAGCTGTTACTCAGCCCTGCACCATTTACTACCTGTAGTTTAATTATATGTTTATCAAAGTAGAAATAAAACAAGAATATGATAAGAAGATGCCAATATTTGGTGGGGCCAAATCTAATTGAAAGAGTATGATAAATGAGTTGTACAGTCATGTAGTTATGTATGTATGTATGTATGTCTGTTTTTGTGGGGTGAAGACCCTTCACTTTTGTTTATATTAATATAGTTGGTGTACAAACACAACCAACTTCTGTCTATCTGATAGCAACAGCAAGCATCTGTCTTTATACACAAGTAAGCATCGAAAAAGCCCTTTGAATTTGTACCTTCTCATCATATAACTGCAGTAACAACACCCACATGCCATACCAATATTATTTTTATTATTATTATTATTATTATAATTATTTATATACATATATATATATATATACAGACCTTCACTCTCCAGATCTGTCCTAACACCCTGTGCTTGCATGCATGCATATGCTGCTCTTACTACTATCATACTATGCATACACACATATACACATACATGCATGCATACATACATATGTATATAAAGTTATAAAGCCTTTAGTTTTAAAGACAGCAAGTACCATTTTTTATAGTTGTCCTATTCTGTCTTTTATATCATTTGGGCTCTGTACCTACCACTCTCTACACTCACTCACCTCTTAATTTCTACCTTCTCTTTCTCTCTCTCTATATATGTGTATGTATGTATAGATGTAAGTATGTATGTATAATATGTATTTATACCCAAAGTAGGGAAACATGAACACAAGGATGCATAAAGCTATAAATAACAGTTACTACCAGTATATAAATCCTCACTCTTGCCATGCTCATTTTATTTTAATTATATTTATTACCATAGTATATGATCATATATATATATATATATATATATATATGTATCACTATTGTTTACACACAATGTTGGATGATATTCAACCACACTAGCTTAATGTAAAATTTAGAAATTGAGGGATAGATCATATCGATGCAAAAGATGACCATTGCTTTAGAGATATAATAGAAATTCTGATGTGACGTTAACGTGAAGTACATAGATTGTGAGGAGTGTGAGGGATGTGAAAGACGAGTAGACCACACCCCGCCTTTTTTGCATAGCACATTAAACATTACAGTTGTTATAAATGAGCGTTGTATGTAAAATGATGGTTGTTTTCAGTTTACCTCTCATGTGTGCTACTTTTAGTGTCATAAAAGAAATTATAAATAAGACTTTATGTTTGTTTAAGGAGCTACTGTTAGTATATACAGTTATTTCAAGTTACTTTTGGGATGAGAGAACTAATGCGACATTCAATTTACATATATTGTTATTATAAGATTAAATTCACTACTCAGCAGGGAGGACTAAATTGATCCTTGTCATCAACAACCAAAAGTCAAATACTTAACTCAAGTGTTTAAGGTGAGATCCTCAAAACAATTAAAAAATAAAAAGGTATTAAGTTTGAGTCTTATTTAAAACAAAAAAAATACATAGGGTTAATTTAGGGGATTTTTCAGTTATAAGTGTCCTCCTGAGGGGGTTTGGATGATATCCCGGCTGGAAAATAGATAAGTGAGTCACGATTAATATAACACTTATTATTCGAAGCAAACTTCGTACATTTGCCGTTAAAAAAACAATCAAAAGTCTCTTCGAATTACATGTTACATCAAGGTAAAAATACCTAATATACAATTATATTTTTAAAATATAAATCTAGATTGATTAATTTTCTTTATCAACGGATTATTTTACTAATAGAAAAATAACCCTAATGCAATCTTTCGAAACGACATCTAAAAAAGTGGCATTATCTAACAAAAAAGTTGTTTTAGGCTAATACAATCTTTTTAAAGCCTAATATAATTTTTTAAGACATAATGCAACATATTGCAAGAGTTGCATTAGTCTTATTTTGTTGTAGTTTTTTTCTTAGTGTTATGCTTCTTAAATGCACATATACAATAAAACCATCAAACTAAATTTTCATGTTTTTTCATGTCTTTTATCATTTACCGGCCATATATGCGCAAGTGATATAACCTAAACAAATAACCTACACATATATGTGTAGCTTAGGGTAGTAAGTAGTTACATAAACCAAAAACCAAACTAATTTGTTCATAATTTTTGTTGATCAATTGTGGAGTAAAAACCATAAACATTACAGTTATACTCTTTTAAAAAAAATAAATGGTTTATTTCGTGTTTTAGCGTATCTAGCGGTAAATATTAGTTCAATCCTTAGAGTAATACATCTTATATATACATTTGACCTTTATCATTTTTTGTATACGAAGAACATTCACGCGTGTTCTTACTCACATCAAACTTTTAACATTTTTTATAACTAGATAGACAGGTAACCTCATGACATTTTGAGTTGGTAGCACGAGGGTAAGAGTAAAAAAATTTATAGACCCGACCCACACAAATTCAACTTGGTTAGAAGTTGTAGATGGGAACCCAAAATAGGGTATTGTTGTTTTAAAAAATAAAGATAGGGTAAACAATTAAGTTGGCCCAAGATGTCTTTATTGCAACACAAATTTTAACGTTTTAGGTGTAACTCATTATCATGAAGGAAACTATCATGGGAGAGCCAATTTAAATCAAGTTTGAACCTATAACTATAAAAATCTTAAGCTTAAACCATCACTTCAAATTCTCAAAAGACGTCTGTTAAAGAGAAATTAAATGATAACACACATCCAAATAAAGAGTTACATTTTGAAACTAAAGATATACAAATAAATAATAGGGGTGTAAACGAGCCGAGCCCGAATTCGGCTCATTTTGATTTAGAAAGCTCGAGCTCGACCCGTTTATAGTTCTATTTCTAAATCTCGAGCTCGGCTTGGGCTCGACTCGTTTGTTGTTAAACTATTAAATTTTTGTTTCTTTAATTACTTTTATATTTATTTATAATCATGCTTTTTATATATAACATAGTATATATTATTTTATCATAATAATATATATAATCATATTACTTATGTGTGTGTATATATATATATATTTAATATCTAAATAAAAATTATATAAAAAAAAATCATTTAGCCTCCCGATCCGGCTCGAGCTCGATATCTAAAACTCGGGCTCGAGCTTAAATTCGAGCTCGAGCTTGTTTAAGCTCAGCTTATTTGAGTTATTTTTGATGCGATCCTAAGTATATTATGAGCCGACTTGACTCATTTACAACCTAATTAATTTTTGGTACATTTGTTTATATTTTATATATATTTTGGTACGTATATGAGTATTGTTGTGGGGTTTGTTTAGTTGTACACAAATCCCAACCATTCCTCACAGAGTGCAATCTTCCCCCAGTACCAAATAAATCCACCACTGTCTGCCCCTTTCTATCACCTGGCCCCACCTTCCGTACCACCAACCACCTTCCGCCACGTGGCTCCCGAGCATCTATCCTCTGCCGTAGCACCACATGGTAGACTGTGGACCCTCAGCCCCCCTTCCACACCAAGATTCTGTGATCGGATTCCCATGTTCTGTGAATCTACGGACCAGATTAACGGAAAGCCGATTTGGGTAAAAGGTAGGGGACCCATATGGTGACGTGGCGGTGGATGATTGGTTGGTGAGTACATCATATTTTTATTGGGGATTGGCTAAGGTGAGGTCGGCGGGAGGTCAGGATAGTAACGTTGGTGGGTCACGCCGTTTGGATTATTATTTGATGCTAAGGACCACAAATTTTGTGTGTTTTGGTGAAAAGTATGTGATATCTTTAGGTTTTTAATGAATTATTAATATTTAAGACGATGTGCATTGAGTTGTGTTAATGTTGATTTTGTTTATGCTATAGTGAAGAGGAAAGACTAAAAGAGGGAAGAGATAGGTTGAAAATTTTGTAGGTTTGCGAGGCTAAACAGCTTATGTTCATGTGTAAGGACCTATACTTGTGATTTTACTAAGAGGGGGAGAAATGAGAAAAATAGGATTGGTTTGTGGTTTGGTCGAGCCATGAGTTTTTCACCAGGAAAAATCAGACGTGCGGTGCTTCTGTAATATTGTTGATAATAATTTTTGACGACACCTGATTTTACTTAAATTTTGTGATGATTAAACACTATATCACATTATCACTAGATCACTAGTTTTTCTATATCCTATCCGATGTGTTGTTGATGTCATGTATTAATATTTGGTATTAAAATTAAAAAAAATAGTAAATTATATTGGATTATGTTGGGAAAATAAGTTGTAGTAAAACTGTTAAGTTGATTTACGCGGGAAAAAAACCAATATATTTCAATCATTTAAATCCAGCTTAATTATTTTACCCTTTTAACAATGAACAAATGGTCCTTCAAATTTACACTAAATTAAATCCACTATTAGCCACTCTATGTGACTTGAACTCCATCCTTTTGATGAGATAAAACTTCCTATCACTAGATCAAGAGGTTATTGATAATTATTGATAATTTCTTTACTTTGTTCATAAAGTGGTTATAAGCCTAAACATATCCTCTCTTGTTTGTCATACCCCTAAATATATAAAATCAAAACTTGTAAAGGGTATGCTAGGCTTACCAACGAAAGTAAATTAAAAGGTTTGTGATGGGGTTGGGGGGATGAAATTGTAACAACATATATTAACTTATTTAAAGTTCTTACACTCTTTTAAACGTAATTTAGGTGACCTTTTATAGGACACTACTTAAAAAAACTAAATCATAAAAATCAAGCTTTAATTTATTCTTTTTAATGTTGGTATAGTACTCATCTTATACTTCTCATAAAGATGACTTTTTTTTATAAATTGTTTATATACTATGGATAAAATGGTGTAGTTATGTTTAAGTGTTATTATAAACAAAAAGCTTGTGTGATTACTATATAAGATGTGTAATTATTGATATAAGGTGTGTGATTTATCAGCATATAACTATTTAATATAAATGTGTATAACTACGGTGGACACATATCTCTGCCCTATGACACGTGTTATCACATGCTAGCTATATAGTAAAACTAAACACTACGATCTATTACGATTATAAAAGCACCCACCTCGCTATCTTGCAAATCCAACTGATTTATGTGCATATTTCTTCCTATTACATCTTGAAGCAACTAAATTATGAACTAAAGTTCCATTATTGTTAGTACTGGGCAACTAACTATAACCACAAATATCAATAATGGAATATTTCCGTTTCAATAGTTTCTCAAAAAAGTAAGAGAAGATTGGGGTCTTATTCGTGTAGATATTTGCCGATATTGGAGCCTGTTCAAATCATTTGATAAGTGTTTGATCTACAAAAGATTTGATGGTGAAACACCTAAGTGTTTATCTTCATTACCATTTTACCTTCATCTATAAGAAAAAGAAAATGATTATAGACATATAATATAGTGACGTTAGTTTACTTTAAGTTGCTTTCTATTATATAATTTGGTTTAATCATGTATATATGTAGGCCTTTTTTATTAAAAAAAAACTTGTATTGTATATCTTAAAAATATAGTTATAACTTTTAAGTTGATTAATTTTAAACGTGACACCTGATCGAATAAGTTTCTTAAAATATAAATAATTCAAAGGTTTCTCACAAATTGACTGGTATTTTAACAGTCAAACGAGTTTAACGTCCAGCTTTCACGATTAAAAGTTTTATATATATTTAGCTATGAAATTTCAATTCGAACTAAAGGTTCCGTTGTATATTATATAAAAAAGTATTCGGAATTTTTAGGGTGTTACAGTACATCAACTCAAATGAACACTAATAAATTCAATTAACGTAGACAAGAGACGTATCGTTGGTTCAACTCTCACAACAGTCAGAAGACTTTGTTAATTAGCCTAAAAGCAATTGTCTGATTTCTAATAGCATTTTCGGTTCAAACACATTATTTTATGTATTAACTACTAATTCAACTTATTGGGATTTGGGAAGGGTAGATCTTTTTTTTTATCCATATAATTACACTAAAAATTACCATATTTTCTCTTTCATTTTCAATTAAATAATATTTTTATACCTTTATCATTATTTTTTTTTCTTCTCCACTCATAAGCACTTTCAAAAACATTAAAAAATTTATAGGCATTGAACAATGATTACCCAAATATCACGATAAACAATAACATTTTATCTATTTTTCACTCACAACCACTCAAAACCATTTTCTTATAATATATGAAACACTCACATAATTTTAGTGATTTCAATGTGAATGCTCTAAACCATCATCAACAACAAATAATATGTGAAAATTGCAAAATTGCACATTTTCCGTTTCCACCATGATGATTCAAGATACTTGCGTAAAAATCAACATTTTTCAACATTAGTTCAGCTCAACCATCCAAACTCCATCAAGTTCAAGCTTTTCATCCCAGTCTTTTTCAAATTTCTTTTATCCCACGTAATGGAGGGAGACAGTCATCCCCCTCCACGTACAACCCATAATATCCAACCTCTACTTTTTTAAAATTATAATCTTCTTTTTCTTTTACGCATAACTCTTTAATATCAGGTTGGGTTTCATCCGACTGATTAAAACCCAACCCGACACAATAATTACACTTGCTCCTTTCACTAGAAATCTTTACTTCTATGCAAATATGTTTTTACATCATTAGTAATTAATCACTAGTAAGATAAGATGTTATATATGAGATTGTTTCATGATTAGTTGGAAATAAGGTTAATAATAATAAAGATATGAAGAGTGTAGGTAAGACAGTAGCAGGTAGTTGTCGAGGAGAGAGCAGAGGCATGCAAATAGTGTTGGTCATTATCGTAATCCACATTAAAAAGCGCCACCCCTACCTCCTTAATATTCCTTAACCTAATCATTCCATACTTATTTTAGCAAATGCTAACCCTGCCCACTAATATGCACCACCTTCTAGCGTGGGGACCACATTCTTTCCCAAAATCCCCATGTTCATTAGGTTGTTGCTTCACGCGCCCCCTGTTGTCGTTTCATCCTAAATATTAGAGGAATATATATTTTACATATATATATCTATCTTATTATTTATTGTTTATATTTAATATTTAATATTAAAAGTGTTGTGTTGATTAATATTCGATGAAAGATTTTTTTATTAGGGGCAGAAATTGGAGTGTTAAAGGGTAATTGGACATATCTTTCTTCAAACTTGTATACTTATGTAAAGAATACTTAGAAAAGTATTATATATGTTATGAATTAAAAAATATATAGTTTTATAAGTTTAGAAAAGATAATATGTTACATCCATAAAAATCAAATGAGGGAAAGAAAAGAAAAATTAATGATATGTTAGCACGAAACAAGTATATAAAGGATAAGCGTCGAATGAATAAGAAATAGTTAAGTAAACAAAATTAAACTAATTTAGAAATTCAAAAACAAAAAACTTTCAAACAAATAAATATTAGTTAAGTAGTGTAAATGGTCATGACACCAGAAGAAGGTTAAGAAGGTCTGTTGGTCGTCCGATTATTATAATTTGTTGGTTACTTATATATAAGAGTTGAGTTTTTCTTAAAGAAATACTAAACATGACTTGAACTCTGTAATTGTAGTTAGTATGATAAAAAAAAATCTTATTATGACTCTTCAACTAAGAAGCTTTAGTTTCGTCATGTAAATTTTAAAAAAAAATTACTTACATATTAATGGAATTACTATGTGAATCTAAGAGTCGAAGATAAGATCTCCATCTTCCATTGTCATGTAATCATAATCACAAACCATTGACGCAATGTAACCATAATCACAAACGATTAATGCATGCAAACAAAACGTTGTAATATTGTCATAGTTAAGCGTACAGTGGCTTCCAAATCTTTTCAATATGTTACATGTATAGGTCCCTGTTATAGTATTGATTCATATATATAATGGTTACTTACCTTAAGGTAATTACATATGGATGAGGCGATGAATGAAGGCAAAACAATAGTGGTCCTTGGGATTGAGTAGAAATAATCGAGAAAACTAGAATAATTAAGAAGCCAGTGTTTGAGCTATAATATTTCTATAAATGAGTGATATATAGTTTGGTTATAGTTACATGTGGTATAGGTAAGTAAGATAATTAAAATAACAATCTTACTAATTTAACCAACCTTATATATTTTATATATAGTATACTATATGTGGAAGAATTTTGTTATATTTTTTAGAAAAATATATGACAACATCCTTCTTCTTGTCCTTTACAATAAATAGCTTTGATGTTTTTTAATTGACTTAAAATTTGATTAACTATATCAACTGAAATACCTTATAATTGCCATACTACTAGAAGTTGCCAACGATTAGGTGTTCATTTTACAAATCATATATGTTTGCCGGTAACAATTTGATAAATAATATCCAGACATATGGTTTTGGTTAGCCCTATAAATGTAAAAAGAATTAGCATATCCTATATACAATGATTCTTTCACTATTTGAGGCCTTAAACTAATTACCTACTTAAATATCATATGTTTCCACCCAAGAGCTCATTATATTACTCCATTTTTGTCTAAACTAAACAAATAGGACAAGTAGCGAGGTCCTAAGCTAGCTAAGTTTTGGCTAAATATTGGAAATCTTAATGTCATAATGCCTTTTAAATTCTTCTAATTCTAGTCACTATCTAATAATTCTTGGTAAGAATATTACTTACAACTTGGCTAAGCACATAGTCAAAAAGGTCTTTAAGTAGTATTCGAACCTACGCCTGACTAGTCAGTAACTAGCGAAATTTAAAACCATAAACATCAGTTCGTTATTGGTTTGATTTGACCCTAACCGAAGCTAAACATCGCAAAGCTAACCTTTCCATGACATCCGATGTTCATCAAAACCCAACCAAAGTAAACGCTATGATATATGAGATCCCATACATGTCTCATAAGTCTAAACTTACACTAAACTTTGCCACATCACCAACATTGAACATGATTTATATGTATTAATGATTTTATAAAACTTAGCACTCTATTAATAGATTTTTAATCTACTATTTTAGTATATAAATTAGTTAAGTAATAAAGAGTACATTTTACAATTATTTAGTCAAGACAAGATCCTATAAAACATTCCCCATGTCTTCAAACATATATCACAAAGACACGACATATTATTCTTACCATGAAAATATCAAACTGAAAACGAAAATAGTGATTTGAAATCACTTACTTTTTACTATTTCTATACAACCAAAGTATAATATAATATATACTCCTGGAAGTAGTAAGTATCACCTTGGTAATAATAAAACTATAACTCCATAATCCTATATATTGCTACTCAAGTTTTTCACTGTAGAAACCACACCCCCAACACAAAACCCACACACTCTCTCTCTCTAGAAACCCTAACACTTTCTCTCTCTACAAACTGATCATCATCTTCTTCATCTGTTACAGTTGCAGAAGCTACACTCACACATGACAACTTCAGTGGTAACAGACATGAACCTCGGTCAAAGCGGAGGTTCGAAGCAGATCGTTAATGGCGGAGGAGGAGGAGGTGGGAGGAGGAAGACGAAGGGGAGCCACTTAACACAGAAGAAAAACAAGCTTCCTAAAAGAGGAATGGGCGTTGAGCTGCTTGAACGGATCAGGATACAATCGGAGATGAAGACGATGATGGATGCACCGTCTGTTCATCATCAGTTCCAGTTGAATCCTTCTGTAGGTCAATTTCGTCATGCTCATGCTCATGTTCATACTCCTACTCCGGCGATGGTCGTTCACGGCACCGGAATCCATGGAGGTAGTGTGTATTCGGTGGATCCGTCGGTGATTGGATCGAGTAGTGGTGGATTCCGATTTGAGAACTCGAAGGAGCTTTCTTCTATCTCAAGCTACGTGAAATGTGCTTCCGATGGCTGTGGTGTTTGTCACAAGGTAAATCAGTTACTGTAGTTTCGATCGATGATCTGTTGCTCATGTTATGTGTTTGTTGATTTGTGATTTGTGATTTATGATTTGTGAAACGATATTTTGTCAGAAAATGATGATCACCGGAGGAAGTAGCTCGTGTTCGGTGAGTCCGTTTCGTAATTTCTCCGGTAACAGCACCGTCGTGGAGATGATTGATGCCGGAAAATCTCGCCGGAGACAGGTGGTTAATCATTAATCATTAATCAACATTAATTCAACAAAAAATGTTGAAATGAACTTTCCGATTGATATCATAGATAACTGAATCAAACGCAGGTGACGGAATCGGTTCACCGGAGCGGCGGTGGATCGCTGACGGAGTATGAGTTTTTCCCGGGGAACAAGGAGCTGGTGAGGGCGGCGTCGACGGCGACATGGTGCGGTAGCGGTGGTTCAGTCGCCGGAACCCTAGGGTTTCGCGGTGGTGAAGGATCGTGTGTGACAGCGATAACTGGTGGTGAAGAAGGAAGTGTTTCTTCAGTTGATTTGTCTCTAAAGCTTTCATATTAATCAATGGGTTGTTATGTTAAACCTTTAGTATGTATATCAAACTATCGAAGCACCATTGATGCACCTGCAACTTAACTTGTTTAATTGTTCTAGTTAAGATCAATATATGATATATCTACTTCAGTTCTATACAATGAGTCAATGAGTATGAAATGTGAAGAGTCTATGGTTACTTCATACAATTAGCATGTGAGTTAGAGTACATGAATCATGATCATGATCAATATCATGATGATGATGATGATGTTTCATTTCATGTCATTGAAATAATATGAATAATAAGCAGTTAATAATATTGTGGGAATGGGGTGGACAAGATGAAGCTTTTTACTGCAAACCTACAAAAGGCTAGCTAGCATGTATACATAGATACAAGATATATGTGTTTATTTGTGTGTGTGTGTGTGATGAAGAAAGTGAGGTTGAAGAAGGTGGTTTCTGTTAATGGAAGAGAGTTGAAGCTTTATGAGTGCTTGTTCAATGTAAAAGAGAAGCAGAGATCTGGAGATGAGCAGCAGTGGCTGCTATTTGCAGATGGTGCAGGAGGTGCAGTGAGATCTCACATTATATGCTCCTCATTTCAACTCTATTACTATATATATATATATATATATATATATATATATATATATATATATATATATATATATATATATATATATATATATATATATATATATATATATATATATATATATATATATATATATAGTATGGGAGGGATCCCATGAAAAATATGTTATAAATGAAAACTAAGTGTTAGATATATGTAAGTACGTGTTACAAAGTGTACAACTAAAAGTGACATATATGTAGAGGTTATGTATATTAAAATACGTGTTACCAAGTGTACAACTAAGAGTTACGTACATGTATCCCATACAAGTTACGTATATGTAAGTCGTTTTGTAATCATCGACGTTACTTGAGTTTATATTAAAAATATATATATATTGGCCTCAAAAAGGTTGAAATTTACTCAAAATTTGTTTAAACAATTAAAAAGTTACATCAATTATGAATTATATGATTGGGTAGTGGTGGTTTTTATGGTTTTCAATTATAAAGATGGTTTTTATTTGATCACTCTCGGTGTGTGTGTGTGTATGTATGTATGTGTGTTCATATATATATGTATGTATTTGGGTCATTTTATACTTTGTGAACTACTAGGTTTTAGCATATGTATTGTTTCCTAAAATTAAAACAGTTGATGATTAATGAGACATGTTAGATTAATAAAAAGGTGTATCATTGTAATTTCACTTGAAGTGAAAGGATGTTTTTTACTTTGTTTTTATAAAATTTCAAAAGAAATTAAATACTTTAGTGTCATTTAGTACTTGCTAAAACATTTCAACGTACTATAAATTGAGACATGCATAACTACATTTCACACATTAAAATATGTGAACTTGTTAAAATATATGTATTTATGATTTATGAATTTCACAATAAACTTTGGTTACAACCACATTTACAATATATGGAGACTGTTAGTCGAGTTTTTAACGTGTATATCATGTAACCTCCTCTTTTGATGATGTTAAGCTATACTTGTTTAGCTTTTTATCGTCTTGTATACATGTCTATACCCTTCTATGATAAAGAAACTTATCTACGTCAACGTTTCGGTACACTTGGATCACTATTATGGTTACTTTTTACTAGTTTAAGAACCGAACCGGACCAGACATTGAATTAATCATATTACTATTCTTCTGGTTGAGTAGTTCGGCACGGATATAAGAACTAGATAGCCTATTATATATAAAATATATACATATAACAAAGGGATTATGACGTAACAGTCCTGCAGGTTGTTAATATGATGCCCCTCCTCAAGAGGTTTAGGATTTGAGTCCGGCACTAAAACAATGGTGTAGAATTAGTAGTAAAGTAAAATGGTTTTAAAAATATTATATATGTGTGTATTTTTCAAAACAAAATACGAAATGTTTTATATTCAATATAAATAAATGGTGGAGCTAAAATATTAAATAAACTACTAAATAAGATTTTAAAAGAAAAGAAAATATGTAAAAATCTGGTTCATTTCAGTCGGTTTTACCAATTAACCGGTCCGACCGATGACTAGTGGTTCAAATGAAGACGCTTCATAAGCATTAAATGAATTGGGTAGGCACCTGATTTTCAATCGATCGATCGAAAGCTTCGTTCGGTCTATGAAAACGTTACTCCTTTATGCCCGGTTCTTTTTATTTGATACCTTAAAGCATAAAATTAAACATACAAACAAAATATTAAATCTATCCTCAATTCCATTAAAAAAACACATTATATATTTCCTAGCTATTAAACTACTCACCTCATATATACTCTGTCCATCTTAAGTCTATCAATATCGTATTAGTAATTAATTTAAAAAAAATACATAAACTCCTGTCTAGTAGAAGAATTTATTTAGTATGTCAAAAGTATTTTTTCAACAAGTAAGCCTAAAATCATAATATGTAATTATTATTGTCCAGTGTTTACTGTCCAGTCATGAACTAATGAACCCATCTCTAATTTAAAAGCCCAATTTATGGCCTACTATGCAAGCCCAATTAATATTAATAATCGTCTAAATAATAGAAGATAAAACTCAACTTTAAAAAGAATATATATTTCAATTGTTACAAGAATAAGCTAATCAAATAAATCTAACACGTTCCAACTATTATGTGCACCGTTAACCATATCACCACAATGTATCGTGCAAACCGATTACAACTCGTCTCCGACTACCGTGTTCATATACGGGTCCGAGTCAAGAGTCGATGACTCGGTTGCATTCGTCCCGAATCTCATCCACAAGATCATCGAGGCAAAAACAACAACGACAATAAACAAACATAAACGAGACGTCGTGTTGTTTAAGATGGCGGGTTCACGATCTCGTTCACGAATAGTTTTCGCTGGTGATCGTGAACCCGACGGAAGAGGCGGCTTCTTGTCAGTCGGGTTTACCAGGGGCGCCGGTTTTCTCTCGGTCAACATCGGGGAATCAACCGGGGGCGTTACATTTCTTTCCATTGACATATGTGAACCAACGGGGGGCGTTACTTTTGCCTCGGTCGACATTTGTGAGCTAGCGTCGACCTTTGGTGAAGCTACTGTTGATGAATGATCAATTTCCGGTGACGACGAAGCTGCATCCGAACAACCATTTGATGAGCTATTGTCGGAATCCGAACCTTGCATAACGTTCTGATTATTATTGTTGAACGAGTTGTTTTCGGGTTTCTCATTCGAAGAATCATTTGAAGATTTCGTTGTTCTGATTGCAGATTTTGAAGCCTTTTTGCCACGCATCTTCTTCTTCTACAATAATCATTAAAACAAGCAGTAAGAACCCGTTGTTGTAATCAGCAGAGAAAATAATCTTATGATGACCCTCTGATTTAAAAGTTCTGGTTGCGCATAATGCAGTTCAAAATGTTTAAAACATAAGTATTAACTCACAATGGCTCTATCAAACAAAACGGCTTTAAATATGCTAGACATATTTCGACCACGAGAAGACGAGGATTTCATCCTGGCGTATGAATCGCGATTAACACCTTTGTTGGAGACATCGCAATAGACCAAGTTGTCGTCGGAGGCCAGAATCTTCGCATCGTTGTCATCGCCGGAGCCCGTTTGGGGGAAAAATGATTTGAAAATCAAGCTTCTGCCTCTCTTCCTCTTGTTCCTCTTGCTTGAATCTGCATCCATAATTTCAATTCTCACATAAGGAGAAACATGGAGATGAAGGCATTGCATGCATGTATAATTTGGATTGCAAAAATATAGGGAGATATAAAAAACTGATGGGCTATGGTTTTTTAGATTTTTATATATATTATTGAGGCTAATTGGTATAAAGGAAACAAGAAATGTTACCTATCACACTATACGCATGTATAAGTTATTAGGTTAAGAATGTATATGTATGGATTTGCTTCGTATAATTATTCGAGTCAAGTTAAAGCTGAAGCAGCTTGATTGTATAAAACAATAGCCGGTTTATCTACTAAGTTAATTGTCTGATGTAACTTACTGGCTTATTGCATACGTCATTTTCTTTTATATCAGTCTATCTAATCATATTTTTAAATCTTATTTAAAACGTTAATATCATTGTTTTTTTGGGCTTGGGTGAATCCATTGTCCCAACAAATTTACATGAGGCACGCAAAAGACAATGGCAAATCAAAGACGCAAAGTTGGGGAGGAGATGACCCGAATATATAATCATCACAAGATGGTCTAGTGGTAATGTTGTAAAAATCCTTTTATGAGATCGGGGTTCAAACTTTTCTTGAGTAAACATCTTGAATATCTATCGCCGTTCAAAAAATAAAGAAACAATGGGCCAAATTGTAACGTATACTTAAGCCCCTTGAATTTAGCTATTTACAAATAAAACCCCACATAAATTTTACAATGAAAACTTATTTGTGCCCTCTTAGTTCTCAGGGCATCAACAACGTGAGAGGTCGAAGACTTTTTCACGTTATCATTGCTTGACGTTACCCCCTAACCGTCTTTTCTCCCATCAAAGTTCACGAACTGTTGCACCCATCTCTTCCCTACCCTCTCACAAAGTAAGCTAGCTTCTTCTTTGATGGGCGGCCTACACGCTAGCTTCTCTCCTAATCGTTTGGTGTCTATTCGAGCCATTCATTCAATATATTATCAATTTAAAATATCACAAAAACAATAAGGTTCTTGTTGCAGAAATGTCTAATTACAAGGGCCTAGAGTGAAGAAAAACAAAAGGGGATACTTCTATTCTGTAATGTAGATTAGATTACTAGTAATATGGTCTAGAATGATGGTATAAGTGTCTTGTTTACGTGCTTAGTTATTGGTATCTAGTCAATCTATGATTCACCGCGGTTGAGAGAACTACATTATGGTTTTAGATGCCAAGCGTGACAATTTTCGAATGCAATAGTGTTATGGATGCCTTGTTAAACTTTTCTGTGTTGATTAATTTATTCCATTTTCATGGTTTGATCGATGTGAATGCACATATGATGTGTGAAATATAGTTTGTTGAAGTAAATAAACTAGGAATCTTTGCAAATTTTTAGTTTTTGGGAGGTTATTTTTTACTATATTTTAACTACAGGATTTGGTATGGTGGTATGATAGTCTTGCATATGTGTATAATGATGTCTTGTGAAACTTCATCATCATTTTTGTTGATTTCACAAGATACAGATCATTGTAGGAGGCTGGAAAGTTGGAAAATCTGTTCTTGAAGGGTTAAAAGTTGGAAAGTTGAGTTCTTTAGATTGAAGGGAGTAATATTATATTCTGATTATCTCTTGCTTTGAACTCAGTAACATAATGTCAACAAATATTGGTGTTGATAGTTTAATAAGTACAGAGATTTGTATTTAATTCATTTGAAATGTTTGCTTATTTTAATCAGGTTATTAGACTTTCATTGCGTGATGTTCTGTACCTGGATAATATGTTCAGACCTGGCGACCGTAATCGTTAGTTATATCTCAAGGCTAGCAAACGGCACTCTTTTGGGTCCGTAGATCAAGAGATAACAAAAGTAGATATAAATAAATAAATAAAAGAAATCAAGACCGGTGACCGTAGTCAGATGGCAGTCTCTTGGATCCGTAGATCAGGAGATAAGATCCGTAGATCTAAAAAGAATAAAATATTTTAATCAAATCGTAGTTTGAGATCGGTGGCCATGGACCGTGGTCCTTGATGCGGCTAAAACACCAATAAACGAAAAAAAAGAACAAAGAAAACATAGTGACCGTTACAAATTGGGAGTCATAATCCAGAAACAAACCAAAAGAATGGATGTGCACAAACCAAGAGAATGGATATGGGTAATAGGTTTGAATCCTCAACCGATAACGAAGCTTTATTCAACATAAACTAGAAAATAGATAAGAAACGAAACAGAATACAAAGGTGGGACATGGCTTATTATTAGGGTTTGGTAATAATTATTATTAGGGTTGAGCCCACGGGTCCGTTTAGGTTTTTAGGATTTTATTGTAAACTTTATATAATGTAACCAAACCTATTAATAATATTCATTCAGTATTTTACCCTCTTACATGATATCAAAGCCTTAGGATTCTGGTTACCTTTTTCTCCGCTGCACCACCATAAAAATACAAACCCTAACCGTCACCACCACGTTCAAACCCTAGACAGAGCACGTGCTGCCGCCGCTGCCATGTCCATTCTATTTGCTTTTAGTTCTTTTATCTTTTCCGTTCTAAATAAAGATCCGTCTCGGTATTAGATTCAAACCACTTATCTTAAATCTTTCTTCTCCACAAAACCCATATGGCCATATCCCATCTTGTTTTTGTCTCCTTCGTTTGTTCTTGTCGGACCACGGTCCGTTGTCACCAAAGAACGCCGCCTGGCCACGGTCATTGGCCTTCGGTATGATCACACCACCGCACGACCACGATCATCGTGTGTCATCTTGTTCTTTTTTTTACCTTTTCGATTGGGATATCGATCACGTGATCATGTTGCCGCTGTCGCACCGCCTGTTGGATTACGATCTGTCGCTGCACCGCCTCTACCACGCCGCCTACAAGACTACGGTCACCACTGCACCGCCTTATGCCGCTGTCGCACTGTAGCATTGGAAGCCCCTCACAAGATTACATTATTATTTAATATTGTGGATTACATTTAAGGTTTTGGATTGAAGATTGCAAGATTATGAAATTTTGGCTGAAGTTGTGACCGAGATCGAGACTATTTTTTATTGTTCTTTATGTTTACTTTTTATTGTTTCCAGTCTGAGAATCCGTTTCTCTACCGCTCTAACTGCGGGTGAGCATTAGACTATATTATTATTAGGGTTTGGTAATAAGTATTATTAAGGTTAAGCCCACGGGCCCGTTTAGGTTTTTAGGGTATTATTGTAAACTCTATATAATATAACCAAACTTATCAATAATATTCAATGAGTCTTATACCATCTTATAGAGTGTTTGTGGATGTGAACACGTTTCTTGCCTTTGGGAAATATTATGTTGGTTGGAATTTCGTGAAAACTGGTAACCCGGTTTCTTTGCATATAAAACAAACAAAGAAACCAATTCCAGAAGATAGACCTTTGAAGAAACCGACTCTCTTGGCTATATGTATTGCCTGTGTAATTTTCTTGGTAATGAGATTATAAGAATCATTAATGAACCTTTTGAGAGTTGAACTTGCATGGTTGATTTTATATACATGACTTATTTTTGTAGGTATTGATGGAGGATTTGATAACCAAGAACCCGAATATTATGAAACTTACAACATAGAAATATTGCCAGATTATGCAACTTTTCCTTTTCCATCAGTGTTATTGCCTGAAAAGGTTTTTCTTTCGCTTTTGCTTTTTTTGCTCAAGTGATATTAAGTTTCACTATTTTTTTTAATGTGCAAAAGGCTAATTCATGTTTTCCTAACAGGTAAGACTGACAGTTAATGCAATTTTAATTGAAGAGGGTGCTGAACGGAAGGAGCAAATTGCATCATGGACCGAGTTCAAAAAACTGGTTTGACACATGAGCCGGGCAGATTTGCGGGCACCCCCTGCGCGCAAGTAGGACTTGTGGCAAAATATGTCCTAAAAATACACCTGAGTGGTAAGACAACTCTTTATTAATCAAACCTCACTTTGTTCCCTTGTGCTGAACTATCCTTACAAACTATAGTCATTTGTGCTAAAGTCTCATGGTTCCATCTTTGTTTTGCTTCTTTTTGTTCCTTGCAGTTGCTATTTGGCCGCAACTACGCAAGTTATCTTCTCAACTCATTCATTTTGCTCATGGTCTGTATACTATGCCTTTTGATGATCTTTATTCTTTTCTAATTTCTTCATGTTTCATATCATCTTGTCTTCACCTTTGCCAGATACTACAAGAACCAAAGCTTGTAAAAGGCATTTGATATTGCTCCTGCTGATCCAACTGTAGACCTGAATATGCAACTGTAAGTTGTTATTGCATAAACTGACTGTTAATAATATTTTAAAATACAATTGAAATAGAAAAGATTATGTCATTTATAGATATATTGATTCTGTGTCACATTACTAAATTTTTTCAGAAATTTGCCATTACTTTCTAAAGTTTTTTTTTCTCTTCACTTTTTCTGGCAGAACTAAACTTGCTCATGGTCTTCTTTCTGGTATATATATATTTTTGCAGCTGTGAAGGTATGCTCATGATAGTAATTTAGCTTTATTTTTGCATTTTGTTTTCTTATTATGACTTGACCATCACTTGCCTATTCTCCAGAATAATTATGTAGCAAATGATGTGGACTCATCTTCAAGTGCTGTATGTTTTGTGACTTATTTCTATTAATTTCATGTGTTCTAATCTATTGATGAAACTTGAGTACAGTATTAATAGATTCTTTATGTAATGTTATTTTTTTTGTATATATTACTATTTAGAAACAAGAAGGCATTCGTCCAATCGTCCGAGAATGTACAAGACGGTAATCGCAGCTAGTCATTATTCAAAAATTTTGACTATTAAAGTTTTTTCTTTTGTAGTCATATTCGATACACTTAACTATCGTAAAAAAGTTAAAATCCTAGGCAACATCTGTTGAAATAACCAATTGGATCAACCCAAAAATATATGCAAACACGTATAACTGAAGTAACATTTTTCGACTCTTTTAGTATTAAACTTAGACACACAACTACAAAGACACCAATGACCCTATTTATACTAAACCAACTTGTAGACCAAGTTACTCACTCATCTTAGACTTAAATTAGGAACATAATCAAACTAAATTAAGTAATTAAACCAGACTCAAACAATTAAATAAATAATTGTACTAATTAACCCTTCTAAGTATTGAATATTGACAAGATTAGTCAAACAACGTTTTTCATGTCAACTCAATCCTCCTAGTTTTTGTTGGTTTATACTTTTCATATGTGTATTACTTGCTTCTATTTCTTATTTATCTATCTTTGTATTTGTTGCTACTTTTGGTCTCAATAGAACTGTCGGTCTGACTACATTCCCTGATTATTTGGTGTTCCATATGAGGAAATTTGTTATGGAGGCTGTTTGGGTGCCCAAGAAACTTGGTATATATATATATATAGGGTTTGGTTATTATGAGAACCCTTTAATTTTGTGAGAACCCTTTAACCCAATCCTAACCATAGATCAAAAAATGGATGGATAAGATCTTTTATTTTTTTTTAAATAAAAAAGGGCATAAAGGTCATTTAACAAATCCATCAAAATTCAGATTCAACAGGATCATGACAAGTGTCATCCTCCTATTTCTTTGTTTTATATTTAAAAACTTTACCCCCTTTTTATTTAAACACTCATAACTTTTTTATAAATTGTTATTATTCTTTAAAAATTACACCATTAAACTCCTCATATTTTTCTCTTTAATTCTACTATAGTATTGCAAAAAAAAGTTTCACTTGTACGTACTTACATCATATTACAACGTTACACTGTTGTAAAATTCAGCAAAGCTATAACAAAAACAACAACTTACAATGTTAATTCCCATGTTATTTTGCAAACGACAATAGCTCATATAATATTGCACTACTATATCAAACTTTTACACCAGATATTACACCACTCCAACTAACAATAACATCCTCATAACGACAACCTAACAACCAAAGGACATTACATCATGTTATACTAATGTAATCTCTAGCAAAGTTGTAACAAAAAAACCCTTTATCACTGTTAAATACATGATATTACACCACTACGACTAAAAGTAGCATAATCATTACAACAACCAAACGACATTACATCAATATAAACCAATGTAAACTAATGTAAACCAATATTAACTAATGTAAAACGATCTGTAAACACAAACGAATCATTAACCAATGTAAATCAAACGTTTTTTAAATGTAAACCATACGAAATTACACCATGTCCTAATGATTTAGCACTACATGTCCTAATGATTTAGCACTACATCTGGAACAAAACAACCCAAAATATTAACCAATGTAAATCAAACGTTTTTTAAATGTAAACCATACGCAATTACACCATGTCCTAATAATTTAGCACTACATCTGGAACAAAACAACCCAAAATATTAACCAATGTAAATAAAAAAAAGTATTACTCGTACACAGTTACATCAAGTTACACTGTTATACTACTAGTAAAACTGTCACGAAAACCATACTGTAAACCAATGTAAACTATTGTAACCCAATGTAAACTAATGTAAACCAATCTATAACTTCGATGTAAAATGCTATACTACAGAATTTGTTAAAAAAAATTACTAGCACAACTAGTAATCAAATGCTACACAACTAGCATATGTTAAAAAAAATATGCTACACCATTTTTTATGATCTGTAATCGAATCTTCGATTAGAATCAAGAACATCTTCACAACAACACCCACAAGAAAAACCAAGATCTAAATCAACATTAAAAGATCAAAGAAATCATACAATACAGAAACCACTAAAATTGATAATTCAAGTGAAAACATTAAGCAAGCAAACCATAAGAATCACAAAATAAATCAGATCTGATAGAACCCACCAACGGACCGTCGGTGACCCGATTTAGCCCCAAGAGAGACCCACCAACGGAGAATATCAGTGAGCTATCAACCGACAACTCACTGGAGTGACTGTTGGTAGTCCCATCGGAACCCACTTGAAAGCCATTTCCCATCGGAACCCACTTGAAAGCCTATCAACCGACAACCACCGTAACGAAATTTGTACACTGTAATTAAACCAAAATAACAATATCATACCACTGTAACAACAAAACACCAATGTAATTACACTATTGTAACAAAATTAAATAATTAAAAAAACTACACTACTGTAACAAAAAAATCACCACTGTATTTACACTACTATAGCAAAATATATATGTCACTCTATGGTGCACTTGTTTTCTATTTACAGTATAAAAACACCATAATAATACTCAAAATCCAAGTAAAATTACTATTCTTTTTCATTCTAAAAACTCCCAATCTAAATTGTTCTTCTTTTTGGTTCATAATTAAAATCAAAACTTACATTATCTTAAGAAATATATGGAATCCGCAGTCCAATAATATACAAAGTATAATGGTTCAACAGATTGCAACCCAACAACAAAAATTCCTGATCTACACAAAGCCCAAAAACATACCTGATGGCATTTTTGGAGAAGAGATGTGGATCAATTAATGAAAGATATAGGTTGATTCGAACCAGATCTGAGTCATCGTAGTTGGCTGGGTTGATTCAGTGGGGTGGTGCGGTGGTGTAGCGATGGTTATCACCATCTCCACAACCTTGATCACCCCCGACGAAACAACGACATCCCTTTATCCGGCGAAAGAAACAGTTGCGGTGGTGGTGGAAGACGAGAAAGCCAACGTCGCGGCGATGGTTTAGCGCTAGTGCGATGGTTTAGCGATAGTGTGGTGGTTTAGCAATGGTTTCATTGATTCGTACACAAATCTGAGCCATGTGAGCTTCATTGCTTCACACTTTGATTAGGTCGTGCAAAAAACGACATTGCGGCGGTTGCGAGAAAGACGACACGATGGTGTTGATGACTAAGACACTATTCAAATCTGGTGGTGAGATTCAAGAACAAATAAAAAATTAAGGTGGTTCTAAAGGTTGAGTAAATTAGGTGTTTTGATTTCAAATTATGGATGCTTTTTAAAAAAGAGAAATGACATCTTTCAGAAAAAGTACAAACACTAAATTGACCTTTTTACCCCTGATCTCATCTAAGCCATTCAAATGGAATCTTGATTATTTAATATTAAATCAATGGTTAAATATAAGGTTAAAGGGTTCTCACAATTACTTAGGGTTTTTATATGAACCTAATCCTATATATATATATATATATATATATATATACACCTTATCTTTATACAATATGTTCTTAACTATTGTGAAATCATGTTGATATATTTGGTTCTGGTCATAGACGTCTACATAGACGTTGATGATGTCATAATGCGAAGCAAAGGTCTTCAGCATTGCGAAGAGTTGTTACCTGAAGATGGTATGTCATGCTACTATATAACATTTAGTGTTAGTTAAATCAAATACTTTATAGCTCTCGTAAGTTGTCATACCATGAAGCCCCAGGAGGTGAGGAAGACTCAACAAACGAGGTTGATCCATCGAAAGTTGCTACACTGGTGTCGTTCGGATTTGATGAAGAGATAGCTTGTAAGGCATTGAAGGCTTGGGTAAAGATTAGTTTTTCCACCTTTTGTTTTCATGTTTAACTTTCTTTACTTTGAATTTGTTGGAGTAAAATGTTTGTTTTCTGATTACTACAGGGTGGTGACATTGAGAAAGCAACATATTGGATATTTAAGTATTTAACCCGAGTGCTGCTGCATCTGAGTCGTCGTATATGGATGCTACATCCAGCAGTGGACCTTCTATGGATGCCACATTATCTGATGGGGATGGAAGTTAGTTTCTCATAGACTCATACTTTCACTCCTTATGCTTTTGGGAGAATATGGCATTACAGACTTACATTTATCCGCTTTCCACTTGATCTTCGGATCTTATATCTTTTGTTCTGCTTTGGTGCTAAAATGGTTGATAGTTAAAAGTTGTTACCGAATGGCTCATCTGAATTCTGAATTAGTGTTTGAAATTGATCAATTGCGAAATTTTAGCAACCCATTTGGTCTTGTCAAGGGTCTTGGAAGAGCAGCGAAATGTCGATCCTGAAATTTTCTTTTATATAAGAACATAACATTCTTGATGTGGAAATGTAACGTATCTTGATTTCAAGTTTTTCATTATATTTTCTAGGTACGAGTTACTATCATTAGTGCGTGTGGGTCAGTGGATAGATGTATTTGGGTGATTTGGGGTGGGGGGTTTCAAAGAGGATGATTTACAGGATAGTGACACGTTCTCTTCACATTTCATCCTTTGTCCTTAAAAAATGGTCTATGGCAAGGATCAACCCCCTCTCACCTTCACATTGTAACCTCTTCATCTCTTTTTTCAATGTAAGTAGTCTTTAGCTTAAAAAACACATTTTACAAATGGAATTAGGATTGTTTGTCAGCATTTAAATCAACCTTTTAATGGTTCAGATGTATGAATGGTTCAGACTGTTTGTTTCGCGAGCAAATGTCTAAATGGTTTAGATATTTGTCTCTGAATGGTTTAACATTATACTAGTGCTGAATGATTAAGAGGTCTAATGCTGAATGGTTAAGACCACTTATCTGAATTGGTCAGACATTTGTTTTTTGAATAGTTAAGCGATATATTAGCTTTCAATGGTTTAGACCTCTTAATAGTTGAGACCTCTTATTTTTTCAGTATTTAATCATTCAAAAATTAACAAACAACCCCTTAGAATACCTACCGGAAAAGAAAGTCTTAGATGTATATAGATAATAAAAAAACATTATGAAAAATATAAAAAAAGTAATGATAAATTGTTTACAAATGAAATGAAAAAAACTGGATACAATAATTGCAACAAAACATAATATATTTCATATAAATTATGAATTTTTTAAGTGACAAATCTATCCTCTTCCTACATTTAAATTACTCCAAACTCATTCACATATTTTTCTTCTTTACTTAATTCTAATAAAAAAAGGATCATAAAAATACGTTACCTTTTAAAACAATCTAGTAAAACAACTAAATAACTATAAGCCCCACCAATAAAAGCATTACATAATTTGATATTGTTGTACAACACAAGCAAACATTTAAAAATAACAAAAAAGGTCCAATATATCCAGAATATGAATATGTGGTTGTGTAACAACCAACGAGTCTCCCTCACCATCCACCATCCCCTTTATCCATCTTCTCCCCTTCAATTTCACCTTCAATCTCTCTTCTCTTCAACCTTCAAATCCAATGGCTGCCTTCACTCTCTCTCCCGCTACATCTACTCAGGTGATCTCCAATCAACATTCATTGTTTTCACTTTTCAATCATAATCGATTCAATTGTCATCTTAATTGTTTATCTGATTCTGACAGTTGCGATCTGGAACCAATGGGCTGTTTTCTCCGGTGGTGAAATCCGCCGGAAAAAGTGTACCGGCGGCGAGGGAACGAGGGATGAAGGTGAGGTGTCAGGCGGCGAGCATTCCGGCGGATCGGGTGCCGGATATGGAGAAGAGGAAGCTTATGAACTTGTTGCTTCTTGGTGCCATTGGTCTCCCAACCACTGGGATGTTGCTTCCCTACACCTATTTCTTCGTTCCACCGGGGTATGTTGTTTATCGAACCATAGTAACTGACTAACTGAATGCATCGAGAAACGCGTGGTTCGGGTAACCGGGTGGTAGTGGTCAGTGGCGGAGCTTGAACCAAACCTTACGGGGCGGGCGAAAGAAATTATTTTAAGGGGGCGGGGGCGAAAGTAAACTATTTTTAGAGGGGGCGGACTCTATATTTATTAAAAAATTTCTACTATCGAACCAAAAATTTATACTACCGAGCCGAAAATTAACACTACTGATGAAAAAACAAGTGGCCCAAAGAAGCTTCGCCAATGGTAGTGGTATGCATTTGAGTTTGTCTAGTAGGTTCGAATTTACGGTACCTATAGCTAAGTGTTTGTGTTATACTTATACCTGGTACTAATAGCTAAGACGGTATTGGTATGGTCCTATGAGTTTTTAGATAACAAATTTTTGTATAGATTATGTGTTACCAAACACCCCAAGGTGTTTCGTGGTGCCACCTCACACGAACCACGCGTCCACACCGACAACACTATTACATCTATGGTTGATTGAGGGCGTTGGGCTGGGCTCTTGGGGATGGTCATGACACTGGGGAAGGGTTGGGAGTAATTAATTTGTTGTATTTTCGTTCAATGATTATTTAATCACTGACCAAGTTCCCAATCAAACCCCTTTCACTAAACCTATTTTTGGGTGAGAAAAACTTGTGTCTGTGTGTCAACCACGTGATAATATAGGTTCTTGTAGGCGTTTGGTGGTAAGATGTCTCCATTCTATGTATGCTCTTATGAGTTTCCCGATGAGTTTCTAGGTTCTTGTAGGTACCTAGTGGTAAGGTGCTCTATTTTATCTAAAATGTCAAGTATTCAAATCATTAGGTGTTGATAATTAATAAGAGTATGTTACAAGCCGCTCTTAAAAATTACTAAAAAACAATGTGGTTTGTTTATTTTATATTTTCTAAACAAACGAAATAACATCACCAAAATCTTATTTATATTTATTGCATTATGTAAGTTAAATTTCGTTCTAATTTTTATAAATAAAGTTACTCGTTACTTGTTCTTATGAACAATAGTACAAGGAAGGTGATTCTTTTTAGTTGATTTAATTTATTAATCAAAGAGTTTGTAGTTAATGGATTCTAGATGTGTATATAGTGGTGTTATTTCGGATGAGAACAAGGGTTTGGGTTCTGTAGATTTAATAGTAAGATTAAATGAGTGTGTATTTATAGCTCTATAATAAAATTCAAAAATAATAACAAGAAGTTGGATTTACCAATTATCAAACTATTGGTATTCAAACTGATCGGTTATGAAGAAACTACAAAAACTGAAACATTGGTTGTAGGTTCTATTTTGATCCATAGCCGAACAAAACCGACTCATGCATATACACTCTCACCCTACACACCACACTTTGTTTCTATACTGAACTTTTGTTATGTGCTTGTGTAAAACAGTTCAGGAGGTTCGGGGGGTGGTACCCCTGCTAAGGATGCTCTTGGCAATGATATTATTGCAACCGAATGGCTAAAGACCCATGGACCGGGTGACCGAACCCTTTCTCAAGGTCTAAAGGTAACTTTCGTTGCTTCATAATAACTACACTGAACAACATCTAGTTAATGTTTGGGAGAAGGGGGGGGGGGGGTTGTTTCTTTGGAACCCGCTCTTCACAAACTTTAATTCAAATCAGCTTAAACAACCCGCAACTCACCCATTCTTCTTGATACCACAAGGGAGGGGCCGGTGTTCCCATCGTTCACGAGATGGAACCCGAGTCGAACTCGTTCCCACTCCCACCCCCTAATGACCTACTACCTCATATTTTAATCTGTCTTTGTAGTGTCTTGTTTTGTCATCATATTTGATCAAATTTGGGTGTTTTATCATGAGATTTGATAAATTTCTTAAGACTTATCCAATAATGTAAATACTTCACATATTCTCGTGTTTTGTTAGAAATATTTAATTCTTAGTTGAATTATTTAGGAATCTAAAAGGGATGTTTGGTTCATAAAATATGTTGGAATTGAAATTGAAATTAAAAGAAATTGGAATTGGAATTCTATATTTTCCAAAAAATTTGGAAATTTAAGGGAATTAAATCTATCAAAGTAATATAAATTTCAATTGCATTTAGTGACAAAACATTCGTAAGGAATTTGAATTTTATCACCCACTGCAAACTGTCACCACCTTCATGACTACCTATCACCGCTGCTAAATACCGCCGACTGTCATAACTATCACCACTTACAATCGATCGTGACCACAATTGCGCCTCCCACTAACAACTGACCGCACCTTGCCGCTATCACCGCCGCTAGCAACCGATCGTGTGCGCCACCAATACCCGACTAAATACTCCAACCATGATTGTCGACCAAGTCCACAACCGTCCGTATACGCTGGCGACAAAACGACCCCCCATCGCTGTTGTCGGCACCCGTCGTGCTCGGTGGCAGGTGCGGTCGGTTTTTGGCTGCATTGTAAGTGACAACGATGTTGGTTGGCGAGGATGGTGATGGTGGTCGGAGGTGTTGGTTTGGGTTGTTGTAGGCAACGCGACAAGCGGGAGGTGGGTGATTTTTTTTTGGGTTGGGGGGGCAGCCGGAGTGCGCCAGCGAATAGCGACAACAATTCGTGGCGGGTGTTTAGACACGTTTGTGAAACAAAGTGTTATGGATATAATGCTAGAAGGTTTTAATTGTCAATTAGTAGAATTTAGTGAGTCATAATTGTAAGTGTCAAATAACACTGTTGTACTTAACCATCTGTGATCGAACGAGATCTTCAAAATGTTTTGACCCATGTGAATTTGCAGGGAGACCCGACATACCTAGTGGTCGAGAACGACAGAACCCTAGCCACGTATGGCATCAACGCGGTGTGCACGCATTTGGGGTGTGTGGTGCCATGGAACAAGGCAGAGAACAAGTTCATGTGCCCATGCCATGGTTCTCAATACAACAACCAAGGCAAAGTTGTTAGGGGTCCTGCTCCTTTGGTAAGAACTCCATACACCTTTACTCATTTCTTATCTAACACGAGATGATGTACAAGTTTGGATGCATAAAGTGCAAGTATGAATGTAATGTTTTTCGAACTGTCTTAACAGTCGTTGGCATTGGCTCATGCGGATATTGATGATGGGAAAGTCGTGTTTGTTCCATGGGTGGAGACTGATTTCAGAACCGGTGAGGCTCCATGGTGGTCTTAGAATCCTCATCTTTTCGGATTCTTGATTTGTTTGATCAAGAATCAAGATATGTACAAACCAACCACTTCACATTTTGTTCTATTTTTGTATCTGGTAAGTTTTTAAAGTTTGTCAAATGCTTACCAATAATATTGTATTATTCTTGTCAAAAATTGACGTTACATGCTCTAAACCTTATATTAAACCAATAATGTTGAATGTTTCAATGATTTTGTGAACTTAATTTGTATGATTATATTGTATGATTGGTGATTGATAAGGACGGGTCTTTTTGATGATGTTAAATGTTTCTATTAATAGAGAAGTTTGTGATCATGAGCCGCAACCAACTAGAAGCTCATGTAGCCCATGGCAGATTAATCGCATTGATGATTTTTTTCCAACTTACTTCTGTTATGATCTTATTAATAATCATACAAGAACATATGTATACTTTCTATTTTTTAATAAAAAAACTTTTGTGTTAAGTGAAGTTATTTTATATGTTTGGTAGGGGTTAACCAGATAGTAAACACCAATGTCACCTGATAGTGACAAAAAAATTCTTTTACGTGTTATATAGTATTTGATACTTGTTTTTACGTAAAATTATATATTACAAACCAAAGTCGAGTGATATTAAGTCATCAAATGTTTTTAAAGAGCGCCCAGCAAAAGAATCTCACATCCATCATTGCTAGAATTTTATTGCCTAGAAGACTGCTAACATACTTAAACTAAACATAGCATAACAAAATAACTTTCTATACCGACTACCCCTATGTTCTATTAGCATCGCACTTTGGCTTTTAAATTGATTTGAAATACATACTTTTTCCTATGTGGAAAAGTAAGCAACTATTAAAAAGGCAATATAAGTAATATAAATAAATTAGTTAAAAAATTATAAACAACACACAAGTAGTGCAAATAAATAATATATTTTTGTAGTACAAAAAGAGAGTACAATAAGTACAACTAGCAAAACCCCATGTAAGCCAACACATGAAGTACAATGCATGACGCGTACTACATGTATCAACTACTCTGATTACTAGTTATATAAGCATGATCCCACAAAGTTTGGAGAATTGTAAGCTAGACCGACACTCAGAGAACTGAAAACATCATTGAGTGCAGCGTTGATGAAATCACATCAGATCATGACGTTTTATCAACGCCGCACTCAATTATGCTTTTACTTTCTCTGATACATTTTCAATCTTTTTGCCACCAACACACATGGCAAATCAAAATCAAATTAGAGGATTAAAAATGTTACAAGTTATACAAAAAGCGGTCAAAATGGAGAAAAAAACAACCCTTTCGCTCTCGAGGGGTGCGGGGGTGTGTTTATTGTTTCTTACAAGACAATAAGATCATATGGTACTACTAGAACTCTTTTTTCTTTCTTATTCCTGAAAAACACATTGTAGACAAGAATATGACATGAGTTTTGTTTTTAGGGGAGTAATGAATGGAACCTTTCTCATGGAGCCATGAGTCCTTCAATTGTATAGAATAGATCCTCCACCATATCTGTTTTGAATAAAAGATCTTGCAATGTGTGCATTACATCATACTCAGGGTCCAGCTTCCTCTGCCAACTCTGAACCAAAATGAAGAGAAGTAATGCAAACTTTAGAAATTTGGTAAAATGAATAATCAATATTGGTATGTTGTGTAACTAGGGGTGCTCATATTGAAACCGAGTGAACTGCTCAAACCACAACAAATTGGCTGGTTTTAGTTTTATACAGTTTTGGTCATGCCGCAGCCACAACAAAAAACTAGTGATTTTGAAAGAAAAAAAAATAGCTCCGCCATCAAACCGCTAAAACCAGCTGGCCACCAACCCAGCTGATTTTCTTTGTTTTTTTTCCCAAAATTGTGGTAAGCGTTCGGCCTAGAATTTCCGTTAAAACCAACCTACCCGGACCGTGGAAACCCTTGCTAAGAGAGAATTGTTTTAAAAAATGCTCAGAGAAGCAAGAAATTACCTCCAAAACCAAGGTGGTTACTATTACAGTGCACACATTGCCATCAATATTAACTCTATGACGCCTAACTTGCTCAAGCAACTGTTGCATGCAGTCTGCAGGACTCAAAGGATCACCTTCTGCAGCAGCAGAACCCCATGACATAAATGATTTCTCAACATCCTGTCACAACACACTTTCTGTTAAGTTGCACACCTCTAGAAACTAAAAACATCTATATAATATCAAAAACATGTGCTTGTTTATCATTTATGAGATGAGCAATGACATACAACGGAAGAGTTAGACTGACCTTGATGAAAGCGGCAGGGTTTGGGCAGCTTTGATGTTTGGAAAATTTAAGAGTGTGTTCAGCAGCAGCACGACCATTTTGAAGAGCAACAGCTTTGAAAAACTCAATCAGATTGACTCGATCTTTTTTGCAAAGTTCAGCAGTCATGCCAACATCAAGGAAAACTACATGAGGTTTAGATTTAAACAGCCCTGTGTCTGAAGCTTTGCTCTGTTTCATTCTTACAAGGATGTTTCCTGGATGCATGTCTGCATGAATAAAATTGTCAACCTGGAAATGAAAAATGAAACAAGTTTAAGGACAGGATGGTAATAATATTTGAGAAAGTGGTGAAGCAACTTTAGGATTAAGTTTTTAGAAATTATTTTGGGAATATGATGTCTGGAAAAAGAATGGTATGGACTATGGACAAAGTACATCATCACGGTAATGCAATGGATCGCTACCTGTAGTATGGTTGACTTTTTATACTGCATGCGGAAACGATTTCTACATGTATCTCTACTTTATACATTAATTCATGATGTTATGCAATTTTTTACGTAAATTGCACAAATTAAACACAATATTACAAAGAATGGTATGGACAAGTACATCTTCAATATTAAAAAGATTTATTTTACTAATATATCAATAAAGTTGAGTTGCGTTCCATGATGGAATCAAAAAAAAAAACGACTCCTGCCATGGAATACATACGGCTAAACGTAAGGACTCGCAGAATAGCCCATTCCATCAAACATAACAAACAATATATATTCATTCCAATGTAAAAGACACATTCATTCTCTGATTCTAGCACACCAAACACTACCTAAAACGACCATACAAGGGTTTCTAGAGAAAATAACATCCAAGGATATCATTTGACTCCTTATAGGATAGATATTATCCAAGAATATCATTTGGCTCCTAATAGGAGTAAAAATATCCAAGAATATCATTTGGCTCCTTAATTTCTACATATAAGTAAACCAAAAAAGAATGGTAGAAGAAGTATATACAAGTACATACCAAAAGCATCTTTAGAAGTGCATGAGTCCCAATATGAGCAAGGCCAGATTTAATGCCTACATTTCCTTCCAGCTCATCCACGTAATGCAAAATACTTTCACCATGCTCAAAAGTTTCCACTAAGATAGCAGGATGTACCAGTGGATATAAAGGCCTAGGGAATGAGACATCTTTCCATCTTCTAAAATTGTAAATAAAACGACTCAAATGAGCTGCCTCTCTGGATAGATCAACTTGAGACATCATGAATACAGCAAATTGTTGTATGCTCTCATCCAGTCTCAACCATTTCAAAGTAGGAATAAATGCAGACACCTTTGCAAATAGATTTAGTAATATAAAATCCCTTCTAATTGCTTCACTAACTCCAGGATGTCTAACCTTTACAGCAACAAGGATAGGCTTAATACGTTGACCAGGATGGCGAAACTTTAAAGTTGCTCGATGAACTTGAGCTATACTTCCAGAAGCTACTGGTTCTTCCTCAAAATTTTCGAATATTTCAGGTAACACACGGCCAAATGCTTTTTCAATAGCTTTCTTCGTGTATGCATAGCTATGTGCCGGTGCTTTTGTTTGAAGTTCAGTAAGCTCTGTGCAAAGATCGTTTGGGAAAAGATCAGGCCTTGAAGCAGCCCATTGACCCCATTTAATAAATGCAGGCCCAGCCTTTTCTAAAGTGTAATGGACACATTGCAGCCATTTCTTACGAAACTCAACGCCAAATGAATCTGCAAAAGGAGCCATAGCTATGCATGGGGCAAACAAAAATGCTAAATATACTGCTCTAAAGCATAATATTAAAACTTCTACAAGAGAGAACATAAATGAAGTTAAGTAAACACGCCCATCTTGTGCATGCGTGTAAAGATCGCTTTTATAAGAAAGCCCTTCAGCTTCAGCCCATGTTCTGTGTGTGCATGCGAGCTCGCCTAATACAAAAGCTAATATGCCAGGAGCAATCAACTGTGATCTACTCAAAGCAAAACTAACTGCACAAGCAATCCTATTCAATGGTTGGGCTGGCCAATTATAGGTACAAATCTGGGAAACCCTTCTCCATGCAATTTGAGCATGCCGAGAAACTTTGGCACTTGCTGATATGAAATATAATCTTTGAAAATGTCTGTAACTCCATAAGGTTCCCTTAGCTTGATGGAATGTACAACAGGTGAACCCGCTGCCATGAGTATTATATTGTGAATATAGTTTATGGTAGGAGCGAGAAAACCCAGCTGCCAATTGGGCTCCATGATTGTTTACTTCAGAGAAACAAAGATTACGGCTTGAGAGAAAGGAATGTGCTACCCTTCTAACTTTGGCAACAGCCAACAACCTGCATAGAATAATATACCACCTCTATTATCATGCCAAACATGTCATATTACATGATCAAAATCGTAGCCATTTCTTGATGCAATGATGTTTTCATGTATTAAGTTAACCCCAATAATCAGTAGTGCTATAGAGGCACGATGTCAAGCTGCTAATAAACTTCATATGTGATTGCTTAGTTAAATCCCAAACTCACATCTGCTTGTTACATCTTGAGCTAGGATATCGGAATGTGAAAAGGTCAAGCAATGCAACGTGAATCCTAATGTTAATGGCTAAAAGGTAAAATAGCCTACAAAGGACAGCAGATCTTTCCTAACAATTCTCCATCTATATAGAACCTAACCTGCTGCCAATAATCTTTCTAATTTGAAAAGCATAATTAATTTACCACACTGATTTTATAGCTTAGGTGATAAACAGTTTAACACCTCAAATTCTATACACGAACAAACAACATTCTATATAACCCCCTCTGGTCCTATATACAGATGCCAAAATCCAAATAACCAGATAAATCATCATACCAATATTATCTCGCCATCTATAGCACTCATGTATTAGAATTATATCTAGATCCTAATTTAGACCCACCGTTCTATAATTCATCAACAAGTAGCTGATTAATCATACCAAAACTCGCACAGAAAGCATTTTGCGTATCCGAACAATTAACAAACATCACTAATCAAAACAATTGAAAAGATTATGATCCTATATAACAAATTGATAAGCCACATACCTTGGGAAAGCCATGTGAATCAGATGAAAATCGATGGCAACTCCTTAGGTTAAAAAGGATACACGCCGGCATTTTCACCAGCATAACTATTGGATCATCTTCGTCGACGTTGCCGGCGGAGGAGCATGACGGTGGCGGTGGTTCTCTCCGGCGACGGTGTGAACGGAGGTTGATTGTGGAGGCGACGGTAGGCGTTTGTTTGATTCAAACCACTCGTGACACCAAGGGTTACCGAAATGTGTCGCTCGTAGCACCTAATTATGGTAGAAAAGCGTTTTAGAGCTATGAGAATTTGTACATCGTGCATTGAAATTTGTACGATATTTTTTGGGGTTTGGATTAGGAACTTTGATGAGAAGATTGTGACTTTTTTTTTCTTTTTATGTTTTAGACTTTTAGTATGAAATCTCTTCGCAATTTTTTGTTAGATCATATGTAATGATTGTTTAGTTAAAACGACACCTAAGTATCATTTAGATAAAAATCATATTAATAAAGTTTTTTTATATCAAGTGTAGGTAAGGTTGTGTTTAGAGTCTGTTTAAGGGTTTGAAGTCTTATTTAACTATCATGTAGTGGTGTTTGAAGTTTTACTTATGTTATTGTCATTATTATTAGTATCACCTCCTTATCCACTACGTATAGTATTAAGGTTAATATATTATAACCATCTTACACTAGTAAGAACATGTAATTGGTTATAAGGATGTCATAATAGTTTGTGATTCGCTACTTGTTTGTAGGTTTATATGAACTAGCTCGTCAAAAGCTCGAGGCAGATGTGACATAACATTGTTGGCTGCTGTAAGTGTCTAAGGTAAGTTCGAGTTAAAGGTGGCTCACTTGTATGACAGATCAAGTTGATTTAGCTCAAGTAATTAACTTGATGATTAACTCATATCAGTTAGCTCATTCCTCATGTATTATAACTTGCTGTTTCAATTGAAACTTGTATAATTTAATATTGTTATTAATTTGTTATTAAAGATTTAAGAAACATTTAAATTGTTATCCTCTCTGTATTTCAAAACAACATCCAATCTTATTGGGATCAAGAAGCCTTGATTAGAAGATAATAACTCGGAATATAAACTCCTTAATATGTTTGTGGTGCTTCATGTAGAACATTTTTGGTATTTTATATTTAAAATTTACACATCAATAAATACACATATAACATTCGATACATCACTGTTTAAACTCTTAATTTTTGGTTGTAGAGTACACTATTAGCACCAAGATGCCCCCTTGGTGACAACGTTGGATACATACATACGTAGATTTGTTACATTCGTTACATTCACACTTTACATACTAACGAATGGACCCAATGAACTAATCTATACCTTCACAAGAGATGGGCAATTATGCAATCCATATATGACCCATCTACCCATTTGACTTATAGTTAACTAACATTAACCATCTCAACCAACGATACTGATCTAGTGGTAAAGGTATATGGCTCTCGTTTAAAACGTGTTTGTCTCTAGCCTTACTTTTGGCGTGTAGTAAATTTAGATTGGAGTAGGGCCATTAGACTAAGCCGTTATACCTTAATTAGTTCCTTTGGTTTATGTCACATAATTATTATGACATATAATAACTTATATTACTTGTAATCAAGTCTAGATTTAACAGATTGGGCTGATTGTTAACAAGTTAACATGATAATATCAAGAACTAATTATGGACTGTTAAATTAAAACGTACGTACTTCTAAAATCTGGATCATCGGATGACTCAAGCTTATAAACAAATGAACATATTATATATTATATTGCATATGTATATATAGCTCCTTTTTATTAATTCTACACACAAACATACAAGTAGCACAATATATAATCTCAGAAGTCAAAATCATCTTGATTTGGCTTGGGTGAAGTCAACAAAGCCGCATAGAGCCTTAGCCTATCTTCCCCGAGCGACGAGCACCTCGACAACGGTCTTCTCGGTCTGATGAACGACAACGAGGTCAAAGTGAGCCTATGTCGGTATCTCCTCCACGCCAGTTGAATGGCGACTGCAGCCCAAGTTCGCCACCCCGGGGAATAATATCGTGCACTTCTCTTCACCTTTTCATTCACAAATGTATACCTAAAATGTTGCGTAACATATTTTACGTCATCGGCTTCTAGCCCAAAAGCCTCAGTGGTCTCTAGGGTCACGAGGGTTGATGATGATGGCGGTAGTCTCTCGATGAAGGGTTTCCGAAGGCACCATGATAATAGTTCGTCACCACTGAAGTTCCCGGGGCCTAACATGCAACAACTGTTTACCCCGTCGCGTAGTACTTGGCTGCTTTGCAGATGGCCTCTTACTATGAATAACATTCTTTGTACCGGGTCTCCTTCTCTTGCGATCTACTCGATGATCACAAGAAAGGAAATTATCGATATCGGTATGAGTGAAAACTGACAACATTTGATAGGACATTAAAACAATCAGGTTTTATGTTGTTAGATCTAACATGTTTAATATATAAGTCATCTTGTACATAAATTAAAAAGGTTGGAGTTTATATGGACTTACAGTTTCTCCCTTGGTAAAAATGAGGGACTTCACACGGTCACAGATATTCTCAAGGACCAAATTGTCCATATGTTGAAATAAAGGTACCTGAGTTAAACATTTATAATCACCGTAAGATTTCAACTTTTCAACATAAGAAACAAATAACACAGAAATTTCATCTCACCCTCCAAGACTTTCCCATTTTCTATTTTTCACCCACTAGTTTAAACTCTTGTCATTCAAGTCCAAATAGTTCAATAACTGATGACATTATAGTATTTCATACCTGCCTGACCAACTCCAAGCAAAGGTGATACTTTATGTCTCTCCGAAGCCCCTCGGGGAGATTACGTATCATCTCACATTCATCCACACCACGCATTGCCGCCCATCGTTGTCGCTCATAGTTTCGGACTCTTTGTTTGAACTCTTGAGGGAGGTGCCTCCTCCTCATCCACCACTCTATATTCCTCATTTTCAGTTGCATAGCTTGTTTCTTTGATGTTGTTGCATGCAAAAACACCTATACACATCCAAACCAAAGTTTAAATCACTCAAATTGTAACACTTTATGTCAAATTATAGTATTTATACGCGTATGTGTACTTACCTTTATATTACCAATCAACATAGTGACTAGAAGAAGACCGAATGTGAGAACAATGATGATAAAAAGAACTTCTAGCCAGTCTGTTGTGCTCTCCAAGTTGCCAAATGTACTATATCATATTATCGTACAAACTATTAGATTTGTACAAATTGATCTTTCTCGATAAACAGACAGACAAACAGACACACAGACAGATAAAAGGTACGTAAAAAACCAATTACCTGAGAGTCATAAGTCCCCAAAAGATAGGAAATAGTATCTTTTCCAAGCGGCTATCGTTTGTAACGAGTTGAAGTGTCCATTTGTAAGCTCCATAGCTAAAGTTATCGTTGCTCTGAAGGCAAGTTGATCTCGCATCTTTGTCCGCCACCCACACGAGCCTCGTGGGATCTCTCACGACATCATGCGCGCCATAATAAATAGGGTCTTGACACGTCAAGAATTTCCAAAGACAATGTCCGTTGGCTTCCATGCATTTTTCTTTCAAACATTTTGCAGCCCTTTGGGTACCAAGCAAGTACCAACAAGCTCCTACAGCCTATAGCCAATAACTATCATCAACACAACCGTATGTACACTATCGAATCTAGGGGTGCAAACAAGTCGAGCCGAGCCCGAGCTCGTATAGGCTTGAGCTCGGCTCGTTTTGTCTTAAGAGAGCTCGAGCTCGAGCTCAGTTCGTTTCGAGCTTTATTTTTAAAGCTCGAGCTTGGCTCGTAAATTACTTTTTCAAGCTCGAGCTCGACTCGTTTATTATTTAGTGGTTATTTTTAATATTTTATATTTAATATTATTTATAACTATAATTATATATTTTATATATTGATACATATTAAATAACTGTTTTTATTATAATTTTATATATAATAAAAATTATTTACATAAAAATATATAATAAATTAAATAAAAAATATATAAGTAAAAAGCTTGTTTAGGCTCGCGAGCCGGCTCGAGATAGATATGTGAAGCTCGGACTGGGGCTCAATAAGGCTCGGCTAGTTTCGAGCTTTTTTATCGATCCGATCTCGAGTAGTGTTCACGAGTAGCTCGAATCGTTTCGACTATTTGCGACAACCAAAGCGTCGCAAATTGTTTGTTCAAAAAGAAGAAGAGGAGAAGTTAAAGCTTACGTGAGAGGCAACAAAGTAGGCAATCAGATTGAGAGCGATTCCCCACCAAACGGTACCAAAAATATATCCAGAGAGATTTTGCATCCGTCGCAAAAGACATATGGAGTGATATATCTTTGGAAGGTATTGGAACAAGAACATTACTAACGCAACCGTCATTATTTCTGTTGTTTTCCCTTGTTTTAACATTGCTGGAATTACCACCCATAACACTATCTGCCAAAAAAAACCACATTATATTTTATAAGCTTCTTTTTCTACCGACTACAATGAATAGTATCTTGAAAAACTCAGCGAAAAACGAAATTCTACAATAACCAGAGTTCATCTCACTCTCTATAATTTTAACAACAATCATTCAACAAATACATAAAAGTATAAAACACATGTACCTTTGATAAATTTACATATATATATATATTTAAAATACAAAAAATTCTAGAAGTTATATTATATATTTATATGATTCTAGCATATATTTTATATTTATATCATATGTATATATTGTTGGTACCATCGTTGTTTTTTACCTTGAAGTTAAGTGTACTTTCTTGGAAGTTTATATAACAGAAATCTTGACAAAAATCCAAACCATGAAACAATATCAATGATTTCCATAAGTATATGTAATAATTAAACGGTTAAAGGTTAAAGATCGCACGTCTAATTGAGATAACACATATCACCCGATGCAACATAAATAATAATAATAAATGTACGTTATATGACAATTTTATGATAAACCTGAGGAATGGGAAGAATAACGAAGAGATCAAAGACAACCCTCCGCCGAACCACCGCTAAAACCGGGTGCGCCACGTTGCACGAGCCTCTGTCGTCACGTCGTAATCTAACCTCGTGGCGCCACCACCTGTTCAACTTGAACTGCAGCCACAAGTGAGCCACAAACAACACGTCCGTCATGAACCGAACCACCGTCACCGTCACCGCGAACCACCCGTCGATAAACACACACATGAACGACTCACTTATCGACAGTGCGTAAAAGAACAGCGGGTCAATGAACAGACCCGTGGTGCACACCAGCACGTACACCGGGTCCCAAGCCTGCAGGATATTAATGCCCGACCCGAAACCGCCCCGAATGGCCCGTTTGGTTGACACGTGGTCCACCCGTTCGTCGCCCGAGTCATCGTCGGTGGTGGTGGTGGTGTCGGAGTAGTCGCTGGAGAATTCATATCTGGTAGTCATTACGGTTAATTGGATCACTGACGGATAAAAGTCGTTAGATACGTGAAATGAATGTAAGAGGAGAAAGTGTGTATATATGTGTCTCTGTATAGGAGGCAGAGGGGTACGCGTGGAAAAAATATTAGTACGAGTGTGATGTTGTGATGCGTAACTCGTGTTGATTTATGAAGTAAGATGCATACGAGGTTGGAATGGACGAAATTGCCCTTCTGCATATATACATGTGAAGTACCGAATTAAGTGTGAACTCATGGGTGGGTTAGTTTGCTAATTTTGGCCCATAGAAAGGTCAAGGTTCGAAAAAGGATCTTAAACCCAATAACGCAAATATGCGATAACCACCATTATGTGTTATGGGTAAAGGGGAAAAAAAGGTTAAAATCAAACTGGAATTGATTTTGAAACCGATTTGTTAGGAACCGATTCGAATTGTAGGATTGAGGTAGGTTTGTAACAGTATAAGGTGGACTCGATAAAACTTGAATTGAACTAGTTTGATAGCCGGTTAGGCTTTCAAAATAGTTGATAACTGGTGGAATCCCTTGCATGGTGCGATGAGATTTCGGTAAATCATATGAGCGTTGAACGACTTGGTTTTCGATAAAACTAATATCGAGACGTTAGAAAAAGAATAATGTCAAAATGGTATATGCATAATTTACTTTGTAAAACATTATACTTAAAGTTAAAATAAAAATTAAATTTTAATCTAACTCGAATAAAATAAAGTTTGTTCTTGATGATATATAAATTCATTACATCATAGTTATATATTTGAAATTTTATAAAATAATACATTAGAAAATATATAAGGGAAGAACAAACTAGGTAAAATACTAATTATGATATAATTTTTTATAAAAAAATAACAAACCTAATTACTTGTATTATTTTTTTCAATTGCTGGTGAATTACTATTTATAACATTGTTGTCTTTTAAAATGCAATAGTGAGTGAAACTCATGCGTGACAGATGAGGTGATAAAATTTGTAAAACTCGATTTTGACAACTTTTACATTAATATCCAACTCGCAAAAAAAATCCACAACAAAACATTAATAAAAATTAATAATCAAGTTGCAAAAGCAGACCTTTGTAACAAAAAAATAATTGTAAAAAAGATTAAACTTTGAAGAACTTTAACGACTTGTAATTGTGTCATTTTTTTAAATTAAACTTATAGTAAAAACGTAGATAAAAATAACAAATTGCAACAATGTATTTAGAAGTTATAAAATATTATATTTTAAAACTAATAGAAAAAATGATTAAAACTATTAAACACTAAAATAGTAAACAATTAAAATTCAATATATTAAACCTAAGGAAGTGACACGAGCTATGAATTAGATATATGAATTAAATATATGGTTGTCACCGTGAAATCACCCACATGTTATTTTACACAAACATATTCATCACCATACAATACACTATTAAACTAAAAAATAAAATTCATTTTTTTTATTTTTTATAATATATTAATATTTTAAAAAAATAAAATCTTTTAAAAATCATAAAGAAATTTGTATAAAAGTAAATAATTGAATCATATAACTAGCATGTATGTAAAAAATAATTAAAGTATTGAAATTTATAAAATATATTTTGTCTTTTTAAACTTCTAAAACTCAATGTAAAAATACAATCCTGTCTTTTTAAAATATATTATAATATCGTATAAATATATTTTTTAATATAGATTAATGTTTGTTTGAATATACCTAATCGAAATATATCATCACCCTACTGAATTATTTATATTACAAATAATTTTATTGTTAAATTGTTTGTTTATGCCGGTTTATTCGATAATAGACAAAAAAAATGGACCCTTACCCTTTTGTACTAAGGTACGTATTTTCTGTGATTCATATTATTTTTCTTATTATTTATTTATTTATCTATTTATTATTATTATAATAATTATTATTATTAAAATTGTATGAAATTTATATTTGATTTTTGTCAGTAATAATTAAGTGAGCTAAACTATTATATATGAAAATCGTTTATCAGTAATACGATTCAAAGTTTCCTCAGAAAACAATATTTTATGCTATTTTTAAAAATAAAAAATACCAGGTGTCATAACATAGTAACCAAACAAAAAAAACATAATGTTCACTGTCATTCCTAATGGATATGTTACCAACCAAGTAAACTCAAACAATTAACGTATTATACGTCCTTCAATCATTACTAGATCAATCATATCTTATATTCTTCATTTACGTTGTTTATTTATTCATGTGTCTAATACCTTCATTTTATTAAAATAAAATTGAAATTATCTCAATGGATTGAATTCAGACAACTCCAACCGGCCTATGTCAAATCGTCGCATACCCATCATGTAAGTCGACGCGCTCAGATTGGTTAAATCAAACTATCCAATAGCGGACAATTTTCTTTTTCTAATAAATCAGGTTTCTCTTGGGAAGAGTTGTGATTAAACGATCAATCTCAATGTGAAAGATGATACAACTTAAATCAACCACCAACCACATAGGCCGGCTATGTGATAGAGCTTGATGCCAAGAAACCCCTTTGGCCACCACTTGAATGTTTGATAACGTGAAAGATAATGATACAACTTAATGACAACCTCTTTGAGAACGCTAGTGTTAACTAAGTATAATCATCGATGTATGAAAATCCATCAACGATGGTTAAATCGGCATCTATACCCTATAACATTGAACTTAATTTTGACATGGTAATAAACCGAATGATTTCTAAAGATGAAAGAGGCCAGTTAAATTTGTATTTTAACCGAAAGTGCATTTTGAAAGAGATTATTGTAACTCATAAAGTTCAGATCAATTAGATTAGAAACTAACTAATCAAGAATAGAAATTAGTTAATGAAGTAAATCTGTTGAATGTCGCTCACCAGAAAATAGAGGAAACCCTAAATCATTTACAAGTTTAAGAAATAATAACATAAAGGCCCTACTAATCCTACATAGTCAAATACTCCACCCCTCAATTCAAATAATCAAACGATGGTTCGAAAACGAAAACTATGTGAGATTAATTAGATTGTCAGTAGCGTGTGTATAACAACCTCCTAACACAATTTTTTCAATAATAATATTGATCTTGCGGTATTTAGTTTAAGTAGTTTCACAAATAATAAAACTAACAAAGGAAATTTAGATTAGGTATAAAATTATTATCAAACCTGGGGTATAGGTAGGATAACAAAGAGATCAAGAAAGAAGCTTTTCTTGACATTGGTCACAACCCGAGCCGCAACCCTACGAGCCACACCACCATCATGCCTCGACTCACGGTGGTGGCGCGACGAGCGCCACCACCACCAGCTCATCTTGAGCTGCAACCACATGTTCCAGACGTGCAACGCGTCTGTAACACACCTAAGAACCGTGATGGTGACCGCGAACCACCCATCTACGAACACACACATGCACGAGTCGCTTATGGACAGTGTGTAGAAGAACAGTGGGTCGATGAACAGACCAGTGGCACACACCAGAAGGAACACACGGTTCCATTCTTGAACCCATTGAGACCTAGGGTCCAAAAACGCCCTCCCACGTGGAGGGCACGTGTTAAAGATGACATCTTTACAATCTTTATAGTCCTCTTGTTCAACCTCTTGTTCTTCATCACTACCACTGGTATCAGTGTAAGCATCAATGTCATGGGTGCTATCCATGGATGAGTATGTGTGTATGTATAGGTGTGGGTGTGTATGTATATGTAGGTGTGTTTACACCATCACTGTGTGTGAGAGAGAAGAGAGAAAGAGAGAGGGTGAGGATGGTGTTGATCAGTGATAGGATGAGAGGGGAGGGATATATGCAAAAATTATTATTTTTTTGAGGGTAGGAGAGAAGATAATTGAAGCATCTATGTGTATTAACTTGTGGAAATGATATATAAGAATTATATTGAAGACGCTACTTTGAATTGAATAAACTTGTTTGTATTTTTTTTAGTTTGTGTTTAAGATAGTTATTATTTTCTTGATTAGAATATACTTATAAGACTTCAAATTAAAAACAAATTGTTTTTTAATTAAGACATATATTGTATAACAAATTTTATTTTGTTATGTAGGTTTATATTAGATTAAATAAATGGTGAATTGGATTTCAACAAGTAATTTATACACGTGCTTTTACGGTCTTATAATTTAATGTAGGGGCAGCCACATATTTAATGTACATGTAATCGTCTGTGAAAACAGTGTCTTCAAAAACATGGAGAAACATGAAAAACAAATTTTATATAAAACTTCAAGAAATAAAAAAGTAGTTAATTAAATATTAAGAGGGAAAAAAATCAAATAATTAAGATACTAAATCAATTACAAAATTATTTAGTTAAATAAAAAGGTTTAGTTAAAAATAATATAAAAAAATGATTATATAAAATTTTAGACCAAAAACACAAAAGGGATCGGATGTGGGTGACATTCCCGCCAATGGCTGAAGTGGGTCATTTGACTTCCTCCTCCTTTTTGGGTCCGAACCTTTACAAGTGAGCCAAAAAGAGAGGAGGAAACAGTGAATTATCATTCGTGCACGCATCCCCACTAAAAAGCAAATACAAATATAAGAACGTAAACAAAAACACAGAAATGAGGTAGCATGAATCGTCTTTGTTGCAAAAACTTTTGCTAAATGGATGATTCTATACTTTGGCTTCCAAAGTCTTTCTGAACCTAATTCAACCCTCTCATGCAATGGATTGAATCAAGTTTTTTCCCTTGTATAAGAGATAATCCATCAATGTTTATAGATATATAAGTTTATAGAGATATATAGTTATGTGTTATGGTTTAATAAGAGTAACTTGAGGGACCGTATGTGGACAGAACAATAAGTGGATAATTTACCTAAAAGAGGCCTCCAAGTCCTCGAACCTGCGGCTCTTAATTTGCTGGAAAAAGTGGCTGAAAATGGCCATCAACTAAACCAATCTTTTGTTAATTAACAATATATAATTCATATGATAATGTTTATTTAAGTCCTTCATATTTTTACAATTCAAAATATGTATCTTACTATAATTATTATACTGAGCATAAATAATTTTTATGAACTTGTTTTATATAAATATTTTATAGGCTTGTTTTAATTTTTTTATAGGCTTGTTTTTTTTAATCTTAAGTGATTTGTACGGTACATAACTTGTAGCATTTTTTATCGCTTTATCAGAAATAAGACACAAAACAAATCTAACATATAAATGAAATAAATAATGACAATATAATTTGAATTATAACCAAGTAATAAAAAACTATTAGATATGAAATAATAGTTTTATAACCAAATTGAATTTTAGCATATTCAAACACGTGGTCATATGTGATACGTGTGTTGGCTGTTAATAAAACTATAATTTACAATTTGGCAATTCCTTTTCAAGCAACATGTTAGCTTTTGCATGCATGTTCAATTAAGGTGATAACTTTATTTCAAGAAAAGTGTTGCTTTCATGTATATAGTTTTTTTTTAACTTGAAATATCATATACTTTTGATTTTTAAAACTTTAAAGTAATTAAGTCCAATATTTCCAATTACTTACACAGGAAGTTCTAGACACCAATCTTTGGGTTTGCTGTATCTGTTTTACAAAATCTTTGACAAGAGAAGCGCGCTAGAAACATTCTAATATTTTAAAACTTTTAAAACAAACTCATCAATTAAAGATCTATATGTAAGAGTCATGAAATTTATAATAATTTGTTATTTGTTTACAAAATATGAAATAGTAAAAATATTAACATTTTTTTGAAAAATGCAATATAGTTCTATTGTTTTGAAACGTATCTACCTTATGTATAAATTATCGTGAATATATGCAAGGAAATTGAGTGTTTTTGAAGCTGACAAAAATTTTAAATGTGTCTCATAGCACTTTCTTATCATCATGTGACATCTTTTCGTGTGTGAATAACAAGTGTATAGATTTAAGCGGCCTTTGCCTCTATTTTTGTCGTTGTTATTTACCAATATCTAAGTGAATTATATGGAAGTTGAGATAGGGCAAGCTAAAGTAATTGAAATTAATATAATCTTGTATTGTGAATTAACATTGAACCTTAAACTATATCTTAAATAATTAGCTAATTAAGAAATATTATACAGTTGTAAAGCTTATGATACCAAGCCAAGAGCTCGTTTGTGAGCTCATGTGGTCATTTGCCACAAGAATATGCAATGGATTGGCTCATTTTTAGGGCATTCATAGTAAAGCTTCATTCATGAAGAACGACCTCTAGTAGCTGAGTTTTAGTTTATTTTTATTTTTTTCTGTTTTTTTTACTTCAATTTCTCTTTGGTAGTTGGGGAATGATGATGTGGGCACTTTCATTTTTATCTTTTTATTTGTATTTAATTCATCTTCAAATACTTTTAAACAAAATAACAGAATTATTATAACTTTTGATAGTTATAAATAATTTATGATTTATATTCTAGTATTAAAAAATAAATAGTTTATTATACTAACTCACTTTAGTCATGAAGAGTAGTTGTAAAAGCTTATAATAATTTGGAAATGAAAGGGTGTTTGTAAATAACGAAAAAACTAGTATCTTGGTCCTCATGTGCAAGTGAATGCGTTTTTAAATGTTATTAGTCCCCTCTGTTGGAAATGTTATTTGCATGCTGAGGTGGATGGTACGTTTACACAGAGGTCGGGACCCCTAAGAAATTAATTTGAGAAAATCAAGAAAATGACATATTTATCAATGTTTCTATTTTAATAGTAAATTCCAACAACTTTTGATGAATATAAACACTTCATCCTTACAAATAATTATACAAATGTTTTTTACTTAAATATATTAATTCAAACATCTTTTTATAAATATAAACAATTAATGGTTCCAAATAATTATACAAAAGTATAACTTGATGAAAATGGTGCAATTGGACTTGTATTTCAAACCGGTACGGTTTTCACCTTATACAAGAATTATAAGGTTTAGCTAAGTGAACATTTTACGACCAAATAACAAATTGAATTATGACACATCAGATTCAAACTATAGAGCAGTTTCATATTGAAATATAAAATAAAGCAATCTATCTTGTTTACCCAATCAAATATATTTGACCCTAACTCAATCATGTTTTTTCAAGTGTATGTTGAAATTGCAAATTAATTAAAAAGGTCAAATTAAAATTGTCATTTTCATCATTTTCCTGATCAATTTGTTTACAAAGGTTAGGCCCCAAATTATACAAAATTAATGATGTTTACTATTCCCTTGTCATCTTATAAAATATTACGAATTTCGTGATTCCATTGCTAGCAATAATGTCTTTGCATCAAAGCATATGTATATTTTAATAAGTTTTTGCATTTATCACGATTGGAAGAAAAGAACGGTTTCATTTCCATGCTACAAGACACCATTTAGACTTTAACTTATGCATGTACTATATTATGTGACATATTTTTTTAATTTTAATAAAAACTCTTTAAGTAAATCTCACATCAACCGTAAACATGAGGTACGTTTGTTACATAACATATGTCATATCTAAGATATATCACTAACGCGTTTTGAACGTATTAAATAGGAATAAAAGGATAATTCTACACTTAAGTTTGCTTGATCAATCAGAGCAATCGAAAATAATATTGTGAGCTTTACACAGACAAACAAATAATATAGTTGGTATACGATTACATACGTTACACCAATAATCAATACATATCACTATCTTAAATGTATAATAGTTAAAATCCAGTACGTTTTGTACTAACACGAGACATGTTTCTATCAAAATAACTAGTGTAGGACAATGTTGATGGATTAATATCGAAAATGGGCCACATAAATTAAGTTGAGGACGAAACAAGCATCAAATGGTATCAAAGAGCAAAGGATTCATATAAGTCTAAAAAACCGCTGGTTCTTCGTAGTTTCGTTTGTTTTGGACTCTTGTGCGTCTAACATCCAATCATTTATATCATTGTTCCGTTTGTTCACGGCTTACTTATGGTTTCATTATTGTTGGTTAATTTTGCGTTATCAACAATACCAAATATGTACTTAATATTACTTTATATTTTATAACGAATGGTTGGTGTTTAGTTTTTTTTATTTTTTAATGAAAAGATGCATGTTGAATCATGTTGCTTGCAACCTCAAGAAAACTAATTGATTATCTTATAGGTTCGTTAAATACGATGAACCTTTCAACTAATACATATGTATTTTCGTATAAGATTTGTATATATATCCCTGCAAATTATGCTATATCGTATATATCTAACGCAAAATAAAAAATGCATGTGTGTCCTTAAAAAATTAGTTAGTTAAATATCATATTCACTTATTTTCTTAAAAGTAAATAATCATTTTACTTTTAAATTCCATATTTACCAATATTTAACTATAATATTTTATAATTACGTAATAACATTAATTTTATTAAAATATGAGGTTTATATATATTTTATTAGCAACAACGAATTAAAAGATTGAATTTGTGCGTGTTTATCTTGTGTTAAATTAATGAAGAAAAGAAGGTCATTTAACCATGCATCTATGTGCACCCGCTCATCTTTAAGAGTGGGATTTAACCATGCATTTCATTAATTAGCACTTATCAAATATCATATTTTCATTTCTTTTTTTCATGTTTCCTTTTGCCTATGAGATCATTTAGTGCTCGAGCTGGGTTGTGATGAACTATGAGATCATTTAGTGCTCGAGCCAGGTTGTGATGAACTCAAGATGACTCGTGACACGTAATATTCCTGTTTCCTAGCGTATGTGCTAGTTCGTCACCACAATTTCCATGAAAGATTATGACCTCATAGGTGGAACTAGATTTTGATGTCTTTGAAACCTTTTGTTGCAAATTTTACACACAAGTGTCGTCATTAGTATCGGTGATAATGTAATTACTTCTGCTGTATGATAACTTCTCCGTAAAATAGTTCGGAAATATTGGGTTTCTTAATTACGATAGTATTCTAATTTTTAATAGATGATATTAACACCATCATGATTGAGAGATCGAATAAGCCCACAAGAAAATATTATTTAGTGTTAGCTAGAGCCGTACGATAAAACAAATAAATAAATAAGTAGACATAATGCATTTTTCTATGTGATTCTTAATTTTTAATTTGACAATTAACTTTTATAAGTCAATATTTCATTATTTTAAGGGTGCATTTATCATAAAAGTATTGTGTATTGTATGATGTTAATAAAATTAAATGCTACAGTAGGTCGAGGCTACAGAAACAGTAGGGAAAGGCCAGCCTATAATTATAGAATAATCGTAACTAACGAACTTTAATCCTACAAATCAATCACTTAATGAATCAATTTGCCTGATAATTATAGACAACAAAATCCAATCTTGAAAAACACAAACAGAAAAGAAAAAAAATACTTAGAGCCACTCTTCCATTTATTATATATTGTTGTAGACTGAAAATTAAGATAACCAATTAAACATGTTGATTATCAATAATACCAGAAACAATTTTCTAACTATCTTTGATTTTCAAAAAATGTCGATAATCAGGGATTTCACACACAACACACACTAGTGATAGAGGAAAAATTATTTCATAAACTTAAAAAACTGATCATCTTTCCATGTTTACAAAAATATAATGCATGGTAGAATTCGAATGGCCTCAAATCATAAACCGACCAAAAAGTGAGCCATAAACAAAGTCCAACAAAAACAAAACGTAACATACAAAGTTAAAAAACTCATAAAATAAGTCGTTTTTGGTTCGAATGACCACCCAAATCGCCTACGCCATTTGTGGAAACATGCTCCTCGATCCGACAGTCGTTTTGACTGGTCGCACGCCCAAAACGAAGTCTTTTAGCTCAAGTTATGGTTATTTTAGTGAAGCTTCATAAATGATCGTGAGCCTCAAAATACAAAATGACTTGCTCTCCACACTTAGACCCGTACCATAATTTTTAATAATAAAATGATTTTGTTATAAACTTATCTATCTAATAATTATTTACATTTTTGACACATGTAGTTCTTACAGCTACTCTCACATTTATTTTCATGTTTAAACTATTGATTTCATTTTAAAAATCAAATAATAAATTTTTAATTTTTCTCTTTCTCTCTTATGTTATAAATCCAATTACTTTTTGCATCAATAATTTTTAAAAGATATTTTTCCATTAAATAAAAACTAAGTATTTTGATTAAAAAATAATTTTTTCAAAATCAAAACTTTTTAAAACTATGAACTTTTTTAAAACAAAGTAACTTTTTAAATTATTAAAATTTTAAAATCAATCTTTTAAAAAATAAAAGGTTTATATAAAAATATTTTTTACAAAACAAACCCAAAGTTTTTAAAAAACTAGATACTGATAAAAAATGTAAGATTATAAAGCAATAATTTTTTAAAACCAAAGTATTAAAATAATATAAATGTTTTATCAGCCAAACATAGTATTAAATCATACATAATTTCAATCTTATCTTGTATTTAACATTTTATAATTCCTAACTCTCATAAATAAATATTTAATTTTTTTATTCAACTCGTGTAATACGCGTGGTTATAGCCTGGTAATCCATTTTTTACATCTAAACAACATTTTATTTATCGTTTCTAAGAATTTTAAATTAAATAATGATTTAATAAAAAAATTAATTCATTACTCTTTTTTTATCACTGAACCCTATAATCCATGCAAAACACCTATGCGTACATACTAGTGATAAAAAAAATAATAACACAACATAAATATAAGAGTTAATTACATAAATGGTTTCTATCATTCATTAAAAATAACAGGTTTAAATACTAAGAGTTTCAAGTAATAGATTTAATTTGGGTATTATGCTTTCATTTTTATAAGGAGTTTGATCATTAACACTAAAATACGTTAGATTTTCTATTAAATTAAAATGACTAAAATACCCTTTAAGAGTGTTGGTTTTGTAATTATATCTATCTTTTTTTACTTTAGGGACCATTTGTGTAATTAACTATAGAAAAAAAAACCCAACTCAACCTTACACCCACCACCCGGCCACTCTCTTTGTCACACCCCAACCTTGACGGCGGAAACGTCGAGGAGTGAGAGTTAGAAGATCGTTCACAGCCACATAACGCTATTAATAATCCAAATATAATTTAAACATAAGTTTCAATTGTAACGTTACAACATATGTCTCAAAGAAATTAAAAGCATAACATAGAATGTAACAAATCATTCTTATTTCATTTATTTATCTAGGTCCATTTCTAGATGTGCAAGCTTCAAAGTGTAGAACGCATACTTGGGGTATTCCTGAAACATGTTAAAAATAAAAGGTCAACATAAAAATGTTGGTGAGCATTCCATAGTTTTCAATACATAAGTATATAAAAGATGGCAATTCAAGTCATAAGTTAGTGAATCAAGTGATTAGGGATGTTATGAATAATGCAACAATCAAACCTCGACAATGTTTTACAAGTCTCAAACGTTTAAAAAGTATATACGATCAGCTAAGTGTGCTTGGATCACCAAAGCAGGCTTGTCTTACCCATAGATCTATGACTTCGCTGAGCTAGCAATAGTTAATGATTGTACATATAACGCCATAACATGGTAACCACAAAAGTTCAACTAACCACAACTTTACAAGATGAATTGCCATAGGTTTACAAGTCTCAAATAAGTTTACAAGTGCAATGATAATAAGTTAACATGTTTCACCCCAAAGTGTGAAAATAAGCAAAAGGGGTATGGAAATACTCACTTGATCAAATAAGTAAAGAATGACGATTAATAAGAAATATGATAAGCAACGCTCCAACGTAGTCCTTCACAAGTTACCTAAATATATATATTTTACAAGTTTAAGTTTAAATAATAAGATTAACGTTTTAATGCGAACTAGGGTTTCAATTGGGATTTGGGGGTTTAAATAGTTAAATGAAATAATGAATCGTTTAAGTTCTGGTTTAGTAAAGATAACATAAATCAATTAAATCCAAGAATGATTAAAAATGTTTCAACGATTTAAGTTATTGATTTAATAGAAATTAAGTATAATATGTGATAAGAAATGATTAATTAAATAATCAATTATTTGAAACTTGATAAAGGTGATTAATTGCATACTTATTAAATGACTTTAAAATTATTTAAAATCATTTTATAGAGTTTTAAACTTTTTAAATAATTTATTATAAAAGTCATATAATATCAAGACTCTAAATATGATTTATGTGATTCATTATCAAGACTTTAAAATTAAACAAATAATAGAAATTGATATTGTTTTATAAGTTTCAAAAAAAAATCTCAAATAAAATTTTAAGGAATAACATTATTGACTATTTATATATAACATGTATAAATGAATAATTAATTATTTAAATAACTATTTAAATAACTATTTCAATAACTATTAATCTAAAACATGTAAATTTATAATGTTTAAAATAATCTACATTTGAACCATAATAGTTTTATAACATTTAAATTATATTAAATAATCAATAATGTTTTTATAATCCTTGTTATCTTTAAATAATTATTTAAACTTAAATAATTAGTAATTTTTAAAACCTTTAAAATTGATTTAATAAATTGTAATTAAACAATATATTAATATTTTATATAAGTTAAATTGATTAAAAATTTAATACTTAAAAAGAATTGAGGGACCCCGGGTTCGAACCCGGGTCCCTGTGTGGGAGTGGATGGTGGTGGTACCAGTCGGGCTACAGCCCAGTTATGTTTAAAACCTTCTTTAAATATTTTAAAAAATACGTGTTTTAAAACCCCAATTTCAACATGAACCCTAGTTTGATTATGATCCAAATTGAACATGAAATCGATGTTGATTACGGAATGCAACTTAGGGCTTTTGTTCCCAAATGATACCGAGTATAAAGATGTGTTTAATTTACCCTAATTGAAGCGAAACCGTCGTGCACAAATGAAGAACATATCGCGACAGTGGTGAAAGTGGTTCAAGTTGCAATCGTTGATATTATCCAAATTCCTTGCACAGGAAGCTTCAAAGGATCTTGATGGACGAAATCCCTCTTCCAATTTCAGTTATTATCGACAGATTGGTGATGAACCCTAGCGTTGTAGTCGCGATAAAGAGAGGGAATTATTAGGGAGGCTTCAAAGTGTTTTAGGTGGAATTGAGTTCGATAGAAGCTTAAGATTGGTTAAACGTTCGATCATGATGCATTTAATTTGATTATTATTGAGTCTTAATGTTCAACGGCTATGGAAGTTTAATGTGAAACGGTTACCGGGTTCGATTCCCTGCTACACGACGTTAAACCCAATTTAAAGACTTTAATGAGGCCGAATTAAGTTCACAGATCGGTTGCACAAGTTTGAGGTCCGATTTCGTCCGTTTTGCCATCGTTTGGGGCTTCGCCGGAGTCCGGCCGGAGGTTGTGGCCGTGATCGGGGTCACAGGGGAGAAGGGGAAAAAGAGTTTTGAAATATTACACTTAGGCCCCTGTGTTTTCAACAATTAACAACAAGAGATTAAAGTTTGTTTTTAGTTTTAGCTAAATTTACACTTTAGACCCTGAAATTTTAAAATGTTATTATTATGCCAAAGTTAGTTAAATACAAGTTTAAAATAATAACACTATAATGTTTCTATTTTTTTACAAGATTACTTTTAATATGATTATTATTATTAATCTTATTATTATAACTATTTTGTCATTAATATTATTAATATTATTATTATTAGTGT